>JAFBJW010000018.1:721908-1343074 GCA_016785235.1 Pseudorhombus dupliciocellatus | reverse complement strand
CATTTTTTTTTTTTTGCCCAAAAATCGATGAAAACATCATGGGTCAGCATGTCTTTTGCTAAATATGTCATTGGTTCAATAAAATAAGCAAAAAAAAAATTCACCTGAAAATCGACGAAAAAGTCATACATTCCTGCATTCCCACCCAGCTTCGCCTAAACAGACCACGGCCTCGCGTCATCGCAGCAGAGCCGCACAGTGTGAATCCAGCAAGAGTCGGACACCTCTCAAATTTTAAAATTGAAATATTGCCTTCCATTGTACAATGTCAGGATGAAAATAAATGGGAGAAAAGCATTTAGGCGTTTTTGTGTTCAAAACACTGTTCATGCCAGAGCTTCGGTTTTATTGTTCACATTTACATTATTTGAGTCATGTGTGAGTTACAGTGTTTATACAGAAAAACAAAATCTTGCTCGTACAGAAAACAGACACGTGACTCATCCCCTCTCACTCCACCCCCACCTCGCTCACTCAAGTCGCCTGCGGTTGAGAACAAGCTGCTGGACTCAGTCAGTGACGGATAGTAACGTGGACTATAAGTGTCAGAGGACTGGAGGAAAATGGGTCAAACTTTGAGTCCGAACCTTTGTTTCATCTTCATGCATCAGGAACTAACAACAATAGATTCGGGACAGAAATTCAGTTTTGCTCACTGGTGACTTCGGCTGAGAATGAAAACAGAAACACAGTCACTAGTTTAGTGGTGAAACAGTGTCGGCAGCACCGTGTCGGTCCTGAGATTAAAGTGTGTGAGAGTGAAGTTCGTAGTTAGAACCCGAGAGAAACATGGCAGCTGGTAGGTGTGATTTAAATGAATGGTGAGATGGTCCGACCGATAATTCCAGTGTCTCTGTTTTAGACGTTGTCGAGTTAAATCACAAGAAGGCAAAAATCCTAAAACGCAGTAGACTGAAATATATAAAAAAGAAAAAACCATGTGATCCATGCTGTGAAGGTTTTGATCGATATTACAGAGAATTAAAAAAAATAATCTAACAATAACAGTAACGATAAAACTGTTCTGTCTCTGCTCGGATACAATTTTGATTTATAAATCCATTTTTTGATCAAACTAATTTTGGCTGATAATTTCCCGTAAAATAGTCCCTGAAATACCAAAAGTTTTTTCATATTTAGATATTTAAGGTTTGTATTTTTAGATTGTTTAATACATCTTGAAATATGTAACAGAGAAAAAACATAATATTTTCATTTAACATGAGCTGAACACAGGGCAAAAAAACTGGTCTTTTTTGGTCATGAGTGAAACTTCTTCTTTGCTTTCATTCACTGGATTTGTTTTCCATTTTCCTAAGTGAGAAAAGGACCTAAACTTTGGGAGCGTCACACTGTCTCTCTGCAGGAAGTCGCTGAGATAAAACATTTGAATACATCATCTTTGGTGAACAAGTTTGGGAACCACCCAAAAATCGATGAAAACGTCATGGGTTGGCATGTCTTTCGCTAAAAATGTCGTTGGTTCCATAAAATAAGCAAAAAAAAATTCACAGGTTAGTACAGTGGTTCCCAAAGTGGGGGGCGCAGGGCACGGGACGAATGAATGAATCAGTAGGCTAAATGACACTGCTAGCATAAGATGGACACATTTTTGACGCAGCTCCCACGTAAACACAAAGCAGAGATGCCATTTTTGCACAACAAATCTTTAGGTTTTTGTTGTGAGATGTGCCTAACTGTGTGTAGTACAGGCAGCTCAGTGCGGGAATGGGAGTGAGAGAGTGCATGTGCGCAGCCGAGGTGCGCCGCTGTGAATGAGCCCCGGCGAAGTGGGTGTGTGTGAGAGTCAGGTGAGGAGGAATAGAGACGGCTGACAGCAGGTAGAGAGTGAGCCCATCGAGAATAACAGTGCAGTCAGGCAATAAAACTCCTTCCCTCGGCAACAACGCCCCATTATTTGTGTGCCACCATCTTACCCACTACGGTGGAGTTAGGTTGAGGGAGTAATCCCCGAAGCAACGCTACTTCGGGGACGACGATCTCCGCTACATCTACCGACCACGGTCAGAAGATGGAGCAGGAAAGGATAACATCAGGGAGTTGGTCATGTTTTAAAACCCATTTTTGCAGAGGCAATTTTTTCAAAAATGCAAAATGATTAAATTTTGAATATTAAAAAAAGGAAACCTGTTACACTGAATATAATTACACGATTAAAGTGCTTGAAAACTGTTACACTTATTAGAATCTGCAGTTTACAGTTCACTTTTATTGAAAAAAAAAGATGGAGGTTTGACACCTATTACAATCTGCAGTTAGGGTTGATGTTTATATTCATTACAATGTGTGAAATAAACTGAAATAAACCTCTTATGTACCAAAGGGGGGCCCAGCAGAAAAAGTTTGGGAACCACTGCCATGAACAATGATTTTTTTTTCTCGTCGTCATACAAACGCAAATAAAGCGGTGGCACCTTCAGGGAGGAGACGACTGAAAAAGTGTGAAAACTGCAAGAAATACTGAGATGAGGGGTTAGTGATTTACTCGTCAAGTCCACATCTGATAAAGAGCTGACACTGGGTTGGGAGAAAAATCAAATTGGGACAATGAACAGACAAGTTGGTGTGTTTGTGTGGAGTGCTTGCATTATATGTGTGTGTGTGTGTGTGTGTACGCGATGTGTCAGAGTTGAGTGCCGACTGCTTCAAAGGAAAAGGATTTCTGAAAGAAGCATAATACCAGTGGGTTTTTTGGGGGTGGGAGTTGGAGCGTTGAGGGGTTATGGCCACGGGAAGAAGTCGGAGCGCTGTACTGTTTGTTCTCTGCTCTTGGTTTTTGTCGCTGGTCCAGCTGATCGCCACAGATGAGACGGAGTGAGACGCTACGCCAGCGAGCGCTGACGAGGTTTGATGCGAGGATAGAGCTGCAGCAGACAAATGGAGAGAAAACCGAAATGATTCATGGAACTAAATTGACTGCATCTTGATGTAACTGACTTGTCTTGTTGCTATTATGTGCAGTTTTTCTTCCTTTAAATCACTTTTACTCACTTCCTATGATTATTGACCTTTAAAAAAAACCATTTTTCTCAAACATTCAAGCAACGTGAAAAAATACGCCACGCAAATATTTGAGGTTCCGGCTTGAAATGAGTGGATGATAATTGATGAAGATGTGGCATTTGCATTACTTACCCCAATCAGGTTGCGGGGCACGTAGCCCTCGTTGTCTTCCAGTCGCGCCCACCACCAATCGGTTTCGCGGTCATCCTGTCGTCGCACGATGGTGATGGCGTCTCCCTCACTGAAGGACAACTCGTCCTGGTTCTGAGCATCATGGCTCCAGAGAGCGTACACTGTCCCCTTGTTCATGACCCCCAGCTTCTCCTGAACACCTGCACCAGAGACAGACCGAAAGAGACAACAGTCAATATCATGATTTTAATGGACCAATCCAGATATGATATGAAGACGTATATAAAGTTTTAAGTAAATAAGGTATCCCTTTCTTACAGTTTAAAATAACCAATTAAAATTGTTACGACAAAATGTACAAGAATAAGGTTGTGATAAATTAGCGAAAATAATGTCATAAATTTACAAGAATAAAGCCATAAACTTACAAGAATATGGTTGTAATTTGCAGAGGTGCTTCTTGTAAAATTATGAAATCAAATTATGAAATTCTTCTTCTTATGTTTATTCTCGAGGTCTGTGAATTTCTTTATTTCCTCAATGTGGCCCTAATAATCCGTCGTAAAGAAAGTTGCTACACATTTGCTTTTACAGCACTGAAGGAGTTTCAGAGAAAATATGAACAGAGTTGTTTTTTGTTTTTCACCGTATAAAAACTGGGAGCACTGGATGTAACCCTCTTCCATTTCTTCACACTTCTCTGCCGCGGTCTCTACATCACTGATGGTGCTAGCGAAGATGGCCGCGCCCGACTCCACCAACAACTTGCAGAGATGAACGCTGTTACAGGAAGCGGCGCAGTGGAGTGGAGTCCTGAACGAGTGAACACAAACATGACAGTGAGAGATCATGTAAAAGTCAAATGTTCTCAGTGTTTGCGTCACCTGTCTCCTTGGACTCACCATCCATCGCTGTCGGCAGCGTTGACGTTCACGCCGAAATCCAGCAGGAATTTGACTATGTGGTGATGTCCAGCGCACACTGCGTTGTGCAGGGGTGTGATGCCCTCGTCGTTGGCTGTGCTTGGATTCTCCACCTGGAAAAGAAACAAGAAAAGATGATCGTGTGTCCGACGACACAAGAAGGTTTTGTCAATGTGGACGGAAAGACAGTAGAAACTTGGCGACCATTTCTACCTAAACAAAATCAGCATGTTGCAAAAAACATAACAAGGTGCATCATGTTGAAGTCCAGACAACACAGATTCCATCAATCAATTATTATCTTTGAACTAAACTTTAAACTGTGAAAAAATTAACACAACAGACCTCGTAGATGATCCTCTGGACGAGATCAAACTCTCCCTCTAAGGAGGCATCGAGCAGCAGAGCCAGAGGATTGAACTTGACTCTGAAGCCGTGACCCGTGCGCTCGGAGTTCGGCTTCTTCAGATTTGTGCGTTTCTCCTGAAACAAAAGAGAAAACACAAGTTACACCAAGTTAGTTCTGAAAGTAAACTAACTGCAGTATAGTTTGAGTCTTTCGGCTTCTTTCACCAGAGGCTGTGAGGCTGCCATGCCGCTCTCCTCTGGAGTGGTGACCTCCAGCACCGGGCTCGGCAGCGACGCCTCCGAGGTTCCCATGTTGTTGTTATTGTCATCTTCTCCTTCCTCCTCTTCAGTGGGATCCTCCAGCCCTTCTGGCGTCAAGGGCGGCTCATTGTCGTTGGCATCGGTAGATGGAGGTGGGGGCACAGAGCCCAGCTCCTCTGCCCCAGGTGGCGGCGGTAGTGGCATTCCAGCCGGGAGGTTGCCATTGTCTGTATCGGCCAGAGAGTCCCCTCCCAGATATCCAGGAGGATCGGCCGGCTGATAAAACGGCGTTCCGTTCCCTGCACCGTTCCCTCCTCCTGATCCGCTAACGCCATTTCCCTCGATCCCTCCGGCGAGAGTGTTGAACCTCTGGTAGAGCAGTTTTTGGATGTTGGGTCCGCTGGGGCCCTCTGGTTCTGTGATGGAGCTGCGCTTCTTGAGGGGTCTCGGGGCGTTGGCCAGCTTTTTACGCAGCACCTCGAGGTCAGCGTCACTTTGGTAGCGCAGCGGGGAGTGTACCATGGGCGTAAGCTTCGTAGGGCTGAGCGGTCGTGGGATGTTCTCCACGCTGGGAGGAGGCGCTGACGGCTCCAGGTGCTGGAAGCCCTCCAGATCGTCAATTTCTCCGTCCAGAGTGTCGTCACCACTGGGTGGGCCCTGGAGCAATGGGAAGGCCCCGCCTGCCTGAACGAAAGGCAACGGCGAGGGGGGTGTCGAGCTAGAGGGGAGGACAGGCTTTCCGTAAACTAGGAGAGGAAAGAAAAGATGAGTTAGATATCCAGATTTTAACTTTGACACACTGAAAAGACTTAAAAATCAAAAGAAAACTTTTTTTCATCATCAATGTGTTTAACATTCCCAGTGAGCTCTATACACTATGTACTGGAGCATCACTCACCAGCTTTGAGAGCAGGCTTGAGAGGCTGGCTCTTTGGCGCCGCCTGCTGGAGGTACATGTGATAGATAGAGCTGGAGTTCATGGTGGGTGGGCCTTTACGGGGTGACTGAGGCCGAGACCCTCTGTCTGGGATGAAAGGCCGTACTGCCACGGCCGGCGGAGGATCGAGTCGCTCGCTCAGCCCGGGAGGGAAGAGTGGCACGTTGGGCTGTAGGGTGGGGCTTGGTGGCACTGAGATCCGCTGCTGGATCTGCTGGGAGGATGAGCCTGTGGAGGAGGGTGTGCGGGGCCAAGCAGGAGCTGGCGGGTTGGGGAGCGGGCGAGGAGGAGGCGGCGCATCCTTTCGGCGCTCCAAGGAGCTGGCGGAATTCGCCGAGATGAGGTGTGAGCCATAAGGAGGCGGCTGTGGCTTGGATATGACAGGGGAGGAGACGACCATTTTGGATTCTAGCACCTGTTGAGAAACAACCGGCATCAAATACAGATAATCAAATTGTAGACCGAAATATTTCTGACAATTCAATTTCTCTATCACTGGACAAATTTTTTTTCAAAAAAAAAAAAAAAAAGAACAACCAACCTTTTCTGCACTTGGAGCGACTGGCGAGCCTGAGGGGGGGCTTTTTCCCTGGCTATCAGACCCCGAGTCTCTTCTCTCGGGAGGCTTTAAAGTGGTGTTCGTCTTACCCAGAGTCGGCCAACCAGTGTCATTAGCTACGGCACAAACAGGACACAGTGATGCAGAGGAGAAAATAAAGACCATATCCAGTGAATGGGGTGAGAGAAGCAGGACTCTCTTTTCCAACTCAGTCTGTGTCCACCAGAACCAGGTCTAAATGGTATTTTATCTTGAACACTGTAAAATGTATGATTATTATTAATTATGTACAGTGGAACATGTGTGATTTTCATTTCAATTATAGCTTGATGTGACCTTTTTTGTACCATTTTGACCTAGAATTGGTATGTAATGGAGGGTTCAGGATTTTCAGAGTTCCATCCTATTAACCGGACTACTACTCAAAATGTTCTTGTTGCTTTTCTGTGAAGTTGAATTGGGCATCTTTCTCATTTAAAAACACTTGATGGGGAGAATCAAAACAGTCAAAATCTGAATTTTAATTTTCCAATTCCCACAAAAAGCTTTTAATATATACATTTCCCATATAATGTTCCTGTTTACATATCAAACATTTCTTTATTTCTTTTAAATCATCCTATCTTCTTCTACTTTACTTCACCACAAACCAAAGGTTTCAACAGAACAGTTTTTGATCAATAAGACAAAAATCCAGAGCCTTCACTTCACAAAAGTGATGATAATGAATGTGTTAAGTATTATTTAGTGTTCAACTACCATGTACATGTGTCAGTCATGAAATAGCAACTTAGCAACTTAGATTCAAAAAAGTGCAATGAGTGCTGCTGTAATGTCAGCACTGTTTGTCTGAAAATAAATCTGCAAAATAAGAAAATTCATATTTAATCAGCGAGGACAGGGTGAAAGGAAAGCAGATGGAAAAAGGAAGAAACAGTAAAACAACAGTGATACTGGTGCAGTTTGATGGGATCCCAGAAACCGGAATGCCAATTGTAAGATGAAAATTTGGACACAGATTAAGAGTGAAACAGTTCTACCAACACTGACCAGAGTGTAAAAGGGAAGCAGGTTGGTCTGGGTATCGATGTGTTATTAAATGTGACATTTAATGTTCAATGAACATTTAGCATGTACAAGTTAAACATTCCTTGTGCATGGAAAGTTAGAACTACAACTGCTTCTCACAGCCTACTTGTTATAAGGATGAAATATAAATAAATATTCAGGACTGCTGTATTGAGGCCCTGAACCTTCTCAGAAGTGAACAAACAAACAGGATCAGCAGTGTGCTTTGTCACTGACAAGGAATGTCAACTAAATCCTCTGCAGATTAGTGATGCCATGGTGCCCTGTGTGACCCCCGCTCAGGCTGTTGATGAGTTCTTCAACGAGGTGACAAAGCAGAACTCCAGTTAGTCTAGTCAAGTTCATGTTATTATGAGAAGAGTAAAAAAAAAAAAAAAATGTGGAAAAATTCCAAATGTGGCATCCCTACTGCAGGTGGCAGCAAAGAGTTTTGAGACGCCATTTACACAGTCCAAATTAAATATCAACATGTATTGTTTCCAGGGAAAGTTTTAAGATGCCAAACCAGAATTTCCTTCATTGCTTTCAATCAATTTGTCTGAGACTGGTGGAGGAAATCATCAGTGTCCCATCTGATACAGATTTTGTGGGATTTGAAAACAGCAGTGGCCTGTAAGGAGATCATGCTGTGATATGGAAGAACCCAGGCTTTACACTCCCAGCTAATTCAATAAACCAGCTATAAGTTCATCTTGAAATAAGGTGATGCGACTATGACAGGATATGGTTGTAAAAAAATGGTGTAAAAACTTAAGCACATGCTGAGGATCCTGTGCTACAATCAGGAGAGAAGGTTCAGAGAGCGCCATCTCTCGCTTGTGCGGCACAGTGCACTCACGGGACGAGCCGTCAGAGCCAGTGGAGGCTCCAGGGCCTGGGTGGGATTCTGGAAAGGACGGGGGTACCGGGTCCACAACGATGTCTAAATCAGACACCTTCCAAGGGCCGGGAGGCTTTCGCGCACCGTCTGCCAACCACCACCCACCAACCCCACAACCACAGTAACACAGACGTCACAGAGACAGAACAGCACAGACACATGAGAGGAGGAAGACAGAAAAGGGAAGGATTCACAGTTTACACAACACAGGAGAGAGAGTGAGGTTAGAGCAGGAGGGGAAAAAGGGAATTGCAGAGATCAGGTCCAGGTGGAGAATTCATGAGGAGTAAGGGGAAGGAAACAAATAACAGCTGAAGCCAAGGAGTGAATTTCACAAGGTGTTCATGCAAGATGTGTTAAACATGTAGTGGTGACGTCTGCGGCAGAGACGACACGAAGCACAACTAGTCTGTACTGAATGCAAGAAAACTGCTACTGCTACTTAAACTGCACTTCCTGCAATTGTGTAATGAGAAATATGTAAAAATATTAGACAGAAGATATATAAGACAGAAAATCCCTTGGTGTCCACTACAGCTGCGTTTCACTTTTGTGTTTTCAGTTCTCGCATAATAAGAAAAGATGCGTTGCAAATGTAATTTCATGAGAGTCATCCAACCTGACTTGGTGCGCCCATGGTTGGCTTGATTATTGACGCCCAGGGTCTGTGGCTTCAGTGGATCGGGTGGCATGGTGTAGCCTCCTTCCTGACGGCCCGATACAGGGACTTGGATGTATGGTCCGACAGCAGCGACGCGGCCCAGAGTCCCAGGAGCTGGCTGTGGAGAGGGAGGCCCATTGGCTCTGTTCAGCTGTAAGAGGAGAGTCAGAACTGTCTAAAACAGAAACATCTGCAAAATGATTTTCTCTTTATGCTTCCTTGACTATCAAATTTAAATTTTTCATTTTTCATTGAATAAGTTGTCTGAAGTTAGGTCTTAATGAGACATTTTTGTCAGAAGAATTTCAGCCAAAACAATCTGAGGAGGAGGCGTGTTAAGTGCTCCTAGTCTTACAGGGAGGTTTTCTTTTTGACGTGCCTCAGCTTTTTTCTTGTAGAGGCGTTCCCGCAGCTCACTGATGCGCTTGTCCATGAGCGTCACTTCCATGTTGCGTTTGTTCAAAAGCTCCTTCTGCTGCTGCAGCTTGCTGTTCTGCTCTTGGTTCAACTTGTTCCGGATCTGAGCACAAAAAAAAATAAAAAAAAACAGGATGCAAACAGATTAAGTGATTGAAGCAGAACGAGATGGAGAGTGGAACCAATAGAAACATTCAGGAGATTTGGCATTCACCTGAAGCTCCTGGTAGAGCTTACGGAGCTCCAGGGCTGCAGCGCCGGTTACTTGACCACCCAAGACTGTCTGTATGCCGTTGAGCTTTCCTCTCCGCAGGTCCTCCAGCTGCAGGCTGAGCTGCTCCACCCTTAGCACAGCTGACTGTAACTCTGCCTGCTTCTCTTGGAACAAGCTGCTGACTTGCTCAATCTCTACAGCTGCATTGGAGGAACAAAACAATCAGTGAGGTCACTGTGGGGTGACAGCAATGTTTGTTTGTGTATCTCAAAATGTTGATGTGGTGCAGATATAAAGTGAGAATACATACACAGGTTCCCATTGATGACCTTGCTGTAGTCCACCTGGCCTCTCATTGCCCTGATCTTCTTGAGCTTTGCCTCCTGGCTCTCCACGCGTTCCTTTAGCCTTTGCAGCTTCTCGCTCTCCGACACGGTTTGCTGCTGACGCCGCTCCTGCTGCTTAAGGTAACGCAAACGTTGCTCCTTCACAGAATAAGACAGAGATTTGATGTAAATTCAAGGTATTACATTGTGATTAACTGCAAGATTGTCATTAATATTTTTTGGACAAAGTCAAAAACCACAACACATGCACGGACATTGAAACCAGCATGACACCATCCCAATGCTTTGAAGACACCAGACATGTCATAAAACTGGGCTAACCCTTCTACTGTATGAACTAAGTGACTGTCGGAAGGCTGAAGACGGGGTCAGATGACTTCATCTCTCTACCCAACTGAGAATTGCTCCAGTTAAGGTCCCAAAATAGGAGCTGACAGGCCCAAGTTTCCAAATGACTGCAGGGGCTTCAAGTGGGCCTACTTCTCAGACACCATAACAAAACCAATAAATAGTCTTTCTATCACTGGGGTCTTCAGTGGGCTTCGTCTTGCATGACTGACCAGCAGCTCACCACAGGCACAGTGGTCAGACTGAGTTATAGCACTGGGACACCACAGAGACTGACAGGGGGGGGGACTGTTTGTGTGGAAGTTTGCCACCAAATTCCAGGGTGAAATCTATCAGTATCCGCAGTGTTTGAAATTGCTGTACAGTCTGAGCATGAGTTCCTTTAAGCCTTAAGTATAAATTCTGACAGAATGGACAGTCCCAGCATAGTGACTCATATGGTGTCCTGTCTCATTTGTTACATAACCGTTTGCCCCATGTTTCAGGTCATGATGTGACTCTTTGTTTCACAGTAGTGCAGCACTCATCTGTTCTGGCTAACAGAGAGGCTCCAGGCTGCGTCCTGAAATTACCTGGCCTGCTGCAGCCTTGAAGTAATGACCTGTTCTCCTCCGACCACCCTTGTACAGTATGTGTGTGCAAGGGTGGTTGGATGCAAGTGTTATTGTGTGTTGTGTTGTTTGAGTGTATCCTAGGTTCTAGTTTGGTTCTAATATAATGAAATAAATTAGTCTTTCCAAATTCCCACAACATGCAGCTTTGCATAAGTTGAATTAAAGACATTCAAACATTCTGGGTATTGAATCACAGTTAAGGCAAAATAATTAAGAGGGTATGTTACCTTTGCCACAAGCATCTGCTGCTGAGCCTCAATTTGCTGCTGCTGCCTTGTGGCCATCTCCTGCAGCTCTGACAGTGTGAGCTCCACACGCTGATTCCCCACCTACACACACAAATGTAAATGTTGTTCCATAAGTAAAGCCTCATTCTCCCAATGAAATTCTCCTAA
Source organism: Pseudorhombus dupliciocellatus (assembly GCA_016785235.1). Classification (NCBI taxonomy): domain Eukaryota; kingdom Metazoa; phylum Chordata; class Actinopteri; order Pleuronectiformes; family Paralichthyidae; genus Pseudorhombus; species Pseudorhombus dupliciocellatus. Next base: position 1,331,925 of record JAFBJW010000018.1, on the reverse strand, counting down.
ATCACAAAAAAAACCTTAAATTAAATATTGCTTATTCTGTCCATGAAACAGTATTTAAGATACTTGGCTCTGTAAACCTTCAATACTCATGTTAATTTGGGGTTTTCATGGTAATTTAAGAGTTAATATACAAGAGGGTAAAAGCAGAGAATCGCATCTGGCATAAAAAGTTACATAAGCTAAAAACATTGCGCAGGAACAAAACAAAAAAGGTTCAAAGAAACGAGTTACGCAAAAAGCCATTTGAAGGAATGACTCTGAACGCTGTCTGATTTCAGCAGCCAGAGGGTGAACAACACACAGCGGCAGCCGCAACAGCAGTGAGAGTCAGACTCTCACTTCCACCACAACAAGGCTCCAAATTTCACTGTGATGGGACTGTTAATGTGATGAAGAAGAGTCGAGGCTGTGAGGGGAATGTGTCACTCTGTGTTTGTATACATGACATAGGATTCAGATCATCACCACTTGCGGAGGAGAACACTGAGCTGATACAGTGAAGACATCGACAGACAGAGCTTGCTACATTACCCAAGTGCAAGGATTTACCACAAGACAATTTAGCTAAAATAAAATAAATATTCTGTATATCCTGTGTATAATTAGAAATAAGATATGATATTGAATCACAATCCTTCACAAACCTTCTGTCTAGAATATAAAGAATAACAATGTTTAAACAATAAAATACTATAAATCTGCAAATGTGCAGCCCGGAAATACCTTCACAAACCCTGATGAAGAAACTGGTTCACTTTTATAAACAATTAAGATTCAATTCTCTTCTTGAGCCAGAAACAAACATCACGTGTCTTCGTGTCATAGAGTAGAGGACGACTAGTGGCTATCACCTTCAATTCTGTGTGGGCCCTCAAACTATAATCCTTCACACTTCTGAATGTCTTAAAGCAGCTGCAGTCAACACGCTGGCAGACTACTCTTCAATAAATGAGCACAGTGAGTGAGCAGAGGATTGAGTCCCAGGCGGTACAAGACATTTGCCTTAAGGGTGAAGTGTTTCAAAGAGGGAGGGGAGTAAACAGGAAAAGTCATGGTGTCCCCAAAATAATACTGAAAAATATAGCACAGTGCAGTATTTTAAAAGAAAAAGGGGTATTGGCATTGAATGTATGCTTGATACACATCACATCCAAAACAGAAAAGATACTTCATGCACTGCTCTCACTTTTTAAGAAGAGGCAGATTGTTCTCTGGATACAACAGGCTTCTTTTCTGAAGCCATGGTTCATGGTTTTGGGAAGGGAGGGAACAAAACTATACATCTAATAGGTCATCTCATTTCAGAAGACAGGCAGCACAACATTGTTTCCCTGCCCTGGTATTTATTAAGACATTTAGATCATTTAGATCTAAAAATGTCTGAGGTGACTCAACCCTCAACGCAACATGGAGAGAGCGGGGGAAGCCACTGGTGCGTGACAAGTGACAATTCACCCAAGGGAGAAACAGACACACATGCAAACCCACACACGCACAGACAGTGATTGAAAGAGTTGGAGAAACACCCAACTAAGCAGACCATGCACAAAGAGAGAGAGAGCTGCTGCCTTCAAATGGGGTCATGTTTATCATGTTCACAATACTTCTTATGAATGCCATTTTCTCCATTGTGTTCCTGTGTACTGGCTGTAAGGATTTGTAATAAGCTAACTGAATGTGGGTGAAATTGTGATACTGTCAAAATTGTCATCAGGATTTAGTTTCAAAATAAAAATGATCTTAACTGGAAGACATTTGGGCCCTAATTCAAAGTCCTTCAGAGGACACGGTCTACGCAACTGAAGTCTGCTGCGTCATTCATCTGCTGCTTAGACCCTGTCGTTCGAACCAAAATGAGATGGTCTTTCTTATTGTGTCACATGCCAGATTGTGCTCAAAGAAATACAGATATTTGTCCTTATTACTCATCATCACTTTAATTATCAAAATTAAGATTAAGGTTTCAGTGTGGCCAACAAGCTGTAGACCATCAATAAGGAAAATGTGTGTGTGTGTGTGTGTGTGTATATATATATATATATATATATATTTTTTTTTTTAATAATTGAAAGTGCGTGTGATCATTCCCTTGAGGCATCTCTGCTCTTTACGAGGCAGTGTTTGGTGGAGAGAGAGCCCCTAGGGTTTGGGCAGCAGCCCGTGGAAAAGCCAAAGCAATGATCCTCTTAGGACCTGTTATATCATCCAGCAGGCCGCTGGTATAATCCTCTAAATCAGATATTAGGAAGAAACTCGGACACATACGAGCCTCAGCACTTGGGAGGTTATGATCAAGTTTTACTCTGAATGGATGAATGACAATATAATAGATGTCTTTACCTGTCTTTACCCGAGTTTGGCTTGGAGAGTGGCCTAATAACTAACTTGATCAATACAATATTTTACCTTGTGATTAGAGGTGAAAGATGATAAATCAAGAGGATAGAGGAATGGCTTGTGACTGCTAGAATTTCTTAAAAACAAACACCACGATCCCTCAATCCCCTGTGCTGGACTCTTGGCCTCCACCCTTAAGGTAGAATTAGTTAGGATTCCTTGACCGCAACACTTTGTATTGTGAAATCTGGGACAGATGGTGGGAGAGAGAAAGGGTGCTGCGCCAGAGGCTGCTCTTATCAGAGAACACTCGCCTCTCTTAGCACACTGAACCCGAAGCTAAAGAAGAGTATGTACCTGAAGGGGAAACGCTGACCTAGTCTGGAAATGGAATATCTGCTGACACGAGGGATTGTGAGGCCACTGTCAAACACTAGCTTCATATCAGAACAATTATATATCCACAGACATAATGGGTTATGTCTCATAATTGGGACACAATGAAAAACTAACTAGAGACTAGAGACTTTTAAATGTCATAACAAGAGCTAGGATAAACCAGGGGTCTCAAATTCGCGGCCCGCCAGACAGTAGTTTGCGCCCCCCGTGGATGAAGGACCCAATTGCAGTACAAAATACTAGTCTCGATCTCTTAACTTCACAGACTTTATTGTCAACACTCAAGCTCACAAAGACAATGGTGGGCAGAGCTGGAATTGAATCTGGGTGTCCCAGGTGGCAGCCGAGCGCGCTACCGCTAGATTAGAGGGCCCGAGGGACTTTAGGGAAGACACAGTTCAAGGCGGGCTTGTGAGCTCGGTGATGGGAACACGGGAAAAACCCTCTGCACCGGATGATCGGAGCAAGAGATCTCTCCGGAGAGGTGGAGTAGGCAGAAGATGGAAGGGAAGGAGTGTTCTGACGGGGCTTATATGCTGGCTTGATGGGATGAGAGGCAGCTGTGCAGACAGGTGAACGGAGCTGAGCTGAGCTGATGAGGTGGGAGTGGCTGGCAGGTGGAGCGGATCAGGAGCGGGAGGAGTGGAAATTCGCTGAGGGGGAGGGGAGCAGGAGAGCAGGACTGTGACACCGCGCCAGTACAAATTTATACTGTCAGTGTGGCCCCTCCATATAATGATAATATGCTGCGCTACCGGAAGAACTGCCTTGACTATTAGAAAACGAGTAATGGCTGAACTAAAATTTTTAATTTGTTCATTTTTTTTTCTTCTTATTTTGTTAAAAAATAAAAATAAAGATATTTAAGAACATGGGAATGTTTTTATCAGAGCTTTTCTTGTGGAAAACCTAAGGTGGCCCAGCCTCACCCAGACTCTGTCTCCAGCGGCCCCCAGGTAAATTGAGTTTGAGACCCCTGGGATAAACCATGTTAGCCAATGTTTCCAAAAGACCAGAGAAAAGGGGAATGTGCCCACTGACATTTGGTTAAAGTCAAAACACCAGCTTGTAACATTAGCCCAAACCAATCAATGAAAAGAGGGGACCCAGGTGACGTATTTATTTCAAGTCCATTCCTATTTAAGCATCACTTTGATAAAGCTAATGACGTCTCACCCCGTTCTCGTTGTGCTTCTCTCCAGTGTTTCCACTCCTGCGACTCGTCTGATCCTGAGACTGCTGACTCCCTGCAAAAAGAAGCAGTCACCATCACAAACACGGGCAGGGCAGAGACACACAAGTGCACCCAGACGAGCAGGGATTGAGAGACAACAACCTTTGTCAGGAATAGTTTGAAATATTGTGAACATGATTGTACATGACAGGCAGATTTGAGAACTAGGATGAGCACTGCAGACTGAAGCCACACAAGTCAAAGTTAAAGGAGAGGTGTAAAGGGCACAGGGAAAGAGTCACCACATGTCGCTACTGAATGCTTTTTTCAGATGTTAAGCAATGTTAAGCTTTTATACATTAAATGTTTTGGAATGTGTGCTCAAACACATATAGATACAAATGTTGGATGAGTGGAACACATTCAGAGCTCCCAGGAAAACTAGGAGGATCGAGGCTTTGTTTCATCTGTTGCCATGGTAAATCCTGTCAATTTGATATCCTCATGCTTACCTCTGGGTTGACTCAGAGTTTGTTAAACCTGCTCCTTCAAAGAGAATACACAGCTGATAGGGAAACCCACAGCCGGTACAGCACGTACCTTGATCACTGCTCTCAGTTGGTGAATCTTCATGCCGGAGGAAGAACTTGACCTCTTGTTTCCGAGGCCCCCACTTCTGCAGGTGTTCATACATCATGTGCTCGAAAGGGATAGCTCGCTCTGAGGGGGTCAAAGAGGTGAAATGAGAGTTCATGACCTGATTAGTTAAACAATTACAAACTAAATGAGCCAACTAGAATGTTTCATTCCTACATTTCAAAAAATGAATCAAAAGCCTGTACGGGTAGATCCTTCTTGGGTTGGTAAATCATTTTTTAAAGAAGTCTTGCCTAATTTCAAATCAACAGAATGGCTAATGGCAAACATAGTGTCCAACTGGCCTGAGCAGTAAGAGCAGAACAAGCCAACCATCCAGAAAACGTCTGTAGTTCCATCCATGTAATTAATTAATACTGCTTGGAAAAATTAATTTACCCACAATACAGCTGACTCAAAGGGAAAGTGTGTGTGTGTGTGTGTGTGTGTGTGTGTGTGTGTATTATCTGGTTCATCACAATCATGTTAAGAACAATGGCAATTACTGGACACTTCGTTCTTAGACAATTTCTGCTACCTGTTGTTTGTGTGTATGACTTTTTGGATGCGGTTTTCAAAGAAAAGATATTTTTGGCATTTTGAGAGGACAAAGCGCTGTGGGCTCAGAGAGGCCAAGAGACAAAGAGACAGACAGAGGTTTCGGGGGCTGACGGTCGCATTGTCAGGCACCAGCCGAACGTGATTGCATAAGGGGGGTTAATAAAGCTCTTGGCTGGGACGTTGTTTTCAGTGGAGGAGTGGCCCCCACAGCAGAAAAACGCTGATAACACCAGGCTTGTCAGCACGATGACGACGATGGGAGCAAATCGTTCTGGCTGAGTAGAATCTGATGTGACAGTGTGGTTTGTACTGGCACGTAACCCTTTTCTGACCAACACAAATTCTACTTTTCTACTTAGCTTTGCACTAATCTGGTAAGAGAAAACACTTTTCTTCTTTGAGGATGTGCAACTCGGGCCTCTTCTCACGCTGCAATTTTCTTCCAATCATAAAATCAGGCATGGCCCAGTTCTGATTTTCAATAGAGTGGTTGTTTCTACATTATTGATAACTACAAAAGACTACTGCCTCACAAAGTTTAATTCTGGTGAATGTAAGTGAGAGAGACAACTTGCTTCACCTTCACACATTCCACATGACATCACCTGTTCAACACAGCACTGAACCCTGCTTACTGAAACAGTGCATTCTGAGTTTCAAATACCGTAATAGCAGCACATCTTCATCCAGTTCTTACCGTTGCCTCTCCAGACCTCAGCCAGGTGGCAGCCACTCTCACCGGGCTCTTTGCAGAACTCGACGACATCGCGGCATGTCGTCTCAGGGGTGATGGGCACCTCAGTCACGGCCTGTTCCCCATCGCTGAGGTACACTGTCAATATCATCTGATTTAAGAGGAATAGAGAGGTGATCAATGATACCACTGATGGTGAATAAACGTATTTAACATCACAGTGAATAATGAAAAGATGAACAAAACTGACGCATTTCCTGAGCAGTAATTACAGAATATCTCAAATACCATTCTTGCATTGTTCAAAGCCCATCGTGCTGATTATGCTCGTCTGTAATTACTGTGAGCTGCTGGCGACTCATGCCTGTGCCTGCCACATTTCTGCTCAATATGACTAAGGCCTGCCATAGTGTTAAACATACACAGGCAACACAGAGCAGTACATGTCCTCACATGTGCCTCCAATCACTTTAACAGTTAGAGTAAAGACTGACTTGTTCTTCAAGACTTGTTGACTATGGAAAAAAAAAGGGAACTGAGAATCTATACTAGATGATACATCACATTCACAAATAAGCTGCTTTATGTGTAAAAGTTTATATGGAGAGTATAAGTAACTTTATTTGCACAAATAATATCAATTTGTTGCATCATCAAAGTTATACAGCCATTACGCAAACCAAAGTTAGGTTTATTTTAGTAGCAGTCATACTCAAGAACAAAACTTTTGTTATAATGTATATGACTACGAATTAATGATCTATCAGCAAGTGCATTAATGTAATCTCTCTCTCACACACAGATCCAAAATCTCCAACATTACTTATAAAGGAGGAAGATTGGGGGAAGGAAAAAAAAAAGGAAAGAAAAAAAAAATCTCAAATCTCAAATCCAGATGGTCCGAGCTGATAAAAACATATCTAAGAAGATTCAGCCTTGGCAAAGTCCTGACTCATTGGGTTTAATATTTAATTTAATCCTGTATGTCATGAAGGAATTTAAACCAAAGAATCCATTTGTGTCATTTGCTAACTTGTGTCTTGGTGAAAAACAAATAGGATCCTCTGTTAGATGAATAAACAATTTGGTTGAATTAAAAAAAACAAAGACAATGAAAAGAGCAGTAAATTAAAAGTATGTTTTGAGGGGAGCCAGTCAAACTCAGTAACAGACAGAGCTTCACTGTTTTCTGTAGCACAAAGCTCTGCAGGGGATTGAGGTGTGCCTTCCTGCTTCACTACAGTGCAGTGTCACTGCACAACAACAGCAGAGATCTGAAATGGAAACTCAATAACATAGCCAGGCATTTTGGAGGGATGTCCAAATGCATTCAGAAAAAAATGTGTTTGTTGTGACCTAAGTTCAAATTGCATTGTCCCATTTTCAGGGACATGATTATTCTTTCAAATCAACTTCGCTTAATAAAGAACAAATATTTAAAAAGTATAACCTGCATTATTTTAGACAGGCACATTTTAGAAGGCCCCTCAGAGCAGTGGAGTGTGTGACTGTATGTGGCCTCAGGGTGCATCTGCAGTTCTATAATATTTATCAGTGTCTATAGCAGTGTCATAAATAACCCAGCTGTGGTCAAAGAGGTGCCTATAGATTATGAATCCTGAACTCTCTCAGAGACAAACTGACTCATCCTCTATAATGACACAGCTTTGTGATTCATTGACATTTTCTACAGCAGCACCACAGCAACAATAACATCATCTGTGCAACTTCCACTCAGCTAATGAGGATTGTAGCAGCTCACATTTAGGCAGAAACTGACGGTAATGAAATGTACCAGGAGTCAAAGCAAATGTCATCTCTTTCGGCAAATCCAGCAGACACCCGTCTATACCACACCATCCCTGAGCTCATGCTGCTTTTGTCTGTCCAGACACCAGTGATGAACAGCACCTTGTGTACAAGAGCATTGATAGGTATTTTTTAATATGCTGGTAGGTGCAACTTTAACTGATAATTACTTTGTTAATCCCCAAGGGATATTGGGGTGCAAGCAGCTGCATAATAAGATAATAATAACAGATCCCAATGAGGCCAGTGTGAACACAGATAACTCTGATACCACTGTCAATGTATGGGACAATTTATGCAAATGAATACACAATCATGCGCAGGAAAACATGCATTAGAAAATGGAAAAAATAAAATAACATAATGGCAAACTAGACCAGAGACTCTGTTCATAAATAAACCTTCAATCAGCATAAACATTCAACCAACCAAATATGATAAAGGGCAAATCTGTGACGAACCAAAAACCATTGAAGACAGCCCACATATAATATTATTCAAATTCAACTCTGCATCAACAGCAACATAAATGTCCTAAGAGATAAAGTGCAGAAAAATAGAATCTCCAGTGGCTCAGCTTACTGACCGCTGAAGAAATACAAACCGCCCTCACTAAGTTGCGTCTACCCATGCTCTTGGCTCTCTTGACCACCCTCCGCTTCCTCCTGATCTCCTTCTTCGGCAGCCGGTGGTGCTCCTTTGCCCAAATGGGGTTCTCCTTGGAGAGGCTTACGAGGCCACGCAACACTATGGTCACAAACCTCTTCATCATAGCACCGCTGCTTTTGCGGGACTTAATAGTTATGCCATGCCAAGCAGACCTCTGAGGCCGAAAGTGACGTGCGCATTAGAAAAGTGCTGCGGAGGAGACTTGGGAGAAAAAAAAAATCACTTTCTGGATGTGAGATTCAGAAAGGGAGGGGAAGAAGGGAGGGAGAGCCAAAGAGAAACAAATAGCAAGAGAGAGAGAGAGGGACTCAGCATGGCGGGTATGGGAGGAGGGGGTGGACGCCAGCAAGACGTCCTGTTGGAGGAGTGTCCCTGGATGTGCAAGTGGCAGCATCGCCAACAACTAGTCAAGGGCAGATCGACCATTGCTGTGACTAGCGGCCAGGTCAGGACACTATCAAGTAGACTTAAGACAGGGATCATTTGTCCACTTTATGTTGGCCAAACATGACTAGAAACACATCGTCTGACTGTTCTGCCTGGTGCATAACGCTTGAGTGGGCATCATGTAGAGGTAGGGGCATTCATCATTTAACTTGTGAGAGACTCTGAGAGATGCTCGACTGATCCGATCTTCTAGTAGGATGACTCAAACAGTCATTTCCTCTCACCAGCCCTGTCACTCATTTGCTCACGAGAAGGCAAACCACAGAGAAAACAGATCAATGTTATAGTTTCCTTAGAGCACAAAATTAAATGCAAAACTTTTCTCAAAACAGCACAGAATAAACTCAAACAAGACTAAACTGGCTAAACTCCTAAACTTACCTGCTGGAGGAGTCAAATAACTGTCCCCAAAAATCAAGTTCACCATCACATTTTGACCAGAATTAGGGATGATTTTGCTGAGTCATCTGACGTGAGTACACAGAACACTTCAATGTCCCTTTCATTGGGCACACACGCAGGTCGCCTTTAATCTGGACAGTTCATGCAGTCCAAATATGCCGAACGCTGCCCATCTGGCTGAAAATGGCACTGAACCATATGGAGAAGAGATGAGGTCATAGCGTGACCAATGACATTGGAGAAAAAAAGAACCCTCTGACCTGCCAGGTTTATTATAAGCCGAGTTAGGACACTGCTGTACAAGTTTAAAATGAGCAACAGATATAATTATGAATACATTTCCTTTAAATAGGACAATTTCAGATGCTTCTGGATACACAAACCCATCTTTAATGGTAGCTGCTTTGCTATTAAAGACTATTTCTAATAGAAGTTATATACTCTTTTTACTTGACAAGAATAATACAACATCAAGAACAAAGTAGCAGGTCCCTGCAAGATTCAACAAACTGTTTAAAAAAAACATGAGTCTCTTTGATTGAGAGCTGACTAAGGAGGACAGCATTAAGAACATCTTATTAATAATGGAAGCTTATTTTACAAGTGAAAAAGGTGACATGGGAGGATGAAAGAGGTGGGAGCTGTTAAATAAATCAATAACTGACCCTTCCTCTGTTTATGGTATTGCAGAAAATACTTACATCCATGAAATGTATGACTTATGATAATCATGATTATTGGCTTTATAACAACAACGGGGTAGTTTTCAACCAGCCCACCCATAGACCCCCAAAAAATGAAAAGCAACAATAAGATTTTTCCTGTACGTCACACTCTGCCTTGCTCTGGAGATATATCTCCTGGTTTTTCCCAGTCTAAACCAGAACTGAAGAAGCCCTTCGGATGAAGGACGAAACGTCTTCAATAAAGAAAGAAATCCAGTTGCCTTGACTAAACGATCACCCGAACAACAACGGGGTAGTTTTCAACCAGCCCACCCATAGACCCCCAAAAAATGAAAAGCAACAATAAGATTTTTCCTGTACGTCACACTCTGCCTTGCTCTGTAGTGTGAGATTAATGCCACTTGACAATCTACTCAGCTCAGAAGTTCCCCTTAACAACAGAGCATTAGTCGACGCAGCCAAACAGACCTAGATCTGCTAGGGTCTCATTGGCTGCTTGAGTCACGCGAGAAGGCAAGCACGCGGTGGGGCTGCCTCTCTGCCCGACTGGCTCTTTGACTCTGATAGCCTGTTGGTGCCACAGGGTACAAACATGCACCCGGGCTGCCCTCACACTCAATCCTGTGAAATCGGTGGCAGCGGCAAATACAGAGAGCTGTGTTCTCACTTAATCGAACTTAATCGATGCTCGGAAGTTGTCCTTGTGACAAGAAACAAAATGCGATCATGACACTGCAAATTTTCAACCAATCATTTGTAAAAATCCAAGCAACCTGGGAGTGAATCACCTTCATTCATGATGAGACCTGACTGAACCAATGGTAAACATATACAATTTTATATTTCATGTCCCCCCCAGTCGCTGAAGGGCCAAAGGGGCCGTGTAGTCCACTGCTGCATTCTCAGCACTAAAGATAACAAAAGAAGACCCAACAAAGCAGTGCCCTGATAGAGTTGCCATTCAGGTGTTCTATTCTTTGTTACACAGAGCGTCTTGAACAATGACACCAGGGAAAACAACAGATGGAGAATAGATCTTCATTGGACCCACGACCTTAAATATAGAGCTTTGTTATCTCCACCAAGGTAAAATGTAAAGATTGTGTTTTGGCGTTTTAGTTACTAGAATAAAACAAAAACTATTGAATGAATAACCACAAAAAATAGTGGTAGGATGTGGGACACCATTACAAGTTTGGTAGAGGGGTTAATGGGAATGGTGTTTATGATTATATGCAATTTCTGTGCAGTTCTATTAAATTTAAATATGTGGCATTTAGGTCATTGTTATTAGATTGAAAGCAGGGGTTATGAAGGTAAAAATTCCAATTCTCATACACAGAGCTGTTATTCCACAATCATTCTTTAGTTACAGGCAAGTTCAACCTTGTGAGGATGAACTGAGGATGACTGTTAAATTCCTTTGGCTAAAAGCATACAGACGCCACGCTACAGAGATCATAATCTCTGTTTGTCAAATCGTGACAAGCTCTCCTTGCATTTCAAGCACTGTAACCATCTATATGAAAAAAAGTCCTGCAGCGATATGGCCTCAAGTCACAGATAAAGGCCTGTGGTGAGATAAAGTTAAGCTTTCAGGAACTGAGCTCATTTAAACAGTAGATCAGCACAGTGGTGGCAGGGAAGGCAAATGGACAGATAATCTTGTGTGAACGATGTGAACATGGATTGTCAGGACACTGAACTTTCCACTTCATGTGCAACTGGTACATTTATGATTTCATGCTGAGGAAACAGATGTATGTATAATCCCAACTTCCTGGGACTTCACACTCTTGAGGCTGCGCCTGAGAGGAGTTCAACCCCAGACAGTTTCCACATTGGGTTTAATTGTGGGCTAAACACACAATCAGTCGCTGTAAAGGAAATAGTCTAAAAATAATAAATGATCATCAATTATTTCTTCATGTTTGAGGGCTGCAGGCGTTGTGTGCACTTACCGGCATCATCCTGGCAGCTGTGGCAGGTCAAATCTAAGAACCTGGGCCACTGGGTTGGTCCTGTTCACCCACTTCAGCGCAGTCTGCACAGACCCACCTTGCTAGTAATGGGTTCTGTTTCCACCACTGTGACAACCAGCTGGGCCTCGGTCCTCTCTGTGGAACAAAACAGGGATTTTACTTCAGCTGCTCCACCACCAGACGCTGTCAGTGTATTGAATGTTCGCTGGACGAAGCAACACTGGATGTAAATAGTGACAATAAACGATGGTTTAAATGGCCCAGGCGTGGCTCCGTGCAGCTGCTGCTACAAACAAGCCGACTCTCACTTTTAGCTAGCCCGCAAAGCAGGTATTTTTAAAAAAAAGCAAACCGAACATGATACCACCGTGGTAATGAGTTTTTATACATTAATTATACCCACCACTGTCAGAGACGAGTCATTGCTGCAGCCAGTAAATCCACGTTAGGGTTGAGGACGCGGAGCTAGCCGGACCAGCTGTCAGCCAGCCAGCTAGCTTGAATCTCCAGTCAAGTGTTAGCCGCGTTAGCTGCTTCTGCGGCGACTATAAGAGGACGCTGTGCGGGCCGTTCTCTCCGCTCTCCGTGGCTCCGTGCGCCGGTTCTGGCCGCACATCGGCGCCGGCTGTCGACGGTGTGTGTCTCAAGTCAGCGAAAACGAAGACATGTCCGCCCGGGAGAGTGATTTGCTCTGCGGTTGGATCGCTGTGAGCGGGCTAGCGATGGAAATACAAATAGCTGGGATCCAGTTGTTGACGGAGGGGAGGGGCGGGGCCACACCGCAGCGTCACGGTGATCTCCGGTTTGATCCCGACGCAGTCTATGCTATAATCCCGAAAAATCTGAAGAATGAATAACCTTCTTTCTGAAGTCTCATCGGTATTTATGTTACCGACTTTCATCCAGTTTTAATACGATATATACAGATGACAATCTTTTTCAATTTTGTTTAATATTTGTATAAAAAATATTTCCGATTAGCTTTATCCACATTCAAAAGTGCTGCTCAGGTGTAATTTCCTGTCTAAAATGACAATTTAATTACAAATTAAAGGCCCCCTGCGCAGGTGTGGTCAGGTGTTAGCAATTAGCCGTTGACTGGACCTGCAAGGCTGACACGTGCTCGATCCGCAGAAGAAAGGAAAAGAAAGGAAACCCCAGCGCGCAGGAAAAGCGACAAAAACAGAGAGAACGCGAGAAGTTTACCGTCAGGAAGAAAATTTGGAGTTTTTGCTTGGCAGCAGCGTGACGTCACACGCCAGAAGTCAAAAGCAGCCTACCACAATTGCCGTGCTCTCGGCGGATGTTGCGGTTTTGCGTTATTTTGTTTTAACGTTTAAAGTGACTTCATTTTCACGTTTTATCGCTTACACCGTCGACCACATCCAGCTTCACCGGTCTACACCACACCACAAACTTTCCTCCAACTGCTGAGCTGACAGGAATGAAGCAGCAGCATCACCTGGTGGCGAGCTGCGGTATAGGTCATAAATCCTGCCTCCATATTAATGGTGGGCGTGGACCATTGGAAAGTCCAAGTATACGTTGAATACTCTTTCTATTATATTCGGTAGTTCTCATGACACTTATTTACAACTATTCATTTTCAAAGTGCGAGAGGGCTGTCTTTTGGCAGAACAGGTTTAATAATAACATGTTAACTTGCTCAGCCTGAAAAAAATACAATTGTAGTATCTTCTATGGGATTTTCAAACCATGACAATATGAGATATAATTAACTGATAAGATGATAATTCACCCCTCGTTGATGTGTTGATAGTAGCACTAAATGATATTTGATGGTGCACGGAAAGTTTGACCTTTTCCAGCTCCGTCCACCTGAATCAACAAGCAGTGCAGACAACTACACATCATTTCAATCATCACATCATTTAAACTCAATTAAAAATGATGTCGAGTCAGAAAAGTGATTTGAAATGAGTGAAGCTACAACGCAAGACAAAACATGTAAATGTTGATACTTGGATTCTCTTCATTTGACCTTCCCATGAGTCTTCAACTGAGAGAGCACTTTATCTACCTGCAACAAAGCAGAAAACTGAACTAAGACACTTTCTCACAACTTTGATTCATAGTGGCACTTTAAATTTCTCAAAAATCACAGTTTTACATAATTAACATAAATGTTCATTTAAAAAAATTATGAATTATACACATTTAATGTATTTATGGTGAAAAAAGATGCCTGCCCAGTTTTGTGATGAATGAAACTGCTATGTTGTCATGATTTTTAAAAATATTTTGTCTTATATACAGAACAATCAAACTCACTGTGATGAACCAGTGAGACTTCGGCGTGTAGTGCAGCTGCGACCTGAAGTTCATCTTACTGGTGGGCGCCAGAGTGTGAAGGTGGAGGTGTGGAACGGAGGAGAATGGAGGAATATGAAAACCCATCCTGCACAGATTCAACATGGGGGCCGAAATAACTTTGTAAATGAAAGCAGTTCACAACGGGCACACAGAGATACAACTATGATGAGGAATCAATAGTTTCCACACAAGTCAGTTGTTTGGAATTTGCCTCTGATAAGACAACAATCACAGCCTCACAAGAAAACAAACACATAACCTCCTGCCTTAATAAACATAACTTACATCTGTGGATGTAAACTTCTTAAGAATAAATATAGAATATATTTAAATACTGTTGGATTAGGAGTAGGAAGTCCAGTGATTAAATCTACTGTACAATACAAAACACAGAGGATTTACGTGACGTCATCTAGGTCGCTGACTTCATTCTTCTCCAGTATTCGCCTTCCCATTCTCACCATCTGCTCCACTATCAACACACACATCACATAGTTCCTATTAATATGGTACAAACTAATAAATACTCAAAAACAGAGTCAAATTATCATGGAATCTTAGGCAGATATTTAGTCAGTGATATCTGGTTACTATAGAATAATAACTGGAATTTTATTATTAGAATTTTATTTTATAAAAACTCGAACCGTCACTGACCTAGGGGGGCGTGGTTTCCCTGCAGAGCTTTACAGTTGTCGATGTGCATCCTGGGAACGATGAGGTAGTGATGAATGGCTCCGGGCTTCACGTCCCGGAAGCAGACCAGTTGTTCGTCCTGCTCGGGGACAGATGTGGAGTGAGCCCAGATGTGTCGGTAGTTGTAGGGAGTTGTAGGAGCCTGTACTTACACTCAGCAGGATCTCCGTGTCCGTGTCGCTGTTTGCGATGCGGCAGAAGGGGCACGCGTCGCTGTCAGACTCCATGATTGCCGTCACACTCACTGTTCCCTCACTCAGCTGGGCTTTGGTTCGGAAACAGCTGGGCGCGTGTGTCGCTGCTGTGACGTCAGCGGAAAAATAAGTAAACGAGCCGGCCCACTGATACGTTCATGGACAACACGTAAAATAGTTTAATTGGGTTCTATACATGGCCAAAGGATGGGAAGGCTGGATTTTTTTAAAATTTATTTCGATGCGATTTAAGCAGATCATTTCACAGGCAGTAGCCATCATCAAGTGGTCATGTATTGGAACTTAAAGAAATAGAAAATGCACTTATTGTCAGGAGTCAACAAAACCCTACTGGAGTTTCTGGGGTTAAAACGTGTTGGAAATCCAATACAACTGACATTAATGGTGACTGATTCTGAAACATAAAAAAAACAACATACTGCTCCTGTTGGGTCATCTTATAGACATCTTAAAAGAAAAACACAAAGTGGCATGATCAGGGCCTTGAGGTGATGTTTACACCAGAAGCTCTTTGTCTCATAACAGCTTTATTACCAATATATTTCATACGATCCAGTGTATTCATGGTGCATCCTGCATTCTCAAATACATATGCTCTGAATATATTATAACAGGGATTAATAAAATAAAATAATTTAAATATGCAGTTGTTAATCATCTTTACTGTTTTTGTGTGATTTGTCTTTTAACACGCTGAAGTAGTGAAGATTGTTTCTGTAGGTGCTTGCGTAGATTTTCCTCCTGCAAAGACAAATTAATTTACCCACAGTGTAGACTGGTTGCCAGAATAAAATTACATACACTCAAGAGACTGGGACCCAAAGCTTATTGTGTAACACACCTTCAGATCAGTTGTGATCATGTGCCAGTAAATAATTGACTAATGTAAAGAAACAGCTCGTCTTCAGTACTCACAGTGATAAAAGAGGCGGTCCCTGGTATGAATTTATAAATCATGTATTCTGAGATTTGGTTGGTCGGGGCAAGCACGTGGAGGTGGAGGTGACCCACTGAGATGTAGGGCGGTTTGTGGAATCCCAGCCTGCAGAGCCAAACATAGTTTGTCAGCATAGTTATCAGCTGAGTGACAAGTAAGTCAACGTTCAGCATCTAAGATTACACAGGAGGAATGTAAAGCCAAAGATTTTTGTCATACATTTGCTACTTTTGCATTTATTTGGGATGAAGCAACACAGTCGAACTCCACCCACCTTGTGTCAGATACATCAGTGATCCCTTGGTCTCGTAGGACAGTTCTTCCCATTTCAGCCATTCTCTCAACTGTTGAAGACAGTGCTTGTATGTAAAGCTCTGATCAGATTAGGCAGTATCCTACTGTCAGTAAGCATACATATATTTGTAGAGACCTGGGTCTGATCATATTGCCTGATATGAACCTTTGAAAGATATTGGTATCATTGGTCTTACTTTGGAGTTATGTTCAATTTATACAGAAATACAATGTGTGTACTTATGTGTCTATATTTGGCTGAAATTGTTTTATTTTTGTTTACAGTTATCTATACTAATGTTTATGGTTTAACATATCAAACCTCAATTACAATTTCAAAGATTTTATTTTTGTCAAAATATATTGATATTTAGCTGTTGTCATCCTGCTAAAAAAAAGAACAACCAATAAGTTAGGTTATTGGTTAAATAGGTTAAAGGTAACTGACTCAGTTGGATGTGTCCACTGTGCAGTGACAAGCAGCTGTCTATGTGCTTTCTGGGGACAACCAGGTAGTGATGGGGAGCTGCTGGGTATATGTCCTGGAAACACACCATCCACTTGTTCTGTAAACATGCACAGAGACACATATTTTCCATTCCATTCCTAGACGATCATTTCCTGGACACATACAATAGGAGGAACAAGACGTTTCATGACTTTATGATAAAATGAATAATAATAATAACCATCATAATAAAATAATCGTAATAGTGATGATGCTTATAACACATTGTGCCAACAAAGAAGAGGCTTGACACGAACGCATCTTACTTTTTCAAGTACTCATTATTCTCTGTTTATTAAGTTTAAAAGTTTAAAACCACAACGATTACACGTAAGCCTGATCCAAAAATCCACCTAAGCCCAGCCGGCGCTTTAAACCATTAAAGTACACTGGTAAAGTTCCACCTCCTCCTCAAACTGCGGGTGTTTATTTTGTCCAAACCTCCATCGCAACAACTGCTTCACTTGAAATCAAAGCGTCTGTACCTCTGAGATGATTTCCGTGTCTTTGTCTCGATCGTTGGCGATTAAACAGAAAACACAAGTTTCATGGAGAGCGTCAGAATGTTCCCCCGCCATGTTGTATCCGGTAAACACATCTCTCGAAGATCGTCTATGTCAGCGAAGATGGGTGATAACGAAGCGATGTTTTTTTTTAACCTGTGAAAACATCAACATTTAAAGACGAGATATTACATTAGTTAATTGTATTACAACAATAAGAAATAGGAAAGAATTAGGAGGGAAATGGCTTAAAGGGTCTTACGGTGATTCATACAGAACTTGTTAAGGCTTGCATGGTAAATGCAGTTGTTGTGAACTCACCATGATTTACTGATTTATTGACTGAAATAAAATTGTACATGTGCTAGTTTTTATTTCTTGTTACCTGCTTTTACTTCTTTCAAATAAATGTCCTTACCTTTGGTAAACATTGCTGTATGAATGGAAAAAAGTTGTCTGCTTCATGTCTCTGCATCTATACAATATATTGACAGAACTATTTCTACACATACAAAGTATTAAAACTTGAATTTCTCATGCAGGTTTATTTTAAAGGTCTACAAAAGTCAATACTGCTTTAAAACTACAGTTTGGACCTAAAGAAAAAGATGTCATCAGGGCTCTAATTAACGTTCAAACTAAAACCAACCTGACAATTCCAAGCAGGAAATTAATGGTGGGAAATAACAAAACCACCCATTATGGTATATGGATATATATAACATTTATTAAGTTTAAATGTAGTTGCAATAACAACACAATAAATAGATCCATAGTGATATCACAGTACACAGCAGTTTTGGATTCACAAGAAATAATACTTACTGAGCATTCACAGTAACAACACTGAACGGCTACAGACAGCAAAGCTCATTTTCACATGACGCAATAACTGGCGTTAGTGGATAACATGGTCCAGTGGGCTTTCATAACATTGGTGTCATTTGACGTTTGCAGAATTGAATGTTCATGCACTACAAGCCTGTGGCATGTACACAGGATTGAAATGAACAGTTCTTTTCCATGTGAGTAGGTGTGAGTATTTAGTTAGTGGCATAACCAAGTGCAAAACCACCCTTCAAAACAGATGATCCCTTTTTCTAAGCAGACCTCTGATTGGAGAGGCAGCTTCCCTTGTGTTGTGGTGAATAAACAACAATGACAATGACAATGAAAAATTATACGGCATGGAGGGGAAATTAATCCTGTAGTGCAAAAATTTAAACGCTTACTGGCTGCAACTTTTTCAACCATAAGAATTAAATCAAAGAGATAAAACATGACTTTCTAGTGCTTGTTGTGTCCAATCAGAAACGTGTGTAGCAGTACATTTTTATAAAAAAGTAGAACCATAAAAAAAAAAAAACTTATTCATAAACACAATGTAAAAATAATATGTAAAAAATAAAATCTAAAATATTTTATAAAACAAGACAAACTAATGACACATATGAAATTAAAAAGAAAATAGATTTGGTCATCACAAAAACCCAATCCTGGCTATATCTCTTGTTTTGGATTGCACAGGGGAATTAAAACTTCATTCGTTGCAATGAGAAAATGCAAATGGGTCATTCTCATTGGGTTTATGTAAAAAACTTCTGAGGAAGTGCAATGCACTGTCGTAAACAATCAACATGATTCCCCACATTAAAAGCACATTTGATAGGAAAGGATTCAAGTTAATTTTGGCGTAAAAATAAAAGAAGAAAAAAACAGATAAAGGGTTCAGTTCTCCTTCTTAATCCTGTACATTCGCAACATTAGAATTGACGTCAGCCTTTATCTCTGCACAAAGCTACAGTCATAAAGGATTATCTTATTCTTTCACACACGCTGAGAATTGGCTCTTTTTGGATTATCCTCACCAGTAGCCTTCCCCTTCCGGCAGATACTTCCACAAGATTCCATATTTGAAGGAAAGAGGGACAAAGCCGGACATAAAATGGTCAAACCTTTTCTCAGTCAGGAAACTCCGCAGGCAGCTTTCTGTCCTCGCTCCCAGAACATTTAGTGTCACTGGAGTAGCTGGGTTGCTCCTCCAAGTGGTGCGTATTAGAGGAGGGGGTGTCAGAAGGTTTGAGGATGTGGAGCAGAGCATGAAGGTTGATGTACCTGGAACGGAGAAGGTGAGACTACTCAAACGTCCAGACCTCCAAACTGTGGATGCTGAAGTCCTGCTGAGCAGCCAGTGGCTGGTTATTGAAGGTGGCGCATTTCGTGGACGCCCCTCGGTACAGCTCAGCATCAAGCCACAAACCCAGCTGACCCCTGCAGATACAGGAGGAGACAAAGTGATAAAATATTTAATGGGAGAATAACTCAAAAAACGTTGTTCTCAGTCCCAAAACAAAACCCCATTTAAGGAGCTACTATTATTTCCTACTGAGCTGGTGGATCTTACCCTCCTCCTCCCATCTGCAGAGAATCAATATTGCCTTTCACAAAGTAAGAGTTCTCCCCAGTCCACCGGTACACCTGAAAATAAACAGTGTCTGAAGTTTTTGTATCAGGAAAACAGATAAATAGTTGGTTGACAACCCAACTTTGATCCTACCTTGATTTCAGGACAGAAGTTGTAGAGGAACGTCTCTCCTGTGCCGTAGCAGTGTTCGCTCACTCTGAAGGGATGAGTCGAGAACGCCCCGAAAATCTGCGACAAGAGTGCGAGCGCTATTGCATTGGGGGTGGGTTTTTACATAATTTCAACAAATCTGTTCAAACAGGGATCCAGTAGAGATGTCACACATCATCCTCCTTCCTGCCTCCAGCAGGTGAGCTCCTGCTTGTTTACATACAGTCAATTCACGCAGACGACACATACCTGTCCGTCCATGTCTCTGATCACCAGCAGTACCGGACTGTCCACCATTGCCAGGTTTCTGTACAGAGTCTTGAGGCTAGTCCCATGTTTCACAGTGCTGTAGGCCAGTCTCCAGGGGTAACCCTGCACGCGGGCTGGCAGGCGACAGGCAAGCTGGAGAGCAAACACGCCACCGTCATGCTCAATAGTATGTTGTATGTTCTTTAATCATTAAGTGGCTCATTCTATCTAATTACCTTCTCAATGTGTGTGTCCTGCAGCAGATCACTGGATTCACTGAGTGTGGTCAGTGTATCCAAAGACAGGTCTCCGTCATAGCTGCCAAAACTCTGCCTGCGCTTTGCCTCATCCACAGTGATGATCTGAGAGCCAAACATGCACATGAGCGAGTGAATATTTGAGAGAAATCAATGACGCAAAGCATTTATTGCAAACTCATTCAAACATGGTGTAGTGAAACAGATTGTTGCTGGTTCACTCAGAGCCTGGGAGTTTTTGCTGAGCTCACCTCCCAGCTGCAAGAAGCGGGGTCACTGAAGAAGTTGTCAATCATGTCCAGCTCGTCTTTCTCCACAACAACGAATCCCTGCTCTCGAGCCTCCTTGCCATACACATCTGGAGACCACTGCACGAAAAACGCATACAGGTGGTCCACTCTGAAACACATACAGAGCATTAGAGAGGCTCAGAAAGCTGTGGACAGTTGTTCTTGTGAGTTGTTTTTATTATCTCATGTAGTGGCACTGATCTGACCTTTCTTGCGGCACGGCGAACCAATACTCTGGCTGCTTTCCACGGCTGCCGAAGGAGTGGGCGGGACAAGATGTTGTCCCAGTAGCAAAGGACTTCCTCATTGGCTTTCCCACTTTGAAGCAGAGGAACATGGGAGGGTTTTTACTCTTCTCCTCTGATGAAAAAAGCATGTCTATGGAGAACAAGAAAATAAAAAAAGCTTGGTTAGTTTCAGGCCACACTGTCAGTGACTTATATCACATGACCACCAGGAGTCAGCAAAGTCTACAATGTTCAGGTTCTGCATAAGAGAGAGGAACTATAGTGATTGTGATCATCTTCTCATGGATTAATTATCTGTGTTATACTTTGTACCTTCTATTGGGGCTTGCATCCGCTCCATGAGCCAAGTCTTCACCTCTGCCTCATAGCTTTTCTTCCGTCTCTCCTCCTCACTGAGTTCAGCCCCCTCTGCTGGTCTGTCTGGACCCGAGCTGCTACCAAGCTCTGCAGCCTCGCTCAGACTCCGCCTCCTGCTTTGGTCCACCGCTGTGCTGTGCGTTATGTCACCTTCACTGTTCAGCAGCTCCTCTGTCCCTTTAGGTTTCAGATCTTTGGTTTCAGGCACCTCTTGGTTTGAAGGTTTATCAAGTAACTCCCCCTGTTTTTCAGTCTCTGAGGATGATTGTATGGACTCTCCGTCCTCAATGGAGCCATTCTGGGCTACGCCTTCGTCCTCTTCGTCATCAAGCTTCCCTTTAGTTTGAGCCAGCATCGACTTGTCCTCGGAGTCTCCTCGACTCGGGCCATCTGGTACCTGATGGTCCCCTCTGATGATCCCTGATGTCCTGGAGGACATTCCCTCTGCTTCGTCGGTGCTTCCTGTCTGCTCCAACTCTGTGAATCCTTCATCCGATGGAGACTTTTCTGTTTCTTCCCCTTCAACACACACTAATGAGAATTTCAATCAAGGATCTGTTTAAGCTCAAAACAACTAAAAGCTCAGAAGAAGAAATGCTCTAGTTCAGAAAATCAGAGTTCAAAGACAGTTTAATATCACTTGAGAATGGGTGACATGAGTTTACCAGTTTCTGAGATGGTTGATTCAATGTCGTCCAGGACGATTGGTCGCTTTGGATCCAGAGCTTCATATCTGCTGAAGGGGTTGAGTTCCCGCTCTGACAGCAGATGCTCCCACTCACCGGGCCTGTACACAGGACACAGATCCTGGGGTCTGTCTCTGTGGGGTCACCGGGCACCACACACACCGCACAGCAAACGAGTGGTGATGGAAATGAAAAGAGAAAAAACACAAAAAGGGGGACAGGCCCAACAGAAATTAAAAATGACCAAAATGATGAAGAACTCAGGAAAATGATCAAATATGATGTAAAACAGCAATTGAAAACACATGCAATGGAAACGTAGAAACTGTAAAATAAAAAACTACAAACCCACAACAACACTCATGAGACAGTTTAATCACTGAAAACACAGGGGGGAGAGGATGTGACGGAGGAGTTTAGCGGCTCTTACGATGGCAGGGCATCTTTGAGCTTCATGCGCGACACATCGTTGTACAGCGCAACAGAGACCACCTCCTCCATGGGGCAGATGAGGCCGTACTCTTCGCAACCGTGCTCGATCACCAGGGGGTCCGACTTGTGGGGGTCAAACATGATGTTGTTGGGTGTCACAATCAGCACACCTCCCACCACCCCCTGCAAGATCAAAACAGCAATCAACTCACATAATAAGATTCTAATGCTTGAACCACGAGAGATCATTAGCTGTGTCAAATAACAGAAACAAGTTGTTTATCAGTGTTGCAAGGACATTGCCGCGTTCCTCAGCCACTCACCATGCCATCAGTGAAGTATTTGCAGCTCATCTTGATGAATTTAACCGTGGAGGGACTCTCATCTTCTGAGTTTGGGGAGAGTTCCCGTCGGATGGACCTCCCTGGCCTAATGTTTGAAGTAGCGTCCTGTTGGAAATAAAAAAAAAAAAAAAAGCAACGACACACAAAATCACTGCCACTGTAAACTGCAACAGAACATCAGCAACGAAATAAATCTGTTTTTCCACTTACCTGTGACGGTTTCTCAAGGAGGCCTTGTGAGTGTGTGGGATGAGAGGAACTCTGTGACTTTAAGTCAGTTTCTGATTGGCTCTCAGCAGGGACAAACAGCTTCTGTAGTGAGGACAAACCATCAATGATCAGCCACAGAGACGAGAACTGAAGAGACCGAGGCTGAGGCAGAATAATAATGCAGCATCAGTGCTCTCACCTGTCCAGGGTAGACACTGCGGGAGAACAGCTTGTTCAGCTGGACCAGTTTGTTTGGGGTGATGTTGAACTTAAGAGCGATGCTATTGAGTGAATCATTGGGTCCCACCTGAAATAAGAAGATAAACTCCACTCAGAAAATACTGCATGATGCAGGCCATGCTGTTTCTGTCAGTCAGGAACATGCGATTCAAAATGTAATGGTACTCACAATGAACTCCACTGTTCCTGGGGGCCCTCTCTTCTCTCTCTTTGTCTGATTGTTACTTTTACAGCCATCATCTGAGAGAGAAACAGGATTAAAGTTTGTGCGTATAACATCAACCTGATGATGATCACTGGGAACAAGACTCTCAGAGGAATACAGGCCTCCACCAAGGCCGACAAATCCCTTCCAATTCAACCCAGCTGCACCAAATTTC
Source organism: Pseudorhombus dupliciocellatus (assembly GCA_016785235.1). Lineage (NCBI taxonomy): Eukaryota > Metazoa > Chordata > Actinopteri > Pleuronectiformes > Paralichthyidae > Pseudorhombus > Pseudorhombus dupliciocellatus. The sequence goes on along the minus strand of JAFBJW010000018.1, from coordinate 1,308,374 downwards.
ACACGCACAAAGTCGTATTTGTCCACATTAACATAAAGATGTTTACGGATTCGTTTTTTGGTCACATTTTATGAAAATGAGTAATTTCGTGTAATCTGCTAACAAACAGAAACCCATAACCTAATTATTCCTGAGTAGAATACATAGCTCCCTGCACTCACACACTCTGACCCTTGCAGTACTCAGGCAGCACAGTCAGCATTTCTTCTAGCCAAGAACACAGAAGCCATTAGCACCACTCCCTGCTGTCTCGTTACACTGCTGCTGCTCCCCATGGAAAAGAGACCGTGACTAAGCATTAGACAACCCCACTCCTAACCTTTATATTGTACTGCGCCTCAGAGACAACAGCACCGACAGTGAGGCTGGTGTGAACATCACCAGTGACTTGAACTGTACAGTGAATATAACCTCGGGAGATTATTTGATTTTATATAAATTCTGTTGCAATTCTGTATTTAGTTGATGTTGGTTTATTACAGCTAAAGTTTGATTGATGCTGGCTGATTAAAATTGGCTGAGATTAATTATCACAGACAATAGAACCAGGGATTAAAAGTATTTTCACTACAATTTGACAAACTCTGTCTCAACTTGGATTTTCTATGATTTGATGCAGAAATGAAAGAGACTAGTGTCTGAACATATTAACTTTTGGTTCCATCAGTGGTTAAAATGTCACCATGTGCCAGAAGATGAAGGTTATGCAACTTCCTGTTTGTAACTTCCTTGTTCCCGACAATGACGCTGAAATGAGGATTCTTTCTGATGTGAATCAGACAAAGGAGTATCATTTTATGCGGAGAGGAATTCTCACGTCGCTGTTAACTGTTGCTTGGCCAAAGGGAGGAAGTTTTCATACTGTTATGACTTCATGTTGATTTTTGCAGCCTGATCTCATTGATTAATAACTTAATATTTACAGTTAGTTGTTAAATAATCATTCATTGAGAGACTTCTTTCTATATCCACTCCCACTAATCTATGGATCTGGATTACCTGAGGCTGCCGCCGCTTTTGTTACGATTCTCTGAAGGTCCTCCTTCTTGTTGGGGTCATCGATTTGAGGGACATCTGGACAGGTGATGATTGGTGGGCTCTGCTCATTCACATTCTTGTCTGATTGGCTCTGCTTGAGCTGTCGCCGCCTCTTCAGCCTGATGGGCGGGAGAGGGATTTGTTTATAGCCACACGACACATGATAACAAAATACAGCAACTTATATGGACATCTGTTCTCTTCTGTTTAAACTCATGCAGTGTGAACTCACTTGAGGCTGATATCAACATAGAATTTGAATCTATACTCACACTAAAATGTAAATGTCTTTTGATTTTTCAATAAACCTTTTTTCACCAGGTTCCAGATGCTTGTTTACTGTCTAACGTGTAACACACTCCAGTTGTGAGTTCACATCTTCTGTCCAAATTCTGCTGTTGTTACAACTTTGGCTTGTTTTTGTATTTCATTTGCAGCGTCAGCTGTATTTTCCTCCCAGACTGCCCCCCGGTTTAATCATTGTTAGGTAAGGGAAATTATGTAACAGCGTCTCCAGACCCTGTTGAGGTTCACTGAGGGGGGAACAGTGCAGAGCAGTGAAACTCCATGTTAGTGGTGCACTTAAGAATATTGCACCCTCTGTGAGAACCGCCGAAACCTTCAGGGTGGATGCCAGTGCGCTCGGTAAAGATAAGGCCAAACTGCTGTATCAGACGCTGTGAGTGGCAGGGGATAGCAAAGAAGAAAAGAAAAGTGTCTGAAGTGTTTGAGAGCCTTAATGGAGCAGCAGGACCGGGTCAATAAGGCTGCAGACAGACAGAGCTCAGGCATCTCCCGGTGCCTCAGGTCAGTCTCCCTCTCTCACCGATGCGACGTTCATCTGGCAGCGAGCTCAGGAATCTGCAGATGCTTTCCCGGACGCATCTGTTTCACTGGGGGGGATTTTCTCCAAAATTACTCTCACCTTACTCACTGTTCAGCCTTGTCCTGAACCATTCCTGGCATAATGACTCATGATTCACGAGGGGGGGAACAGATCATCCCAGAAAAACCCACATTTTCTAATTCCAGAGTATTCCAACTCTGCTCCAGAAACTTAATGTTTATAGAAACATACTGATCCAGACTGCCACACATTCTATCTTCACACTTGCAACTTTTTAGCTTTAAAATCAACCTTCAACCACAATTTCACAAGACACTTGAAAATGTTCACTCACATTGTTTCTGTATTGCAGCATTATTTTAAGACTCATATGTTCTTCTTAGCCTCAGTGTCTCATCCATATCTTGTTACAAATACTGGCCATGATCACATGGGATTTTTCTCAATAGCCATTAAGCTTCCACTAGTGAAATCACCATGGCAACAAATACTTCATGCGCAAGACCTCTGTGTGTCTGAGTACCCTCATCCTTCTCAAAGTGTGCATCTAAGTGCCCGCCATCTGCTCTGGATAAATGTAAAGCCCAACATATTCTTTCAACTCAGGATCACTTATTTTTTCTTGACACTTGTGTTTAGTTCAGTCTTTTAAAACAACAAATCCCATGAAACTAAACTTAAGCGTGCCTCAAACAACGTTTGTTCCATATGTCTTCCATAGATTTGCCCTATTTACTTTAACAACATCCCTAACACAAAGGCTAAATCCTACTAAGATCTAGTAATTACAGGGTGTGATGCCATTACAAAGTCCTTTCCCTTTATAATGGAATATTTATAACATGAGCCAATGAAATGAGGGAAAACATTGAAGACATACTGCAGGTTGGTAGCTGCCTGCCAGGGCAGCCTGAGCCAGTAACCCGAGACATAATAAGAAAGACTGAAGCCCATTAGGCTGCACCCCCTCACAACATCCATCAAGTCCATTGTCAACATCTTTGCTACTGCAGCATATTCAACTAATGCTTTTCCACACATTCACTTCTGTGTCTGGTTTTGGCAACATTTCATTCCTCTGCTTGGATGCGTTAATTTTCACCAAAGACCACACCCATTTTAAATTTTAAAACAAACAGGCCCCATCAAGAAAGGATGAATCCGAATGAAGCAGATCTTTAGACCCATTCAAGCATTATATTAAATCCTGTTCATCGTCTTTCATTCAACACCTGCAGGTCATTTATGCCAGCACTCCTCAGACGTCAGTGTGTGTGCTTCACCTGCTAGTTCCTTCCTTGGTCTACACACCGTAGCTGTGACAAGCCTCTTTACACGCTCATATCCTGCCATCATGTTTTACACAGAGATCCAGTTTAAGGTCAGCAGCATCCCAGTGGGTCGTGACATGGGATCGGAATACTGACGCAAGATTATTAGACTCTGTATGAACTGGGTGCAGCTCAGAGAAATACAGGCGGCTTAATAGCGCTGATGCATGATTCAAAAACACGAGAATTACTAATGAGCCAAGGCACCTTGATGACAGAATGTTAAGGCAGAAATGAAAGTGCACCTGAATAGAGACAGAGCAAAGATCGATTTTTGAATTGTTAATGAAATAAAAATCACTATTTGCCCAGCAGAGTACAACTAGATATATATGCAATGTACCTGCCCACGTATACTTATGTCGCCGGCAATAACGCTATCATTGCAAATGTTAATACTATTGCACCTCCCCCTCATCTCTGTTAGACATTTTGTTTTTGTAGGAATGCATTAAACATTGATGTACTTCTCCATTTCTGCTAGTCATGGTCTCTTCTAGTGAATGTTGTAAATATTTTTATTGATGTGCTCTGTTATACTCTGCATCTACTGCAGAGAGGGATTCCTCGCTCAATGCTGTCTGATGTTTCTGTGGGTTGTTTTCCTTGTTAGAGGATTTATTTTTGGTCGTTTTCTCTTTATTTGAGGGTTAAGGAAAGAGGATGCCAAACATTGTTAGGCTCTATGAGGCAAATTGTTGTTTCTGAGTTAATTATGATTGATTGATTGACCTGGTAACTGGAGCTGCATGTCAGCTGGAATTATGATAGAGAGCAATTGATTTGTAGAATATTACTGGGGAGTATTTTTTCCTAATCTAAGCTGAGGTTCTGATGACAGATGTACCAGGATAAGACTGTAAACTCCTGTGATTTTTTTGTGATTCAAATTTGACTTGGAATATTTCCACATGATCTATGGAAGCAATCAATCACGAGCATATGAAGTGTTGAGTGTTGAAGTTCAAATCTATTTCATGCACAGAAATGATCCCTTACCTGGCAAAGTATCCCGGCTTCCTGTCTCTCTTCTCCATCAGGCCAGGCTCCTAAATGTGCATGCAGCAAAGTCCATCCATGCACAACACACACCTACCAGCCCACTGTGTGTCCAGGCCAAGAAAGACACAACTTGGGGAAGATCACCACCTATTTGTTATCCTGCAGAGGAGAGGAGGAGGAGGGTGGGGGATTAGAGGGCTCACCAGGTGCCACCTCCCTCAGCAACACACAATGGACTCCGCAAAAGCCCAATAAGTGACGGTGGAGCCTCATCAGCCTAAGTGGAGGGCGATGAAAAGCACGTCAGGCCAGTCTGCTGCTGACAGAAGGCATCAGGAAGGAAATGTGCATCACTGAGCTGTGGAGGAAACACATCTGCTCCTGCTTAATGCAGCTGTGAGCACGTGTTTTAACACAACTGTTATTGGATGTAAACAGGCAGGCTACATTATCAGCTAGCTGGTGCAGCACAGGGTTAATGGATCACCCGCATGTCTCACGCACCCCGCAGGACATAAAATTGGGCGAACACACGTATCCACGTGTAGGCTCGAAGTATTACATAACTAAAAGGCTTACCACAGTGGGGAATGTCTAAATCTGACCAGCCCTACCTAGCCTGCTAGCTACGGTCAGATCATAGCAGTGGGCAGATTCCTCTATTAGCTGGACCCGAGAGTAGAGTCCAGCCTTTCCCCACGGTGCAGCCATCCTTTAAAAACACTACAGCTGTGCTAACATGCAGCCAGTCTGCGGCTCCGAGGAAAAACACGCACGGTGAGCAAGGTACAAGCCCCCCCCCCTTCACTCACCACCACCACCTCAGCTGATGCTAATGTCGCTAAGCTAGCTACTTTTGTTTACAAGACAATAGCGACCTGCCAGATATGAGGGGCATGTCCTACTCGTCCCCTGTCACCAGGAAAATGAAGCATTACCGTTCGTGAAGTCTGGCGTGTGACGGAAGGGAAATCCCGACGATGCATTCAAACGCTACAATCTGCGTGAAGTGGCTCACATTGCGCACATACCTGACGTGCATCCCGGGAGGTGGACATTGAAATGAACTATCCCCTCACTGCGCCCTCTGGTGGTGACGTGCGCCGCTAAACAACACAGCAGACCACCACCTGCTTATCTTTAGCGGTTAGCTTGCTAACCCCGAGCTAACAATAACGTCACATCCAGTAGTAGTGAACGGTGAATGGTAATTGTCATTTATAAATAGTATGGTAAGCGGTAGAGTGTAACAGTCCCTGGTGGTCTAGTGGTTAGGATTCGGCGCTCTCACCGCCGCGGCCCGGGTTCGATTCCCGGTCAGGGAACACTTTTCTGTCTTTCTTTATTTTTTGCACCAACCGTCAAGTGAGAATCCTGTATGTGCAAACATATGTGGCAATAAACTTGTTTTAGATTTAGATCCTGATTCCTGTTTGCCAGAATTGTTACGTGTTGACTATGGTTATGTCTGTACTGTCTTTCCATTTCATCAAGCATCTTACTTGTATCGTACTTAACATACTATTTAGACTGTTTTTTATAGGTCCGGGTTGTTGTTCCTTTTGATCCTTTTGATCCTTTTGATGTCTTTTATTTTTTATTGCACATTGCACATTTTTCAGTGCTGTGTAATGAACTGACACAAAGTATTAACAATTCCTGAACATTTGTTATTTGAAGTGTCCTTTCATTTGTTTTTCTTTACAATAACGATTCAGTTTTCATAAATTAAAGCTGTGCACACTTGCCATGCCAGCTTCTCACTCTCTGCTATTCACCATATTTACCAGTAGATAGCAATGTTTCACAACAAATGCTAAAAGAGCCAGAGGTCATACGTTTCAGAATTAGGAATATAAAATAGTCCACATATAAAGACACTAATCAACAAATTAAGTGTCAGTTTGTTTGACATTAAATAAAATGACCAACCGTGTTCTTCCTATTAGTTACGAGAAAAGACTGGTGAAGTAAAGACAATCATGTTCAATCATTTTGTTTTTGAATGCACATATAAACATTTTACTGTGGTTACTCTTTTCTGCCATTCCTAATACTAAGGCCTATTTGAGCTGGGTCTTTTTTCGAGGGAGGGAGATTATGTGTGTTTGTGGAACTTGGGTCCCAGGGAGCCTGTTGAAGGTGGGGAAATGTCCGAGCACCAGGACCCTCTTGATTGGACGACTCTGGAGTTAACCAGTTCCTGGCTGGCTATGTATCTTGGCAGTTATTTTGACAGGCGCTATCATTGTGAGAGAGGAGATAAGTTGTCTAAGGGATCGCCATGGCGCCGGTGTGTCCCTCCTCCGGCCTCTCGTCATCCCTATACAGCCCCCCCGCTCCCGCTCCCCCCTCTGCTCCCTGCCCAGTTTGGAACACAGTATTGTGAGGAGGTGGGCAGGGGGGTATTTGGTCAGGAGTGGGCTGTGTATTGGCAGGGAGCCTGTGGCTCTGGGTATCATCGTCCCCTTCCGATCAAAACCTCCATGTGATGCAGAATGTCTCAACACAGAATGTCCACTCTGTCCCTCTCATTCATCCCAGTTCTTTGTTTCTAAACTTGAAGATATCAATTTTACAGTTTTACTGCAAAGACTACGATGAGGCCTGGTAAACTTTGACTGAGGGTTTTGCTGAGTAATGTTTTCAAGATGTTTATGCTTTCCATCAAACATATACTGTTCCTGGGTTCTGTCTCATTTAAAATCAGTACAGTATATCAGCCTCAGATATTAGATTTTTTATAGTACACACACACACACACACACACACAGGAATGTATGTTGCCGAAGATGAGCAGAGGAGTATAAAGAGGTAACAAAAGGAGGAATTTCAAATTTTTTCTTTTCTCAATATGTTTACAACAAGAATGTGCACCCACAGATCCAGGTCCTTTTAGTTTATCAAAAATATTTCCAGCGCTTCATTAAAAGACTTAAACGGTGGAAATAGCTGCAACTCAAATTATTATTCAATTATATATCTGTTAGTCTTGCCTGGTGCCTTGTTTTGCTCAGAGAGCTCAAATAAATAAATCTGTTTCTGACCTCTATACCCAGCTCAGGCCTTGGAGAGATTTAAAAATCATTTTGCTCAGACGTCACACACTCTCTAGCTTAGACTACAGCCACCGATAACTTCAAGTACACCATGGCAGCAAGAAGCCGCGAAACCTAAACACTGGGAAAGGATATGTCACACAAATGATAACTGGTAGGGAATAGAAGGCTCATAATTCATTATAATGAAGCAAAACTTAAAATGTTGCCGCACTTTCTTTTTGAAAGACAGAAAGTGTGTTTATGAAAGATACTATTAAAGGCGGCCGAAGTCTCTGACACGTTTGTGAGCCTCATGCTGAAGAGGGTGAGTCAATGAAGTAGGTAAACCGTCACTGGAACAACAACTGATAATCACACACACTAGCCTCGATGCTATTTGGGTTTTAGCTATCAGGAATATTTGTTTTTCATTCATAATGTATCATGTTCAGATTGTGGGAAATCATTTTGATTATTTTCATTTTATTTTGATTTTTTTTGTTTGTTTTGTTTGAATATTTATTTGGCACGAGGGAAGATGACCAATGTGTGAGCAGCCCCTCCGCAGAGGATTTTGAACTTATTCTGCCTGTTTAACAGCCTTTGTGCTAAGCTAATGACACCCTTCATAGTCACTGCATTGACAAAATAGTGACATCAATCTTTACATCTTATCCTATAGACAAGAAAGAAAATTAGTATCAGGCTGAAACATAATTGTATAATGTTATACATTAAAAATAATGTTAAAAAGTATATATATGTAAAACTGGATGCCTGATCCTGGTGCGGGTTAAGATTAGCAGGGATCAATGCAAATGTGCACCACTCTGGTGGTCTCGCCCAGACTGACTGAGAGACCACCATGAGGTTAAAGACCCAGTACGCACACACTGACCACTTGCACCAGCCAGTTGATGAAGACAGAGAGGGCAACCTCACTGGTGGAGACAGGCTTGAGACAGCTCTATACCACTGCCACTACACTCAGTGTCAATCTGCCAAGTTGGCCGACGCACTGCAGCCGTGACCTTTCACCCAGGAACTGAACGGCAGGACAGGGGTTATCTGTATTTTTTATTTTTTTTAATATTTTGCTTTTAAAAGTCAACATCCAGAATGTGCAGGAGCCGCACTCTGAGCACAGAGCAGACAGTGGAGGAAACTTGACGAGGAGATGGACATACGCCTCAAGAGACATATACAACCTCTGGTGGGTTTTTTTTTTTTTTTTTTATCACATGACCATGGTGGGGGAGCAAACAGTGCATGGTTGTTTACCTTGCTTATCAGTGGTGTTGTAACAAGTGGGGAACACACAGGCTTACCTCAATGCACATGTGTGCATGCACAAATGCAAAGAACCTTAACCTTTTGCAAATGTGGAAAAAGCTTTCAAAATGAAACAGGCAATGGCCGACATTTGATAATTCCTTTTCATGACACCAGGAGGTCACGCAAGCGGACGCATATCCAGTGAAGCGATGATGACTCGGCCTAAGTTCTCCTCTGATCTCATCTGCCATAAAAAAAACAGGCCTGTCCTGTACAGTAACCGACATTCTGCAGAAGAATAAAACTTCTGGACTCACAGGTAAAATATGAGCCTCTGCAAACCCTGGACATAAATAACCGCCATAAATTCCCAGATGAATAATAACCGTGCCAGTCAATTTAGGATCGTGTGATAAGTCAACTTTACATGTATTCCTTTGAGAGTCTGAAGATATAAGGCGCATGGTAAAGGTAACGTGAGTGTGTGTTTACTGTGCCCAAGGGTCTACATGTGTATGCCTTTTGATGTGTGTGTGTGTGCGTGTGTGTGCATATGTGCACTCAGACATACACTCCCACTCTCACACTCAGTCTCTGGTTTCTCCAAGCCAGCGCCACATCAGTCCATCATCGCAGATATGGCTCGCGGCTAGATAGCAGGTCTGGCGGCGCACAAGACATTTTGTCCACTCTGTCATGTTTACTTATAATGATAAGCTTTGATGGATTCCCCACGAGCTATAGACGCCACGGCGCACACACTCACAGACACACACACACACAGCCTCTCACCGTGTCATTCACACATGCGTGATTGTGCACAAAGTGACACTTACGCACAAGTACAGGAAAAAGATTTTTTTTTAAAAAATGAAGTGCGGAGACAAAAATAATATCAGGAAGAAAAAACAAACAACAATCGTTTAACGGAAAGTATAATGTGCAGTGTTCCTTGTGAAGTCATTTTGAACGGCAGCTGAATAAGTGTTTTTAAATCACTTTGCATCAAAGAGACGGGTCAAAGTTTCACGTGCACGAGAGAAAGCCAACAAGCTGTCAAATGAGGGGAGGAGATGTTTTCAAAAATGGATGCCTTGATTTTTCGAACCCTAACAAGCCGCGGCCATGTGGAACATTTCTAAATGCTCAAAAAACTGAGTGTGAGCTAACCTCTGTTAAACCCAGAAATAAACACTTTCAAAAACTGCATTGGATGAATTCCCTCTTAATCAAACATGGTCGCTGTCGGGCTGGATGTTGCACTCTGATCTGCGGCCCGGCCTGCGCAGTGTTCCCATTGGGTCCGTTTACTTAAGCCTGGCATTTGTCCAGATCACAGACTGGACTAATACATGCGCTCTGGGCCAATTAAAAAGACTAATGAGGCCTGCGTGTATCACAACACCTCTGGGCAGAGAGGAGGGCGGGCGGGCAGCAGCGTGCGCTGCCAAGAGAGTGATCAGTCAATCATTCAATGCAAAAAGAAAAAGAGTGATGTAACTGCAGGCCTCAGTATCTCCTCATGAATCCGCACAGAATTCAGCTGCTGCCACCGTGTCATGTCTCTGTGAAGTTCTATTTTCTTCCTGACTCATCCGACCATTGTACGGTAAGAGTGCACCATGAGTGCAGCTATCATTTTTCCCCTCACACATCCACTCGCCTCCACTCCCCGGTCTCCCACTTGTTTTACAGTTATTTACACCCAAGTGCGCCACGGCCACTGGAGAAATTTAGGGAGTGTGTGTCTGACAAAGAGAGTGAGAGAAAACGAGAGGTGGAGGATAAGCAACTCAGAAACCACGCTCCCTTTCTTTTTCGCTGCTTCTTATTATACATCTCACCCTTCCTCTCGCTCTGTCAAGGCCACGCTTTTCTTCCTCCTACTCGATCAGCCAAGATGGGGTCAGAGAGACACACACACACACACACACACACACAAAGGAGAAATTCAGGACTGACCGACTGCAACTATTGCAAATCTTCTCCACCTTATCCAGGACAACACACTGATAAGTGTGTCTCCACTCCCCATCCGACAGATCCATCTCCGCAAATATCTGACACACACGGATGAAGATCTGGAAACGTGTGTGTGTGTGTGTGTGTGTTTAAGTGGCAGATTCATGCTTCGTTTTACTCCCGTCCACGATAAATAAGTCACACCAGAGAGTTGAGATTGGTGCTTTTTGTGGATATATTCCGATGTTGCAGGGTGATAATTTAAGGCTCTATGTGTGTGTGTGTGTGTGTGTGTGTGTGTGTGTTTTGGGAGTGCTGCACCTGCATCTAATGATGTGAAACTTGCCAGCTTGCTGCAGACCTCCACTTACTCCCCACAGATCAAACTTGCACCTGTTGACCCTCCCTACCAACACACACACACACACACACACACACACACACACACACATTACAATAGCCATTCCACCACTCAGGGCTAAGTGCCTCCTTAACCTAGTCTCTGGAAATTAATTCCCAGATTTTTTTCCCCCTTCAGTGAATTAATGTTTCGTGGCCTAATACCGACCCTGACATTACAATCTATCAACCGCCCCACAGCTGCGGCTCTTTTATGGAGATACATGGGCTGTCCTGGGGTGTCACCAAAAAATAACCGCTGCCTCATCTTTGACCTAAACGACGACTTCCACGTGCAGCTATAACAACATTTTAAAAACACATTTAACAAATCAATGATGTGCTAAACCTCGTCCATGTGCTTACACGGCACACAAGCAATTCATCAATGTGGACTGAACTTTTGTCATATTTCCAAACACGTTTCTCTCGAGTTGTGTAAGATTTATCAGTCATGATGTGGAGAGATGAACATGGATCCGAGTCAGGGCCACAGCAGGGGTTTTTAAAAATTCCGATTTTCATTTACTGAAAATTGTTGTTGTCCTTTAAGCTGCGTTTTCCTCAATGGTAGAGAAAATGGAGGAGAAGATACTGGTTGCACGTACATACAGAACTGTAGAAATTCTTAATTCTAAAAGGAGGGTGCGCAACTTGCCAAATGAAGCGTACATTCATTTCTTCATGTCTGTGTTTTCATGGTGGACGTGCAGGGCCACTGGGTCGAGGTGGGCTGGGCCCACAGTTCCCACAGCCTGCACGGAGGCAGCCTCGGCCGCGCTATCAGACTCCGTCTCCGGCCCCCCCTAGCACCAGCGGGCCCCCCTGACGTCAGCCTTGGCTTGATAACGGGGTCCACAGCAAGCCTGGTGGAAGGGTGGGTGGGGGGGGGAGATGGAGGGATGGAGCAGAGGGAAAGGGGTTACACTAACAGAGCCGGTGGTGGATAAGACCCCTCAGACAGATAAGACAGAGCGGAGTGTGGAGCCTCTTTTGTTTTCCATTGCTCCTCCTGTCTGGTGGCATCTTCCTTCTCCTCCTCTCTGACATTCCCTCTCTCCTCCCCGGTCCTCTTTTAACTGCTTCTTTTTTTCATTCCCTGCAGCTCCTCCTCTCTTTGTCCAAACTAAAATATTCCTGCTGTTATCAGGCGTGTGAGCTATGACAGTCCCTGGATTGAGGCACCTTTTCTCCTCTGGCTTCCTCATTGTGTTTTTGTTTTCTCTTCCAGAGCTTTCAGAGTGGGAGGAGCCGGCTTATGATGGACAGGTGGGGAGCCTTTTTTTTTTTTTACGTTGACAAAACAGTTCACACACTTGTTTCCAATCTCCACTCTCCCTCCCTCCCAGGCTGCTTCTTCTTACAACAGTTTTGCTGCAGTGTCACATCTTTAACCGTCTCTGGTTGAACTCTGAATGAACCCCTCGAAGACGAAGACAATCCATTGTGGTGATGATGTCACCTCACCTTTGCCTAACCTGAATCTTACCCCCAACCTGCCCCTGCATCCACGAACAAACAGCTTCACATCTGCCTGCGGCCACATCGCTCCGAGTCCCGCGTATCCACATATTAAACACTGTGTGTGCATTCCATATTTGTTCGTCAAACCGTGGACTTTGGACACTTCTTATCACAGGGAGAGGTCCTGGGTTCCCTGAGTCTTCACTACTAAAAATAAATTTGCTCCATAGCTTCTTGCCCTTGCACTCTTTCGTACCATGGGACGTCCCTCTCTGGACTGGTCAGCGGATCATCGCTGGAGCGTTTGCAAGATTCACTACTGCTACAATGTCTCTCAGTCTCATAGCGGAGCTCCTGGAGCTAGCAACGCCCAGGAGTGGAATTTCAAATATTAGCCTACGAGTGTCACAGAAATATTCAAACGGACGGTGAATTGTTTAAGTAGCTTTACAAACTTTGGACATCGCTGGGAACAAAGGAGATTTTGATAATTGGATTCTTATCATGCGTAATTGAGTGTTGGCTGAGGTGTTTGCGCTGCTCTTCAAACAGTGTGAACCAAGAGTCCGATTCAGCACTTGAGCGCCACACATGAGAACCTGCAACCGAGGAGTTAATTATTTATTCAAAAAAACACACACAGGTTTATGCTGTGTGTGTGTGTTTGTGTGTGTGTCCTGCTGAGAGGACTTGTGTCTCCCTGCTGTGACTCCCTGACCTTACCTGCTCAAACAAACTAAATCCACAAGCATACACACAGATACCTTACAATAACTCACAAATCCACACACTTGATAGCACAAACACCTTTGAGCCTATTTAATAAATCAAATTATCACTAATGTGAGATAAATATATGACATGGAGTTCCTCACTGAGATGTGCGAATGTGTTAAGTGAATTGTACTAAATGACTTGTCCTTCCCCCCAAACTCAACCTCAACAATCCATCCATTAGCTACACTGCTTATCCACAAAGGGTCGAGGGGGGGGGGCTAATCCCAGCTGATGTTGCGAGATGCTGGGTACACCCTGGACAAGTCGCCTCCTATCGCAAGGCTGACATATGGAGACAAACAACTAATTCATGCTCTCCTTCACACCTAGTTTTGAGGAAGGAGAACAACACAGGCACAAAGGCAGCATGCAGACTTGTTTACTTAAATCATTCACAATGTTCCAACCCAGAAATCAACGATTGTATGTCAGGTAACAGGATGTTATATTTTAATTGCATCATATCTACTTTATCAGTGAGTCAGTTGTCTCTGTTATAACTTCTGGGGCAAACGGTGAGTGATGAAGGAAAAACACACGGCGAGTAATTACGCGTGAAGACGGTGATCGAACTGACAACACTGTCAATGACATTAAACAAGCGAATAAACACGACAATAGGGGCTAAAGTGTGAGTCATCAGATGCTATCATGGGCCTTTATGAGCTGGTGTCACACACTGTGAGTTCACATTGATTAGCACTGTTTTCGCATTTTAACACTATCACATGAGAGAATCCTCAGTGATCAGCGTTGATCAGATAAAACAGTTACAGTGAGGAAGAGCCGATTCAGAAAAAGATGAGAGAAAAGAAAGAGGACTTTCAGCTGCAAAACCACACACAAATAATCAAGGTGGCCGAGTGACGTGTGTGTGTTTCTCTCATTTCTGTTAACAGGGTTTTCAGTCTCCTGGGTTTTTCCTGCTCCCCCATTTGAAATCTTCTTCCTGGAGCCAGGAGTCTACTAGCCTCAGTGTGTGTGTGTGTGTGTGTGTCTGAGGAAGAAGGGCCAAAGAAAGTCACCGACCCCAAATGATTGAGCCCCTGCCCCAGCCAGGACGGGGACAGTTTTCCTGGTGCCGGGTTTGGATTGGAGACACACACACACACACACACACACACACACACACACACGCGCGCACATAAATACGTGCATGCTTTTTTCTGCAACGGTCTGCTGCTGTCTGCCACATTCCAGCATCTCTATCTGGTCCCTCACCTAACACCTCCTCATTCATACACATGGACAGCAAACACACACACACAGTTGCAAAGAATCATGGTATAAACACACACACTCACACACACAGCTCTGGCCTCTGTCACTGTCAGTGATACACCCTGACATGTGCGAACACACCAATCAAAACACACACTGTACAGTAAAATAACAGAAAAGAGGATGAAACTCGTATTTTTGTAAACTGTTCACCCTTAATTCTCCCAGATTAGAGGCTGTAGATTGTGGTCGTCTGAAAGTAGAGTGACAGCTAACGTTATTGCTGCTGAATGAGGACGTGCAGTGATGACATTACCTGCCACACTTCTTTTACAACACAAACAACCAATAGAGGAATTGTCCATGCTTATATGTATTATATATTTATATTTGTCAAGCAACTATACTGCTCTGATCACCTGCACAGCCTGACCTTCTATACATTAACTGGAGCCATAAAAGTATGAATCACCTCTGATGTGCAACTTTGTGCCCTCGCACTGCGGCCTGATATTATTAGCCGCCAATTGGCGGATGTGTAATCGGCCTGCAGTTACACATTGATGGCGGTTCCCTATTTCTGCACGGATAGAAAGAAAGATAAATAGATAGGCAGATAACAGTGTGTAAACTATCCCTATATATATTATATAAAAAGTGAAGAAAAAAAAAATCCCGGATCCAGGTTGTCGCTTGACCCCTATTGTATTGGTAACGTGTTTTAGTTTTCAATAGGTCCCTTCCGCAGCACACATTAAAAATTGTTATTGATGTTAGGACATATTCAAGGACAAGCTGAAAACATGCCGGACAGAGAAATCAGATCACTCCAGTATATTTAATATTTAATATTTTTTATCCCAGGAGTACTAAGGTAATTAATACTCCTGGGATAAGGTACAAACTGAATAAATTAAGATCTTGCATTCCCTTTTATGAACAATGAAGTTAAAGTTATTATCCTTTCTCTCTCTGTATATATTTATAAGAGGCAATTATTGCATTTATTACACACACACACACACACACACACACACACACACACACTATTGGCAGCTTGTGCAGAGTCACATAATTCACCGGCAGGCTGTCACTGGGAAGTGGCTACACAATGAAATGGCCTCGTGTGTTTACGTTGCGCTGGTGTCGAAGACAGGTATAAATCCGACCAAAGGCGTCAAGCATCCATGCGCCATTCGTCATCCTTGTCACGACGAGCCGCAAACAACAACTCTGGTTTGGAATCAGACAAATTCTGTCCGCAATAACGACACGTCACATCCTGCGGGTCACGGCTGCTCCAGCCACCTCACATGCAGAGTTATCTTTACTGCAGTGTTCCTCGAAAATATCTATTAACGTGTAGAATATATATCCATCATACAAATTTCTATCAGATAAGATAGCTGCTCGCCCGAGGATTGAGACTTTGAAAGGCTTTGAAAACTGATAAAGTGGCGGCCACGTGTTTATAGCCTACAGGTCAAACATGCATCAATCACTCACTCAATCAAACTTTCGTTCTTCATCAATTTTATCTTGCAAAAATATGCCAGTGGTTGGATTTCAACGCTGATAATAGACGAGTCACAAATAAACTAGACATTCATCAATCAACATTTAGGAGAAAAAGAGCAGGGTTATGTGTATTATTTAGGAATACAGATGGAACTGCTCTCTCGGTGTCTCTAACATTCTTAATTACAACTGGTAAAAATGAAAATGGACAAAAATTATTATCAAAAACATACATTAGTTTTTTTCATTCTATCGAGTAGCCAATTTAAAATATTTTTAGTTTTCTCTTTATCCATCGGCATCAAATACAATACTCTGAAATTGTGAAATTTGGCTTAGAATAAACCCCAATCCGGTTAATCGACCCCGAAGTCGAAATGAACAAACTCGGTAGAGAGAGAGAGAGAGAGAGAGAGAGAGAGAGAGAGAGAGAGAGAGCGATAAGAGCTGGATCTCGATCACAATTAAGGTGAAGTCACTCCTCCTCCTCCTCCTCCCCTCTCGGGTCTCCTCTCTCACTTTCCTCTTACTTTTCTTCTGTACAACACATCTGAGCTTTAACAGGGACCATAAGTGTTTGAGGATCGTTTTAAACCACCTATTTTCTGCGTTAGCATTAGGTCATTCCGTGCGTAAAAGCATCCATCAGCCTTCCGTCCATCCACACGGATGTGCAGCCTCACGGAGAGGATATGTACCAGGGCATAATGACCACCAACCACGGACCCCCTTCCTATGAGGGCGGATTTCTGCACAACGCCTCGGCGGGCACCTCCCCGGTTTATGTGCCCACGACCCGGGTCGTTACCCCCATGATCCCGGCGCTGCCGTACCTCCAGACGCCCGGCGCGTCGCAGCAGAGCAGCCCGGTGACGAGCCACTCCGCCTGGGCGCAGCCGGGCACAGAGTCGGTGCCCTCGTACAACCACTCCCCGGTGTCTCCGCGCTTCACCTTCTCCACCAGCCCGCCCATGTCCTCCGGGGTGGCCGCGGCCCGGGAGACGGCAGCCTCTTACGCCAGCCCGCTCAACATCTCTGCGAACGGCAGGGAGCACTACGGCGCCCGGGGGCTCAGCGGGTCGTACCACAGCCCGTACACGGCCTACATGAGCCCGAACATGGGCGGGACGTGGCCCGCGTCCCCTTTCGACAGCCAGGTCCTGCACGGCCTGCAGACTGGTGCTCCTCCAACACGGCATCCAAACATAGGTGAGCGAAGGGCAAGTAAAACTATTGTTTCTGTGAGGATTTCTGTAAGAGTCGTGATGAAATTTCCCATAATAATACTTTCGGGTGATTGTAAGAAGCGTCAAACTATCAGATCAAGATGACAAAGAAATACAGGGGTGATTGTTAAAATAAAACTGCATGTTTAATGCGGTTTGCTAGGAGTTATTGAAGGTGACACGTGGAGGAGGTGGTCGTTTGAATCACAAGTATCTTCAAATAAAAACCAAGTTCTCCTGCGGAAAACGTCTCAAAGTTTGACCCACCTTTGCGTTGTGTTTTAAATAAATATGACAAAATCCTCCCTAATATTTAGCCAAACAAATTAAGGATTTGATAGTGAACCACAATTTTACAGTAGCAAAAATAAATGAATGTGTATGTTTAATATGTAAAAACTAATAACAATATTGCAGGTTTACAGCTTCAAATGAATCTAAGAAAGTTATTAAGGCTGTGATTTATATTATTATTATTATTATTATTTATAATATACATCGATCGTGTTGGGTCAGAGAACAATTTCTCTTTTTGATATATGGATTCCTGACGTAATTTATCGGGGAAACCAATCGAAGAATCTGAACTTACAGTTGGAAAACTATTTGATTGTGACTGTCAAACACACTTTAAATTAGAAATTCAATGCATATTCAACAAAATTATTATTTAGCAACTAAAAGCAACATTAAATTCATTTAAAATTTTAACAAAAATGTAAAAAAATTAATTAAAATCCATGAAAGTTGAGACTCCAAGCCTCCGGACGTTATAAATATGTTTTAGATATATATTTTTTAAAAATCTGTTTTAGAAAGACCATATCATTATTGTATAATATATAAATTGGAATGTGATAATTAGGTTAGAATTAGAGTAATTTAATTTGTTGGGTTTCTGAAAGTGAATTAGAATATTTAAAAGGTGTAAACATTAGTAGTTAGTTAGTATACACATTTTTGCAAATTCAAGATGATAAAGAAAATGATGGTAATTAATATTTAACTCAGGCTGAATTGATAACACTGTTTATGAGGATTATAATTTATGAGCTGTGTCATGTGGATCAGTCGAGATCAGACCCTGAGCAGCTGTCTTTTCTTTTAGTGACAATATCTATATTCCATATTTTTTATATTACATATCATACACGTTATTTGTCAGCAGGCTGCAGCCAGAGCTCAGATCTGACCGATGGGTCCTTTACATCCCGCTGTCTGTCCTATATGTTCCCTATATGGGATCCCAGCCATTTCACAATCCATTGATTTCACTCAGGTTGTCAGATGAAGCTTGGACCTGCGTCTTGTGTTGTCTGCAGAACTAATCAAATGGGAGTTTGTTTGACCTGAGTGTCAGGGTGATGCAGCCTCAACTATTCCAATCCCTTTATTCCAAGAGTGTTTTGCCCGTGCATCATTTCCCCACAGCAGTTTAATCTCTCATTCATTGCCATTAGCTGCCCCTGCTCTCTGCCCATTCATGTGTGACCCGTGTGTTGGTTATGTGAACAGCTTTAACAGTCACATCTACAAGGTCGTCCCCTTGAACTGCTCGATGAAGAAATATCCGCTATTAGAGATAAAGAGCATTGATCCAATCTGACCTCTTCATCTGATTACGATCATGCTGAACTCACAGTGTGGCCTCTTCACTGATTGCTCCTGTTTATTGAGGCAGGGAAAGACAGAGACTGCATCTCTTTGTTCTATAATAATGTCAAATGAAATCAAACATCAGCGATAACCTCAGTGGCAGTCAGTCCTAAAGTGAAAGTCCCCATGGATGGTGAGAAGAACAGCATGTAGTTTTTACCCTGAGTATATGACAGACAGAACAAATAACATCACATTTGGAATTATTTGGATTTAGTACAATTTTCTTTCAATTGATTATTAATGTAAAATAATCAAATTCATATTAACCTTGAACATAAACTTTCTAAATTCTTGTTTTTTAAAACAGATTTATCTCAGTAGTACATTTTGTTTTTCCAGAGAAGCATTACAACTACATCTTATTTTAGAAGCAGATCAGTAAATCAATAATACCTGATAATTTTTTTTTTTAAATGACAATTGGTGTTAAATTCCATGAAAAGAAAAACTTTTGACTATTACTCTCATATGTCTCCAAAGCTCATAAAAGTGAAATGTGTCTTCCTAAATTAGGAAAACCTGCCTCGCCCTGTCTCAGCCCTGGAATTGAAAACTAATTAAATGTCAGTTTTATCAGACTTTTTTGTGAAAATGATATTTTACTGAACATGTAAAATGTGTGTAATATATAGATATATTATAAAATAAATTATTTTTCTGAAAATTACATAAAAGATCGCATTCAGATTTAAATATTTACATCATATTATAAAAAATAATTAATGATAAAATGACAACATTTTTGCTCTTGTAAAATTATTACATGTCAAGTTTGTGAAGTTCATTTTTCCAAACAGTGTGTGAGCGAGCCAGCGGATATAGTGGAGGAAAAAGTGCAATACTCCAACATACAATTTACTATAAGTATAAAATATACACAGTCTTACTTTCCATTTTTGCCACGGAAACATACTCAGGTACTTGTCCATGGAGTCCTTTGCTCCCTGCTCACCTTTGGCCTCCTCGTGCATTAGCCAGGCTGTTTTTAAACTGCACCCTGATAGTCGGTGAGTATCTGATAGAAGATACACCCTGACATTTGCATAGCGGAAAAAAATAAAACCTCCGTTCAGATAGATGCAGGACACTGGAGTCATTTTCTCTTTGTGTATTGTCTCTGAGTGGATGCCTTGTGTTGGCTACATTTACTGCCTGGCTCAAGGTTAGCCTCCTCCGCTGCGTCCTGTTTGGCTTTTGGCCTTGGTGGAGGCCTGCGTATGGCTGTGTACCATCTCAGTTACTGCCGGAGGAGCAGATGGCAGCCAGGTTTACCCTCTCTGAAGAGGAGGAATAGTGGAGAGTGGATTGCGCTGTGGAAAACGCTTTGTGATGCCACTCAATTGTATGTTTTTACGTTTTTACATTGAAGTTTTCTGCAGTTTCTCAAGATGTTCTTTGGCAAACACCAGCTGCAGATGGACGCCTTTTCCCCACTGTTATTATGAAGATACACTGATGTCTCAGATGAGCAAGTGACGACTATGTTCATCAGATGTCGTGCTATCTGAGAGGCAGAAGGAGATATGACATACACAGGGTCTCTGTTTGAATATGATGGAGCTCCGCTACGTCTCTATTTCCAGCTGGCTCTTTATCTGCAGGGGGAGTTGGGAGATAAGGGGGGGGGGAACAGGCTGCTGTTGTGTGGGCCAGTTGGGATCCTGCGCCTCCTGCTGGTGCAGAGATGTCACTGTACTGTATAACCAGGTGGAGGAGGAGAAGCATTATCCTCTGTGCCGGTGAAGATATTCAGCAAATTATCCAGGAAAGAGAAAGGAAAACTTCCCTCATCTAACTTGATTTCTCATTTGTCCTCTCTGATCAGATTTGTTCGATGACTTTGCCGAGGGCCGAGAGTGCGTCAACTGCGGGGCGATGTCGACCCCCCTCTGGAGGCGAGACGGCACTGGCCACTATCTGTGCAACGCCTGTGGGCTGTACCACAAGATGAACGGCATCAACAGGCCCCTCATCAAACCCCAGCGACGACTGGTGGGTGACAGCAAGACTCACAATCAGCTGATACTTCACAGGCCCGTTTTTATGACAAACGAATGAATTACCATCTTCTTTCTCCTTAGTCTGCCTCAAGGAGGGTGGGCCTGTCCTGCACCAACTGTCACACCACCACCACCACCCTGTGGAGACGAAACGCAGAGGGCGAGCCAGTCTGCAACGCCTGCGGCCTCTACATGAAACTCCATGGGGTAAGAGGGTGCCATTTTTAACGCATCTCACTCTCAAACTCAATAATTATTTCTTGACCAGCCTCTGTGGATGTCACGCAATCAGATTTCACTCAGTTGTCTCCTCCCCCCTGGTGTCTTGACAGGTACCGCGACCCCTGGCTATGAAGAAAGAGGGGATCCAGACTCGCAAACGCAAACCCAAGAACCTCAACAAGTCCCAAACCGGTGAGCTGAAATAAAACTAGAGTCAAAATCCCAGCAGACAAGGCTGACTCACTGTGTTCTGTGCTGTACATGTGACCTAACCATGGCTCTGGGCCTCACAGGGACTCCAGGCTGCGAGGGGACTCCAGTCGCAGCCAGTAGCACTCCCCGCAACGCCACTGGCAGCAGCAGCATCAGCAGCAGCAGCAGCAGCAGCAGCAGCGGTGGCAGCACAGAGGAGCCTCGTCAGATAAAGACAGAGCCGGAGGCTCACAGCTTGTTCACGCACCACAGCACACACTCGCAGGTGAGACTGAGAGTCAGCTTTATCCATCTTATACAAAATAGGAATCGGCAGTGAAACTACTGTTAAGATGAATGCAGACAATAATCTTATCTGTGCCCCTGCAGATTTCAGCACTGCCGGCCTACATGTCAGCTCAGGGCGGAGCCGTTCCTCTCAAGATGTCCCCCGGGGGCCACAGCGGATCTTCTGGCTCCAAAGCTGAGCCGTGGAGCAGCCTAATCCTGGCTTAGAAGACCTACAACCCAGAACCGACTCATCTTTACCAAATTAAACTCTCCAGACAGACTAGAGTGCCGGGGACGTGGACCACTGCTGAGGATGCAGATGATCCAACACAGGCTGTTCGTACAGTGCAAAGATATGAGACAGAAATATGAAGGGCGGATCAAAGATGGACACCGGACAGGATGGAGTTTGACAGCTGTGAAGGAGCGGCTCTGTGATTCAAACCGTGCGGCAACAAAACACATGACGTGACACAAGCTGTGACATAAGCCACTGACAGAAACGGTCAAACTTTATCTCCCTGACTTCTGTTTTATTTCAATAGATTTCTCTCATTTTGAATTTTATTTAGGAAATTTGACCCAAAAAAGGAGGTAATGGATTACAGCAGAATGTGAAGCCGACAGCTTCAAGAATCATGTCGGGTCAAGGTCCAGATAATCAATTAACAAACTGTGTTTATCTTTAATGTTCAGCAAAGAAACGTTCAGAATATGAACAGAGTTCGGTGCATTTGTTACAGGAGCAACTTCAGGTTCAGAAAGCTGGGGATCATGGGTAATATCCACTGGCCACTCTTTGTTTTCTCTCAACATATTAACCCCTGAATTGCTTTGATATGGAGCCCAACAGAATGAATCACCCGATATTGCTGCAGGGGGCGCTGTTGCTCAAAAACAATGACAGTGTTGCTTTAATAATCCACACGCCTCAGATGTCAATATTTTTTAAGTGACATTGTCTGGTCTTTCAAAAGAAACTAGTGTATGGTTTCGGTGTTTCATGAGGCGTGTTGCTGTGGAAGTAATTATTAATACTATGTAGAATTTTACTTTTTTCAAACACCTCAGTTGTATCGGGGCAACAGCGGAAGTCTTAGCAAAGTCAAACATGGAGAAACATTGAGCAAAGTTAAATAAGTGTGTTTAGGTTTATTAAAGATGGTCAGGTTCAGTCATTAGAATGATTTCCTACTGCTCTTGACATCCAGCACTCCTCAACACAGTGATTATATGACCCTGAGGTGGACTGGATCAGTTTTACTTTGTGCCTTTGACCTTAGCATGTCAAGTACAAAACAACACATCAGTATTGTCAACTGTATAGAAAGATATACCATAAACTACCTAGAAATGATGCACATGACCAATATGATGCGGATGAGCTGACACAGCTCCCTCTGCTGACACAAGTACAATAGTGCATGCACATGAGGAGCCTCCTAACCGTGGACGAAACAAAAACAAACCCTGTATTTATTATTATAGACACAAATCAAAAACACATTATCATCTAATAATCATTTATAATATATATATATAGCAAGGTTTTCTGATAACGCTGAAGGAGAGGTTTACAGTTTGTAAGTGAAACTGCTTGAATTTGCTTGTGACAAGCATGGAGGCAACACGTGTCAATGTGGGATTCTGCCACATGTAATTAGCTAAATAACAATATGAGCGTGTATGTAAAAAATAAATCCACTCCAGCATAATTGTGTAATACACCGTTTTGTGATATACTGTAAGTAAAGACACAATGAGAGACGAACACGTGTCAACACTACTTGATTCCCTTCAGCTGCTTTCAGTCACACTCTGACATGTCCTGATCTATCCTCAGGGGCTGTGTCGCCCTGTCCACACTCGTGCGAATATTTGCTTTGCAAAACAAACATGTTTCCTCTGCATCTGAGCCTCACGTTTACACAAGTCAGTTATAATACGGCAGGAAAGCGTGGATGTTTTCAACATGCAACGGACATGAAACTGGTTGAATTTCCTCTTGTGGACGAGTCTTACTTGGACAATGTCCTGCTGCATTCTCTGCATGTGAAAGGAAAACTGAACTGAACAAATGTTCCCATAATTCCTGAGTTCATCTCACATGACCATTTAAACATGATGTCAATGATATGAATGAGGTGCAGGTTTGTTGTCAATCATCCTGTTTCACAAACACACCAAAGATTTGTCGAATGATTGGTCTTGCATTAACTTCCTTGTGATGTGACTTAGTTGCCTTTTGACTCTTCTTCAGGAAACTGTATCATCCCGATGTGTAAATACTTGTTTGTGAACTTTACGATATCTTTGATGAAGAGCTGGACAGCACACTGGTTGAACTCTTCCGCCAGCTTCCCCCTGATGAACTCTGCATACTTGTCCTGAACCATCTCCTTCCAACACTGTTGAAAAGTGAGACTCACTTCATCGCGTAGGCCGTCGGACACGTTGAGCCCAAAAGACTGATCGAGCGCGAAGGCCTTCCCGCTTTCGAGATGTTCCTCCAAGCTTGCGGTTTTCTCTGACAGCAGAGCTTGAGCAGCTCCGATCACGGCGTTCAGCTTCTGCGTCAAGTCTGTTTTCTCGTCTTCTGGTTTGCTTTCATAAATGCTGTGAGTTTTCTTGAAATAACTCTTCCAGTCCTGTGCCTGCTCGGTACTTGTCAACTGGAAAGTCATATTCACAGATCTCATGAGGCATTTAACCCCATGACTCAGATTATTACACAAAGGATTGAGATCAGTTCCATCTGTAGCTGCTTTGACATATTCTTCATAGTTCTCTGTTTGATTTATAAAGTCCACTTGGCTGTAGTTGACGTCCCTGAACAGAGTTTCTTTGCTTCCTTTGAATCCCCAGCATCTCACAAAGCCAATGTGGGTCTTCACTCCGTACACACACCACCACTCATGAGCTTTCTGGACCAGGTTTATCATGCATGGAGTTGTGTTTCTAGACAAACACGGGCTGTTCATGGTGAAAACGTAAACGTTCCAGCCTCCTGAGACGCCATACTCCAGAAGCTCCTGCGTCTGTTTGATAATTAAGTCCTCGCTGTGTTCTCCTTTGCTGTAGTTGGGATAATAGGGTCCGTACATGATAATTTCCTCACGTTTCTCCACAACGGCCCATGAGTGCTGTTTATCCTCAGTGCCACATACCTCTGTGATGTCACGGTGAAACGCCAAGAATTTCTTGCAAACTTGACTGTCGAGCAAAATGGCGTCTGCAGTTTGTTTGACCTCGAAGTGATCCAGAGTTTTCTTCATAGACCATTGTGTGTCAGACCAGGATGATATCTGCTCAATGAAGCCACTAGTGCGGATCTCCACCTCACACGTGCTGAGGCGACCACTACAGTTTGCCCTGGAACACAGAAACACCCCCCTTAAAGATCAAGATCTGAGGAAATCGCAAAGAAGACGTCGCTCACATTTAAATACACAAGATTTATTGGAGAACACTGACTGAAGGATATTTAGAAATCTCCAGGAATATATTATATATTTTTATATATTATTATATATAAAAAGTGACATGAAGATAATAATTCTTACTTTAGTGGGGTGTGCTGAACGGTTCCTTCTGAGCTGTGCGTGTGGACACTGGTGAAGTATTTTTTAGCACAAGGTGGAGGCTCCTCCTCAAATGCAGACAGACGTCGTTTATGGTTCAACCTGGTGGACAACAGCAGACTGAGGAACAGAGAGCTGAACAGAGATCATTTTAATAATAAATATCCTTCCACCTGAGATGATAAGGATGCCATGGATTACTTTTAACATCCCCTCTCAGGTCACAGAATTTTCGTGTAGTATAAAATTTACAGTATAGAGTTTACTCACATGTGTCGGCCCATCCAGTCTCCTCTCCACTGGTTCATCAGAAGTCTTGAAATTGAAACAATCCTTTTTTGTTCTGTTCAGGTACGTAAAGCTCTAGTACGTCAGCTGAGGTCGAAGCACACAGAGGCTCTGCTTGGACTAACTAAACAGTAAGTAGCTATTAAGTTTTGAATGTCAACTGGCGACTCCTCCTCCTGGAAATGCTCATGGCCATGTTACTCAAAGTCTCTTCAGTCGGACAAGTCCACCCAAGTAACCAACAGGTTTGGATCAAAGGCTACTTTATCTCCTCAGGCGGGGATGTTGATATAACACAGACAAGTTAAGAGAGAAAAATCATTTAAAGAAAAAAAATATATAGATCAGACATGTTGGTTCACAGAAGCTAAGGAGCAGCACTTGGATGGAGGACGGCTGCACTTTACTGCTTTGTGCCCTGAGGCAAAAGCTATAAATTAAGACTGCAGTTTTCCTGCATTCACTTCAAGGGACCTATGTAACGCTCGGGGCAAAAAGGAGCCAAGTGTATGCATTTTCTACATTTTCCTGTGCAGTGCTTACATTGTTGAAATAGAAAATTATGGGTTCACCCATGAGACCAAATGAAAAAAATATCCGGATCCAGATCCCCACCAAAATTGAATGGGCTCTTGATGAGTCATAGCCATCCACACATTATCCTGGAAAGTAATAAACTTGTGTTTGCATAATTACACTAAAAGCTCACCCTGCAAACGCAGATAAAGACATTAGCTTCAGGATGGAGATAAATATTAACAATTACATAATATTAAATTTAATTCCATTCCAGGTGGCTATATTGTACCTGGAGAATGCAGCTGATGGATTCAAAGTGTTCACAACGTTTGGGCTGCAGACAGAGGGGTCCATCACAAGGGGATCATATTAGACCGTAGCGGAATAACAGACCCTAGGGTCAGTTGCTGTGAACATTATCAGCTGACCCAAACCCTGTTCGCCAAAAATGACACGACCAACGTAAACATTATTTTAGTAAATTCCTTCAACTTAATATCAACAAGTTACATTGACCCAATTGTTGACTTTAATAGCTCTCAATATAAATGATTACAATTTGAGTCACATTTGTGTTCCCTGGTTTTCAAACTCACACCATTATGATCACAGTGTCTTTCTCAAGACGCAGTTGACTGCAAACTCAATGAAACATGTCAGACAGGATTTCTGTTAATCTCTCTCTCGGCTCTGACAGTGGTTTACGCCTGTTGTCAGATCCCAATCTAAAATGTTAGGTATTTATTATACATATTATATAACATCAAATACTTATTTGTAAATAAATGTACAGGCTGTTAGCAGATCATCACAGGGACAGACTGACTGCAGCTTCATCTATTTTCACCTGATGGAGGCCTGCAGTTTCATCTGCGAGCTCTCTCTGTTTAACCCTCACTCACTCATGTCCAGATCCCTGATAACTGGCTGTATATTCATAGCAACACATTATATGTTTGTTCTCATCTGTCTGTTTCCATGTTTAAAACGGGGAACAGAGAGATTTGGATTATTCACAATGTAGGGTGTTGTTTCATTGAGCAGGTATGTTTCCTTCATGGATAACACCCCCGACCAATCAGAAGCCACAGTTCGCTGACAGTCGACCGGGGCGGGGCATCACACCAGACGCTCTGGCCGCCCATTGGACGCCGAGGCCTAAGCCCATGACTTTACCACCAATCAGGGGGGCCGTGTGAATCTGACGAGATGCTGAGATCGTGTGTCCCGCCGGTGTCTGCCGCCGCTGCAGCTCCTCCGTTCATGGAAACTGCGATTTGACAGAGGAGCACCGGAGACAACCGCAGCATCATGGACATCCTGAAGTCACTGGGTCACCCGGAGGAACTGTTCAACCTCTTCAAATTCAAGATGGGGGGATGCTCGACCGTCATGCCCAAGTTGGATTATGTGAGTAAAGGCTGTATGCACCGTGTACACATGCATGCATGCATGCATGCGCAGGGACAAGATGCAGATGGGTCGCACTCGTCTCCCGGATCGCGGGGGACATGACGTTCCCTGTGTGCACAGCACGGTCACGGACACTGGAAACACTCAGGCCTGCTGACAGGAGATGTGCACACGCTTAGGCTGCAGTGTAAACGGATTGGCCCTGCTCACTTCTGCTGCCCGGCGAGGGACAGAGTCAGATCATTGGTTTAAAGTCAAATGAGATCTGTGTCTCTGTGCTGGCTCCACGCACAGACACAGGGGTGGACTTGGGATTTGTGTTACGTAATCAGCTTGGGGGGAGAGGTGCTTTGCGCATGTTTGACGGATTATCTCACTATTTAAAACAGCAATGTGACCCTCAGAGACACAGAGCCACTGCAGACGCTGATGCTGCGGCCAAGCTTTAACCAGGCTCTTACTTTGATAATAATAATAATTGATAATCAATAGATGGAGAGTAAAACTATAAACACACACACACACACACACACACACACCTGCTGGAGTGTGAAGAGGAAGTGATTAGTATTCTTTTTTTTCTCTGTTTTAGATGACATTGACATGGTCTATGAAGTGAATTCATCAGACAGAAGTTTTTCTGCAGCTGTCACAGTATATAGTTATATTCATTCCAGTTCCGATAGTCCATTGTTATGACTATTACTGATTTGTATAATAACACGTTCTGCACGTCCCACTGTCTCCCAGAAGATGTCAACACTTCCTCTATCGGCAGCATTGACTTCGACACTCGCCTATAGTGTCCTTATGATTTAATTAATATGAATGACAGAAGTTTGGTCAATCCGGGTCAGTGAAATAAACCAATTCCCCTCAATGTATTCATATTTTTACGAGTACAATGACTTATGTATGTATTTCTGTCCAATTGCCAAGAGAGAACACTAGATAATAATCATAACAGCTTTAGCTTTTCCACGAGCTCGCTCTTGGTTTAAAGCGGTGAGTTCACAGGTGAGTAAACAGTGAGGAAGGTGACTGCAATGTTTTGGGCGGAAGTGGGAGTAGGAGCCGCGGAATCACAACATCTGATCTACAAACGCTCTGCACACACACGCCTCAGCTACACTGTGTTTGTAGATCAGTGGAGCGCTTGTTTCTCTCAAACTGACGTCCTCCCAAAAACATTTGTACGTCGCTCCCCCCCCCTCCAACTCCCGTGTCCTCTGCATGGACTTCATGTTTGTAACTCACCATGGCGTCAGTCCTCTCGTAGCTGCTGCTGCGGGCTGTGTTCGCTCCCATGGCCGGAGCTGGTTGCAAGTGTCCGGCCTCCCTGGCCGTGTTCAAGCGCTCTCTGTCCGTGGCGCCGCGCGGCTGCAGCGGGTCCGCTTCACGGTCGCTGCTGCCCGGGTGGAGGCTCGGGGAGCGAGGCCTGCAGGAGGCCGCCCGCCCCTCCAGCGCCGTGAGAGCCGCCAGCTTTTATCGACACTCCGCCCTCTCTTGTTTCTCCTGCCAGGAGTCCATGAGCGAGAGCCTGCGGACCTGTTACCTGTACCTGAACCAAACCAGCCGGAGCTTCGCGGCCGTGATCCAGGCGCTGGACGGGGAGCTCAGGTGGGTAAATAGGGGCTTCCTTACAGGTGAGGGGCGTGTCTGCAGGCATGTTGTCCCCGAGTGATCAGGCGGCGGCGACTTCCTGTGCAAAATATACCTGCAGAGAAGACAATAAATCCATGCATGCTCAACAATGATTCTGACTGTCACACATTTTGTAGAAATATAAAGGTCGGTTTAACCACAAGCTGCAATGTCAGATATTCTAAACGCTTTGTAGGTCATGGAGGGATTTGAGCATTATATGAGAGACAGCACATCAAATACACATTGGCAGATCTCATGTTCACTCTGTTGGTTGCTTGTTGCTGCATGCTTCACAAGCATTTTTTCCGCTTGTGTTCAAAACTGTGTGTTTGCATTGTTTTACTTTGTCGATTAAAGGGAAATTAATTTTTTGAATTTGCACATATTAATAACAGATTACATTAAATCCTCCTTGTAACCTGCCACAGGAAACAAAAACTGCTGCTGCTGCTGTTGTTTCTAATTTAAGATCACTCTTCAGGTCAGAAGTGTCAGTAAAGAAATGGCAGCTGTCTGTAAACACACAACTTGAGTGTGTGTAACCTGATATGCTTTGACCCCTCGATGTCATGTTTGTTATTTTTGTCACTTAGTAAATCAGTGATGAGCTTTTCAGCCAGCTCCAAAGCACACAACTCCACACTGACCCTGTTTCACCCTCTCTGCCATCCAGACATGCAGTTTGTATTTTTTACTTGGTGCTGCGAGCGCTGGACACGGTGGAAGATGACATGAGCATCCCACTGGACAAGAAAGTCCCCATGCTGAATGATTTCCACACCTTCCTGTACGAGGACGATTGGTGCTTCACTGAGAGCCAGGAGAAAGATCGGCAGGTCCTGGAGGATTTCCCAACGGTCAGTGGTTCTGCACGGTCACACATAGAAAAGAAGGCGGGTGCTTAAGGGACTCAACTCGACTAAAATCTTCTGGTGTCCTTTTTAATCCAGATATCACTGGAATTCAGAAACCTTGCTCAGGAATACAGAGACGTCATCTCAGATATCTGTCACCGTATGGGAGTGGGAATGGCTGAATTCCTGGAGAAGAAAGTAGGGTCCATGAAGGAGTGGGATCTGGTGAGTGTGAGACATGTGTCACTGTATAACATTTTTTCCACACACCTCAGACTGTCCCTTTTTAGCGCGATACTGATTAAACATGTCACTGAGTCTTTGTTAAACTGTTCTCTCTCCTCTCTGCAGTATTGCCACTATGTGGCCGGGCTGGTCGGCATTGGCCTGTCTCAGCTCTTCTCCGCGTCCCAGCTGGAGGACCCTGAGGTGGGGCGGGACACCGAGCTGGCCAACTCCATGGGCCTGTTCCTCCAGAAGACCAACATCATCCGGGACTACCTGGAGGACACGCAAGTGGGACGGGCCTTCTGGCCACACGGGGTAGGAGCCTGTTCTTGAGTCTGTATGAGAGTTCCTTTGTTCAACGTGATATATATACACTAGATAGAAAAACAATTAATTGACCCTTTGCAGGCTTGGAGTCAGTTTGCTGGTCGTCTTGAGGACCTGGCTCAGCCAGACAAGCTGGAGGCGGCTCTGTCGTGTCTCAACCTGCTCGTCACTGATGCCCTGCGACACGTCCCTGATGTCATCGCCTACCTGTCGCGGCTGCGCAACCAGAGCGTCTTCAATTTCTGTGCTATTCCACAGGTACTGACTGATATGCCACTCACAGTTTTATACTTCAAGTTCTCAATGCTTCCCTCTGAGAACAGATACTCAATCAGTAAATCTGTCCATCTTTGCCAGGATGGACAATCGCAACACAAACCAAACCAGCAAACATTTGGTGGTGTCAAAACAAACTGAGCACATTGATTTATTCCCTGTGTCTATTGGTAATTCCTCTGTTGACCAGGTGATGGCGATAGCTACATTATCAAAGTGCTACAACAACCCCATGGTGTTCCAGGGAGTAGTAAAGATCCGGAAGGGACAGGCGGTCACCCTCATGATGGAGGCCACCAACATGGGAGCTGTGCAGACCATCATCAGGCAGTACAGCCAGGAGGTGGGTGTCCTGTCGTTTCTGAATCCTCTGCTAACTTTTCTTTTCAACACACCTAAACCCGATGATCATCATCCTCGTCCTCTCCTCTCTGCAGATTCTACAGAAGGTCTCCCTCACCGACCCGTCACGGGACAAGACCCTGCACATCCTGGCTCTGATCAGAGAGAAGTCTGAGCTGTCACAGTCCACCCTCCCCTCCAGGACCCACCACCTGTCGCCTATGTACCTGTCCGCCGCCATGCTGCTAGCCGCCCTCAGCTGGCAGTACCTCAGCACCACTGCGGCACAGGCGCAGGGCACCGGCAACATACAGGGACAGTGAAACCACCTCAACCTCCCTGGAGGGGCTACAGACTCAGAAATCTACCCACTCTGGAGGTCTGGCTTTCCTGTCACTCAAGGACTCCAATGCACCTCTCCCTCACTTTCTCCTCATCAATATGGCCGTCACAGGGCCGTGGGCACATGTAGACTGCAGGGGGTGCTCTGGTAGCAGCTGCTTCTCACTAGGTTTGACAGTGATTTGTCATCACTCTCAGCATCTGGATTAAATATTACACACAGTGTTGTGTGGTTATATTCACCAGCATAAACGGCACATTGAAATAATTCAGGGGTGTTTTATTCTAATTTCATGTTTACGCTGACCATTTGTTTCTGCTTTATTTGAATAGTTCAAAAACATTTTGACCCATTATTGAGCAAACGTGAATATATCAAGATTTGGATAATAGATATATTTTCTCTGAGTCACTGGGTTGTTTTTTTGAGAACTTGCCTATAAATTCCTATTTTTCATGTCTAATCAAAGTGATCTTAAAGGAGACATATTCAGGTTCAAATCCTTAAATGTTCAGGAAACTCCTCACACTGTCCATTACTGCAGCTCATTTTTAGTAAGATTAAGCCAAATATTTTTAGAAAATTTCATAAAAATTTGAATTAAAAAAGTGATCAAACACTGGGGGAAGGAAACACTGAAGAACTATAATATGTCTTCGTTAATAATACACTACTCTTTAATTTGGAGGAACTCTTCAATTCTTACAGCAGTGCACTTCTCTCATTAGCACTGTGTGTATGTGCTGCGTAGCTATGGGTAGCATCCCAATGCATTTCTTTCTCTGTTCAACTCCATGTGCAAGAAGAGTGTAATTCTGAACTGTTGGTGTGAATTTACTGAACAAATATAATGTCTTTGATATGTGAGCGAGAAACTTATATTGAGACTGCTATAGCTGAAGTGTCCTTAAAGCAGCTTTGGTGAGTAGAAAGGCCGGCACACAGAAACCTTGCACCGAACCAAAGGAGAGCTACAAACATTGCTATGTAATGTGAAACTTTCATTTGTATATATTTGAACAAATAAAGAGCTGAAACTATGGCAACGGCCTCAAAGCTGTGTGTAAAACACGTTTGCAGCTGGTGGATTTTAGTGGGCTGATCTCGATGGTGTACGTTCTACACTGTTAAGTGACTTTTGTTTTACAGCAGCAGTTCAAAGTTCATAGAGTATTATGTGCTTTGACTCCTGGTTATATTTCTGTGTATGTGTGCAGCAATAAGATGTCACATTAAAATAAAACAATTGACATGGAGGAGGTCAGCGATAATCACATTCATTTTTTTAGAGTCATTGTCACAAAATGTAACCTTTGGAAACAGTTTGTTGTCACATGAAAGTGATGATGACATGAGTAGTGACTTGTAAAAAAGAGTGAAGTAAAACCACTGACGAGAAGCAGTGAGTTATACAGTGAAGAAAAGGAGCTGCCCAGAACAAGAGAATCAGTCGAGGAAAGAAACAACACAGGTTAACATTGAGAAGATAATAGGTGATCAGGTAATCTTTTTTTCAGAATTTTGAACATAGCGTATGCTTGGCTTTGTGTTTTTTATTAACAAACATTCTTCAAATTCTGCTGAAATCTAGATTTTATGACATTTGAGGGGATCAAAGAGAAAATCATTTTCAGTGTTCTGTGAAATCTTGATGTTTTATGTTTCACAACACTAAAAGATACCAAATTTTTAACCACACGTTGCAGTTGAGGGGTTGACTTTAAAATCTTGCTGACTGTCGTGTGTGGCACAGGATGTACGGACTTGTCCTCCTCTGTGTGCTGGCGACCATCTCGGTCTCCTGGTGTCGGCCTCACCTTGGCCTCCTCTCCCCCGAGATGGTTGACTTCATTAACAACGCCAACACGACGTGGAAGGTGAGACTGTAAACCTCAGGGGTATTTGCTGGATTTCTGGTGACCACTGCAAGTTTCAATCCTGAGGAATAGTTGATGTAATTTGATGTGACCAATGGTCTTTTGCTCCAGGCCGGACAGAATTTCCATAACGCTGACATCAGCTATGTGAAGGGACTGTGTGGTACCATACTGAACGGACCCAAGCTGCCAGAGGTGTAAGTGTGTGTGTGTGGGTCTCTCACCTGTCCAAACAGGATGGTGCTTCAATGACTTGTCCTCTCACATTCACAGGGCTCATGATATAGAAAACTTGCAGCTTCCAAACAGCTTTGACCCACGTCAGCAGTGGCCTAACTGTCCCACCATCGGACAGATCAGAGACCAGGGCTCCTGTGGCTCCTGCTGGGTGAGTGCACGCCTCAAACCCCTTCATCACGATCCACGAATGATTCCCTCTGAAAGCTGTTCGGGGAAGAAAAAGGATTGTGTTAAAGAAAATGAAAACTCCAAGACTGCAACCTTCCTCTAGGTCTATGCCAAAAACAGACAGGTTCCATTTTGGCACAGATGTCCCATCCTTCCTCTAAAGTTCTTGTAAATCTGATCCTTAATGTTTGCCAAGTTATGATAAGATGCGAGTAATGTAAACAAAGAAGAGGCCACAAAGATCCCATGAAAAAGTCAGTTCAGTAACAAAACAAGCTTTCCTTTTCTGAAACGTCTCCCAGGCCTTCGGGGCAGTCGAGGCGATATCCGACAGGCTCTGTATCCACAGCAGCGGCCAGATCTCTGTGGAGATCTCAGCTGAAGATCTGCTTTCCTGCTGTGATGAATGTGGCCTGGGGTGAGTGTCTGTGCAACAAACCCAGTGTAACTCTGTCTTTTAAGAGTAACACTGAACAACGCACGTGGTGTTCTTATTGGTCGTAGCTGTAATGGTGGTTTTCCCCCTGTGGCCTGGAAATTCTGGTTAGAAAATGGACTTGTGACAGGAGGCCTGTACGGCTCTAAAGTTGGTAAGGGGCACAGAAACAGGTTACAACTGCCAGGACGGACTGAACTGAGAATGATAGCAGTTGTGTGTGTTAAAAGGCTGTCGGCCCTACTCCATCCCGCCCTGTGAGCATCATGTGAATGGAACTCGTCCTCCATGTCAGGGAGAACAAGAGACTCAAGAGAGTGTGAGGAGAAGTGCATCGATGGATACCCGCTCTCCTACCCGAAAGACAAACACTTTGGTATTAATATTTCAATTGATAACGTTTTTTTTCCTCACACTATGTACTTTGTACAACATCCTCTTCTGATTTCAACTTTGACAAGACTCTGTCTTGTTTTCCAGGGAGACACACGTACAGTGTCCCCTCCCAGCAGGAGCAGATCATGACTGAGCTGTACAGCAACGGGCCTGTGGAGGCAGCTTTCATGGTGTATGCTGACTTTTTGCTGTATAAGACTGGTGAGGCATTACCTATGAATAACTCATGCACACAAGCTTCTCCATTATGAACTTGTTAAAAACTCAAAAGCTGTTAGGTTTGTCCAGTCTGGGCTACTGTTAAAAAAACAGACGTAGATATAAAGGCTAAAGATTTGTACTCCTTAGATGATGACTACTGGACCTAAGTGATTTTTTTGCATTTTTATTGTATTTTTACAACACATAAAATGCACGTTGTGTTTTTTATTGCTGTAGGTGTGTATCAGCATGTGACAGGGGAAATTCTTGGTGGTCATGCCATCAAGATCCTCGGCTGGGGGGAGGAGGACGGGACGCCCTACTGGCTAGCTGCCAACTCTTGGAACAGTGACTGGGGAGACAAAGGCAAAATGTCCAATTTTCTCTGTCCCTCTGAAAAACCCAACATGTGCCAAACAGATGTGAGATTATTTGGCAATGTGGTGAGACACAAATTTTGGCATCATTACATTTTTTTTTCTCTGTCTTGTGATTTCAGGTTTCTTCAAGATCAAGCGAGGAAATGATGAGTGTGGTATTGAGTCAGAGGTGGTGGCAGGAGTTCCACTGAACTGAAAGACACAGAGAGCTGTGGCGGCAGAAAGAAGACCTTATTGTTTCAAATAAACAATTATATTGATGCCCAGCTTGCTATATTCTTGTCTGTTTCCAATCCAAAGTGTTAGAAATAAAGTCAAGTTCAAGGAAATCTGAAGAGGCATGAGTAAGTCATGTGACTAATATAATACAGTAAAGTATTACGTAATACAATGCATGTAGAAACTAGATGTTTCTGCTGCAATACCAAAATCAAACACTATGGAGAGAGCAGCGCTAGTGCTACGAAAAGTAAAGGGTGGGAAAAGAAGAAGAGATGCGCATGCGAGTTTGGTGACCTCCATGTTTGTAGTCCTCCTGTGAGGGGATGGGGTGGGGGGGGGGATAGGACAATTGTCATTGGTCCAAGGCCCGAACAGACGATCTTCGGTCACGGGGGGAAACAGGAACAGTATCCGCCCGAGGACCGCCTACCGCCGGGGGTCAAACGCAGCGGAAAGGAGCATCCCGCCGGCTCTCCATCCGTCCCTGGGTGAAGGCGAGCGGCGGGACATCTTGCCGATCGGCTGCCGGTAATGAAGAAGACAGGTTGCGGTTGTCTCAGTTCCCCGTGCAGACAGAGCCGAGCAGGTCGTCACCATGTTGCTGTCACACTTGGAAATGTGGAGATTGTACTGGGAGTGCGTCTCCAGACCTTCCACCGTGGTCATCTGCTCCCTCACGGCCGCTCTGTACTATCTGTGGGGCCGCCAGTGTCAGGTCGGTGTCTCGGCTCCATCACCGCCTCATTGTTTATTTCATCATCCTGTTGTTTTCTCATTCTGTTTGATTGCATCATCCTCTGTAGCTCGAAGTTATACTTCACATTTACTTAGATTCTAGTATGTATCCTTTATTACTCACTGTACATACACATTCGTGTTTTATTGTATTCTGCTCAATGTAGTTGAGTTGATGTTATTAAACTATATTTGTTAGGTTGATTTTAGTTACATTAATTTTTTTTCTTAATGAAATTATAATTTATTTTAGTGTATTTGCTTTTTTAATTTAATTTAATTTTACTACATTTTACATAGCATTTTAATTTGCTTGATTGTCATGTTTAGAACATATATTTAAGATGCCACTATCAGCTTGAATTAAAATATGAAATAACTAACTTTGCGACGCAATATCAACAGCATTTAATAGTGACTTTGTCTATAAGATACTTCCAGAGTAATTGTTATTTGGTGAATATATCCAGTATTAACAAGCAGTCTACGACACAGTCCTAAGGATATATTCAGAGTTGCTTTACATCAAACATCCATACATGTTGTATTACACCTAATGAATGCTTGACAACACAAGGTACCATACGCATGTGTTCAGGTTTGAAAGCTTCCAAACTGCTTTGGTTGTGTGTGAGTAAAATCATATATACTTGCAGTTATGTCACAGATATCTGTGAGATTTTGTGTCTCTTGTGTCTTTGCTCAGACACCAGCTCTGGTTTGTAGTGAGACATTCAGTGCATTCCTCCATAAGCACTGTCCTTTGGTGTCTGAACGCTTCAGTCCCACACCTTGGTGCTGGGGAGGCCGCCTTCAAACCCTGGTCGTGTCCGTCCTCAAATCCAGACCCCACGTCACGTATCGCAAGTAGGATGAGTCTCCTCCATTACCACGTCTGTGTGATTGTTTTTCAAGTTGGGGCCTTTTCAATCCTGTTCAACTTTCCTGCCTCTGTCCCTCAGTGAGCTGATCCGTACAGGGGATGGCGGTCAGATTTCGCTGGACTGGGTGGACAACGATTCTAGTGCGTCCTACCCAGACTCCTCTACCCGTCCCACAGTACTGATCCTCCCGGGCCTTGCAGGGAACAGCAAGCAGCCCTATGTGCTCCACACCATCCGCCAGGCCACCCGCCGTGGCTACAGGTCAGTTGTGTGCTCCTCATCACTCTCCTGTTGAAAGGGATTCACTTATTTCCCCATGAGTATTTTTTTCCAGCAGTAACACACCAGATTTCATTGACATTTGCTTCCCTAGATGTGTGGTCTTCAACAACAGAGGGGCCGCAGGAGAAGAGCTGTTGGTGAGTACGATGATTAAATGAGTTATTGTCAGGTTATATTTCCATCTAAAAGATCCTTTTCTTTTTGTGACCTCAACAAACTTCGTCAGTATAACTTCAAGTTTTCACGTTTTCTCCAAATCTGAAATTGATTTGACCTACAAAGGGATAGGTATTGGGCTAATATTATACTAATATGAAAGCAATGAAATGTTAACCATCATAAGTACTTGAGAATTAAAATATTGCACATTAGCAGATCAAATTAAGATCTGAAACTCAATTCAAATTGAACTCCAGTGAGAAGGAGTGGGTCTTGTTTCCTGGGTCTGAGCCGTCCTGTTATAAATAGATTAGCTGATTCCACAGATTAGAGACAGCCACTGCTACGGCCTCCTCACCTCCAGATTTCAGCCCAGAGCTAGGTACATTCAGCATGATCATATTTTTCTTTGTGGATCTCCACTGTTCAAAAAAGATTGGCAATGCAGCTTTTCACTGGATTTGTCCTCTTGCTCCAGACGCCTCTCACCTACTGTGCCGCCAACACCTCAGATCTCGAGCGTGTGGTGCAACACGTCAAAGGACTTCACCCACAAGCCCCTGTGTTCGGCACCGGAGTGTCTATGGGGGGGTGAGTCGGTGTAATCTTTCAAACGTCTTGCAAATGTCATTTAAGTCGTCCTCTTCTCTGTAACTTCCTGCATTTTTGTCTTTCCACCCCTGAAGCATGTTGCTGTTGAACTACCTGGGCCGCAAGCGCTCGGAGTCGGGGCTGGTGGCGGGCTTCACTGTCTCCGTCCCGTGGGATGCGCACAAATCCTCCGTCTCTATGGAAGAACCGCTCAACTGGCTGCTGTTCAACAAGTACCTCACGTCTGTCTTGTGTCGTCTCATCACCAGGTCCGATAGGTTGCGCTTTGGCAAATTTACGAATATGTTTTCACTAATCCCACAACGCTGACTTTGTTCTTCGATTTCTTGCAGGCACAGAAAGATTCTGGAGAATGTGGTGGATTTGGACCACGTCTTGAAGGTACACCCTCCTCTTCAAAGTCACCTCTCTGACTGCGATTGCATGCACGCTATTTTCCTGGTTATTGAGTTGCGTTTCTCGGCCCTCATGCGATTCCCACCATCTTTCCTCCAGTCACAGACAATCCGCGAGTTTGACGAACGCTTCACCTCTTTACTTTTCGGGTATAAATCCTGTGAGGACTATTACCACGACGCCAGCCCAGACAAGAAGCTCCACAACACAGCAGTCCCCATCCTGTGTCTCAATGCCGCTGACGACCCCTTCTCACCTCAAAGTAGTAAGGAGAAGACACGCAAATACATTTAAGTTCAGTGCAATGTGCTGATTTTGAGTTTTGATGTCTGATTTTTTTATTTCTTCCTCACAGCGTTCCCACTGTCGATAGTCCAGGGTCTGCCAAATGTCGCCCTGCTCTTGACGGCTCACGGCGGCCATATCGCCTTCATGGAGGGTTTGTTCCCGCGCGGCGAGAACTACATGGAGCGCCTGTTTGGCCAGTTTGTAGAAGCTGTCTTCGAACACCCGATGGACATCAACAAAGCCTGTGGCCTGTGATCATTCTCGTCCCGTACGTACTTTGAGCCAGAGCAGATTACACAATTACGTTCCACTGCGAAGAATACAAAGTGGATGGCGTTAAAGCAGCAAAGGGGCCATTCACAGAAATGCGTTGCTCTCCTGCTCGGCCACAGACAAGTCTCCTTCATCCTTACACTGAAAATGACTAACTGTATTGTACAATCACGTGACCTCGGTGCAACCAATCTACCTCCTCAAAAATTAGATGTCTCTTCAAGTAACAAAGAAATCTGGTAACAAACTGATACATTTAGGATCTTCACACAAACACAGAATCAATGTTTAGTGATTGGGAAATGTTATTTAAATAGAAATGTATGGAATGTGTATTTATGAGACGTGTCGGTGGTTTGTTTTGCAATTTGTTTTTCCTAAAGTAGGAGGATAACACGTCTTTTCAGGCCTTAGTTCATACTTTACACACACTCCATCCAGACCACAGCAGAGGCAATACTGTTTACCGTTAAGTTGCTGAGGAATACATTACATCTAATGCAACAAATCCCGACAAGCAGACTTGAACTCAGAGCTTCGACACCAACAAAGCCTCCCACCCGGATGAGGGCGTATTGAAGGTCA
The DNA here is from genome assembly GCA_016785235.1 of Pseudorhombus dupliciocellatus. NCBI lineage: Eukaryota > Metazoa > Chordata > Actinopteri > Pleuronectiformes > Paralichthyidae > Pseudorhombus > Pseudorhombus dupliciocellatus. The sequence continues at coordinate 1,268,957 of JAFBJW010000018.1, read as the reverse complement.
ACCACAGCACACGGGCTCCATGAATGCTTTTTTACATTAGAAACATACAGCGATGGAGAGAATCAGAGCTACTCAGGTTATTCTGCTCAGCACAGCCAGAGACGTTCGTTAGAATGAAGGATTTCAAAACCTTGAAGGGAGAAATACGGCTGAAGAGGAGGTTCAATAGAAACATGGTTTAAGAAGCTCAGAGTAAAAAAATAACACACTTTCCCAAGACGTCCCAAACTTCGACAACTTTAAAGCTCAAAAGGCGAAACACAAGCTTCCAATCCGACAGGTGCAGCAGTTCTGCTCAGCACTCGTTGAAAAGTCTCTTCATTGAAGTAGTAAATAAATATATTCTTCACAAATTCTTCCTGAACACATTCCCTGGCCTGTTCACATAAATGAAAACAAAGCACTTAAGTTGATGGTAGCTTCCTTCCAAAATGTATGATTATATTAAACAAATAGCAGCAAAAGATGGTTCAGTTGAAATGCAGGAATGTAAGTGTAGAAAGCACACAAGCAGAAGTGTTGGAGGTAAAAATAATTCAAAAAGAAAATTATAAAAGTGAATCAGAGTTTCAGGAGGAATTTCCCTCTGTGGCATCGTTGAACTTTCTCTGTGATTCAGTTGAGCTTTGAAACGACCTCATCCCTAGTGCATATTGTATTTTAAATGTCACATAGACAAAGTATTGTATGTTTTATGCAGGTATGCTTCTTTGCAATGTAAAGTATGCAGTACAAGCTAATACTTCTCTTTGTGGTATCTGACGTTTTTCTTTCCCTCTGTGTTAAAATTGCTTTTTCTATTGTTTTTTTGCCTCATTATTGTTTGAAGGAATTAGTTAACCAATGAAGGAATATCACCACTTTCAGTCCACACGCTCATTATTTGATCAAATTCACAGAAGAGCTGCTGTTACTTGACGAGCCTCGAAGTGTTTTTCATTATGACTCATGAACGTATGAAGAATGTGGCAGATAATGTTGCTGTTGTGGTTTCACTGAATTCTCTATTTATTAACTCACCATTTGATTTGCAGATATAAACTATGACCACTTTATTTAACTGCTGTTTATTTCTTGACGTTTTTTTGTTTGTGGACATTTTTGTGGACTTTTGGACATTATGGACTATCTGACTGGTTCCTGAAGTAGACTTGAATTAAAGAATGATAAATAAACTTGTTTGTTTGTTTGTTTAAATAGTTTAAAATTTGTTTGACAGTTAGTTTGGATAGTTTGTATTGAAACATTTTTTGTCTGTTGATTAATGGGCACTATCCTACTTAAAAAAAAAAAAATACAAATACTAGAGAAGTACAAACACATTTTTTGAAAGTAAATCTATCGAGCTATTCTAATGAAGCGATTGTAAAGAGATCTGTGGCTGAGATCATAGCAACGCTTCACCATAATGGTTCTAATGGAAAAAATGTAAACTCTCAACTTCCCCTTCAGCTGCAGCACTGCATCCAGAGCCCTTTTATCTCAAGCGGCGGGGCCATTAATGTCGTTGATTAACCAGACGCCGTATCAATAATTAACCATGGGCAATAAAGGCCCACGCCCTCTGTCACAATGCTAACCCTTCAGCCTCATTTAGATTCATGTCATCCAGCCTGGAAAACATCCAGTCAGGTTTAGTCTGTGGGGAAAAAAAAAAAACATTTTCCAACTCTGGCCAGATGAAATCTGAATCTGTCCTGCTTTATCTCAGACTTCGTTACGAGTCACACAAATGAGGCCTGTAGCAGCCACCACTCTTAAATCTGTGTCAGTGGTACAGTGATACACAGGCTCTAAAACAACCTGTAGAGGTAGGACTATGAAAACGAGAGCTTTAAAAAAAACAAAACAGATATTGATCACAACTAAAGCTGCGCTACCAAGGCCAAGTTTCCCAGCCGTGGGATGAGATGAGGACCTCTTGTCTATGTTGAGAGAAATAGCTGCTGAACATCACAGAAATCAGAGAAGTGAAAATGTAAAAGACTGGATACTCATTCATGAGTAATTGTGAACCTTTTTGGCTCTAACGAACACTAAACATACACACTTCTTTCCTCCCTGTTGATTTAGGATGATGCTCCGAGCTTACCACCAACACTTGTTCGTCAAGGTGGTAACTAAGGGTAACCAGGCTCCTTGCCCTGAAGCTGTGGAACTCTTTAGCTGGGGAGCTGAATCTAAACTATTCCCACCAAACTTCAGCTATTCTCCATCCTCCTCCTCCTCCTCCTCCTCCTGTCTGTGTACCTCTACCTGGTGTGATGGGAGGAGCCGCGGGTCACAGTTAATGATTCAACACCAGGAGCTGCTGAGACTGACAGTTCCAGAAAGAAGAGGAAAAACTGAGAGAGAGAGAGCACAAAACTGAAAAACGTATATGTGAGGCGAGAGCAGCCATGGCAGCGTGAGCTGAGGAAGAGCAGCAGCAGGAGGAGGAGGAGGATAATGCTGGAGACGTGGCTGTGTGTTGGGATCTGCTCAGGTGTGCACCGTCTCTAGTCCATCTGGGGGTCAAGCAGGTCGCAGGGGTTGCTTGTGAACGGAGCAAAGCGACTTCTGTGCAACTGAAACTGGATCCGGGAAGTCAAGTGAAGGGAGATTTTATTTTTTCAGTTTTTGTAATCCATGCAGCTTCGGGCAGGAACTCATCATCTCGGTTGATCTCACACAGACTGCAGGTGGGTGTACCGATTCTTATCAGTCTATTTGGGTGTCGGATCGTGTGAATGCTTTCTGAGTCTGTGCTGCAGGTCCTACGGTTACAACGCAGCGAAATACATATTTCTCTCAAGGATGTGGTGTTAAAGTTATTAGAAGTAAAAAAAAAAACAAAAAAACACAAGGTTCTGCAAGTGGCTCAAACTCTGACGTTCCATGATTGAATGCATCGCACCAGGCGAGGTTTCTATTACACAGCATCTTATGAGAATCCAACTGTAGCTACACTTGTCCATGAATAAGTCATGAGGCCATATAGAGTGTAATGCATGCTGACTGTATCTGAATAAGCTGCTCGAGCATCATGTTCCTGCTGAGAAAAGCAAATCCTCTTTTTTCTTGCTGTCTCTGCTCATTTCTCTCGATCGCATTCTTTCCCCACAAATGCAGCGGGCGGTCATCTCCTCATCTGAATGTTTACATCTTGTGTTTTAGGTAAAACTGTGACTAAACCACACAGGTATCTCAGACGTATCTCCAGCAGGTACTTCTGGGTATAAAACCCTCTATTTTCTTTCTCCCAGGCTAAAAGTGCAGGGTTAAACTAACAGTGGTTTAAATGGTTGACCAGCAGGAACTAAAGGTTATCATCTCTAGGTGCCTAAATTGTTGATACAGGTTCCTCGACAGCGGATAACCAGTGTTTGTGCTCTGTTCTTTCTCTGTGTGACTTGACGACGGGTTAATAAAACACCCAGAGGCACAATTGACTCCTGAGGATGATGCCATTATATTTCCTGTAAACGTTTAATGGCCACGTGCCTCAACAGAGGCCGAGGTTTTACGCAGTGGATGCTCCTTGATTGCCAAAGAGGTAACGTACACGGGATGTTGCCAATACGTTATTCAAACGTCGTTCTAAGTTCTCTGCATGAAGACACAATCTTCTCCGCAGGCGGGATAGGAGCCATTTTATATATTTGCCCGTCACAGTTTCTTGCTCGGCGACTTTATGATCCAACATCACGTCTAATCTCAGAGCCGTTCAATGTTCAGGGTGAGGAGGTGGAAACCTGGGTCACGTGACGAGCGCAGTGATCGACGGTAAACACCCTGTCCCCTGCAGACTGAGCTGAATTAATCGTCTAACCAGCGGCCTTGTGTTTGTGTCGATCGTCATTGTTTGCCCTGTCAACACGAGGCACAACCATCTCAAATTAAAATAGTGACGACGCCTTGTTACCAGGGCGCTGACGAGATCTTGGTTGACCTGGTGCACACAGCGGCGCTGATGAATCTCTGTCTTTTTTTCTTTTTTTTGCATGAGCACACACACACACACACACACACACATTTGCTGCTTGCAGGTTCCTCCGCTCACACTTCTGCAGTAAATTATGAGGCGGGGGTGGTTAATGTCACACATTATTGTAGCAGCACACAACCATAAAGAATAAAGTCAAGCACATACACACATGCCGCAGCGAGGGAGCCATTAATGAAAAGTTTTCCACTATTTTGTGGGTTCCTGTGTCGTAATTAGTCATTGAAAAGGTAATAGATCCGTAGGAGAAGCTGGGAGGGTGCGACAGTGTTCAGAGAGCACCCCGTTGTCTGTCCATCATTAGTGTGCATTATTCAGCGGGCCTCTTGCTGAGTGCAGGCACAGCAGCAGGGCTCAGTTCCCTGTGAACAGACATTCGTTTTGTGACATCCAGGACTTTACTGGTTTGTCTCTACATTAATCTGCGTGCGTCACTGGGTTGTTTGTCTGTGTCAGCATGCATAGCACTCCGGCGATTCCTCTGGTCTGGTTCCAGGTCATTAAATATACAGTATGGTCTTAAAAGAAAGTTTCTCTGATATGTCCACAAACAATGGAGAGGCTGCCAGACAGGTTTTGCATTTTCCTTAAAGCTGTGGGTAAACAGGGACAGGTTTTTCTGTTTGACCACGTTTTACATCTTCATCCAACAATGCAGAACTTCTGACACCCACATTATAATGCGCCACATTATAAAGTTTGAGCTTCGCGTATATTTAAAAAATAAGTGAAGTACGCCCACATCCTTAAGACTTCTAGAATGTACATAGATTAAAAAATACTTAAGTCATTCCTCATCATGTGGTATAAATGATGCCTTGAATATAGGAGTCAGCACTGTCTGACATTTACAGGACATTGAACTTTTTCTGTCTGCAGCCATGGAGAAGCAAGTGGAGGAACTGAAGCAGCAGCTGGCAAAACAATGTCTGATCAACGAGGAGCTGCAGAGGCACAACGCAGACCTGGGTGAGCACAGACCCAACATCACAAACAGGCTCAGACCTCAGCTCACACCTCTCAGTCTATAGGAGTCACCATGATTCCCACTGGTACCTCAGACCAAATGCTTTCCCCATCAGATCACGCTCACATAATAATATATAATAATAATCAACTTAACCTGTCTTGAATCAACACTCATCTCCTTCATCGTTCTAACTCTGCTATTGACACAAACCTCAAAGCTGTATAAATAAACACATGAATACTCAGAGAATATGTTGTTTGTGACATTTGCTTTTACCCTCACAGAGCAGCGACTGAAGGAGAAAGAAAAACTTCTGCAGGAGCTGCAGAGTCAATACCACGACTTGGGTAAGAGGGAAATGTGGGAAGCAGGGGCACACACACACACACACACACACATATAATAAAGGTGAACTTTGACTCTACATTTGGCTAAAACATGGCAGCCGTTTACAGTATTAAAGGCTCCATTAGTGTGACTGTGTTTGTACGTTGCAGAGTTCCCCTCCAACAGCGGTAATGAGATTGAACCACAGGTCAGGAAGAGCCGCGCGGCCGTCATTGCCTCTGAGCCGATCCACGAGACCCTGGAGATTAAAGGCACCAGGGTCAAGAAAACTGTCAGGTCTGTAATCGGGGGCTGCTGATGAGAGAATAACCCATGTTAATAAGACGCCATGGGATTTGGCAAATCCACCGTGGCTGTCCAGCTCATGTCGATTCACGTTTAGAATGTCCAAACTGTTTGCGTGTTTCATGGGAGCTTTCTCTCTCACCTTCCATAACCAGCGAGACGAATCTGATCGTGAAGTCCATCCAGAAGAACGACTTCCTGAGCCGGCTGGACGAGGAGCAAACCGCCATGATGGTGGACCTCCTGGTGGTATCTGACTTCAAACCGGGCGAGGAAGTGATAAAAGAGGGCTCTGAAGGAGACAGCATGTACATCGTGGCAGGTGGGGATGAGCGTACAACAATGACACACTAATACAAATACACAAATACAATAAAATATGTTTGGAAATCCTACATGATTGCGTAGCTGGGGAGCTGCTCGTCACCCAGGCGGGCCAGGACCTCCGGACTCTGACCAGCGGTGATGTGTTTGGGGAGCTCGCCATCCTGTACAACTGCAAACGGACAGCAACGGTCAAAGGTCATTCACAAACCTTTATGTGATACCTTGATTACATGCAGATGAGTAACGTTTTTTTTTCTTTTTACATATATCAATGCAACTGATGACTTGGTTTGGTAAATTGCAACACGGCAGCAAAGACAGTGGTGCGTCTGTGGTGCATGGAGCGTCAGACCTACAGGACCATCATAACCAACAAGTCCAAGAAGAAACGCGAGCAGCTCATGGGCTTCCTCAAGACGTGAGTTTGCTGTAAAGACTCGCAGCTTGGGATTTCAGATCAGCACGTTTTAGCTCAGTGTTTTGGAAACTGATATCACACTGTGTGACTCCGTTCTTTTCTCTGCGCCATGTCAGTCTGACCCTTCAGCTCTATTCTGTGTGTTCTGGCTCAGGTCCCGGACCCTGAAGGACCTGAATGATGTCCAGCTGTCCAAGATCATTGACTCCATGGACGAGGTTTGTTTATTTTTTTCTTGTGGAAGGACAATAAAAATTAAGTTGTGATAATTCACAATAAAAATTCATTGTAATTTACAAACTCTGATAAACAAGGATAAATATGCGTGAGGGTGTGTTTTTATGTGTTGTGTTTCTCAGGTGAAGTACCAGGACAAAGACGTCATAGTTCGAGAAGGAGCCGAGGCAAACACATTTTACATCATCCTCAAAGGAGAGGTAATACAGCATTGTGTGTATATCTGTGTGTGTGTGTGTGTGCATTGACTTTGATGTACGTATGACCTCCATACCTCCCCACCCCACAGGTCCGGGTGACTAAGAACGTGAACGGGCTTCAGAAGCACATTCGCAGGATGGGGAAAGGGGAGCATTTCGGAGAACAGGCCCTCATACGGTATCCATGGCAACAAAACACAGGCCTCAGGGCATTTGTCTTGTGCAACATCCAGTGCTCTGTGCACCCTGGCTGACTGCCTCCACGTGTTTTAAAATACAGTTTGTAATCTGTAATCCAAGACATTGATTTGATTAAATTAAGATGACACTGACTTTATATCTATAATAAATTAAATACTGTTGTGATTGTATCTTTGTAGGTCAAGACAGAATCTTTACTTGTTTTATTAGACTCGGATATTGGATTTGAGCTTCAAAGATATTGAATGAAAAAATAAAAACGCAATACTTTTCTGCATACACATATATTAACGTCAATGATGTCAGCAAGGTTAATTTTTTAATTTTTAAATATATTTAATCAATTTTTTCATTCTCTGTGGTAAAGACTAAATTTCTAAATGTCCCTGTTTGACGTGCAATGTTTTTTATTTGGCAGGGAAGTTTTGAGAACCGCCACCTGCACTGCCGACGGCCCTGTCACCTGCTTCTCCATCGACAAGGAGTGAGTGTGACTTTCGATGATTCACATTAAACTCAACAAAGGTGACAGTCCTATGTTTGTCACTGCAGAGTATTCGAGGAGACAATTCCCATAGAGCACCTGGAGCTGTTTGATGAGTAGGTATCCTAAATCATTACGGTGAGCCTTTTTCTCCATCTCGCTAAGATTAAAACACATTGACTCTCCTTTGGTTTTCACTGCCAGCTCCAAAGTGCTGCAGGACGCACAAGTTCCGGAGAAATCAAAGTGAGTCGTTGGAGATGGAAAATCGAATAAATCTCACTAATAAGTTCCTTGAAATAAAAGACAGTTCTAACAGCCAAGATGTTTCTGTCCTCCTCAGTCCCACAGTCTCCACTATGAGGTTTAAGGATCTGGTTCCTGTGCTGTACCAGGAAGGACGCTACCAAGGGGAACCAGTCACGCTCGGAGTCGGAGGGTTCGGACGCGTTGAGCTGGTGAGAGGTTTTGTTTTTCTCATGCTTAGGAGTGCCGTTAAATAAACTGTATTTATTTTGCATGAAGGATGATATTGAGATAAATGTAACTCTACCAGTTGAGTCTATACATCAGGTGACTTGTAAATTAACATTTCCAACTGCAAAAAAAAAAAAGCTGATTGTTTCTATAATGGTAGATGACCACGGTGAATCATGGGAAATATTACGCAGTGAAGCGTGTCAGCAAGAAGCACATTGTTGCCAAGAGACAGGAGGAGCACATGCTGTTTGAGAAGAAGATCCTGAAGGCGATCCAGTGTGACTTCATCGTCAGGTATCTGCCACCCACTGGAATCATTTATGAACGTTCCGCAACAAAGCTTTCAGCCAGATGTTTACATTATCACACATCTGTGTGTGTGTGTGTGTGTGTGCAGGCTTCACACTTCTTTCAAAAACACACGATACATCTACATGGTGATGGAGTTCTGTGGTGGAGGGGAGATCTGGACCAAGCTCAAAGAAGTGTGAGGAAACTGGGAGCGAGCACTGACTCAGTGACACTCATCTGTCCTCGTTGTAAATTATAGGGTTCTGTAAACAATTACATACACTTGAAATCAAATGCAAACGTGTCTGGCTTCAGAGGGCGTTTCGAGGAGCCTGTCGCTGTGTTCTGCACTGCCTGCGTGGTGGAGGCCTATGCCTACATGCACAAGAAGAACATCATGTACAGAGACCTGAAGCCTGAGAACCTGATGCTGGACATTAGAGGCTACGTCAAACTAGTGAGTCGAAGACGAAATGTGTTCACTTCTACAGTCTGCGAGCTCCAAGGTACAAATCAGGAGGATCTGCATGTGACGCGCGTCTCCGTGTGTCTGTCGATGTGCAGGTGGACTTTGGTTTCGCCAAGGAGCTGGTGCGTGGGGAGAAAACCTACTCGTTTGTCGGCACTCCGGAGTACATGGCTCCAGAGATCATCAAGAACCAGGGACATGACTTTGCGGTCGACTTTTGGTCCCTTGGCATCCTGATCTTTGAGCTACTGGTGGGAAGGTAATACTAATAATCATACTCGCACTACATATTACTCATCTGGATTATTACTATTCAATATACTTGCCAAATCTTTCAGTTCTTAGGGTTAATAACAAACGGTCTTCAAGTGGCTGTTCATACCAACCAGGAGAGGGCAGCAGTGAAACATGTCTTGTGTCACAGGCTCCATTAACCTGTCTACTCCGAGACATTTAGTCCTTGTTATAAGATATTCATATTGCAACACCACTTTGGAATAAAAATGCTTTTTATTTTCTTCTTGTCAGTCCTCCCTTTTCAAGTTCAGAGCCTCAGAAGATTTATGCCAAAATACTGGATGGGGTGCTGAAGTATCCACCTTATCTGAGCGAGGCAGCCAAGTCCATAATCAGTAAACTTTGCAGGTGAGAACAATGTACTAATACTATATATGTTAGCATAGTTTTTAGGAGTAGAAATTCATCTTGCATTTTGTTTGCAGACCGAGGCCAGGTCAGAGGTTAGGAAACACCAAGAATGGAATCAAAGATGTTCGGCATCACAGGTAACCACGGCAACATGTAATAAAGCCTGAGATAATACGTAAGGCAAAGACCTGTATGTGGTTCATATTTATTGTGTTTGATTTGTCATAGTGTCTATGCAGGATTCAGTGTCCTTTGCAGTTTAAGTTCCTCGCCCTTTCTCACAGTAGTAAACTCTTCTCTGTTCAGGTGGTTCAGCAGCATGAACTGGCACAAACTGCGGGTGGGTCAGCTGGACGCCCCCACAGTGAGACTCATACGCAAGGTCAGTCAAACTACCAGCTACGTGTTCACTTTACTGAACCGTTTTTTCTCAGAGAAAAACAGAAGCAAAGAAATCAAAAGATTGTGGTTTCAAATCGCCTGCATTTCATAGATTTGAAATTCTAACATTACATTATTTATAGAGAATATGTTGCTCTGCTTTACTGAGACACGTTTCTCAGTCAGACGTCTGTTTTCCCCTCCATCAGGGCCCGTGCTACATCAACTTTGATCAGTTCCCCCTGGACCAGACCAAGGCTGAGGAGGAGTTCTCCGGCTGGGACCGTGACTTCTGATCCTGACTGCTGATGTTAAACAGATCAAAAGGCCTTGTGCCGGTAAAAACAGTTCTAGGAGCTCAACATTGAAACAGCCTAACCCACATCAAGAGAAATTGGTTGTAAGGAGCTGCAGGGAATTCTAATTCCTCCTTTTTCAAAAAAAAATATCCTGGCTCCTGGTTTTCTACAGATGACCTTCTAGGTGTGATGCAAGTGGCCTAAAATATGTGGACGTGTGGTGAAAAAAATCACATCATTGACAAATAAGTAAACACAACAGCCGATAAGCTAAGAGCAAATAAGAAAGACAATTACCTTAAGCACATTTGCTATTGCGATTAATTTGATTTGCCGTTGTGTTATCTTATTTGTTTTTCCACTTATTGTTGTGAGTTGAACTTCAAGGCCACTGGAATATTAACACGTAGCCCTGATTAGAATACCACATCTCAGTGCTGATAAAGGCTTGATATGATACAACGGGTACGAACGGTCGTCTCTTACCAAACCGGAAAATAGAACACAAAATCTGTGTGTTGTTGTTTTTTTTTATCTGCTCCCAGAAAAGCTGTCAAATGCTGTCTGTGTTGTTCAAGTTGTGTTTTTATTGTGAAATGTTTTATTTCTGAGTTTATCTTTTCAGAAAGTCTGCCTCAGCTCCAAGTAATTTAAAAAGATCATAGAATGAAAAGTTTCAACCTGACTCGTGTTTAGTAAATAAAAGTGCTCTTCTTGGCTACTCTGTTGGCTCCTAACACTTGCTCATAACCAGTAGAGCCTATCGTCTGCTGCTGGGGGCTAAATCGCACACATACACCCGGCAGCGAGCGGTAAAAGCATTTGGAGATTAGGGTGAGATAGAGAATACATGGAGGGGAAACATTGCGCTTATAAAGATGTTATCGCTGAGGAAACCAGCCTGGGACAGAGCGAGGGATTTACAGGTTCATTTGCAGCTGTGAAGCTCAGGAGGGTTTCAGCCGTCCGTCACAGCAGCAGCCTTTAAGGCTGGAGGAAGGACTGATCCTCTTCCTTCCTGTTGAACGGGAATGGGAACAGTTGTCCGCATCGGGACATGAAAGCAATCACATAGGGGGAAAGACACGCAGCCAGATGTTTCCCTCCCGCCGAAAAATACACAACATCTATAAGCTGTCCAGAATTTAGTGCAGTGACAGCAGAGGAGCAGAGGATGCAGGGTAGAGTACAACATGATCTCTCTGCCACAGCGAACTGTGCTTCCTGCTGTCCTGCCTGTAGGATCCAGTATCTATTTGGGACAAACTTGTTTGACCGGCAGAGAATCTGACGCCAAAGAGAGCCGACATTGTGGGTGGAGGTGTATGTGTGTGAGAGAGAGAGAGAGAGAGACCACATTATGTTTTTTCCAGTCCTTTCCTCCTCTGAATTATTCAAACATGTTTAGTTTGTCCATTTCACATATCGCATCATGGAATATAGATTGTCTGCCATAACTTTAATTTACATAAAATCATAGGGCCCCTTCCAATCAGGCAGCACTCGGGTGGATCCTGAATTTAAATGCCTGCTGTGAGGACCGACTCCAGCGGCTTCCTCTGTTTCTCCTCTCGCCTGGTTTGTCTCTGTTTACTCGTCCTGCCCGTCGGACCGGCCTCCGGTGAATTGGACTCGGTGTTTACACCCGCGTTGATGAATTATTGCTCCCCGCTCTGCCGCGTCACTCGTGTCCCAGGCGCCTCTTGTTTGTGTGTGGGCAGCTCTGATAAACGATCAGCTGTCGCCTACTGATCAGCAGGGATTTCTATTGTCCAAAATGTTTGTCCTCCACATCCGTTTCAGGAGAACGACGCCAACAGATCAGTTTGTTGCTCTTTTATACAGAATTTTCCAGCTGTCAACCGGCATTCTACTAAGACAGAGCAGTTAATCTATAATAAAAGCAGGCACGCCCCCATTCAGCAGTCTGAATATGCATTCATGCTGATGCTAAAGAAAAGACTCAGTCAAGTAATAGAGTTGCTCGTCTGTTTGTTTTCCTAATCAGCATTTGCTGACTGACCTTTGTTCAGTCACTGGAGCTCAACTGTGACGAAAAGCAAAGTGCGAAGACTTGAAATGATTGGAGTGATTCACACAGAGCATCATGACCCTCACCCCCCCTCCTCTGATTGAGAGGAAACTTACTTGAAAATCAAGCCAGCAACGGCTGAATGAACATCGTGCACATGCTTTTTCTGAATGCGTGCACATCGAATCTTTTGCGCTCATCTATGGTGTGCGTAATGCCGACGTTCCCCTCAAAGCTTGTCCTAAGAGACCAGTGATTGTTCCAGATTATACGAAGGGGCCAAAGCTTTGTGAACAACCCAATCAAAGCTACAGGAGTTTGAATTATCTGCCTCCTCATTTGGCCTCAGTCAGTGGTTTCTCTTCTGCATGACTGCACTTCAATCCCCCTGGAACAACCGCTCTTTACAGGTAACTTCCATGTCTCATTTCCCTGAGCCTGAGACGGTCCCCATGACAAACTCCTGTTTACTGTGGAGGAACAAAGTGTAATGAAGAGAACTTTTCAATTACACAATGCCACCATAGAACAGCTCAAGGGTAATGGCTTCGGAATCTGAAGTAAGTAAAAACTAGAATTACTACCCTGTGGTTGCATGCTTCTACAAACCACTGCAGTTCCATCTTTACGTGAACATTGGACCGTCAGAGGCAGCTCATACTAGTACGGAGCAAACGAGAAGACTTGAGACAGAAGATAACAGACTCCATCAGAAATATGCCAAACTGCTCTCCCACTGTATCTTGTGGGTCTAAAAACACTGAATGTGTGCAGGAATTGGCATCGGTGTGCTGTTACTAGGCAACCAGTCCAGCCGAGACTCAATGGGAAATCGTGTAGAGGTACTGACACACATTCCTGTCTATTTTTTACTCGTTTATCCAGTTCAGCCGCACGAAGATTCTGTCCCAGCATTTCAACACCTGCAGAAATTCTTTGACTTTAAACGTCTTGAGGTTTTGCCAAAGAAACTGAAATCGACACTGGTATGAAGATTTTTCTGTCAGGAATTTTACCATTTGAGGAAAAACACACAATAAAGTCTATACTCTTAATCCAGAGACTTCCCTTTATAATTGGAATATGTCGACCAGTGTCGTTTATTTACTTCTGACAATACTCCTTAAACAATTCTTCAGGAATTCCACTTTAGTGAAATGAGCTGACTTCAATCAGTTGAATAGCCAAAGCATCAAATGCTGAAAAACCCTCTACGGCATGTGTCACGGTTTTAAATGTACTCTTGCTGTCCATTAAAAACCATATCATTGCATTTCTGCCACAATCAAGGACACTGTCTCTAACTATATCTCTTCACACTCCGGGGGGTTAGTATGGAAGCAGCAAAGGTCAGGATGTCATTCATCCTCTCAGTGTGGGAGGATATCCTAATGGCAACGGCCTGGACACAACAGGAAAATGCTGTTAAATCCATCTAAAGGTCAAAGTTTAAATGATTCCTTCCTGGATTAAAAGATGGACTTGGTTGGCAGGTTGACCTTTACGCGCAGGTCGTGAGCGGCTGATTTAAAAGGTCAAAATGTGTCACTTTACTTTGTGGTATTTTTATTAAAGCGTACAGTTGGATGTACTTCAGATGAGACAATAAATGATTGCAGTTTAATAACTTTCTCCAGTGACAGCTCCTTGGCTCCGGACTCCTCATTAAGTGCAAAGGAACGGCTTCTACCCAAAAAAAAAAAGAGGGTGTAAGAAAGAAAAGATTAAGTCAATTAAAAGCTTAATCATCATGTAGAATGGGACAGAACCTGTCACATGAATTTTGGACCCACACAAGCCACATTCACACAGTCGCTCTTAACCTGTGAGGTAATGCCTCTCACTTTGCACCTCCCCAGCCCGACGTGGTTGTGGTCGGTGGCTGAGTCATCGGTTTTCTCTGAAGTCACCGCAGACAGAATCGCTAATGAGCCGACCCGTCTCCCGCGGGGCTGGCTGCTCCTGATCAAGTGCTCTGTGCGACTGCATGGATTCGCTATCACAGTTATGTCAGATAAAGTCCTGCTCTGTGCAGAGTACTTAAAAAAAAAAAAAAACTATTTCTAAATTCTAAATGGTCAACATTTATAGTATCACACAAAAGGCTGAGACAGCCTCAGTGTGACGGGCACTGAGTCGTGGCTACAGCCGTCTCAGGGCAACGCAGCGCTCGCCTGCCCGTCTCCATCTTTAGAGTCATTAAGTGACCTGTCAGCTCACATTAAGGAAAACTGTCACAGGCTCTGATCACAGCCCGTTTTTACCTCGATGAGGGAAAACGCACTCGAGGAGAGTTGTCCTGTTTGTACAAACAATAGACAATGAAATCATCAAAGCCAAGCATGGGAGGGTATGATACACAAATTGATTGGCGTCAATGCGCCGACTCATGAGTGGCAGCTCGGCTCGGGCCTCGCTGTGCTTGTGAGGCCCAGAGAACATTTTGTAACTTGTGACTCAGCTCACTTTGTCAGCCGTGATCCATTATGTGCTGGTGACTGTTCACTGGAGCCGTCTCCATATTTATGCAGCTCAGAACAGCTGGCTCGTTGTTTATCTGGGGAAAAGGCGGCATAATTACAGAAGAAGAAAGAAAAACATGTCAGTTGTGATGAAATTCACGACAAAAATCACGACAACAATATGAGTAATTCCTGTGCACAAGAAAGTCTGAAATAATTTGTGTAGGATACTGGTTTGTAATCTTCTAGAACAAATAATAAAAAAAACGAACAATGAATTGAATCTTCTAACAAAATATATAAATGTACCTCCTCCTCTGTTGACATGAACATGAGTAGTTTCATTCCCATCGACTCCATCCTGCTGCCTGAAATACTCACAAAAAGAAAGTTACACACGGTCGTCACGGTGGTGGTGGCATAATCGGTCAAGCTGGAACAACAACTCTGAAAGAATGTGACAATGTTGGTACGTGAGTTATAGGGTTGCTGATATAGTAGCTTTCAATGTGAACAGATGGTTTTCGGATTAACGTGTGTATACACATCAGACTTGAAAGAACAGGAACAACAACATGACAACATGGGAAGTGGGCCCTTCCCACCGTAAATATCCCACAACAAAGGCACTATTTGTAACTTAGGATTAAAAACTACATCGAAAGCAGTACATCATACGAGTGAGATATGTTTTTAAAGATTGCTGGAATCCTATAAGACAGCCTTGGGAATACACGGCGAATTGAGCAACAGACCCATTTCACCCTGTGTGGTCGCTTCATTGCATTTGATGAAAAATAAAATGACAGTGGGAAAAAAAACAAAAAAAAACAGTGACCGTCAGTGGTTTTGAATAGAAAATTTTTATTCTAAACTTTCTGAAAAGTGATTTGAGGTGACATACCCACAGTAACATATCAACATACTGGAAACACATGGTCGCCTTACACCGGATTATAGAGTCGCCAAGCTATAATCACTGGAAGTTACACTTAAACGTCGCATGCAACACCTGTGGAAATCATACAGTTCTAAAATGTGTGAACATCACCGCTCGTCTATAAATTCTACAAGTGGCTGGATACAAAATTTAAACCTTAGAGATGTCCCCTGGCATAACGGTCCTAATTTAAAACATTAGCATGCATACATTTTGGGCAAATGGCCGAATCAAACCAAAGATGAAAACATGGATATTGATTCCACTAATGCACATTTAGAACCACTGCTCTGAAAACCACATGACTCCCCCTCTCAGTCACCATTTCTTTAATGGCATCATTAAAGTTTTTCTATATGATTAAAGGCCAGAGGCTTTAAGAAGCCTGGAGTCGTCCCCACGTAATTAATCACTAATGGAGCTGTTCTGCCGACGCATACATCGCAACCTTAAATCTTGAATGCCCTTACATTCATTAATGAGGCTCGTCTCTTCCATTGTGAATGGAGCGATACATTCAACGTGCTAGAGCGGGGATGTTGATACGAGCCGCCGGTTTAATTAAAAACTGTCACCCTGGGAAAGGAAGAGGCTGCCACGTGAAAACGCTTGAGTGGGTGGAGATGAGATGAGCTTCCTCCAACCCCAGTGAACACACATTATTCACACATTCAGTCACACACACTTGTACTGTAAAGACGATAATGCACATGCATCCTGGCATGTGGCCTCACATGGCCTGACACACCAACGCTGTATTGCAAGTGTGACACACACACAGTAGGTGATCTGATAACACTGATGGCTTGTCACAATCACATTCAAATGGCATGGTGCCGCTTTTTTGTCCCACGTCTTTACTCTCCCTTTCTGCAGCGTCTCTCTGCGACTCCCTGTTTGATGTGATTGCACATGACAGCAGTCGACCTTACGGTACAGTCAGAGCGGTTGTGCTTAAGGTGGCAGAGCAGATGTTTGAGCTCTCTGAAGAAATCAGAGGAGTCGTGGAGAGGAGCTGTAACACACACAGACACTCTCACAGTTGGCAGGATTAGGATGAACCAGCTATTTGTAAATCACTATTATTTGTGACTACTGGTTCATATCATATTCATTATTGACTAAATGACGTTATGCAAGCTATAGTTTCATTTATTTGTGCATACATGGAAAATGAAACGTGTTTCTAATTAAGGAGATAATAAATCAGGTTAATTGTCGTCTCCTATGCTTTACAAATTGCAGTGAGTGTAAATAGGAAAAGCTTAAAATCTCATCAGTCTGGTAAATTTAACGACAAATCTTTTTTTTTTTTTTTTAATGGAGCTGGTGCAAGGACACATTTATTTTCCCCCAGGACTGATGCTCTGAAGCGAGCTGTAAAAAAACAACGCGATCATAAATATAACCCCCTGTAACCCACCACTTCAAGACAAGGTAGAAAGCTGACTTGGATTAAAACTGTCTTGTGAGATGCACTGTATTTGAAATGTGCTTCATAACGCTACAAACTGAAAACAGCACTGTCTGGTGTATTGAATATTATAACACATTCTGCTGCATTGCTCCAGAACCTTGCATAACAGCATCACATGCAATCCGCCATGAACCGTGAATAACAAAGATTAGACATACATATAGCTAGATTGAATATAATGAATCAGAGTGAGGTTCTTTCTGGTTTCATGACATTTAGCAACTTCAAATTCAGCCACAATGGAATGTATTCTGCTCTAATGCCATCAGTAGTGATAATCGCGTCTCTAGCTCAGAATCAAAAATCAGATCTCTCGATCTCTATGTATAGATATATACAGTAAATAAAGCTTTTTGATGGTGTACATTCAGGATTGGCACAATATAATGGATCTCAGCTGAAGTAATATGAACAAACCCCTTCCATGATGGAAAAGGAGGAAGGTAACAAGATGCTTCACAGCCCCAAAGTTTCCGATACTGCAGTTGATACAAGCATGCACGATTTAAAAAAAAAAAGAAGATAGTTTATGCACCAAAAACTGAGCAGTGGGTTCCATTTGAATTTCTAAAAATGGACACAACAGGAACTCTTCAGAAGTAGCAGAAAGCACTCCTGATCCCTTTGATGAGGCTGAAGACCTCTTATCCCTGTGTGTGTGGGAAACGCAGGATCATTACTTTGGCATGGAGGAGAGTGGGGTTTGATCAGCGAGCCTGGCACCGTGTGGTGAACATAAATATCTCAGCACATCAAGACGGGCGGTAAATGACTGAAACACACCGACAAGACAGAGAGCCTCACGTAATCTTATTACACTGTTATTGATACTTTAGACTTCTTTACACCCCCAGGACGACTCTATTCCCGCTGTGCTCACGTGTAACAGGTATGAGCGGATGGACAGTCTTTCATGCATCCTCACACGTTCGGTGTGGTTGTCAGTAAGGCACGAGAGGTTAATTCCTTAGGGTGAGAAGCTGAATGTCTGTTGTGAAGAAGCGAGAGCGCCAACATTCATCTCTGCAGTGAGGGCACACCGACAAGGCATATCAATTCACACTATAGGAAGGAATTTTTAAACTTAAAAAAACAATAAAAATAAAATGACAAGCCACGATCGGAGTGTCCTCTTTATGTGATGCAGATTTCAGGGCCACTGGTATTTGAAGAGGAGATGAGCACACGTGTCTATTGCTTTTTTTTAAGTGCGTTGAATGCGTTTCGTCTTGACGTGAGAACAAGAAGTTCAGTGTGTCGCTACCTCAATATGGGCTTTAAATACCTTCCGGCTCAGAGAGAAGAAGGTGGAACTCCGATCAAGAACACTTCAGATCCGTCGATCAGGTCGTCACGGACGGTGGACTCCACTGAGTGAACGGATCCTGCGAATCAAAAGGACTTTGTCTGTGAATATTAAAAACAGAGCACAGAGGATGAGGGCTGATCTGTTTGAGTCACTCTCAAAGTTACCAATCAGCTGCTGGAGCCGATGACCACCGCAGTCAGCGAGAACAAAAAGTGTGTTTGTGCATTTCATTCAATTCTCCGAATCTCATTTCAGATTCTCGATGACGGCGATCTCCCGCCGGTCGGCGTAGTCCGGGCTGAGGCCGTTCAGGTAGAGGTTGCCGTTCCTGGTGAGGGCCCCCGGGACAGGGCTGAGCGACAGAGTCAAGTTGGGGTAACCCTCCTTGTCCTCGCACAGGTTGGCCGACAGCGTCCTCTTGCCAGGGGTCATTTCCTGGTTGATGGCTGTGTTGATGCCCAGCTCGGATGACAGCTTACGCTTGATGGACGCCGCGCGCTGGAACTTGTCATATATGTCAACGCTGAGCCGCCGCCGGGTCTCTTTGAACTCTGCTGACACATTCGCCGTCCACTCGGCCGCGTGAGCCCGAAACTCCCCGACCTACGGAGAGAAGACTGAACATTAACGGCCGCAGGCTGATTGAATGTTGTCTGAGCAGCACTTCTAAGTTTTGTGGTGGCTGAAATGACAACCAGTGGGAAATAGAAGAACCAGAGGTGAGAACATGAAATACTACTCAGATCCAAAACAAATGAGCGTAGGATAACAAGGATTGTTTAATTTTGACAGTATTTCACTTCATGGCATATTTAGGCTTCAGGGAAAAGTAAAACATTTAATTTTCAACATATCATTGCATTCTACTTCATTAATTTAACACTCAGATGTTGACCATTGGAATTCTAATTAAATGCTGGTATGTTAATTGTTAACTATCAGATGACTCATATTACAGACCTTTGACATTTTCTGTTCGATTGTAATGGAATCCTCAGTCAAAAGCCTCCTACTAATTTGAGAATAGTGTAGCATAAAGGATCTGTCCTGTTGTCTCTTTGTTGAATAATGAGCGAACCACAAATGCACAAATCCTCGTCTCCATTTCGTCTGTATCCTTTGATGGCAGACAGAGGAGGTTAATGGAAAAATAATAACCTCACTGCGAACCGCTGAACTAATGGAGTTCATTATTGTCACATTCCATTTGTTTGCTATGTTTAACAGCTCTTGCCTCAGCCACGTCTCAGCTGCTCTTCGATCAGCGATGCCAATTAAACAACTCTTTAGATGTCCTGAATTAATTCAGGTGAACTGTCATCCGCCGCAAAGGCCAAGTTAGAGAGATAATAAAAATAGAAAATTAATAAACACAGGATTTTTTTTTGGAACTGATTTGATGAGGCACAGTTATTACACTGCCGTTTCATCTTAGTCTCTGCTGTAGAATTAACTGGGAATAAGCTATGCATGTAACATACCCACACATGTATAAACTGAAGTTACAGGCTACACACATGTATTAAAAGCATCACAAACCTCCTCCTTAGTTTTCTTGGAGATGACCCTGAACCAGTCCCCGATCATACTGAGCACGGCGGCGAAGTATGCGAGGCCCACCAGGATCCAAAACCACACCACAGGCTTGTAGTAGTCCAGGTAGTCTGGACTGTTCTCGGAGGCACCTGCAGAACCCAAGACACTTGTCATCCATCAAAAAGCCTGTGTTGCTCATCATGTTACCTCTGATCTCCTTCCTCAAGTCTGATTTGATATTTGATTTGAAGAAATTCCTCTGACGTATCACGTATAGGCTATATATGTTTAATAAAGAAGACTCAGCAGGAGATATTACCTTAGCCTGTATATCAGGGGTCATACTGCAAACTACTTTACTTCACTGAAATGAAAACCAGTCCTCTCCAGCAGCAAACATAACCTTCAGCGCGTAAATGTCGTCTCATAACTGACCATGTTCTGAACTGGATATGGATCGATTCTTAAAATATCAGCAGGGATGAAGCAGCACAGGCCGTCTGCTCAGTGTGCAGTTAGATAACCGCCCATCACAGCACCATCTTAACTAACCGGTCCAGGCTGACGTATATACTACCTGGGTTGGCAGAGCTGCTGTTATCTAATCTATAATCATTAGGTCTCCCCATGATAATTTGATCTCGCAGTCCCCCCCCCCCAGTCTGCCTCTTGTCGTCGCCTAGAAACCAGACCAGTTGGGGAACTGATGTTTGCCCAAGCACGTGGGTCCCCCGCCCCTTCCAGCCAGATTCCCATCCATCCTCCTCAGACACATTGCACCGATCGCAACTGTTAATCTGAAGTGAAGCAGGTTCAACACGATGACCTATCTGCCAAATTACATTGAACGGACATTACAAGCAGTACATTTAAGATTAAAGCCGCTGCATTATCAGTGTGTGTTGCGGAGTCGCATGTTACATTGCTGTGTGGTGCAGCAGATTGTGTCCAGGGGCCGTGTTGATAACGGAGTCTTGAAAATTGAAAATGAAATGTGATTTGGCCAGGAGATGCCTGGCTATTTCAGCTATCGACTTTTCAAGCGGGTCACGTCAAACAAACACAGACCACTCGCTCACTCACTACAGACGGAGCACGTACAGTACTCTATATATCATTTATAAATAATACATATTATTCAGGACTTGTGGTTCAAAAGTTAAAGATCTAGCTCTACATTTTTGAAAAATATTGGTTTTCTTGTGGAGCCAGATGAAAAAAAATCCATTATTTGAATGGTGGCGATTTGATGGTTTCAACTGATGACGAACATCTGTCGAGTCAGACTCTCTCAGCTACAAAAAAAACACAAAAAGATGAAAGACGGCCTGTGAGTTCAAAGATGGGAAATCAAATGACCCTTTTCACCCGCCACGAAGTCCCCGAAGCCAATAGTGGTGAGGGTGATGACGACGAAGTAGATGGACTCGAGGGTGCTCCAGCCCTCGATGTGCTTGAAGATGACGGCCGGCAGGGCAACGAAGATGAGGCACCCAATCAGGATGAAGACCAACGTGGAGATGACGCGGATTTTCGTCTGGCTGACTTTCCATTTCTGTGGGGAAATAAAAGAATAGCTGGTGTAGAAAATGCATTTATACTAATTAGTGCGAGAGCGAGATCAGGGGGTATGCTGGGAGGAAATTCACCAGCTCGACGCAGAGGGTGCAGAGGCTACGAATGCAGAGGACAGGTTAGAATTTTAATCGAGGAACTGTGGCAACGTATCTCATTAAAATAGCACTCACTTAATGATCCGCCCGAACATGTTTGTTTGATCCACAGGTCTCCTTCTCTGAACAGTGCAAAACCTGCTCTCTGCATTTCTCTCTAGGAATACACTCAATGCGTTTTCCAGCGCCTCAAACCTCAGGCTGTCAAGTTAATTCGACACTTTTCACCCACCCGAGCTGAGAGAGCTGCACACATTTGCTGTTATATCAAATATCTTGGATATTTCCCATGCCGTCATAGTGGCACTGTATACTGACGGACGCATCACGGCCACAATCTGTGCCTCCAACTGGAGCTGTGAGGATTTTCATTCGAGCTGACGCCTGCACTCCATCTTTCCCATCACATATTCAGCACTTAGTGTGCTCGGTGGGCTGCCGATCCCCCCGCCGCCCTTCCACTTGAGGTGACTGCTTTCAGCTGGTTCCATGTGTCTCCTGCCCCACCCACAGTTACGACAGTTATGTAAGTCTGGTGCGTCCGGGGGGGGGGGGGTCGGGAAAGCAGACGGGCCTCAGAGCACCATGTCTGTGATAGCTTATGTCCTCGCGGTGTGGAGCGGAAAACGGTAGCAGAGGAAATGAGCCTTATAGGAGCAGATAAAGCGAGAACGATGAAGTTTCCTAAAGGGACTAATGAGGTGGACAGTCGGGCACTGGCTTCACTGCGGGGACGTCAGCGGCTGCCACAGTTAATCAATTTCCTTTGTTCAAACAAGCTGCCAACCACTCAGCTCGTCTCCGGGGAGAGACACCACAGAGCCAGCAATGACACAGTTCTGTTTTTACTTAGTCTCAGCCTGAATCATTGCTGCCTGTCTTAAGACTGTGAGCCATCACAACAAGCCACAAAGATTATAAAGGAACATGACACTTAGGAAATTAAGTTGTGCTTCATAATGCAAGGTGAAAGGATAGCCCAGTGAAACCTCCAGATGTCAGAAGCTACTCAGCATGTCATTTACATGCCCACGTGACTGTAGAAATTCATCCTCATACAGCAGAATAATCAGTTTCACCTTTTGAGCTGTGAGCCATATTGCAGGAATGCATTCAAACCACTTCACAGCCACACTCTACAGGGTTATATTCAGAAACTAATTACAGTGTCGCGGTCCCCCCCCCTCTCTCTGTGTCTGTGTCTTCTGCCATCTCTCAAATCAACTGGAACTGCTCCTTATTTCAGGACAAAAGGGCGACCGGGTTGTGAGAATGTAGATTTACCTTTATAATAATCATCCTTTCCTTTGTGCATTCAATGGACCTCAACCTGTCTCCAACTGATCATTTGATTTCTTTTAAAATGTGTCTTTATGTTGTATGAGCCTAGTTTCCTGGTTGTCTTCTTTAAGCCAACTGTTACCATTCACCTATATGGGAAAGGTTAGTAAAGATTTTATGAGCTATTATTAACCATCCATACAAATTCATTAATTGGCCCTACTGTCGCACTCATAAATAATGTAGTTTATTAAACAGCAGAGGGAAGTCTGGTACGAATTAAGAAATATACACATCTCAGCTTTTACATTAAATCAGAGTCCGATGCACTTATTCTCCCTTTTTAGCTCTTTGATTGTAACTGTTCCTGTCAGGTATTGGACTTGAGCTAAAGCCATTTGATTGCGATAGATTTTCAGGAGCCTAATCACCAAAGACCACCCAGACTCTGCTGCACAGTTCACTGAGACTCACAGTGAATACTGGCACTCCAACAGTACCGTTTGCACTTGTATGTGGAAAAAGGCCAGTGTGAGACTTGCCACGTGGCTAAAAAGACTAACAGCACATGTTAGTGATGCGCTGATGTGTGTGTATATATCCCAGCGTCATAAACACACAAAGACAGGATCAAAAAAGCTGATTTTTGAAACACGACTAAAATAACTACTGAACAGAGCGCTCATGACTGAAACAAACTGCCTGCAATATATTTTTCCGTCCTGGGCTCTGTTGACATGGCAACCAAATATGAACATTTTTAAAAAACTATTTCCTCTCCACGTGGTGAAATACACGGCTATAATACGAGTTGAGCACCAATCCTGCTTTTTAACACGATCCTCCTGGAGCTGAGGACCATCCAGTTTGCAGCTGTAACCTGGACATCGCAGCACTTTAGGAGAGCGACTCCGGCGATGCCATTTTACAGGCGCCCGCGCCCTGCCTGGTTAATTGCCTTTTAAAACGATCTGATTGAAACGGCTCGTTGCACACAGGTAAACACTCAGAGGTAACAAGGGGGCTCACCACTATCATCTTCTCCACTTTGGCGATGCCTTTCCCAAAAATGGTCCCCAACTGGTCGCCGACGCCAGCCAGTAGGAAGCCGAACAGGGGAATCCCCAGCAGAGCGTAGATGATACAGAAGATCCGACCTCCTTCTGTGTGAGGAGAAATGTTCCCAAACCCTGAGAGACGGCACAGACCATTAGTCCACCAGACAAAAAGTATGAATTTCTAAATGCATAGTTCATTCTTTGTGTGTGTGGGTTGTTTTCCTATTTTCCACTGTGCACAACACAGACATGGTCTGTTATTATACCCTGTTTACAACCATGAGAGCTTCGGTTCCGTTTTCAACTTGTCCTTGGGAAGAAACGAGATGACCGCTTTGTTTCCTCCACAAGAGCGCGGAAGTTTTTGTAGTGTCCTGTGTCTAAGTGCTGAAGGACAGTTCTGGGAATTCCACAGTATATACATATATTTATATTGGCAGCTGCGGCTCAGGGGAAAAAAGAGGGTCTTCCACTAACTGGAGGGTTGGTGGTTTGATCAACTGCTCATCCAGTCAATATCGCTAAGTGTCCTTGGGCAAGATGCTAAACCCCTCATCTCCCCTGACGGCTGTGCCAACAATGTGTGAAAAGTGTGTGATGGTGAAATCAAAGAGCTCTATGCGTGTGTGTGTGTGTGTCACTGTAAAGTGCTTTGAGCGGTTGATAAGAGGGGAAATGTGCCATGTAAATGCAACCCATTTACCACAAATGTACATTCAAGTTTCATGACACGAGTTTAAAATGAACGTGATGAATGAGAAAAGCCGTCATGAAGCTCGACTGTGAACACATCAATCTAAAAAAACTGCTTCTAGGAGTTTCATTAGAAAGAGACTGAGGTCTGAGTCAGACTCGAGTTAATAATTCACATTCTGTTCTCAGCAAAAAGGAAAACTAAAAAAAGAAACAAATGAAAAAACAATAGGCTGTATATGAGCACACACACACACACGTCCATCACTGCAGTTCATCTCCAAACCCATACTCATGTGCAGCGATGGAAACCAGGCGGAGCATATGCAGGTCAACGTCCTGGTAAACAAAGCATAGACCCCAGTGCGTGTGCACAAACCTGAGACGTGTTATTTAACATTTAATAAGCATCTGAATTCCGGACTCTGTCCACTTCTCTTGATTATTGCAGTCATCAGCTGCAGGCGGCCTCCTAACTACCTCAGCCTCACTCAGCGCAATGAGGTGACACTAAATGTGAGAAGCATCGTCAATCAATTCTGCCTGATTTCTCCTGAGCATTTTTTTTCCAATATCAGCGTCTCTGCCCTTGCTTTGTCTTGATTTCAACAAACTAAACAGGGACATTTAAGTCAACATTGAATTCAAAAGAAATCATTGCATCACAATGGCATATAACATTAGTATTCGTGTTATATTAATGCCTAACAGCCTTCTGTGGTACTACTAAGTCTTAAAACAAGCAGTGAAAACATGGGGAAAGAATGAATTTCATTAAACATGCATGGAAATACATGTACTGAAAAATTCAATAGTAAAGCGTAGAGCATGGACGGGGGGGACTGGTTTATAAAAGTGAGGCACAATTATTATTCCGCACAGACTTGTTTTGATCGATACACTGTGGGGAATGCGAGTTTCAGCAGGAATGGCTGAGACGTAACTCAGGAGCCGACATGATGAAGTGCAGGAGGAACTTTAACTGCCAGCAGAGGGGAGGGAGGCAATAAGATGGAGGTTATTCCAGCTCATTGTGAGCTAAATGTGGAGGGGATTGGAGGGGCTGCCAAGACCCAACAGTCCCCTTGAATTCAATTAAGCTGCACTTAATCACACACTCACAGATCTCGGTCCAGTAAATCTGTCTGATCCAGCCATAAATTATTTCCTGGGAAATAAAAACTAAATCAAGTCAAAAATCCTGTGCCCATGCTGAATCTGCTCCAAACCAACTATCAAGAAACAAACAAAGAAATCTGCATCTTTTCCACCTCATGCTGAATTGAGCAAAGCTTGGTGAATAGAACAATCTAATGTCTGACAGCGTTGCCAATCCCTTCGGTGAAATTTGCTGCACTGCAGCATCAGAACATTTTGTACCGAACAGATGAAATTATGGTGATTACCAACCGGCCGCAAATGATATGCTGCGCATGGTAACAAGCCTTTTCCAGTTCGGTGCACCCCCACTTTGCAAATATCTGTAAAGTGATGCCAGAGCACTGGGGGTTCGGAACTTAGTGGTAAAACATCATTGCGTGTTCAGTCGATCCAGTGTGAAAGAACTAACTGTAGACCACAGTGGCACCTGTGAACAACAGATAATCAACATGTTGATTCTTAGGCGAGCGATGCTCAGGTATCGAAACCAGCTTTTCCCAGTTACTCTCATGCTGGTTAATACAGCGCATCAAAACTGAACACAAATGTGCACGTTCTGTTTTGTACAAGATCTCATCATTTAAAAAATAAGTAGACAAATGTTCCAACTCCAGCGCTTAAAGCCCAATTTTCCTCAAGGTTTCACATTTTCCGAAGGAGGCTGAGCTCTGACAGGATGCTACGGATATGAAATGGAGCCCAGCAGCCCACTTAAAACACACCAATTTGTCACGGTCCACTTGGAAGAGCCTGCTGAGTTGTCAGACAAGCCGCGTGTGAGATCGGGGAGCTCTTGCAGCTGGAGGTGACAGAGGGAGTAATTGTGTAAAAAAAAAAAAAAAAAAAAAAAAGGAGCACGGAGGAGAAGAAATCCTTCAGACCGGAGGAGGACGGGAGCTTCACAATCACATTCATATTATAGTGTCAGATCCCTTTACACTCCTGCTGCGTCATCTTCTGCTTTGACATGAGCTCCATATGAACAGAATATCAGTCTATACATCCAGGTATTGTTATTGCTCCCTCCATCACTCAGGGGGTGGACACATCATGGAGGGGTGGGAACTAAAGAGACGGCTCTTGATCAATAACACACAGAAAGGACGCTGGCCTCAGGGGAAGTGTGCTCTCTCCACGTGCTCCTCTAGTTCTCAGCATCATCACTGCAGTGCCTTTATGTTCCTGTTTGAGTATTGTTGCAGGACACACTATCTCTCTGGGGGGAAAAAAAAACTTGAGTTTTATTGCTCAGAATTACATGTCAAACCGTTTTTTTGTTAAAGCGGTGGCAAGCACAAAAGAAAGTGCTGATGTCAGAGCTGTGTCCGGTCAAAAATGCCAAGTGCCCACACTCGAGCACTTCTCCTGAAATAACTTCCTGGGCAACAAGTATTCAGGAGAGATAAGACAAGCGAGTTGCTCAAGAGTAAAGAAATTGCTTTTTCTTACCGATGGTGGTGATAACAGTCCCAGCAAAGAAGAAAGAGGAACTGAGGTCCCAGAGGCTCGTCTGATTGGATGAATTTCCTGATGGATTCACACCGGCTCGAACCGCCGAGACGACTTGCTGGAGCAGGAAAAGAAAAAAAACAAAAAAAAACAAAGAAAAAGTTAGTGCACAGTCTGTCAGAGGGAGAGTGATATGAGGTGGAAGGAAGATGAGAAAAGCAGCGGTGTGCATCCAGTTTCTTAGGGAATAAGTGACAGCCAAGAAAAATATCCAACAAAAACCAATTAAGAACCGTGGAAAAACCACGATGAGCATCTGTCCCCTTAATGAAATACAAGAGGTTTAACATACCTGTTACCTTCCAGACTTAGAGGGAGCATTTGGACATTTATCTGCTCAAACACTGGTCACATTTAAACTCTGAAATTAATTCCAGAGGGTCAGTGATCCTCAGGCATGAAAACTGTTTCTACAGAGTAAGCAGCAAGGCACATGTTCTGTTTATGCTATTCAGGCTGTGGACAAGAAAAGGTACAGTTGCAAAGACAGACAAGTTTTTCATTGAGGAAATCAGAAAAAGGCACAACACATTGGCAGCTTTGTTTAAATGAAGACAAAACCCACAACACTCTGTTCTGTAAATCACTACCTAAAGACGGACTAAGTGTAGCAGAAGCATCTGATGGGGTCTGTGACGGTGATTAGTCATCGACTGTGAGCATGTTGGGTGAGAAAAGCTGGTGTGGTCAAAGTTTTCAGGCCTCAGCATTAAAGCTTTGTGTGCCATGAACCCTTGAGACATCAGTCGGCTGCACAGGAAAGAAAACGGCAACATGTTTTCCCACTCAGGGGTTGAGCTGACATGACAGTGGACAGGAGAAAAGCCAACAGCCGGAGGGAACGAACACGAACACGAACACGAACAGTTTTCAGGCCTCAGCATTAAAGCTTTGTGTGCCATGAACCCTTGAGACATCAGTCGGCTGCACAGGAAAGAAAACGGCAACATGTTTTCCCACTCAGGGGTTGAGCTGACATGACAGTGGACAGGAGAAAAGCCAACAGCCGGAGGGAACGAACACGAACACACGAACACACGAACACACACACACACACACACACACACACACACACACACACACACACACACACACACACACACACACACACCACACACACACACACACACACACACACACACACACACACACACACACACACACACACACACACACACACACACACACACACACACACACACACACACCTGAAGGATCAGCATTAAGTTTGCAGGCCAGCACCCAATACCCCTTGGCTACATAAAGCATTTTGAACAACTAGCATAATATGACCACAACAGCTTCTAAATATGTGTAAGGGTTTCATAGTATAGAAATAAACATTTAAGCAGCACTGCATTTCCCCTGCACCCACAAGGCTGGTGATCTAAAACCACAGAGTCAAACTTTGATGTGACATTTATTGACAGATTTGATTCAATGAAACGAAGAAATAATATCAATTGGCTTTGGAAACACGTCACATCCAGTCACAGGAACATTCAACGGTCACGCTCTCACCAAACATCAAAATGGAGTCAGGTCAGAGGTGGTTTCACGCATCAAACATCACAGGCAGGCAGTTTCTTAACAAACACAAGCAGTCATGTTTGGTTAAATCTTGCGTTGCTTTATTTGCGACACAGCATTGGATTCTATTCATTTAGTTTATTCGGTTTCTCTGCTGCTGTGTTACCGTGCCTGCTGCTCCAGTTCTTCTTCCTGGTTTGGCCAAAGGACGAGACTGAGGGCGGAGTCCCATTAAATACAGAGGCTCAGTTAAATGGACCAGACCAAGTGCTGCATCAGCATGGGGGAACTTTTATTTGCTGACAATTTGTTTTCCTCTTGACTGTTTCCTAATGGTCGGATCAGCCAGTTTATATGTGACTCCTTAGACTGCGTTTAATGAGCCCAATGATCAGCTTCATCCTTTTGGTTTGTCACCTCACTGCATTTTGGTATTTCAGATTGAAATCCGACATTTTAAAAAGCAGTTTTGTGGTGCTCAGTTTCTTTAACAGCTTGTTCGCTGACAAAACTAAACAAAGGCGAAGGAAACGAAGCTGGCCTCACTGAATGGATGATGGCCAGACAGAGAATTGTTGGAGGGCTTGTCGTAAAGACAGCGGTGTGTGCTGATCACATCTGGATGGGCTGACCTCTCAGACAGTGCTGCAAAGT
Organism: Pseudorhombus dupliciocellatus; assembly: GCA_016785235.1. NCBI lineage: Eukaryota > Metazoa > Chordata > Actinopteri > Pleuronectiformes > Paralichthyidae > Pseudorhombus > Pseudorhombus dupliciocellatus. The sequence goes on along the minus strand of JAFBJW010000018.1, from coordinate 1,239,619 downwards.
TTGAGTGGTGAATCAAATGCTGCGTGAGCCGCCTCTCACTCGGGGGTTTTTCGGCTCACGAAGTGCAGGCCACTGCAGAGAGACAATGGGTTTGAACGCGTGTGGATTCTCTGAATTATTACCGTCAGGAAAGCTCTGCGATCTCAGAGGAACAGCTGGCACTGCTTAAGATTATATGAATAAATTGCAGAGAAATACTCCCTTGGACTAAAGCTTTTATTCCCTTCTGTATATGAGGGATATTTTTTTCCCACTCACGAGAAATAAAAAAGATCGAAGACTAGTGTTCAGTATGAACCTCACGACTTCCTCCAATATTTATATTTCATATTGATATACCTGCAGGAGCTGAGAGGAAATAAAATGAGGAGGTATAAAACACTACACGCACACTCTAAGATCGCTACGATGTCACGCTGTGCAATGATCCGTCTTCCCCGGTGAAACTCAGAGAGCTTCATTAACCTATGACTGTGGAGTGTGATAAGGCCGTGAAGGTCGAGTGCGCAAATGGACAAATAATGGATTGGAAATTGAGGGAACAGGCACCTATGAGCATGACATGATGGGTCAGCAGGTGGAGAGATGAAGGCTGATGCTGTTGAGCATGTGACACACACGCAGAATGAGACAAATTCTGAGTTTCTGAACCTCTTTGTCCGGTGACAGGTTGAACCAGAATTTCAACCATTCGATGCGTTTCAGTGTCTTTCACAAAAGGTGAATAAATCAACAGTATAAAACAATTTTTGTCAGATCTTTTATTATAAATTCCAAATGCAATAGTACTAAGATAGAATTCTAAAAACCCTGCTTCCACTCTCCCTCTGAAATCCCCATTGAGCAAATCAGACAGGCTTGGCTCAGGTAGCCCCTTTGTTTCTGAGCCAAAGCAGCCATATTAATTCATCGTCTTGGCCCTGGATTGTATGCAAACAAACTACGGCCAACAGAAATTATAAGACAGGAGAATGGGAGCACCATGTCGGCTGTGGCCAAGCTGAGCACAACCAACGAGGAGAGATAGAATCATCACCGCTCACTTTTTAAAAAATGACACCTCTCCTCTCATCTGTTTGGCTGGATGTCTATCAGCAAGAGAATACAAAGGTTGATTGCAGTGTGTGTGCGTGTGTATGTGTGTATAAATAATTGAGAAAGGCTGAGTGGGAGAAACCTGCCTTGAAGCGCAAAAGAAGAAGAACCGAAGAGAAGTAATTAGGAGGAGCTTTAAAGCTGTTTCTTTGTTAGTATTGTTCTTTTCAGAGCAGGCTCATAAGCCTAATAACCTAATGCCCTAATGTTCCTTGGCTTAAACTGTTGAGCAAGCAATCCCTGCTGCTGGGTTTATTGTCTATTTTTCTTCTGCAAGCTGTAATGACACACTCAGCAGTCGACACCAGAAGGAGTCGCACTTTTTCTGGAAACTCTGAAAGACGTTTCAGGGGACAGTTTGCCATCAATTTAGGGAGGATATCATTATCACCTTGCAAGGACATTCCACACGTTCCCATCTGTTTCAGAGCAGACGACATCCTTGTTTAAACCAATTTCACATAATTTACCTCGACATCGAGGCACTAAGTGAGACATTTGCCGCATATTGCCATCATTTCCTGGGTGAGTGATCGGACTAGATTTCATCCTTAGGGGCTTTTCGACATCTGTCCGACGTTTCATCATAATCAATCCAAGTTGAACCAAGTTCTAAAGAAGAATCAGAGCGAGAAACGAGATTTTGACAAAAGGTACCTGGAACTTTTAGTCCTGCGAACTTAATTAAAGGGATTAGAACTTCCTGTGATCTCGTGGTTCCGCTGCTGTTTAAAGCCCAGGAGCAGATGTGCGAACAAATCAGGACACAAAAGTAAACATGGAGACAATTAAAACTAGAAACATAGAGGGTTCAAAACAAGACGTTGGTGAATCAAGCTTCTCAATCTTTTTTGCGGGGCCAGAAGAAAGACAGAGACATGGGAACAGTATCTAGATTCATTTATTCCTTTCAGAAACTTTCCCTGTAACTGGACACTGATGCGTGCTTTGAAACGCACACAGTTAGGGTTAGGGTTAGGGCAAAGGCTCCTAGTTCCTGGGGAAAGTTGCTGCAGTGGAAACACAGACAGATATCGTATCTGAGTGTTGCTAAAATTAGTGTTGCAGTAAACAAAGAGCACTGGTCTTTATTACCTGAGGACTCAGCTGTTGATACTGTTATTGCCTCCGACCATGAATAATGTCTGCCACGTAAAATGTGTGCACCACCAGCGAAAGCAGGAGACGCCATAATGGGGACTGTGTACCGCAATTAATGTGCTGCCAAGGGTAACAACAAAGATAAAGTCGGATGACAAAGTCAAATAATGAGAAGCCTAATGAGAAGCCTGAGCTATTTGCTTTCGTTCTTCACGAGACACGTCCTCATGGTGTATTAATGGACAAATGGATTTAAAAGGGGTTTTGATTAAAGAGCCTGCTAAATTTGTCTGTCCACAGTCATTAAATCCCCCCTGACGAGAGGACGTCATCTGACTGATCTCAGGACATAAATCAACATCATCTTGTGACATGAGCTCAGCCTCTCAGAGCCAAGACACTGCCAGCACTGAACACTCAATCCCCAACAGCTCACCCACACCTGCAGAAGGCCGACTATTATCAATAGTGAGACAATAGCGATCATGGAGGAATGGAACTGGGCTGCAGTGTATGACTGGGAGGCCTCAGCTCTGGCACATTAGAGCAGTAATCATCATCATCATCATCATCATCATGTCCACCACAACTGGAGTCCTCCAGAGTGCTGCTCTTCACTGCTCATCAAACATCAGAGCTGCTTCCACTTCTCCCAGCAAACCAACCATGAGCCATGAACCACCTACCTTCACCAGGTCCTCCAGCTGGGAGGAGTTGACGCAGGCGTGCATGGCCAGGAAGTCCAGTTTCTCTGCTAGAATGGCCAGTTTCTGCGAGCTCTCGTGCGGCTGCTCCAGAGCCCTGAACACCGTCGCCCCGATTATCAGGTAGAGCACCACCAGGAAGAAGATCGCGGACACCGTCTTCCACCTCATGACTGTGATGCGGGTGTCGCGCTCATCCTCCGGAGTGTTCAGCACCACAGGGTTAGCCGAGAAGGACAGGCGAGGCTTGGAGTTGTGGGCGGCAGACTTGGGGTCAAGAAGGTCAGGTGCAGCCACTGCAAGGATGACACAGATTAATGTGGAACTGATTTCTTTTCATAACAAGGGACTCACTGCAGGATTACTCATCTGTTGCATCACTGTGGTTTTCACCAATTCGTCACTGTCTTGCCAGATTAACCACAGCAACCTTAGCACATCTTACAACTCTGCATTCCTGCTCTATTAAAGACACAAATTACATCAATAATGATTTAATTAGTAAAGAAGTTGGGTTAAAAACTGAACTTTAAACGCAGTATTTGATTGGTACAATGCTGCCAATGGCTCTTCAATGTCCTCCCCTTCAAAATAAAAGAGAGGAAATTATTACAAAAATTCTACAGAGTTAGGGTTTTAAATATAATATGCATCAATAGCAACAGGTCCAACGCGCATTGTGCAGGCAGGTGCAGGCGAAGGGTGAGGAAGAGTTTAAAACTATAAGGATCATTACTGTGCAGCCAATTTCTCTGGTCTCGTGCGTCCAATAAAGCAGTGGAACAGCGCCACGCCACTAACAAGCAAAGATCTGCAGGAGGCGTGGAGCTCCTGGTTTCATTCATTCAACGTTTAATGCAATGTGTGCACAAATATAGACGGAGCACATGTCTCCATACAGGACTGCCGCTAAAGTAAAACACCATGGTGATGCTTTTCTTTTTTGGATTGCTCTTTGGTCAATAAACAGCGCGGCTGACTGGAGGCTCGTGAAAAATTAAACGGTCTTTATCTCAATCCTGTTTTCCCAACAGCTTGCTTCACTGGATACAATTACATAATCAGCCCATCAGGTCCCGATGGCCAGTATTTTACCGTAAACAACTTATGGAGCGGCTCAGTCAGTGAACAGTGAGCTGGACCCATCATGTGCAGCAAAACGCATCAAACAGAAATGAATTGCATGTGAAATCTGAAGAGCCATGTAACTTACTGTGGTTTAAATGAGAAATGAAGATCGTGCATTTAAGAAAACATCACCAAACTCTCACGAAGAGAATATTTTTTGTGAAAAAAAAAAATAAATAAATAAAAATCCCTTTTCCAATTCACTCACTAATAATCTGATGTTTGTTTAAAACATTACATTACAATTTTCAGGTGCTGAATTCAAAATATTTGCAGAGGCACTTACTTCTCTACCATCTCTTCTCTCTATCGAAACATCAAGCACCAAAGGAAGCGTCTCCTCTCCTCCACATGGTCTCGGGAGAGCTGCTCCTTCTCCTCTACTTTTTTTTTTTTTTTTTACAATCTACGGAGAAAATACATCCAGGACATCTCGTTCCCAGCACAAGACGCTACGACGCAGCGTAAAGGAAGCAGGTGGAACAAATGGCCACCGTGAAATCCAGCCAGGTGTGCGGAGACATCGCGCCCCGGTCGGTGCAGGAGCGCAGCGGTTCAGAGGAGGCGCATCATCCAGCGTGACGCGCTCTGGATCTGCTGCGCACTCCAGGAGGACTCGGCTCCTCTGCTGTGAGGAGAGAGAGAGAGAGAGAGAGAGAGAGAGAGAGAGAGAGGGAGAGGGAGAGAGCGAGAGAGAGAAACTGCACCCTGCTCAGATGCTTCAGCAGGGGCGGATGGAATTGCTATGTGGGTGGGGGCCAGGGGCACATCTGTGGGTGAGGCTTGAAAACCACAAATCTTCAAACTGGAATAAACCAAGCTGTACTGAATTTCGCAAACGTAGAGTTACCAGTTCTTGTGTCCCCTTTGGTGCAGGGGACGACTCAACACGTGGCACTTAACTTGAACATAGATTGAACATAGAACACTGCCTGTCTTGAAAGTGGCTGGGGGTGTAGTGCCTGCAGGAGCACACTGACAAAACATGATGCACTTTGTTCTGTACATCGTTTATTTTACTGCAGAAAACCCTATTCCTCCTAGCCGTAACTCCCCGTCAGCTTTTTGCACTTCAGTTTTTATCTAAAGGACAATTTGCTGCAGACGGAGATAAAAGCTTCGTCCTTGCTGAAGCACTGGCTGAAAACTGGTGTCCTCCCAGTCACATGGACGTGTCTCACATCCAGGCGACAGCCGGCTAATCAGCAAGTGGAAGCAGACCTCAGGTTGAGGTGGCTACTTGCCCTGAAGGGCAGCTGTCATTGCATTAATTCAATCCATCTGAATTAGCAGTACAGTGTGTGTGTGTGTGTGTGTGTGTTCTATGTGCTTTATATCACACACACTGTGATTCATCATTCACCTAATATGCAAGTGCGATCTCTGACAGACATCGTTTGTTGTTGATTGTCAGTGGCCGCTGAGCTCCTTTTTGTCTGAGTGTGTGTGTGTGTGTGTGTGTGTGTGTGCATGAAGATGTGTCCACCATATGGATTACATTTGCATGAGCTGCTGCTGTTAATTGAATTGAGACTTGCACAGCTGTGCTGTTCGTCTTTGGTGCTTTGACACTTGCACATACATACACACACACACACACACACAAAATACATCATCGGTTGATATTTTGAAGTACAGTATGTGTCTGTGTCTGTTTCCTCTCACTCAGGAGGCGAACAGTCCAACGGTGTAGTTGTGTAGTTGTATAACAATGATGAATTATTTCTTTGGTCAACGTCCAGTCTTTGATTTATAAATTCCAAGGTTCTTCCCATTCTTCACGCAGTCACAGTGGATCAAACATCTTCTATATGAGTGATTATCTCCAATAACACTTTAAATGTAACCCATACAGTTTATACTGAGTTAGGCAACATGGCCCTGGAGTGAGGTCACAGAATCTTGAATATAGAGTTTATACACAATTTAACCTAATTTAACCTTAAGAGCCAAGCTGGCTGTGTATTCCTCTAATAGGGCAGCCACTGTTTAAAACAACCAGATGGAGACTGAGAGAGAAAATTGACATGTCTCCAGACAACGACACTAAGCCAGAGACAGGCTTTGACATTAATGCTGCAGTCAACAAATGTTGTGTGCGGATATTAACCCGCTGAGGCAGAGTTTCCTCCCTGCTCCCTGCCCTCCACAGAGGTCAGAGGTCAGAGGTGTGAGACGAGTACAATTGATTAGCTCTCAAGCAAGACGGACACATGGAGCTAACCGGGCTCCTGCTGCAGCTTCGCCTGCTGAGGGACTCCAACAGTCTGGAACTCTGTCTGAGTCTGTAAGGGTGAGTTTGTTTTTAATTCAGGGTCAGGGCAGTAGGGATGTGGTACACTGGCACACAAAGTGCAGCTGATAGCCATCATTGCAGTACCAGTTTAGAGCGAGCACATTGACTGTTGGTAGCATTAGAAATGTCAACCAACCTCTCCCTCATATGAAACAGAATTTTAGTTTCTCTTCCTCCCCCAAACATGTGCTCCATGGCTGATACGAATATAACAAAGGCTCTGGCAGTGAGGGAGCAGCATGGGGCTTCGTTAAAGTTTTCTGACAGCGGCGTCATTACCGTCTCCTGTGTCTAGTCCATCATAGAGTCTGCAATCACTGGTCATTGATTCGAATCTGAAACAAAGCAGAGACCTAAGTTCACTTTCAATACCTCACTACTATGCCCATTCAGCAGTAGTACTATATCAATGTACTTCCCAGTTCAAAGTCAATGTCGGTGAAGTTACTTCACCACCTCGCCATTCGTCCTTTATTGTTGTCTCTGCTTCTTCACCTCACCTTTCTAATTATATCTGAGCGCAGATTTCCACCAGACAACACAACAATACGTCTCATCAGAGCCACAGAAGGTCGAATTCAATTTAAAAGCTCGAATCGCCAATAATGAATCTATTACAGTCCAAGTCCTGCACGGTTTATAATGACACAGGAGGCTTATCTGTAAATTGGCTGCCGACTCAAATTTATTTCCTATCTGTGGCGGTGCTGTGCGGTGGGAGGCCACACACAATGGAGCAAAAACACAATTTGCAAATGTAGTTATAGGTTAAATGACCTGGGTTTCCATTGACTTTGAAAGCATTGCATTTATGGATGTGATGGAGATGCACATAATGAAATTATGACAGCTCTGGAGATATGAGGGACGGAGACCCTCTCACAGCATTGTTATCACACATCACGGTGATGCATCCTCACGTGCACGTGGCATAACCCGCTGAAGCATTTTATCATTTTGTTATTTTAGGACAGAAAAATGCCCGATGGGTTTATTTGTCTCATTTTCATCTCATCAATAGTCTCCTCGTGATGCACGAGCTCACGCGTCAGCATCTCTTGTCCTCGTTCGCTGACGCTTTCTCCTGAACGGCAACTGAAGCAGGACCATGTGGCTTTCGTTGCTTGACAGTAATTTTATTATGGCCGACACTGTAGCATTAATGGAACCTATTACCATAGTGATGGCTCCTGATGTTGCAGCAAAATGCCAGCCTCTGGCGTAGCGAGACATTTTACAGCTCACCTGTGACCTCTTTGGTAAAAAGGTGCTTACCAAGTGGTTTCTTGACACTAATTAGACGTTAAATTCCGACCTATGTGGCTTATACAGAATTTTAGTACAAAGCTATTCCATCAAAGGATAGATGCATCTTATCCTGGCGAATTATGATTTTTTGGTTTATGTTTATAAACAGTTCAATGTGCAGTTGGGTCTTATGAACAAAACAAGTTGGACGTTAGCCGCTGCTTGCTTCACAAACATCCAGAGCTGCACAAAGAAACAAGATTATCAAACAATAATGGCACTTCGTGAGTTTCAGATAATATTCAGTAAATCCACTTTACAGCGCGGTTTACAAAGACTTTTACAAAGCCCAATACAGGGACCAGCACGGACAAAGAAATAGACTCAGATGTTTTACTGATATCACAAATAAAATGCACCGTTGCTCCAGCTCGTTTCTACTGACGCTGCAGTTTCAGGGACTTTGCTGTTTATAAACTGATTGTGTTTAGATCCAAACGTCCTCCATGATCTAATTTACTGGCATTGACTTTGTGTTGAAACATCATAAAAAGATGTTTCTGTGCAGGTCTTCATTCACTTTGCTGTTACTGGACTTAGACCATGGTGTGGTGATCCAGCTATAGAGACAGATGAAGCTGGAGAGCAGACACGGATTCACACACAGGTGGCACTCGTGTGGAAACGGCGTCTAACCGACGCTGGTCTAAATTTTCTGCCTCATTAGTCTACGTTTAGCGCGACGTTGCACATTTCCCCATCAGGTCTGCTTGTTCCAGTCGGTGGCTCCTGATGGCAGCCGCAGCTCAGACAGAATAATCCCGCTTTCAGCACAGAAAGCGAAGGAAGTCTTTCATCTCCTGCACAGCCGACAGAGCGCTGTGCCGAAAACCAATCACCGCGAACAACTGGGGGGACGCACTCGCGCACGTGCAACACGTACACGGGCACCCATTCACATACGCGGGCCTGTTTAATGAACAAACAGGGTATAACCTCACTCTGCTGCCGGCAGCGTCTGAAGCATAAACGCCTGGAGAGCAGATCTGAAGTCTGCTGCTGCAATAATAAACCTGTAAGTGTTGAATGGGTCATCATTCAATCATTTGAAGGGCACCTCCTGCGCATGATATGCTATCAAAGCACCGCTTCCACAAATATTAAGCTCTGTTTACCTCGTGATGGCGAAATACACGCAGGGCGATTTGTCCTCAACAGAATATAACAGAGCGTGAAAGTGGAACAAATGGGGACCATGAAATCCACCCAGGTGACTCATCAGACACACAGCGTCCCAGTGCTCCATCTCAGCATCTGCCCGGATCCACTGGTTTGTTCAAGTGCATCAACTGTGACAGTTAGCATCGAGAGTCTGAACTCCTGTCTGCTGGAGCTGACAAGCTTTCATTGTTTTCTTTCTGGTTTGGGAAAAATAATCTGTATTTTAAATGTCGCTGTTGTGATAATGGAACCTGGAATACAAGGTTTCAGCTTGGGACCAGTTTGACCAACCTCTGATATATTATCCACAGATTTCTGCCTAAAGAGAGCATTCAAAGATAAATGTGGCGGCTGACCAGGGTATAGCTGAGAGAGATGACTCATACACACATATTTTCAAACACAGGCTTTCCCATGCAAGCCGGGGAGAGGAGATAACAGTGGGGTTATCTATAGACTTTAAATAAAACTGGATCACAACACAGGTGAGGTTTTCAGTTAAAATGACTGGCTTTTGTCGTTTTGGAGTACGTCATTTTAACTAATGAAATAAAAGCAGTTTAGAAACGTGAACATCGTTTAGCTGTTGATAAAAGCGCAGCAGGTGATGTGGCCGGAGGAAATAATTTGTTCCTGTAAATTGATTTTCTTCTTCTTTTACTTTCCTTTGATTCTGCCCCTTTTTAAATGTCTTCCTGCTGCAGGATACGTGATTATTATGGGCTCAGCGCTGCGTCCTGTCATCATGAGTATAAGGAACTTTTCCTCTGGGGCTGCTTGTTTGACAGGGACATTTTCAGAGTGCGGGCATAACACGCGCATGCACACGCACACATGCACGCACACAAACTAAATTCCCAACCTTACCCTAATTCTAACTCAAGTGTTAAACCTTAAAGAAGGACCTAAATGTCCTCACTTTGTTGGTTCCAGGCTCAAAATGGTGCGTAGTAGCCTACACACACACACACACACTGAGGAATCTTGCCTCTGTCTTTACAGACAAGAGACAGACAGCGTACAGACGATGACAGACCGTCAATACTGCAGAGAATCCATGCAGGAAATCCATACAAGTGAACCAGGCTTCCCTTCCGCCTCATCCGTCCCCACAGACCTGGACGACGTCATCAGCGAGTGATGTTTGGAGTTTGAATGGAGAGCACGTTGTTGTGGAGAGGAGGAGTAAACGCGTGCTGTAAAATATTCATGTTTTTAGACATAGGGGACGCCTCTCGAGTGTGCGCGCCCGCTGAAGCGTGTGCGGCTGGGGTTTTGCACCTTGCATAACAAGCTCTCGCCCAAGGATATTATTATGTGGTGGGCTTTGATAAGGAAGCACCCGCAGAAGTCCTCCCTCGTCTGCCATCACATTCACTTTGCGGTTACCCATTTCCCTTCGGAGCCTTCAACCCCTGGCAGCGGCTCATTATCTGCTGGATTACATGCTCCTGTTGTTGGCACCTCCAACACAGGCCTTTTTATTTGCTGGAGAATATGCAGACCTGGGATGGAGACGACTCTCTGTAGATAAACCGACACACTTTAGGAGGAGCTAAAAGTGATTTCACTTTTGTCAGTGCGCTGGAGCGGCACAGACGTTTTTATGGCCACTCTCTTCAAACGCTCATTGTGCCTCACATCATTTAGATGAACAGTGTGGGTGTGGGATCACGGTGCGGCCATGTAGGTCACAGCAGATACGCGTTATTCCGTCGCTCGGAGGCAAACGCACACATATACACACACTGAATACAGTAATAAGGACATTCAGTGTGTTGTGTACTTTTGTCCTATCTTGTAATCCACAACAGGAAACATGTGGCATCTGTTTGGAGATGATGCTGGAGGCGAACAGATATGAGCTAACATAATATTAATCCATGACTGTCTGTTCACCTGCAGCTGTTTATATAGGAAATTACTTCCACGCTCACTTGGCACGTTTTCTCCAAAACTGATTGATAAATGTGTCTATTGAGACAAAGTGGAGGGGAACGAGGACACGAAGAACAAGCCTGTTGCTTTAAACACTCTTCTGTTTACTCACATTAACTGTCAGTTATTTGGAAATGACTATCAAGTGGGGATTACACTTAAAGAGCCGCTCAAAGATCCTTGAGATTCTCTTTTCTTTAATAAGCACTCATTACTGAGACTCGCTTTTCGCTTTTGTTTTGAGTAGAATCGCATTTTTTAAGAGTGCTCACATTTAAAACTTTTACGATTTAAATATGGGAACAATAGCTCGGCCCATTAATACGGAGCATGAGTCAAATTCTACAAAACAAGGCAAAAAAACGGTCCAGCATCATCACAGCCCCTAAAGATCATTCTTTCCAAGTGGGCCTTTTCCTGTTTTCTATACACCCTCGAAATAAATGCAATCTGTTCTGCTCCCTTGCATCCATTAGTCGCCCAGCTCACATTGTGTCGCGGCAGTCATTCTAAAACCGCTGAACCACAGATGGTCCAGAGAGAAAACACAGAGGACAGGTCTCTGTGGTTTGATGAAAACATAAAGGCCGTATATGAAGATGGATGAGGCCGTTGGGGGAGGAGCTGCAGTGACTGTAACACAGCCAATAACGAGCCAGTGATTGGTGTGTCAAGAAAAACCAAATAAAATCTGTGAGAAATATATATTCCACTTAGACAAATTAAAAGTAGAGAGAGAGAGAGAGAGAGAGAGAGAGAGAGTAGGTTGCTCACAGACAGTAATCTGCTCCCGGAAACACGGTTCTCCTGAAGCTACACTTTCTTTGCCGGCTGCAGTTCAAAGGGCAAACATTTCTGAACAGCTCGTCCTTGTTTCTCCTCTCAGCACCACTGTGAAACATAAGTGCTGCGGGCTGTTCATTCCCTTCAAGTGCAGCCGCCAACCTGAGGAGCAGTTAACCAGATGGCTGCAACAGCAACAGAAATTTCAGCCCAGATGAAAAGTGTAATCCTCAGAAGTATTTCGCCTTTGCACAGAATGTTGCGTGATGAGGTGCTGGCCGAGACGTTTTGCCTGTTGTTTACTGCTTTGCAATTGATGTAGCTGTCTCACCGAGTGCCCCAGTCACTTTCTAGGAAGAAACGCGGCTCGCCCTGTAATTGCGAGTGATTCTCCCGCCGCTGGCAGCCCAAGCTCCATTAGCCGACGAAGACACGCGGCGAGACCGAACAGCACCGACGTACGAGACTGTAAACACCAGGTGGTACCTGCTGGCACTCATTAGAGTTAGCCCCGATCATTACTGCTCATTTTCCAATTCAAAAAGACATTTTTAAGCTTGAGTTGGGTCTGAAGGGTCGAGTGCACAGTGCAGAGAGGCGATGGCAGAAGGACACAGAGGAAGTTTTGTTATAGTTCCATTAGATTTCTATTGATGAGAATTCTGTTGCGACTATAACGCACGTTGTTTAATTCCTCAGTCCTTTCCCACATGGACGTTTATATGTGATGCCCAGTGAAAGTCAGCTGGGTTTAGTCCAGAGTCTTTCTGTCCAAACAGATGACAGCCACGAAAGTTTGCAATCTGATGGAAGCCCAATGACATTTTGCAAGCTGGACTCCACTGGGGAATTAGATGATATAAAATGATGTTGGCTTTCAGAACAAATTAAATGAGGGAAGAATGATTGTGCCTCAAGGTAACGTTTGTCTTAACTCGGTGTCTGTGAGCATCATTTCATGTGCAATTAAGCATCCATCATCTATGCATATAAGCTGGAATCTTCTATATGAGTATAAGTCCGATGAGCCTGCCGGTTTCTGGATTTATGGAGCTCAAGCCGTCGATGTAAAATGAATCAGGTTTCATGCAAACTCATATTAAATTGTTTTATGGCCCATGAATATACTGGGAAAACTACTGCAAGAGGAAAAAGAAATCACATCCTAAAACCTTTCTCACAATTTCAATTTTCCATGCAGAGTTAGAAGAGACAGCAGCATACTGCAGAAGACTATAATCTGATCAGACAGAGATGTGACAAATTAAGGATTAATCCTCTCTTGTCGGATGCAAACACACGACCGCAGGTCTGAGTCTGCAGGAGGACGGGACTCGAACTGAACGGAGGCTTCACTGAAACGAAGAGACCCGTAAATTTAGAGAAATTCAATTACCCCTCTCATCTGGCTGAAATGAAATCCTTGATTTAATTCAGGAATGCAGTTTTCATTATCTTTGTCTCGAGAGACTTGGGAGTCAGATTTAAAGAAGCGAGAACAGACTGACAACACAAATCACACAAGGTGAAACAATTCCTCATGACGACGTCAAAAAAACTTAAACCTAAACCCAGAAAAATATTTTCCACTGAGCAGACATGACGTGCCCTGTGTGCATTTCCCAATTCTGACCTTTAAACATTAGCACTGTCGCTAACTGGCTACACCATGCATCAGCTTTGCATTGTAGTAGAAACAACATGACCGTACATAGCCATCGACTCCCTTTATTCTTTCAACGCACTGGTGATGATCGCAGCTCATTGATATAATAAACTATTTCCGTTTTGAAAGCCTGGTAATTAGTCTCTTGTTACTATGAATAGGGAAGCCCAGTAAAGCCTAGTAATGGTCCCGACAGAGGCATCAGAAGCTTTAATTAAAGACTGCCAGGCTGTGGAATGGCCCAACACACAAACACACACTCCTCCAGTCATCATCATTATGCAAACGCAATGAAAAGGACAGCACACCGAAGGGATGGGAACACACAGTGGGCACAAAGTAAGTGGGAGGGCCGCAGTGGGAGGACGGAGTTATGCTTTGACGGACAGTCTGAGGGATTATGGGAACTCATCAGCCGCCTGTCAGTCATTAAAGCAGAGGCGCTGTTGCCAGATGCAAACATCTGTCCGAGGTTCCTCTGCTGTCATCACTCGTTCTAACACCTCCGTCCAAACAGGAATTAGACGCTTCTGTCTCGCAAACGTGTCGTTGTTGCCACGGTGACGGCATGGTCACGTCAGGCAGAATGGAATATAGGGCTGAGGATTGCGTTTATAAAGTCAAAGTATGTGTTGCTCATCACTTTGCTGCCACATGTGACGTTTGGTTTTAACGTCTTGGTTCAAACTGTTGTTGGGAGTAGTGTGGTTTTAATTTTCATGCTGTACAAATGGGGCTGAACGTCACTGGGGATTGTTCCAGCCGCTGTAATAACTTGACTTCCTGCCATGGCTCCAAAATCTAGTTTGTCACAAATGATTTTCACACATTGTCATGCAAATTAATGAGTTGTTCAATCCATAGCCGGAAGCGACAGAGTGAAAGAAAAAAAAAAAAAACGCCATTTTCAATCACAATGCATACAATTACTTGACACTACAGATTACATAAAACTCTTCAAGTGTGAGTCATTTTCACAGCTCGGCCAGGGCCAAGAACAAAACACAACAAAGTCGCATGAGTTGATTCAAGTGTCCACGCAGGAACAAAAACGAAAGGGTCAGTGAGTTCAGTGACGACACGTCAACCACACATTGCTTTGGAGAGAGTTTGGAGCCGTCATGCTGTCCATTTATATAAAGCGTCTACGAGGCAAAACAATCTGAACAAATGTAAATCAATACTACAGATCAATCCCCCAAAGATAAATCCAATTAATTCTGCAGATCAAGTCTCCACTTCCACTGATGCAATGTTATTAGTATTGATGTTAACAACTAGCGCTCATCCTGCGAATGTCAGGCCGGCACTGAGGCCAATATCCCTCCACGGATAAAACACCGAATCTAGAAGACGTCTAATTAGCCATCTTGAATTCTTTATTTAAAACCTGAGATGAAACGGTTCAGATAAAGTCTTTCGGGTCCACTTCCTCCAGCAGTGAATGTGTCCCAGCAATCAGCAGCAGCTTTAGCGAACAGTGAAACAGTCTATACGGATAATGCAAGCGACAGAAAACCATCACGGCCCCTTCCTGCGTCATCAGTGGGGGGGGAGACTTCGCATTCATAAAACATTCATTCAGTGCCTGGTTCTGCTGGAGAGACGCCACATGCTGTGAATCAGGATGTCGGAGACGCTCCATGTTACTGTGAGCCACAGGACCAGGCTGTGGAGGACGGAACCAAAGTGGCGTGAGGGTCGGCTGGGTCCAGCATTTTACTCGGCCAGCCCCGGCCAGCACCACCGTGAGACTGGTGTGTTTGGCTTGAAGTGGAATCATTGATAGATTTTTAGGAGAGAGAAAAAAAAAACTGGCAGAGAAGAAAAATATTCTGCACTCAAGTGGACAGGGCAGGAAAAGGTTGCATTTAGATTTGAAATTATTGATTGAAGCAAACCAAAGCTCAGGGGCTGCAACAGAGATGCCCTCAGTTTTTAGACTGGAAATAGAAGAAGAAAGAAGAATGTATGAATATGAATTTAGTTGAGGAGATTTACACCCTCTCGCTGAAAGCTAAGAGCAATCCCCAGAATATATCAGGTTGATAGTGTTTGAAGAATGTGCAGGTAGAGTCTCACACTGAGCCTCTGCTTACCACCACTGTGTTAAATGCTCTGTCATCTCCTGTCGCTTTTCTATTTGCACCCCCCCCCCCAGACAGAACATCACCAGAGAGACAACTGCTGAGCAAAACAAGACATGTCAGAGTGGGGATAAACTTTCCAGAAAGAAAACATGGAGTCAAGTGGAATTGTCAGAAAGAGAGAGATGTAAACAGGCTGCATCTTTCTCTTTTTCTCTTTCTGACCTTGATTTGTTTCGTCATCCACATCCCATGTCAGAATATTTTATTTTCAGTAAGCAGTTGAATTTTGAGGGCGTTTTCTGCGGAGCGGTGTCAGGGCAGACGATGCTTTGATGATCAGCATCACAGCTTTAGTCATTAATGGTTTGTGATATTTGTTTCTGCTCTCAGAGGTTCTTCAAAGTAGTCAAGAGAATGAAGCGTGCGCACACACGCACAATGCTTAGTTTTCTTAACACTGATTCAAATTGAAATACAAGTTATATTTGTGTTTAGAGAAAACATGTGAAGGGCAGGATTAAGAATTAAATTGACGTGATGCAGAACGGCAAGCAAAGACCCTCCTCCCTCGGCTGCATCTTGCCTCCTGATTGATTCCCTCATTGATTTATTGATTGGCGTGGATGCTCCGGAGCTCTCACAGAAAGATGACACGACTTGTGGCTCGAACTGGATGAACCGGCTTATTGAAAAGCAGAGGGTTAAGACTGCAGATCAACGAGGCGCTGGTGGAACTAATTCACACATCTGTAAATATTCATCCGCTCACCACAGCAGGCTGCCTGCCGGGGTGTCTGTCCCATTCCATCCCGTTTATATTGGGAATCCCACTTAACAGCAGCACCTTCTCTCTCTCTCTGCCGCTAATGAGGAGCCGCTCGCGTCGTCAGCCTCCCACCCACAGCTCTCAACCCCAGACTCTATCTGTCAGCGACGTCACTTCAGAGGGAGCGGGCGTTTTATTTTTGGAAATGAAAAATGCCCCGAGGACGCACAATTCATTAAATGTTTCTGAACGAGAAATGAAGTCCATTCATATGCGGAGAACTGTGTGGGCCGATACACAGAGGCTTTGCAGTAAGCCCCCCCTCGGCCTGGCTGCTTATTTATTAGTTGGTAGAAGATTTTTACGCCGCGGCTGTAAAGAACTCCGGTGTCCGTAGATAAGACTGCAGTTTCCAGTGAACCTCACCCTCAGCACGATACAGGATGGAAGACAGGATTCTCTCTGCATCGTTAAATGTGATTGTTTGTTGGCTCAAATGAATGGTGATAAACTGTCCAGTCGTTTGGGTGTAATCCTGCTACCCAACAAACCCAGAGGAAAACTCCTTCATGAAGGTAACTAGGTTCAAACCTGATGACAGTGAAGGCCACAGCACAGGATCCTCACCTGTTCTCATACTAATGAGACCAGTGAGTGACCCGATGGCCCCATGTCTCATATGGAAACCTCTGCATGGAGGAATAACACTGCACAGACCCAGGCTGCCCATCCTCTGCTCACACAGGAGCCAGCTGTGTCTGCTCAAAGGATTTGAACTGGGATTTACATGCGAGATGTACCATAACCCCCCCCCATACACACATTCATTCAAACATGTTTTCCATGAATCTAATGGACACTGGTTCGCAGTCAGTGGAGCAGCAGCTGCTTCCCACTCAGTAACAGTCATTTCACTCAGTGTGATGGACATTTGCTCTTGAAGTCACACACGATCGACCCTCAGACTCACAGCGGGAGGCCCGCCTTTCAACCAGTAGCACATTAGAGAGTGAGTCTGGTGCAGAAAGTCGGATAAATCAGCTCAAACTCTTTGTCTTTGCTCCCCACTCCCCCACCCGTTAAAACATGCCCACCTGTCCTCCACCACGTCAAACTGTCAGCTCCAGCTCTGAGCTCGGCACACAGCAAAAAGCCACTTAGCATAATAACAAATGTTAACCTGCCTTTTCCGTATGATGAATAATTCATGGGGGTAAACAGCTTTTCGTCAGGTCTGCACTGACATGAAGTTATTTCCAAAAGCTGTATCACAAGTTGCAAATGAGGGCAAAGTGATAAATTCAGCTCAATTATCAAGAACCCATGAATAAAGAAACTGAAGTGTGGCTAAAGGTCAATTAGGCTGACTTCCTAAACAAGGAGGTTTTTCCTCACAGAACACATGAAAACTCTGAGAATCATCACACTGATAATAAATCAACACCAACTTGTTGTGTTGCCCTGCAGGCTCCCAAGCTCAAAGACAGTCTGGTGATCAGGTTGTTCAGTGGTGCCACCGTGTGGCCCTTTATCTCACATCATAACATTAACACCAAAGAGACTGTGTGTAACGTTTATATTCACTTCTTCAATACATTAAATTTAAATGTGATCAGAGACAATATAATAAACAAAATAAACGTGGGGTCACGCCGGGTCTGCTCAATGTTCTCAATCCTTTTTAAAACTTGGAAAAAAAACAACCTCCAACTACAAAGCAGTGGAGCCACCAGCCCGGAGCAGATTGATGTTTCACAGTCACAGTGCAGACAGCTGGTTAAGGAATCTTCTAATAGCAGCATTAGGCATGTGCATAAAGTTGTCATTAGCAACCTAATATCCTCGTGACATTAACGCTGTTTGTGTGCGAGGGTGTGAAGATGGAGAGAGAGAGAGAGGCTCTGTAATAGGATCAGCACCCCTCGTACTCCCACTCTGATCGGCCTTCATTACCAACAGCTTCGATCGGGATTATTGTGCCTGTAGGTGATGCTTATTCACAGTATGTGGGGGTTTTGCTGATGCATGTAATGTATGCGCTTAAAGCTCTGCAGCAATGCATGGACTCCAGAGGTCCTGCAGCAAAATGCAGCTGAATTTGATTTTTAAAAAATAAGGCACAAAAAACTGATTTCAAAGGAAATGTGGAAATTTCTTTCATTTTCCAGCAGGTCTCACTTTAACCAGCATTTTTTAATTGCCTCCCTACTTTATCTGCCTTGCTTCATCCCACTGTGAATCCTCTTACATGTGGATTATGGGACTAAGATACCTATACAGAGAGAGAGGGACAGAGAGACAGAGCAGAAGATGAGCCTGAAGCACTCCGAGTAGGACAGGCAGGAGACACACGAGGAGGAGACGAAGGAAATGGGCACAGCTCCGCAGCCCGAAATGGAAAGGGCTTGGAGAGGGTCTGTGAGTGAGGTGAGTAACGCCGTCACCGCCACAGGTGCGTTTTGGCCTCGATAGAGAAGACAGAACAACGGTGCCACCGGGGAGAGCTGAAGGCCGGGTCAGAACCGAACCTGCAGCTCGCGAAGGAGGACTCAAGCCTCCCAGCAAACCCTCCACAGGAAAAAGGAAAAATCTATTTGCATGAGCTAAATCATTCCACGTACAAAGACTTGGAAAGTTAGAAAACAGATCATCGGCTAAAACTGGCTGGGTTCAGTTCAGGGCCTCAGGTTTGGCTTCATGAGTATCAGACATGTTTAATCTTGTGTATGTGTCTCTGCTGAGCGACCTGAGGACAGACTGCAGCATTGTGATCGACTCCAGAGATCAGCCCACTTTAATCCCACTCGCCCGAACTCACGTCTGGGCAATCCAACAAATGCAGAGTCAGACGGGGTGTGAGAACGAAGCATCACAGCCATTGTCTGTGTCGCGTAGGAGCCTGGTTCACACCGGAGCGACGCCCCCGCAGGGACAGACTAACCCGGTGCCAACAATGCCTCTCCTGTCCTCAAACAACCAGCCCGGCTGGAGCGTGTGCTCTGCGCTCTGTGTCCTCATCGTGTTGCTCCCCGACGCCAAAGCCGTCAACCTGAACAACACCTCCCACAACGGAGGCGGCTCCCAGTGCGGGGAGTACTCCAACCAGGTGATGACTGCTTGGCTTCAAGCACAGACGCAATCCCAGAACATGCCACCAAAACTGAACAATGTTCTTTCCACTCAGCCCTATAGCTCACTCTGTTAATGGGATGCAGGAGTGGCAGAGTAACATGTTCTATGCCCACCAACTTCTCCATCGACCAGGTGATGGAGAACGGGATGTGTCGGCTGGTGGCCACGCTGCCGCAGCTGGACGAGCAGCGGTGCCCGGACATGTTCCGCTGCACGGACGAGGTGTCCTACTGGCTGCAGGAGAACGAGGAGAGGAAGCAGCAGATCGTGGCGATGAGGGAGACCATCTCGGAGCTGCAGGAGGAGCTGAGGAACCACCGTCACCGCATCAAGGTGCTGGAGCTGCAGGTGAGCTTTCCATCCTGACTTAGCAGACCCGGGTCAAATATCAGCAGCAATCCTCTTCAACCGCTTTGTGGACTTCTTTTAGTCTTTGTGGAGACTGCCTGGACGCTTGCACGATGCGATTGGTCCCTTTACTTACAGCAGGACTCGTTTAGAAAGGTCAACGAAGAATACTGAAAACTTCAATTTAAAAACTGTTTCTGCCCCTTGTCATCTGGATTTGAACAAACTCAATTTATTTTTTGTGTTTTCACTGCAATTGGTTCAACAACCCTCTCTGTGAAGCGTCCTCCAGTTAAACATTGGCCTGATGTTTGTATTTCCTCAGCACAGAACAACATTTTCAGACTGGACGTGTATATGTTTAAATAAGCTTTGCACACTCCCACAGTTCTGGTTCAGCAATTTCGTAAAACACCCATTAACCCCTCACCGCCCCTGGGGCTGGGTCTTAGAGGAGAAAACGCATTACGTTATTCCTTGTGTGCACTTCTGCCCTGTAACGTGGTGCCCTGCCATCAGGCTGGCTTCCCTGCAGCATGTCCTTGACCTTAGTCGCTAACAGGATTAGCCTGCTACTCTTCCACGTGTGGCCTCATGCGTCTCAGGCAGGGAGCCTACGCACAGCAGCGGAGAGCGGCTCTCCAGCTGGAGTGTTCAGCGGCTGCAGGTGGACGGCCGGAGGGCAGGGGAGAGGGCTCCAGGGTCGGTGGTAATGGGAGTTAGCGTTATCCGGTCCAGGCTAGGAATAGAAGGGAGTTTTCAAACAGGGGAGGTGTCGTTTGTGTCCTCAGAGGAAGACGTTGCCAGTTTCAATGTGCAAAGAGATAGAACGAATACGAGGATAGATCAAGACGGTGTCCCCAGGAAATGGCTCAGGATGTCACCAGATGTTTTTTGGTGAATATTTTAGAGATATTTCAGCACAGTGATGCAACATTTATGGTAACTTTGCTTGTCATGCTTTACAAGTCAAACTGAAAGTAAACTACTTGTAAAAATGAAACCCGAGTCCAGAATGCCTCTTCTGCAGGGAACAGATTACAGATGATGCAATTCATGCAATGCACCTCCACTGCAAAATTTAAAGTAGCGATAGGAAAAGTAGATTCAATGCATGAGCACCGAGCGCTTTGCTTCTCTGAGCATTAAAAACTAAACTACTAGCAACCAGCAATTTTAATATTTCAAATATATATTCTCTGCACAGCAAAAAAGATCTCAAGTCATGTTGTGACTTTTCTTCTGACCTCAGTTATCGTGCATGTCCTTGTGTTTGTGTGTTTATGTGACGGACGTCAGAGCGAAGAGAAACACCATTTGAACACCTCTCTGGAACACCGTTTCCACGAGTTGGAGGTACACTACGCTGAGGCCAGCACCCTGCTGCACCTCCAGGGCACTCTGATCTTAGAACTGCAGGTAAACTGCATCTCTCTCTATCCTAGCGCATCCAATGCACACAGACGTGTTCTTGACAGTTGGACTGTTTGTGTCTCTGTTCAGGACCAAGTCCACAATCTGACTCTACTGGTGAACAATGTCAAAAGAGGCCCGGGTTGTTTGATCAACGTTGTCCATCCCAACCCTCTCATGAGCGGCCAAGAAGCCCTGCACCCAGGTACACAGACACACGTGCTCAGCCAGCAGGGGGCGCCAAATTACCCTGTTAACTAACTCCTCTGTCATTCCCCTCTGCCATCAGAGGCTCAACGAGTGAGGAACTGCCCCATAGACTGTGCCTCTATCTACTACAACGGCGTGAGGAGGTCGGGCCTGTACACCGTAGTGCCGTCAATGGCAGGCATGCCGGTGGAGGTTTACTGTGACATGGACACAGATGGTGAGTCTCATCAGGGAAGACAATACACATTGGTTTTGCTTCAACTGATAAGCCAGAGTTAGAGTCTCTCTGTTGGCCACAGGCTATATCTGCACACACACACATCCTCTATCTGCACCTGCAGCACTCTCTCTCAGAAGGGAGGGAGGAACGGCTGAGAGGGGACTGGCAGAATTGACAAGACGTCGCTTCCTGGCACTGAGAGGGAATCATGGTCAAACCCGAAACACCCTCCCCCTTGTCTTTTTGCCTCAGGTGGTGGCTGGACCGTGATCCAGCGGCGGGTCGACGGCTCAGTGAGCTTTGACCGCAGCTGGAGGGACTACAGGGACGGGTTCGGCGACCTGCACTCAGAGTTCTGGCTGGGCAATGACCACATACACGACCTGAGCACCCAAGGCGACTACAGCCTCCGCATAAACCTGGAGGACTGGAGCAACAAGTACAAACACGCCCTCTACCAGAGCTTCAGGTCAGTGTCGTGGAGAGTGCAGCAGGTGGGGAGCACGTGCACAACCGTCTGTAGCTCTTGCGTTTCTTGTGCGTGCAGTGTGGAGGACGAGGAGCATCAGTACCGCCTGCACGTGTCGGGCTTCAGCGGCACGGTGAAGGACTCGTTCAGCTGGTACCACGACAAGCAGGGCTTCAGCACACCAGACAGTGGCAACATCTGTGCCGAGATCTCTCACGGTGGCTGGTGGTACAACCAGTGCTTCTACGCCAACCTCAACGGCGTCTACTACAGAGTGAGTGCACAAAGATCGGCCCTAGCTCTTCATTGTTTGTTCCGTTAAGTCATGAGAGTGCTCACTGGCTCTTGACCCCACAGGGAGGCCACTACACTCCTCAGGGCCGGGGGCCTCTGGGCCCCGATGGGATCGTCTGGCACTCCTGGAAAGACTCTGACTATTACTCTTTGCGAAAGGTCAGCATGATGATGCGACCACGCAGCTTCCGGACCCGCTTGTCACCCTGAACAACCGTTACCATGACAACGGTTACGCTGCAGAAACAATGGAGCTGAATCAGCGGACACCGCGTCGACAGTGACATCAAACGATGAGAGGGAGACTAATGGTGATTGACTGTGTTGCAGTGAGCGGACTGACAGGCTAACCAGTCGCTGTGACATCTCCTGTTTCTGAACTGGCTGGCGTCCTTGACGTTCTCATATGGACCTGAGTCTTCCTGGGACATTTTCCACTCAGTCATGGGAACTGAGTTCTTCCTGATTTTGTACTTCTATTTTATACTTTTAGCTTGACACATTAGTAGTGACTCAGCCAAAATAAATGGGCAGATTTGTCTGATTTATTGACAGTGTGATGGAACTCTGAGAGCAGACGTGTCAGGCAGAGCATGTGCTATTATTGAATGCTTTGCATTCGCCATGTACAATTACTCCCTGTGATATCTATACTGTGCTATTGTACATTTATTCTGAATGTCAGCCAACTATTAATTTAATCAAATGTTTATTATAAGAAAACCTCAGTGTGTTAGTTAAAAAGACCCAAGTGCTACTGTCTCTGTATAGGCTCAGAGAGGAGAACATGTGCTCTTGGAGGAGTGTGTATATACACACACACACGTGCTGTACAATAAACACTGCATATCCCATGAGTCACAAAGGGTACTATATAAGCAGAATGATAGGAGTAAATTATTTGATTGACAAAGACAAAAAGACACCAGGAGCCTGAAATCTCATCATCAAGTCAACTATAGCATGCGTGGGTAGTGTTGAGTCATGTGATCACTTCACATGACATCACAGGGGGTTTCCTCTGACCTTTAGCATACTGGCAGGTTTCTGTCAGTATAGCAGCCATGTGTCATGCAGAGGTAACACCAGGGGGCCAGAACAGACAGGAAAAGAGAATTCAGCTTGGAATTACTTCCTCTCAAAACACTAACCAGAGCAGTTTCAGAAAATCACACCAGTTAATCTCCCAGTCCAGTGGAACGATTTTAGAAAAATCTGAGAAGATTGAGCGTATTCAAAAGTATGAGACGGACAACTCAAAAACATATATGCAATGCTTGACCACTGGATGTCACCAGAGTGGTGGCCGGAAGCCGCAGAAACGAAACGACTGCTGTTGTAAGGATCACACAACAGCCACAAACACACCAGATCACATCCACTGAAAAGAAGCGCAAACAAATGAGAATGCACGCTCTGTTGTATATGGAGCCTGGTGACTTTCTGTGGCCTCCACGTCCAGCTGCACCTGAAGCCAGAGCGAGCCGAGCGCGGGCTAAAAGGGCTCTTTCACTTCCTCCACAGCAACACTGCACAAACACACTCTTTGACCCTTTGCACAGGCGGCACACTCATTCTCATTCCTCTCCATCTCCACGCTGGAGTCGGCTGCCTGGAATAAGAGCTGTACTGTGAGGACAAATCAGAGAATGCATGGTGCTCTACACTTTGAGCCGCCTCGAGAACAAGATGAGGTTTCTTTGGAACACACATACAAAAAGTCATCAAGCCCCAATGAATACAAATCATTGTTTAATAAATCAAACAGAATTTCTGCTTCTCTCTGAGTTGCACTGTATTGAAAATACTTCTATACATAAAATCGTATCTCAATAACAAGAAGCACCTTATAGGTCCAACAGAATATATATATATATATATATATTTATATATACGTATATTTATCATGTGTGAAGTGATAAGAAAACAGAGTGAAGATTAGAGGCTGATTGGAAATTGGGCAGTGAAAAACAAAAGAGAAAAATTGTATACATGACACCAGCCATTTATAAAACATCATCTTCTGGTCAAAAGCAAAACAAATATTCTTCATATCAGAACCGGCCGAAAAAAAAGTCTGAGCCCATCCACACACACAAGGTATCGACTCAACGGTGTTTGGCTTCAATGTAAAATGCTAAAAATAATGAACCCCAACCGGAGACCAGATCACATTTTGTCTTCTGTCATGATTTGTAAACTGCAGTATCATAGCCCACCGGGTGGGGGGGGGGGGCAACTCAAGCTTGTTCTAGCTTCCCCAAAGAGGTAAGGCACTTGAAGCAAGACAGGAAGGACGCAGAGCTTCCTGTTAGCGTTTTTAAGGAAGCGCAGGGGGAGAGAACTTGGCACTGCCGGCATCGGCCAGAGACACTCCGCCTTCACCAGTTCTCCCAAGACTTTTAAAGTACGATCAACTGCTTCTACTGACGATGTCAGACGGCGCTTGCATCAACATGACGGAGAGCAGGGCAGTAAAGCTGTGATATGCCGTTAAGCCGACCTTAAAAACTCCTCAGCCCCCCACCTCTCCGGTGACAGGAGGGAGAAAGGCTTTGGTTTTTAGTTTTAATACATCCCCAGATAATCGTGCAGTTTTGCTAAATGTGTATGGATTCGAAATAACAAAAGCAAAAGTTGAACTGAAGGAAGAAAACGTTTTTGGGTGTGACTGCAATGAGGAAATTCATGGTCATAATCTATACCTCGGCTCTGGAGCTCTGGACCTTGGACTGCATGTAAATAGTGTTTCTCACTCTGCTCTCTTTTCTGATCCACAAAAAAATGAAAGCACACAAGTGCGTGAGCCTTTTGCAGCCATTGCACATGCTCATGAAGTCTGAGCTGACAAATGTAACACGGTAAGCTGGGTCTGTAAGAAAGGAGGCAATGAGGTGAGAGCAAAACAAAAACAGAGACGTGGTGTTTAAATTGCAAGGAGAAATGAATGCAAATGAGCCAATATATTTCAGCTGTGGAGCTGGGGATTCACTCCTCTCGTCTTGTAGTGCGATGCTGAAGGCTTTCACATGGTAGTGAACTGACTGTGTGCCTGTCTCAGCTTTGCAGCAATCTAGGGATTCAGAAGAAGAGAAACGAGCATGAATATAAACTCAGGGGCAAGTGAAGAGGGTTTAGTGTTGAGGCTTCATGCAGCTTCTCTGCAGGAGGGCGACTGGTTTAGACCCTGATTTACTGTGAGATGGACGAAAACCTCTTTACCGTCTCATAAAACTTGACTTGCTCCTCCAGGTACAACTGCATGACCCTGTTGTAGTCATAGATTCGGTTGCTATGGAAGTGGTTCATCTCAGCTGTGGCAGGAAAAGAGGCAAAACCAATGAGATCAGCAAACACTGTGACCATCTACACTGCGTCGCTGCCTCTGGCTCAGAGGGTCTGGTACCTTGTAAAGCGTACGACATGGTGCTGACTCGTTTCGCCATGGTCACTTTCTCCTGGTGACTGATTTTGCTGGTGGCCACCAGCTTGTCGCCCTCCTTCACCTTGTCTATGGCGGCCTGGAATAAATCAAAATGAGCAAATAATACAGGACACTTGGGTTACGTGTTTTCAAATCAATCTGTGTGTAACTATTCGCAGACGTACCTTATGGACTCCAATGGTGTCTGGGAAACATCCGAGAAGACCCTTGTATTCATTGTTGGTCTCCATGAGGAAGTGGAGGTCCTTCCTCGGCTGGGAAATGAACAAAAAACTAAACAATGACGCTTCCAGAGTTTTAGTCAAAAGAAGACAAAACAAAGATAGGACTGGAACATGACCACAGCTGAAACAACCCATGTATCATAAGGTCATAGATTCGGCAAGGGCATCCACCCGGTGAGTGAACAGTGAGATAGTGCAGAAATAAAAACAAAAAAAAAAAGAAAGGTTTTTATGCCTTTTCTGTTATTTTCTCAGCACTTGATATCTTTGGGTGCAGAGAAGAAAAGAGGACAAGGAGTTAAGAGCTGGGTCCGAATCTAAGGCCACTGATCTGTGTGTAACATTCAAAACTAACACTTGATCTTGAATGTATAAAGGAACACCAGTTAAGGAAAAGCAGATAAGTCCTGACAAAACGTTGCCTTGCATCCATGTCTGGATAATGGCGTCTTCATAATTCTACAAACTATCCCAGGCAATGCTAACCTACAGCCAGCAACTCTACTGACAAACACGAGCTTACCAGGTGAAATCTCCTCCTGCTGCTGGGACAACAAAAAGCCCACATTTGTTTTAACAACACCCCGCACAGTGCGGTTGAGACACAACGTTCAGCAAAGCCACCTTTAAATAGGTCCAAACAACAGCGAGGACTTGACTTCGGTGTGCAGGATGCGGGGTCAGAGGGGTCATTATAACACCGTAGCTCAGACGTAAGCAGCGACTGCGAGCAGGAAATGTTCACAGATATTGTGAGATGTTCTGAACTGGAACAACAATGTGGTTGATAAAAAAAAAATGCCTAAAATAAACCTCAAGACCTTTGAGACAGCAGAGGACTGACAGTTCTTGTTTCTGACAGGAAACAAACATTGAGCATCCAAACACACATGACAGGATCTGTGCTGAATTTGAAGTCAAGGACATTACAATAAAGACGGCTACATGAACAGGAAACATCATTAAGGACGAATGAAAAATGAAAAGGGAAACAGAAAACAGTTGGAACTTTTTGATACACACTAATTGGGGCTGTCACAAAAACATGCGACCATGCAAACTCCAGAGAATAGACAATGGATGGATGGACTCTCAAAACATACCTGCTCTGCAACCATCTGAGCGATCTCCTCGTACGTCTTCCCCGCTGCTGTCATGGCGTCAGTCAGGGTTGACTCACCTGAGGGATTTAAACATGTCACCACCCTGTTTCTTAAGAAAACTTGTTTGTCATTTCCACAGAAAACAGATTTCCACACAAGGAGTGCAGGGTAAACTACACCGAGTAGGTCATCAACGAGAGCAAATGGCTGCATGTGAAACATTTCAATTCAGAAAGAAGCTCTAAAATAATATTTGAGGTCGTTACCTTGGTAGCCACTGCTGGTGAAGACCGAGGAGAGGTTCTGAAAAGCTTTGCCGATTCTCTGGTACTCTTTTGGCAGAGCTGTGGACGAAGGAGGGGACATCAAACATAAACAAGCACTGTGTGAATAAATACAAAATAGTAAACATAACAATGACCTCTTGTCTTCATGAAAACAGTAATTACAGCAGTGTAAGGTGCGGCCTGTGTATGTGGTGCAGTGCAAACATACGGCCTGTACATCTCTTCCAGTGCTCGTTTCCCACAGTGAGGATTTCCTTCACTCCGTCATCCATGGCTTTAGTAAACCTGCTGAACTGCTCGCACTTCTGCTCCCTGAGGAGGAGGAGGAGGAGCACATGAAGGAAACCATTACCCTGACCGCAGCATGGATTAAAACCTGCGGTGATGAACCACTGTGTTGCACTCACACTTCTATAGGATCCAGATCTGGAGCTTCAGGCTCTATTGTGGAGAAGATCATCACTCCCACCGTCTCGTCCTTCTCTGCTTTTCTCTTCCCCATCTTCCATTCCTGTGTGAAATCCATGACTCACTTTACTGACAAAATTCACTTTGTCACAGCCTCACTTCTCCAATAACACATTATTTAGATGCACATTAAATAAGACCTAGAGGAGGAAGAAGGGAGTGGCAAACCTTCTCATCCTTGTAGGTGAGGAAAAGCTGGAAAACATCACTGCTGGAAATAACCGGGTGTCTGCACATCCTGGTCATCCAGCCCTGCAACCGCTCCATGCGCATCTTAATAAACTCCTCCTCAAAACGGCCTGAGTGAAGCAGACAATGAATGAAAGGTTCACTCACATGCTGACTCCAGGAATGCTCCTGTTAATGATAGCATGTCTTACACAGAGTCGAGCGCTCACCTGTCACTTGCTTGTCTGGTAAAGAGGGGATGGGGATGGCGGACCCAAATTTGTCGAGGAGCCGCTCATACAGCCAATCGAAGTGCTTGTATCTGTGATTGACTGGTCGGTTTGTAGTCTGCCAACCAGTAACATGGAGTTATAGTGAAGGCAAGTCATGTAAACTGGTAAAATTATTATTACTTTAACAGGACTCCACTGTGTTGTACTTACACTGGCTGTGATTTGGTACTCGATGTAGCTCTTCAGGCCGTACATCTTTGAGCCTTTCTTGGGATCAGCCACGACACAGTCCAGCTGAGTTTCTGGGTAAAACCACACGGGACCCACTTCTCCCATCTGAGCAGGAAACAACAGATTAGAACCTGATGCTGTTTATCTTATGACATTAAATCATAGGTTTCACTCACAGAAAGAGGAAACATACGATGCTGTGGACCTTTCTAGGACGTATCATTTGCATAAATACGTTCCCTTAGTTAAAAAAACGAACACGTACAGTGCATCCGGAAAGTATTCACAGCGCTTCACTTTTTCCACATTTTGCTACTTTACAGCCTTATTTCAAAATGGATTGTTGTGTGTAGAATTTTTTGGTAAAAGAATGAATTGAATCAATTTTGGAATAAGGCTGTAAAGTAGCAAAATGTGGAAAAAGTGAAGCGCTGTGAATACTTTCCGGATGCACTGTATATATTGTGGTACAACTACCAGTAATACAACAACTACCAGTAATACAACAACAAGTACAGATATCAGATGTGATACATTGCATGGCATAAATACTTTGAGAAAACCTACATAGATGGGTACTTTCTCTTTGCCTTTTGCGAGCTGTTTGCACAGAAGGTAGAGTTCCGGCCCAGACTTGGAGAACCCTGGGAACCTGCTCAACAAGAACACACAAAGATTAAACAGTGGTGGTGTCAACCGGTCTCTCCAACTCTCTTGTTTGAGGAAGCTTTCTGTGGCATATTTAAGTCACAAGTATCAACTTCACATAAAAAACTATAATTAGCACCTACACCACCTAGTTTGTGGCTCTAAAAAGCCAGTGAACGTTAAAGCAGAAACAAAGGATAAAAGAGTAGCCTGGATAAACTGTCATTATAGGAAACAAGAAACTCCCAAAAGCCAAAATCCAAGCGTAATCTTATCGCTAATATCACATACTGCCACTTTTCTTCGTTTCTTTCCTTCAAGCCCACTGTCACTTAAAACAAACCCTCCTGTTTCTTACTTGTTGAGGGAGATCTTCATTGAAGTCGCATGAGCTCCACCTCTCTGCATCGCTCCACTGTCTCCAGGGTCTGTCTCCGAGTATCCTCCGCTGGACTTCACGTCATCCCACTCATCATCCCACTCATCATCCTCAGCTCCTGAGGTCACACACATGCAGAGTTTGAAAAAAGACGCCCAAACATGTCGAATGCAAGTTAAACATTTGCTCTGTTCATTCATTTTAATATTCCTCAAGTAGAAATACTTTGGTCAACTTTACAAACTCAAGTAGTTGAAGACATTGACCATTGCCTGTACAAAATGCATTACATGTATCATTGTATTAAATCCATGCTCACACTGCACACAGTGTCTAAATTTATCTTCAGAAAGCACAGTTTCCATTTCTACATGCTGCTAAACAAACACATGATTTGTGTGACCTTGAAAACTGAGCACTTTCAAAACATAAAAAGGGCTTCTGCAACAAACCCAGAGGACTTAAAATCAATATAGATTATGCTGCTGCAATCAACACTGAGCTACATGTTTGGTCCAAATGCACACCAGCATTACCGACACACCATTCCAGAAAGTTTAAAAACCTCCAAACTTAAACAGCACATAATTGCGTGTCCTGTCAAACACTGTGAACAGTGTTCATTTTGCCATGATGTGACACAAACTCCTGATTAAAAACGAACACTACAACTTCTGAGAGATGTCCCTGTTTCCTGAGAGTTCAGATCAAGCGTCAGATCATCAACATAAGTCAGTGCCACTCTTGAGACAAAACTGTCCCAAATCACGTCACCATCATAAAATTAACATGTGTTAATGTCAACAAATTAAATTCATCACGCACACACATGCTTTTTACAGATGCAAATCGAATTGCTAGAGGCTGTCAGTCCCAGTCCACACACAGACATTAGGAAAAAAGCTTCCAGTATTGCAACACACAGTATACCTGTGGAATCGATAAGGTAAGGATATGGGTAGATGTCTTTGGTAAGAAAAGGAAAGAAAGGTCTATTAATTCCTCTGCTCTCCATTCATTTCCTCTGTTCTATTCTTACAAAAACAACTGGAGAAAACAGGTCAGGTCATTTATTCTTCTGAGTCATGCATGAGGCTAACGTTTCCAATCGTCTGGCAAAAACCAAACCGTGACATGCTGGTTCTGTCCACGTGCTGGAGAACCTCTGTAGCGCAGACAGTATTTCTGCTGGACGTTTTGAGTTCAAGATTAGAGGGTTTTACTGTGTAACTCTGAGGTATATTTTCACATTTACAATATCACCTTTATTAGATTTGAATAAACTTCAATCATGGTGTTCACCATTAGACAGTAAACAAACATAACAACTTAATAGGAAGAAATATTCTCAGCATAGCCTTAATATTCTACGGTGAATGTTAGTTAGTCTTTACCGGGGCCCTGGTAAGCCTGAGGATGACCCTGTGAGACGGAGCTCCAGGGGTCAGCAGCATTCTTCCCAGTCTGGGTGCCCTCTGGATTTGACGCCCAGTTGTTGTTGGAGCCCCCTGAGGGGTCCGCGTTCCACACCGACCACGGATCATTACCGTTACTCGCCTGGAAGAGACAACAGGAGAAAACGTGAGCAGTGGAGTGGAGGGAGTGGATTCCAGCCAGGTTTCATGTGGAGCTGACATCTTAACTGTTCACAACAAAGAGTGTAGAGCTGGCCTCTAACAGGGAGTCTGTTGGAGATAATCGATCGACAGCTTGTTCGTGGTCAAAACAAAAGCTTCATATCACATGCAGCCATAGTAGAGAATTACATTTAAAAAATAAAATAATTGGCAAAAGTTAGCACTCTCAAGTCTCTACACACTATTATTTATACTACCTACAGCCTGCCACTCCATACCATGCTCACAAAGGAGGCACCCGACACAGACCTATGTGAATGGGCATGCAACCAAATATGTGTGTGGCCCATTTAGATAGATAGATAGATACTTCATCCCAAAACTGGGAAATTGTTGTGTAGCAGCAGCAGCAGCAGCAGCAGCATCAATATGTACATGAAAGGATACATACATGAAAGCAGCATTTTGTGGTTTGCAGTTAGCTGGATGCTAATTAAACAATGAGCTGTCTTTCATGTTAAACACATTCAAATAGAGAAACAAAGAAATCAATTGCTTCAGTGCAGAAAGTGACATAGAAATACATTCAAAACTAACACTGAGACTCAATATTCTGTATTTCACTAGCTTGTTGAAATACAGAATATTTGTTATTTTAAAATCACTCAAGATATTAAAAAAACAGATGATGATTGAAATGTATCTGTGTCTTGCCATGTGGTAAATTCATGTGCTGATTGAATGATGATCCAGTCTGATAATATTATAAATTGAAATATATTTAATTACATATGTGAGGTACAGGAATCACTGACTCAGTGTGCCGATTTATACAACTTAAAGAAATCATGCTTTCTTCAGAGAGTAGGAGTAGTGAGGGGGATTTTGCTAAAACAGACCAATCAGAGAGGGAGGATAATGGCGGTGGGGGTATGGGTATCGGGTGAGTGTGGGAGGAAATTGGGTTCATGCCCATGGCCACGCCTACCGCTCCCCAAGTGGCGGTTACCTCATCAGGGGACGAGAGATAAGGGGAAACTGGGGTGTCAGGGGTGTCCGGCTGGGGACTCATGCCCCCAACATCCACCTTGAGAGGAGAAGAAGGTGACATCATCACACAGCGCCAGCAGTGATGGTTAATGGGATGGGTTAAAGTGATGGTGTGTGTGTGTGAGGGAGAAAGAAAGAGGGATGACACATTTCCTCCCTTGACCCAA
Organism: Pseudorhombus dupliciocellatus; assembly: GCA_016785235.1. Lineage (NCBI taxonomy): Eukaryota > Metazoa > Chordata > Actinopteri > Pleuronectiformes > Paralichthyidae > Pseudorhombus > Pseudorhombus dupliciocellatus. The sequence continues at coordinate 1,207,517 of JAFBJW010000018.1, read as the reverse complement.
CCTCTCACTGCACAGTTCTACTGATCCTGCAGTACACTCATTCTGGTGGAACTTCCTGTGAACAACCTAGTTTAGAAGTTACTCAAGTTCTGAGTGAGAAACCTGCTTTAGCTGTAAATGACCATGATGAGAATGTTCCACAGCAGCAGCTCTCACTTCTGCATCTCAGGTTTCACAAGAGTCAGTGGCACTGTCATCGCTGACGTTTTCATCCCAATCACCGTCACACGTTTGAGTGAGAGAATGGAAACGGGGCAGGAGTGCCATGCAGGGAATTACAGTACACACCTACACTTACTTCTTCAGCACTGGTCTACTCAAGGCAAGGGCCTTCATTGACCACTGAAATCTGAAATTTGAGTCAGACTTAATATATCTGGGTCAAAATGCCCAAAAAACATGGTTTGTGAGTTCATAGTGACCTTGACCTTTGACCACCAACTTCTATACAGTTCATTCATGAGTCAAAGTGAGACTTCAAAAGGATACCCTGTGCATATCACATTCACCAGGGGTTTGAAAAACACGTACGATAAGTAAGCTAACGCCTTACCTGGTTTTGTGCAGGTGTTGATGCGGGAGCATAGGCATCAAAGAACGTCAGGTCTGGGGATGCAACATTTCCTACGCTCTGCAGAGGAGCAGCGGTTCCCGCTCCTGGAAACGATTTACCAAACTACAAACACAAAAAGCAGTCCCATTAGAAACTAAATTTGCCATTGGGAAAAACAGAAACTAATCCAGCTATTCCAGAGGGATCTGATGACTTTTTAAGATACATTCTTCTGTGGTTACGTGATCATGTCTCTTTAGTGTTCTTTGAAAAATACTTTGAAAACTGGCTTGTTCACTTCCTGTATTTAGACAGAAATAAATGCAACTTGCACTTTTGAATTAGCTTCACCACTTGTCAATAAAATACACAAACATCTGTTGGCTATCTTTATAGTTGCTTGTGCTGGTGTCCTCCATAAGAAATTACATGAACTACAAGTGGATTTGTCATTAGAGGGTTTCTATGATCTGGACTCTGGGGGCAGCTGCAGGGGTAACCCAAGGTCAGACAAACACATCCATGTAAACTTGTTTGCAGAGTTAAGCAGCAGAACGGTATCTCTCTCTCTGTCTCTCTCTCTCTCTCTAGTACACATAGTCACTAGATTTTTAAATGTTGCTTTAAGTGTCGTTCAGAGCGAAGCTTGTTCTGTCTCTGTGTGAATGTCTTTTGAGTGAATCATATCCCCCATGATGACATCAGGGCTTTTTGGATAAAACAGGATGCAAACACCAGAATCAGCAGAACTCTGTAGGAGGAACATCCTGTCGTTATTTTACTTTCGGTCAAGAGACATGTTGTTCTCCTGGGCTGAGGAAATATTAAATATTTATCTGTGCTCTGACATGGAGAAATCATCAAACTCTTCTCACTAACCTCGATGTAGTCCTCTGGCACTAGTCCCACCTCCCCTTTGGAGTTCTGTGCTTCAATCCAACCACCTCCGATATGCTGTAACAGAGAGAGACGCAGCACAACTTGTTAGCATGAATGACTGTGATTGGTTCAGGGCAGCAGAGAGTAATTACCTACACATCATCCACATACAGGACCTCATGCTTTCCAAGATCTTATTAACCCTTAAATGAATCTTGATAAAACATTTTATAATTAACTAAAAATAAATGCAACTATTGATTTCAAATGAAAGTACTAAAATACTCAGGATTTCTGCTTCATTTGTTTCTGAGAGTAATGGTCAGGGTGCTTCAAATGATCCCATTTGATCCCATTAGTAAGCTGCTGCTGCTACTGAATGGACCTTTTCATGGGAACATTTGTGCAGAGACTGAAAAAATGTTCATATTAAAAGAACTGAAGTCTGACAATTATGTGTAAGTTACCTAAATAGCCATCAACACACAAACCCAATACATTGAATCTGTGCAGGAAAGTTTTTTTGTGAAACAGTCAGTCTTGATTAGATGAATACCAACTTTGATTAGGACGCTATGTAGGTCAGCAGAGAATGACCTTTAAACTGTTGACACCATCTGTAATTACATCATGGTCACTCCCACAGTTATTTGTTTCCTCTGTGTGCGTTGATGACACTCAGTGTTTGGAGACAACCCAACATCACGTGACTTGGACTACTGGTCATTTTAAACAAAGATATGAAGGAGTAAGATGCTAAAAACCACAAAGATATAACAGTTGATTATTTTTTACAAAAATAATATAATATCATTTCTTACAAAATAATATTAATTAAAAAGTTGTGAGCTACAAACATGCGTTAGCTGGACTAAGGTATGTTTACACACTTGATTTGCCACAGTGTACTATGATCTTACACAGAGGGAAGGCAGAGGGCAGAAAATATCAATATGGATTTACCTGATTGGTGACAGTTACTGTCTCTCCTTCTTTCACTGACAGTTCGTTGTTTCCAGGCTCAGCTGTGAAGTCATATAAAACCTGTGCCTGGACAAAACCAAGAAACACACACAGGTTAGTGTCCATTCAATGGCCTAAACATATACTTGCACAGTGAACATGGGCAAAAAACAACCTACAACCCTTTATAATGTGGTATAAAGGCTCAGTGAAACAGGACAAACTAGTTCCTCTGCCTGTAAAACACTATTAACCACACACCAGTATATCAACCATAAACAAGGCCAGAACCTGCATGTGACCTGCTTCAGGTTAACACAGAAGCCTGCAGTTCTTCTCACAGTGACCTACATCCACTTATCTACCCCCCACCCCCCAGGCCTCATTGTCCACACACATGCACATGTATATATTTACATTCAGACAAGCTAAGTTAGAGAACACTGTTCTAAACACGGTACCGCTTCTCTTGTCGGATGTCACTTCATGAGTTTTAGGCCTAGCCACTAAATTTGAATACACAAATTATTTTTAATTGCTAGGTATCACCAAAATGATTGAGACAACATGCTATTTTCCTTCAAGTGAGTTATTGGTGTGACTAAATCTGTTCACAAACCAGTAAAGCCAAATGGATGTATGTTGTTCAGTGTCACCGGGCCACCCCCTTGAAGTCAAAGAAGCAAGAGCTGGTTTTTTAAACAAGAACAACATGTTTCATGCCACTGCCCCACTTATTACCATATACAACTAGCCTCCAGTGCACATCCACTGAGAGCACACCTCTAAGTAATGATTAAACATTAAATCTCTAACAACTATAATAATCAACTTGTCTCAGAAAATGGCTGGAAGGGATCGTTAACATTGGGGAGATATTAAAGTGTGATCAAACAGGGCTCAGACTCAGCCATTTATTTCCTGTTATTATAGTAGTAATACTCAGAGGTTTCTGATATTATCATTAAAAAAGGAGCTGTCATCTGCAAGTGCTGTTTTTCTAATGTTGCAGAAGAAATGTTTCTAGAAGTGTAGCTTAGCCACAGCGGGCTAAAATATAATTGAAAAGTATTTGTTTCAGTATTTATTTTCAGTCAAACTGTCCTGCACATTTTAAACTTTTTAACATATTTATGAAGCTTGAAATATAAATATACATACATTATATTAGCAAAACTTGAAATGGACACAAACATGTATAGTACTAATAGAGAAGACTGCCATTTGTGACAGTAAACAACAATGACGTTCAGTCATAAAGACACACAACTACATCAGTACTACATTTCCCAGCATTCCTCGGGGGAAGACATGACCCGCACTGGAGAGGTAGTAAAATGTCACAAGACACTTTGTTAATGAGGCACATTTTCCATGTAGAAGACAACAACACACGGAATATCTCACATCCACGGCACACACACGCTGCGCTGGCCCGGAACACGGAGCTGAAGCTGAGGCTTTGACTCCCGCTGCGAAACTTAACGAGTTTGGACGTTCAGAGTCGGAACAGATGCGACGGAGCCGCTGCTCGGTGCGCATTTAGTCCCATCTAACACGCCAGCGACCAGACCCTGGAGGAAACAGGTCGTCTGGTTTAGGTTGAAACCACAGAGAAGCGGGGGACTCACCTTTAGCGCCATTGTCCGAGCTCTGATCAATCATTACAAACACAGGCCCTGCGCTTTCTCCGGCTCTCAGCTGGACATTTCCCCCCGCAGCTCCTCAGCTGGAAGCGGGGAAAACACGGCGACTCCTCCCGCTTCACGCGCTCCAGAACCCAGCGGCCTTGTGGAACTTATGTATTTACCGCGTTTAACTTAATAAAACAAACTAAAGTCGAGGTACCGGAGAGAGGACAGGGCAGGACAGGACAGACGGGCGCAGGAGGAGGAGGAGGAGTGAGTGGAAGTTTGAACCGCGCAGGGCTGCTGACAGAGCGGAGGGAGGGAGTGACCTGCACCGCGGAGGAAAACCGGAAAGGTAGCGTCGGTGAGATCATGAGATCGTCCCACACGCCACCGATTTAAATGGCCATGATCGAAAGCTTTCTACATATGTTTTATAAATAGAAAATTAAATTGGGGCTAAATCAATGGCAGCAATAATTCAATAATCATGCAACGACCCAATAGCTCGAGTCAAATTGCGTATTTCAATATTTATATAACAATAAACACTTTCCTAAAAATGTCCAGTTTCTTCAGATTACTGTGGGAATGGGTAATTCTAACAATTCGTACAGCATATAGAAGTTTTTATAGATCCCAACAATATTCAAGCTGTGGCTTTTTTAAATTATTTATCCAGAGCCTCAGCACTGTTGCCTAAGTTCCGGTGTATTAACCCGCTCCGGCCTCCAGGCGGCTCCTGTGAGTGTTTACTGTCTGACAGCTCTCAGCTGGCTCAACGGCTCAAAGGGAGGAACCCCCCCAACTTCTCTAATGCTGAGGGCGAACTCTGCTGGCAGCGAGCTGCTACTGCCAGTGTCTGAGGCTGTTCTCCAGCCTCCTCCCACGGTCTAAATACGCACAGATAAGGGCTGAATGGCTCTTTGTCTTTGCATGTCAGCCCTGCCATGGACTGGACACCTGTCCAACCTGTCGTCTCACCTAATTCACACACGGATTGAAGTTGTTTATAAATGTAGGTTATAAGAGGCAACGTAGGCTCAGCTGAGTGTTAGACCTGTGCAGTCTTATAGACACGGTGTCAGTCTGTCTACACTGTTCATGTCCATAAGAACTAATATCAGAAACACCACCACCACAAAAGCATTGCTCTCATTCACAGCTGGGGCAGGGCGATGATATCAATGAGGGGGGAGCTGAAAGTGGATACAGTTTACTCCAAGCAGCCTCAGAGAAATGCACAGCCATTGTTCTCACATCAAAGACTGTGAAGACATTGACAATAAACAGCGAGGGAACTATTTAATTGAAATCTGGACGTCTCTGAGTTCAGTCGGCATGTGCGTGTGTTTTTCAAGCGCTGTGAAATGACGGTGCACTTCTGAGGCCTGTATCACCTGGCTTCATCTCACAGCACAGGTGTGTGCGTGCATGGGAGGAGGGTGGGAGTTACAGACACTGAGCTCAGTGCAAAAATACCAGTGCTGCAGAAACATCATGCGCTCTCTGCTGTCTCTCCTCTGCCTCTCCCTGGCTGGGGCCAGAGGAGCGGGGGCGTTGGACCATGCTATGCCCTTAATGGTGTATCTGGACCACAACAATCAGGTTTGCCTTGAGTGGGGCTTTGACAAAATGGAAGGAGACATTACATTTAAACTGACTGTCAACACCACGGGCTGGGTGGGCTTAGGCTTCAGCCCGAGCGGAACAATGTTAGGTGCAGATATGGTCATAGGGGGAGTTGGACCCAATGGAATCTACTTCACAGTAAGTCTTTATCCACATGTTGAGAATGTAGAAGCCTGTCTCATGTTTCCTCTATTTTTGTGTATTTGTTTTTAATTTTTCCACAGCAAATATGAAACAATTACTGGTCAATTTTTCCCTTTGTTGTCCAACAGGATCGCCATGCCACGGGGAAAACCATGCCTTTGGTGGATACGCATCAGAGCTACACTCTCCTGTCTCTGAATGAGAGTGAGGGACGAACCATGATGATGTTTCAGAGGGCCCTTCAGACGTGTGACGACCAGGACTTCCACATCACCGTGAGGACGTTTTGTTATTCTGTGGATTGGCTGCTTCTCTTTCAAATGAGAATTTATCCCTCCAATTAAGTTTTTATTTTCAGATTTTTTTTAAATCCAATCAAATGATCACATCTAATGGAATACTTCATTGTATGATTGACATCAATAGCTTGTTCAGGCCTCATTTAAACTGGGTTTGTAGTTTCAGATCATGGAGATTATGTCTTTGCTGTGCTCCTTCTCCTCTGCTTTCGCTCATCACTTGTAATGACATAGTCTTTTGTCTTGTTGAACTACTTCTGTCTGTGCAACTCAGGTTGCCAACTTGAAACCATGTAAACCACCTTATAGGGCATTCTTTGTTTGGTTCACCTAAATGTCCCCTTCACTGTGGCTGCCATTGGGCAGTTTCACTTCTGGATACAATGGCTACAATGAGACACACCAGAGGCACGCAACATCTTGTTTACCATTGAATACCTGAAATACAACACGGTTATAGTATAAAACCAAGCTGCACAGAGGGAGTGCCAGGGGATTTAACTGTATCTGGTCATCTCTAGGATCTTTTGAAATAGCCGCGGGTGGAATAAATACTCGACTTTTTGGTTTATGGAACACAGAAACATACAGCATTTCCCTCTGAATTAAACAAGTCATATGAACACTGTGTCACAGTCATTCCCTAAAGCTGCCATCTCTCTCTCTCACAGGATAAGCTCATCAAGCTGATCTTTGCCTATGGAACGACCGATGTGGTCAGTTACCACAGTAACCGCAGAGGCACCAAGGAGGTCAACCTGCTGAACTACCTGCCCCGGTCCTCCCCACCTATCTCCAGCTATATCAGCGCCACAGTGGAAAATGTAAGACGGATTTCAAAACTGTTCTGATGAGAGACAAGATAGGTGGATATCGTTGTAGAATTTTAGACTTTATACTAACAGAAAAGGTACAATTTCATTCATTAAATAAGGATTAGGTAGAATGCGTTTTTTAACCTGTCTTTTTATAATTACATTTTCTCAGATCACTGTCCCTGCCATTCAAACCTACTACCACTGCAAAGTCATGAAGTTTCAAAACCTAAGAAAAAAACATCACATATATCGTGTAAGTATTCATAGTAGAAATCCCACATTTTAGAATTTGTGCTGTGCATTTCTAATATTAGAGACCATCTAATATAAAATCTGTATCATTTTAAAACCTTTAAACCCTCAAAATCCTTCCTGCTGTCCCCCAGATCGACCCGGTGATCGAGCACCCTGACATTGTTCATCACATACTACTGTACAGCTGTCCCTCCTCTGTGACCGAGACGTACGACAACCAGTGCTACGTGGGAGACAAAGGGGACATTTGCTTCGGGGTGGTGGCTGCATGGGGAGTGGGAGGAGGGGTAAGGGAGAGTCAAGTTTCCATTCTCTCTACTTTTATAGCAATAAGAAATTCCCAGATTCATTTTATCGAAATGAGACACCAATACTGTGCTTGTGCCCTAACTGATCGCTGAAACCTCAGGTGTATGAGCTTCCAGAGAATGTGGGTATTCCTCTGGGAGGTGGAGACACTGACACACTGTACAGACTGGAGATCCATTACAATAACATCCACCTTGAAGCAGGTAAATACTCATTTTCATTCATCAATTACATACAAAAATGGATAACTTCAATATTATAAGACAGTAAATTGAACTATGCTATATTATATCAAATATATACATTGTTTATGTTTGTACTTATTATACCAAAACTAAATAACCAGTTCACCCCACATCTTCTCAACATCACACTATCAAGATATATCATTTTTAAGCTCCTGTCTGTCTCTCCCTGTACAGGAAGGACAGACAACTCAGGGCTCAGACTCTACTACACAGCCCAACTCCGGGAATATGACGCGGGCATCCTGACCACGGGTGTGCTACCTTTTGATCACATCCAATACAAAATCCCTCCAAACGTGCCTGAGTTCCACACCTATGGCGTGTGTAACACCACACTCTTTTCTCAGGTATGGTTTGGTATTTGTTTCATACCTCGGGAGTTGTCATGTAAGGTAAATGAGGATCATTGTTTGGATTGTCTTTATTTCCTGACAGTCAATGGATTCTGTGCCGGACCTTCATGTGTTTGCTGCTGTGTTGCACACTCACTTGGCTGGGAGGGAAGTCAGCGCTGTCAACTCCAGGTAGGACAGAGGGAATAAATAAACATCAGACAAATCCGAGTGGAGGAGGTTTTACAATTTTGATATATGATTCAATTGTTTTTTGTAAAAAGTGTACCAAATAGTTCAGAAATAAAATAAATATGGATTTTTTTAAAACTGTTTCTATGTTAACTGTTAAATGTTAGTATTCATTCCTCTCTGTCTCTGTAGGAATGGAGGGAAGGAGACTGACTCCTTGGCTGTTGATGAACACTACAGCTTTGAAGTGCAGCAGATTGTCAATCTGGGAAAAATCAAGACCATCAAGCCAGTATTGTGCCTTTAACCTCTTGACCTGTATATTGAGCAATCATATAAAGCTGTCTTTCAGAGGGACGGTAGTTGTTTGGGCTAACACACTGATACTGATAGTGCTGAGGAATTAATAATTCTTGTAATTATTTGTCTCTCATTACAGAATGATGAGATTGTAGTAGAGTGTGTCTACAACACTCTGAATCGCTCTAAAGTCACCAAGGTGGGTAAAATAAAAACAACACGACTCTTTTAATTAAACAAACCTTTTGAGAACTATAAATCTAAATGATAAAACTAATTCATTAACATGAATATCTGTGCTTTACTGTCCAAACTATTGCAATTTAATTTTAAAGCCTGACTATTTCTATTCACTAGAGGAATAGAATACATATGAACATACTGCAATAGACCTAAGTGGTGTAGGTGATGGATGGAGAGATTGTGTCTCGCTCAGATGGGATTGGCGACCACTGATGAGATGTGCTTGGCCTTTCTGTTCTACTACCCTGCGATCGAGATCGCCTCATGCATAAGCCACCCAATGACACAGGGTCTACTGAATACATCCTACGAGTAAGACCTGATGCACTTCATCACGTTACAGTCCTGAAAAAAACTGAGACTGCAGCCCCACGTCGAGGTTTCATGCATTATATTTTAAAGCAGTCTTAATGTTAATATGCTCTTTGACAAGTCACCTTGTTCTGTTCTGACAGCGTGTCTGACAACACCACTCTAAGCCATGATGAAATTCTCGAGTATGAGAATGTGCTAAAGAGCCTTCCACAGATTCAGCTGATCTCTGATACTGACGTAAGTAAAACTGAGCTGTGTCTCTGAGACACACCACTGTCTCCTTTGTGTTTACATATTGAGCATTTTCTTGAGTTCTGTACAGCTTTGAGAGTTTTGTGTCAAATGAAATGAACTCAAATGATCACAGACAAAGTATGGATTCATCTCCCAATAAAATCCTTTGACATTATTTTGTGTATTTTTTCCGCAGCACAATGTCACGTACAACACAAATGGCTTCATCAGGAAGATAAAGAAGAAAAAGGCTTTTACTTGTTCGAATGCATCGACCCGACTCTACATTCCCTGGATAATGAACCCAGGAGGAATCATGCTTTTGCTGTTCGGGACTGCAATAATGTAAAGTCTTTTTATGAGCAACAGATCAAATCTATTACTATTTTATACGTGTTTTGTATGGCATTTTATGTGGTTTCATATATTTTCTCTTCGGTGTTTACTTTAAATCAAGAATGAGGTGTCATGTTATTAACTATCTTTATGATTTTCATTGCTATCTCACATAGGCCATATCTGCCTGGTCAAATGTTAGTGTACTATCGAAGATTGTTTATTAAAAACAACAACATGCCAAAACTTTGCCAATAATAGCAATGTATTTTATGCATATATCATAATGGTACAAATATGGATATGATATGGATTTGGTTTTCTGGATTACACAAAACAAAGTGAGTACCGAGGCCAAACTTGAACTTTTATAACTCTCATTTACTTCATGTACACGCCAGCGTTAGAATGTTAGAATGTATTTGTTAACATTGCTGTGTTTATGATTTGCACTACATATTTTCTACCAATCACTTAATAAAGAATAAATGTGAGTGACAGTTGTATGTAGCATGTAGTTCGCCAGGCTCTCCTCTGGGGGAGCTCTAGCTTGTTTCCCTGCCTGTCACTGTGCGGGTTGCTGTCAAAGAATGAATGTGAGGGGCTAGCAGGCTAGTAGCTTTGGCGATGTGGTCACTCTCAGGATGATATCGCAGCGGGACAGAGGAGAACTCGCTCGGTTTTATACAGTCACGGAACCGAAGAAGCACCAGAAAGGTTACACTGTGTATAAGGTCACGGCACGGGTAAGCAGAGGGAGGATGGACACCCCGACAGCTAGGCTAATGCTAGTTGCTGTTAGCTAGCTGATGAGATACCAACACAGTGTTGTTAGCAACTAGCTCTTGTGGTCACTGCAGTCAAAGGCAACAGACACATTTAGACTTCATTAGGTTTTAACATTTGGATTTTTTACTCCCATTGGGCTGTCAGGTTGCTAATTTACATAATTAGCAATACTGATAACTATGTTAACCCAGAGCCTGACAGTATATAACAGTGTAGTTATGGTGTTGCTATGAGTAGCGTCGCAGTAAACACGGCCATTGTGGACACAGTATTTACCAGAATAGGCTTTGTATTGTCATTATATTTTAAGGCACCAAGCCCATTGAAATAAAATAAGCGATGGGTGTAAACTGGGAACATGAGTCAGACAGGAAGCCCCAAAGCCATGACTTACTTCACCACAATCACGTCAATGGCAACTGAGTGCCCCTGTGCTTTGAAAATAATTCAAATAGAACCTATATTTGGGCTTTTGAACTTAAATAATTTTAAGTATCGTTCCCTATTCACAATAATGATAATATGCAGAAGCTCACAGATCCAGTGAGAAGTATGTGCTCTGCTAATGATATTAATCAGTCATACTTATCCTCTATCCATGTAGCTTCTTCTGCAAATGCAATGTTCAATAAATCAGGATCGGGTCAGGCTGAGTATTCTACATCACCTCCTGCCTGTGGGATCTTGTTTGTTATGAATGTCAGTGATGTCTCTCATTCTAACTCTCAAGTCTCCCGTCACTTGCTCCATAATGCACTCATTGTCATGCTCAGACTGTGTCCCAGCTTGTACTTGTGATAGCCCCACTGCTTGTTGTGGCACAAACTTCAGCTGTCCCTCTGAGCTTTCCTCTCCCTCCTCTGCACAGATTATCTCCAGGAAGAACCCAGAAGATGTTCAAGAGGTAAGCTTTTTTTAAGGAATTATCAGCCTACATTATTTCAGACCTTACAAGACTAATGTAATAAATCACTTGACATTATTGTGATTTTCAGTACTTCAGTACAGATTTTCAGTATTTTCAAACAAGTACAGAAGTACTTGTTTGTGTCTGTTTTCCTCATCTGCCTCCTCACATGAGATTGTACAAAACAAGTTGAATAACAATCAAATCTTTTTGACAGGAAAATTCAATTTAGAAGATAATACATTTCATCATCTATCAGGAAAACTGTTTCATTCCTCTTTTGCTCTCATTCATTCATTTTTTGTCAAAAGATTAAATGTTACATGAGGTCTGTCAATATAGTCTCATTACTCTTGCAGTAAAAATACTTAAAATGCTCTCTTGCTTCTTAAACACTCAGGAATGCAGTCTGTCCTGGAACCAGTGCTAATGCAACCAGCATGATGTCAATTACTGCATGTGTGTGTCAAAGATGCCTGAAAATCACCATGTTACTTAGTCGTGCTCCTGTGTGTAGCCAGTCTGTCGCTAACCAAGAGCTCAAACCAGAATTGTGTTTCCACATTGGGCCATTATGTTTTGATTCATATTCCAGAGGTTTAGTTTTTTACATCTAAATCCATTCTAGTTTTAGGCTGTGCTTCTGTTTAACTTCTCTAAAGTCAATTGATAATGACATTTATTTTACAGACAACATTAAGTCACCCTGTCAAGCAGCGTTTATAAAGTACATTGATAAAATCCAGTTTATTCCGAACTTTCCTCCCTGAAGTCAGCATCTTTTCCTCTATCTTCATTTATCTCCCCTCTCTCTCTCGCTCTCTCTCTCTTTCGCTCTCTCTCTCTCTCTCTCTTTTTCCATAGATAACAGTGTGGAAGAGATACAGTGATTTCCGGAAGCTTCATCACAATCTCTGGCAGCTGCACAAGGATGTATGTAGTCAGTCAGAGCTGTTTCCTCCTTTTGCAAAGGCCAAAGTCTTTGGTAAGACACAAAGCTTCTGAGTTAACAGAGAGAGCAAGTGGGTGTGATGACCACACAAATAATACTATCGTGTCATGCTGAAAAAGAGGTGCCATGCACTTGGGTTGAAAGAGAGAGAAAGGGTATAGAGGGCAAAAGACTCAAGAGAATGTCTCCTGAATGTTTGGACTAGAACAAAAATTGTTGAAACTCTGCCCCCATGAGCCAGTTTATTGTCATTACTCAGTTGTGTGTGTATGTAACTCTGCATGTTCATGTTCAGGTCGTTTTGATGACTCGGTGATAGAGGAAAGAAGACAGTGCTCTGAGGATCTGCTACAGTTCTCTGCTAATATTCCTGTTCTCTACAGCAGTCAACACATCCTAGATTTCTTTAAGGTATAGTACAGTACACACACACACACACACACACACACACACACACATACATTCAAACAATTTACTGAAAGAACTATAATTTTAATATCGTTACAGGGAGGTGAGGTCCACGACGGCTCAGAGCTCATTGGACCAGCTGAGCCCTTTTTAGATTTCTTGGCAGATAGTTTATCAGACTGCAGCTCTGATGGTACGAATAGACACTAACTCTTCTTCATTATCAATCACTACTCTTAACTCACTGTAATTTAAAAATTTCCATATTACTCAGAGATGTATGGACATGTTTTTCAGTTCAAAGAGACATCAGTGGTGCAGATGACTTGACCATCACATCTGAGCATGGAGGTTTGTTCCTTGAATCAGAATGACTTTGTTTCTAAACAATTGTTTCTGGTTGAGCTTATACTCTCACACGCACACGCACACGCACTCACACACACACACACACACACACACACACACATATATATATATATCATCTGACTCTGGCATCCATCCCTCCTCAGGTCCGTCCAGTGACAGTGACTTGACCTCCCTAGCTGTGGACACAGACTCTTTGGCTGAGCTGGATGATGGCATGGCCTCAGGCCGCACCTCCCCAAACCAGCCACAGGGGGGAGCTTCCCACATTAGTAGCAGCTGCAGCCCTCGCTTGCCCTCCCTGCACGATCACCGCACCCCATCTCCTGCCTCTTCAGCCCCTAACCCCGAGGTCAGCTGGCCAGGCCGGACGCCTCTCTTTGCTGGCACTTTGAAGAAAGTCACCGGTGGCAAACACAGGGACGTTAAGTCAGACTATCTGGAAACAGCCAGCGAACTCATCTACGTGGCGGTACAGAAGGAGAACGAACACGACTACCTGGCAGCTTTTTCTTATTATCGCAGTGGAGTGGACCTGCTCCTGCAAGGAGTGCAAGGTCAGTGTGGTCAAGACCTGGATACTGACGTGGGATCCACCAAATACAATTCACTTTCATTATTATGTATACATAAACTTTTGTATATGACAGTTAAGGTCATTGTAGATTGATGAAGTAGTGTTACACTGACTCCCTAACTTAAAACTCCTCCACAGTCTACATCTGTGCCCTACACCATCCTGTAGTCACGAAAACAGCATAGTAGCATAACCTGCGGTAGCCGTCAAACATCTTGACATCACACCAAGTAGTAACCAATAATGGATTTCAGCTCAGGCCTTGTCAGTTATTTAGTTCATCAATATGTTTTTAATTTCATCCCTCCTGTAGGTGAACCCAGCCCCACACGACGAGAGGCAGTGAAGAAGAAGACTGCCGAGTATCTGATGCGTGCAGAACAGATATCCAGCCAGCATCTGAGAAGCAACATGGGTCAAGGGTCAACACAGACAGTAGTGAGTGGGATGGATTAAATAGTCTATTAATAATAATAATAATTAATTAGTATCTGACCAGATCACATCATCATAGTGATAGTATGTTGCCCTTGCTGATGCTGTGAAATGTGCCTTTAAGTAAAGTTTCTGTTTTTTTTTTTTTCAAGGCTTTGGGGGCACAATGCTGCCCTTCCACCAGCAGAGCAGACCAGCAGAGTCCATCTGATGAGCTGAGAGCATACAGGGTGCTGGGGGTTATAGATAAGGTCAGTTTATTTAATCAAATCTTCATATACACAATTTACAATTTGTCTCATAGGGCTCAACAAGGTGTCCCATCTTCTGTTAGCACTCAACAACAACTCAAAACAAGGACTACAAAACAAATGACTAGACTACTTTTGATTTGCCTGATGCAATGTCAGAGTTTTCTCCTTGAATATTAAAGGTTCCAAGGTCAAAATAAAAATAGCATAACAGAATAATTAGAGTTATCTCCAGCAGACACTCATTTATGTAACAATTTGTGCCAACCTAGATTAATGTGGATGTCATCATTCCCCAAATTTCTCCTCCTCGTGTCCTTTCCTTCTTCGACCATCTCTTTAATCCGAGGCAATAAAACCTAATAGATTTACTGGGTGGAGTAGTAAGGGCTGAGTGTGTGTATGTTTAGCGTCAGTTATGACTACCACAAGGTCAGTTTGGGTTGCCGGTCCTCTCAACCAGCTGCCGGCGAAGCAACTTCGCCACTCAGGCATGAAATGACTTGGCAAGCAGCTCAGAGAGGAGCACACAGTATTGAATCAATGATGCTCATCCTGCGTACATACACACACACAAACCCTAAGGAAAATGTTGACACAACATGTGCTGCTCTACAGAGATGCGCTTCAAATCCACAATATTTCAGAAACAAATCAAGCACAGCAACAAAAATAAACACCGCAAGTGAAAACGAGAAATGATCCGGAAATGGCCCTGCTTTCCTTTCCTCTTTCTCCTCCTCCTACCTCCTTTCACTTTTAATGGGGACAGAGGGGACAGATGGAAAGAGCTCCTCACCCCAGTGCCCCCCTCCCCTGCCCCTCCACCTCCCCCCTTCCCTGATGTTTGTGTCTTAATTATATTAGCGTCCTGGCTAGCACTGGCACTCTGTTTACTCACAGCTCCATTCATATCCATTTAGCCTGCACCTGTTTGGTCCCAGCCAGGGTCACATGGAGAGAACGCACCCACCAAAACATACGCATACACGGCGCCACGCACAAACACACAGCACCTCACGCACATATGCTCAAGCTCTCCCTGGAGACGATGAGGGAGCAGGAGAGCAATGGAGATGTCACAGCGAAAAGGAGGGCGGGCGGCAGGATGAAATAAAGACATTAGGAAGAAAGGGGAGACGGGGGGGAGAAACTAAAGGAAAGTGAGATGAAATGGTGGAGTCTCTTTTTTCTGTTGGTGCAGATGGGAGAAATGTACAGAGAATCTATCAGCAGCAGAAATGACAATGCATTGCAGAGCGCCATAGTGAAATAATTTTCAAAGAACACATGCGGCCGTAAATTTAAAAGCCTCAGGGGCATGGTAAGTAAATCTGTGTAACTCATATGAACTAGGAGCACATTACTGTTATCACACACAGATCTGACATGATACTGGCAGTTTTCTGGAATTCAGGGACCTACATTTATCATTCAGAGACCCTCATGTGTGCCCTGACCCAGTCATTCAAAAACACCACAGGAGGACACAACCAATACACAATCTAAGACTGTGCACGTCTGTTCAAACATGTCATTTAATGGCACTCTTCCATCACAGGTTCTACTGGTCATGGACAAGCGAACAGAAGAGACTTTCATCCTGAAAGTAAGTGCAGTGTTTGTGTGTGTGTGTGAGCCCCTCAACCTGGTCTTCCCAACTGTAAGTGTAACTGAAGTGTGCCAGAAGCCCCTGTGTGTGACCGCTGTAATTGATTCTAATGGGCCTGTCCCTGTCAGCTCCTCTGCTCTCAGGTGTGAGACGTGCACCAGATGCCAACGCACAGCACAGGCACAGATGACTACACACACATGCATGCACACACATACCAGCACACGCTTTCAGCCAATGTGAACTTCACGTGTAGCGCTGATGGATTTATGGTGGCTCTTTTAAAGTCACGTGCTGTATGGGGCTTGATGAATCCAGTGACTTTGGGGCATGGCTGGCGCTTGGTTAATGGGAGCTTTCTCCTTTGCCACTCTCAAAGAAACAAGCTTAACACTCACCACCCCCTTCCTCCACCTGTCCTGTTCTTCAAAGCACACAAGTGTGTTTGTGTGTTCACGCTGACTGTAATTCCTCTCTACTATTTCTTGTTTCAGGGTCTGAGAAAGAGCAGTGACTGCGGGCGGACTAAGAGGACCATCATGCCTCATTCTGTGCCCTACATGGTGCAGCTGAGGAAGTTTGTCGTCTCTGAAAACACAGTTTTCCTTTTGCTGCAGTACGCTGAAGGTAATCTTGCACACATCTTACACTCAACGATTTCTTCTCCTCCCTATTATCTTCTGCCTTCTGTCCCCTCCTTCACCTGATCCCTCTCTCTCATCTCTCTGGTCTCCCACCCCTCTCTCTGCCCTTGTTCCAGACAGATGTTTGATAGAGATGGGTGTGTGTCACAGGTCATTATTCTGAATACCAGGTGGCACCATGCTTCATTAGCTATGCCAACACCTGGGCCTCCTTACATCCCACTCACTCTAGGATGTGTGTAGGTTGCGTGCGTGAGTGCATTCGGTGTGATGTGGCCATATTTTTTAATGCCCTGTAACCTTTTCAATCTGTTGTACTCCATAACCACCCTGCACTAATATTAGTGCACTGTATTGAATATCATATGGGGCTGTTAAACATGATCTAATAAAGCCGATCAAATCCCACAAAAAGCAGTTTCCCAATTGTTACGTCCCGGCTCTGTTATTCAGAGAAGCCAGGGTCGCTCCTTATGCTTCTATAGCATGTTGTTAGAGGCTGACAGGTTGAATGAGGAGAGACAGGCAGAGGGAGGGAGGCAGTGACCTGAGTGACATTGGACAAAACAACATATGGATGGTTTTACTTTCTAAGCCATCGAGCTGCCCTGCTATCATTATCATCACTGTGAACTCCCTATCCATTCTCATCACACACAACAGATGCTGGCTTCCAATTGCTCATGCTACAGATGTGTGTATCTGAATGTTTGTGTGTGTAAGACAGAGATGAGTTAAAACACCAACAATACTGGGAACCACACTACACTGAGAACCTAAAACAAACACCAGCCCTAATCCCATTTAATCAAAGTGGAGATTTTTGTGCTTTTCATCTCCTGAAAAAAACACGTGACACACAAATGAAATGAAAAATATGCCATACATATGCAAATGAAGATATCAACTTGTGGAGCGTGTCTAAAGCCCCTGTGTCTTTCACTTTTAGGCGGAAAACTGTGGTCGCACATCGAGAAGTACCTATGTACTTCAAGCCCCGAAGAAAGCTTTGACATTCCTTTCATTCAGAAGAGCCACACGGCAGCTGTGCACACCCCACAATATGCTGTCCCACAGCTGGATGTAGGCTCAGCCAGCTCCGGTTCAGGGCCTGTCGCTGGTTCTGTCTCAGAGCTGCAGAAACAGGGAGGAAACGTCTCGCCTCTCAAAAGTGTTCTTCCTACCAGGCTAGTCAAACAGACAGAGTCAGACTCGGCCACATCTGAGGAAGAGTGCACCAACAGCTATTTGACCCTGTGCAATGAGTATGAACAGGACAAAGTAGAACCAGATGCACTTGAGGAGGAAGAGGAGAAGAGTGAACAGGAAATGCTGTCACTGGAAGTGCCCCTTGTGACGACCACCACTTCTTCACGTAGCCGATCGCTGATGAGCAATGACAGCCTCTCGTCACCTCTCAGCTCTCAGGAGCTTGGCTTCTTCACTGAGTCATCTGGAAAAAGTGGCCACACCCACGACAACGCGCAAGACCACAGCGAGGGGCAGGATCACGGGGAAGTTTTTAGTCCTTTACCCTCTCCTGCTGTGCCTCTGTCCCTGAATCAGTCCAAGCACACGCCAATGGAGTTTTTCCGTATTGACAGCAAAGACAGTGCAAGCGAGGTGGCCTGTCTCGACTCTGGAGAGCAGCGTGCCACTAACAAGCAGGCCCCACACTTGTCTACGTCCGACCTGGGCTTGGACATCCCAGAAGGTCTTCCAGAGCTGGCTCAGGAGGTCAAGGGCCACAGCTCGGCGCTTTGGTTGTTAGATTGCAGTGATAAAGGCTCCAATGAGTCAGTGCCAGTCATCTCATTTAAAGAGGCAGTGGTGATAGATGAGGGTCATCCACCCGATCTCCTTGTCAACCTTCCTGCAATGAGTGGGACCATAGACTCATTACAGGAGGAATTGGAGACCTCGGGAGTGTGTCTTGGCCTTGAGGCCACAGCCTCTCCTCAGAAGTGCATCCAGCCAGATGTTTTACAGCTTCATAGCCAGCCGGAGGAGGCGGAGGAGCAGCCACTGGAGCAGGAGCTGTCATCTCTGTGTACAGCCTCCACAGCCTGCGACACCAGTGTTTTATCCTCCTCTCCCCTCAACTCACTGTGGGACGACTACAGCCTGGCATTTGGCATAGAGGCCTCTGACAAAATGCTTTCTGATCAGGAATGCCAAAATATTGACCTTCCCCTTGATATAAGAATTCCAGATACTGACTCTCATAGCGAGAAACTAGAGGCCGGTACAAGATTAAACACAGACCCCAGTGCAGCCTCGATCCCAGACGCGAATGGGACACAGGCCTGTGCTGTGGTCGAGGGTTTATTGCATCTTGATGGTGAATTATCAGGACTTGTTAGCAATAAAAGTGTCAGTGAATTTGATAAAGAAGTATCGCGGCTGTTTGCTAAGCTGGACGAGCTGTCGCTGGCTGCATCCCAAGCTCGTATACCGGAGGAGTTTGTTCGATGCTGGGCTGTAGAGATGGTGACAGCTCTGGATTCACTGCACCAAGAGGGTATCATCTGTCGAGACCTGAATCCCAACAACATCCTGCTCGACCACCAAGGTTAGACACATACAACCTTTGTGTATATGTGTGTGTACTCTCAGTGGCACGTGCTGCTTTTTTTTTCAACAAGTATTAAATCAAATCTCTTAGAAGCTGCTGTATTAATTGGATGGCAGAGTTTTCTTTCCTCAAGCAAAAACAAAAATGTCTTCTTAGGGATTTGAAGCCAGGATTTGTGCGTATTCCCTTCCAGTGTTTGACTGTGGCTCGCACAGAAAAAGAAGTTGTTTTACCAGCAGGTCACAGATTCCCCCTCAACTTCTTCCTTTGTCATCCTACAATCATGTCTCTCCACCTCGTTATCAACAAGCGTCTAATTAGCTGAGTGGCTGTTTTCGTCTCCCTGGTGGTAATTATTGTTCTAAAGGGCCCATCAACGGCATAGTGTGGTGCATCAGTCTGGCTAGCCCAGGCTAATGGCCACGGCTACCTAATGACACCATTAGTTCTAATGATAGCGTTAACGGGTAGCCGCTAAACAGAAGTAATCGCTGTGGCCATGTGCTTGAAAAGCTCGCAGAGAGATTTAGAGAGGTAGAAAGGAGCGGAGGAAGGAACGCTGCAAAGGTGAATAAACAGTCAGAAAAAAGTAGAACATCAGAGTGACACTTGACTGTGAGGTTGACAAGAAGCAGAATTTTGGATGAATACTTCAAACAGCTAAAAACTTTCTATCTTCTCTGTGCAGGTCATGTTCAGATCACCTACTTCTGTAGCTGGAGTGATGTGGAGGAGTCCTGTGACAAAGAAGCCATTGCCAATATGTACTGTGCACCAGGTGAGCTACACAACATCATAATACTGTTGTACCCAGGAGCCTCTTTTTCTGTCTTGTAGGACCTTCATTGTCCTGAAGAGTGTGCTGTTGTGCAACAGTGAGCCAGCAGCGTGTCAACCGAGTGTTGCACTCAGCAAACTCGTGGCAGCTCTGGCATGTTGTTTAAAAGCTGCTTAAAACCAACCGCCGCTAGACTACAGCACCCTGTCCCTGCTTAGCACTTTTGTGTGCATGTGCGTGTACGTGTGCACGCGTGCACTTGCATCTATGGGTGGATAATTTTATATGCCTGCTTTAGGCATATGGCTTCTCACTTGGGTTGTTGGGTAGATTATACGCAGTGTGCTGAATTACACCTTTCTTAAATATGCAGGCAGGATGGATAACTGTTCACCGAAAAAACACTGGACGCACTCGGAGACGCACAGAATGACCCTCACACTCGTTCACTCTCCCACGCACTTATATTAAGTATTCATCCTCTCTCTCTGTCTCTCTCTCAAGCCAGGAAGGTCACTTCAGATTTAAATCCTCCTTGTGTCCAGAATATACAGTGCGACACTGTTGTAATAAATCTGAAAGCAACAAATGCTCCATCTAATATCTAAAGTGTGCATTTCTATTCCCTAAGCAACAGCTTGTTTAAAAGCCCGCTAATGGAAAAGAAGCACACACAGGCATAGGTTCCACTGGTCAGAAATATGTAGGTATAATGTAGCTCCCACAACTAAAAGTGAAGCCACTGAAGTTAGTTTTCTATTAATACAATCCTGATAATTGTAGCCAGTGAGTGTTTTTGACTCCAATCTAGAGATTATTTTTATCCCAGTAGAGGTGGTTATGTTTTCTCCCTTGTCTTGGATAACAGAAGATTGTTCATCCTTGGCAAGCTTACACTCTACTAGGTATCATTGTAGAAATTTTATTCTAAAAGTTGATCAAATAAATTTGAAGCAAAATATGAAATTAATAAAATCTTTTTGTTTTCCCTAGATACCAAACTAAAACACAAATTTAGAGAAAAAAGAGAGGAATGTCACATTGGTTAATTGACTAAAAAATTGCACATTAAGCTACAGCTAGTTACACAGGGTGTGAGGTACAAAAAGAGTGATCGGAGAAAGTAAAGGAACAAGAAGTGAATTATAAATGATTCTGACTGAATTGTGTGGGCAATTTGAGGGATGCTGCATGCTCACACAAACCTGAACATAAATTAATAAACGTAAGAATATTTTTTCACGGCCAAATAATAAACATGTAGGGGATTAACAAGACCAGATTCGAGCTGTTAGGAAGATGCCGCAGCTGTCATGAGAATCAATGGATGTATTTCATCCCAACAGCCAACAGGGGGTGTTTGAAGCTGTTGGGAAATTATCACACTTCTTTAACATCCACAGATATGTCCATATTAAAACACTGGACACATTCTTTCTCATTTTAACACAGTCACTTATTTCACTTTCATAAATTAATCTCACCTCTGCAAGCTCTACATCAGGTACACACATCAAAGTGTGGGTAATCATGCTTATGAACTTCTACACACACGGACGCAGAGGTTAGCGAGTGTGTCTCTCTCCTGCCCTTGTTATATATTGCTGTTTATCCAGACAGGGTCAGCTCTAGTGATGGCTTCATTCCTGATGACAGATTTATGACTGTTTGCCAGAAAGCTAGCAGGGGGCCTGCTGTGACCGTGTGTGTGTGTGTGTGTCTATGTGTGTGTCTATGTGTGTGTGTAAGGAGGAGGGAAACATGTTTTTAAAACGCGCACATTCACACCCAAAAAAACACAGGAGTGTTCTCGGAAAACACAGCAGCAGGGCGTTAATCTGTTTATTCTCCACCATTCTGCTTATTTACTTTGTCGCCATTTCGTCATCACTGATAAACATCAGATGGCTACTTTTTTGTTCTCTAATAAGGAAAAAAAGAAGCTGCTGATTGACACTGCCCACATTTCAGCAGAAATGGGAATTGTAAACAGGGAAGCAAGGACGAAACTTATTGTCTTCAGTCTCTAAGCAAAGGGAAATTCAGTATTCTTCCCCATCTGAGGTAACAAGTCTGTTACTTACTTTTTTCTCCCCCTACCTGCTCAGCAACAACATCTACTGGGAGATAAAGTTCAGTTCCCCTTTTTAACACTGAGCTGCCATCTCATTGTTATGAAAAGAATTCCAGGGAAGAATTTGAGCAGTTACTTCTGCTTTATTATTTAAATGGTCTGTTCTCACAGTGGAGAGGACACGTTTTTCTACTGTGTTCGATTTGAATATGTTATTCAATTGGTTGTATCAGCGTTTCAGCAGCTCACAAGACATGCACTCGCAGTCTTGGAACATCACGCAGCGATCCCTCCTTACTTCCTACCTGCGCAAACTCCACTTCCTCTTTTAACAATGACTGTCGGTTAGGTTTTTAGGGAAGTCGGCCTGAGAGGAGAAGAGAGAAAGTTCCTTATGGCCCCCAGGAGGGAGGAGATGGAGTGTGATTAAGATACAAAGCAGGAGGGAACTTCGTTGTTGAGGGGAAAGGGAAGAAGAGGCCACAAGGTGAATGCACAGTATTGTTTTGCCGATGTGTCTGAACTTAGAATCCTTTTGTGTTATTTTCAATCTTTTTTTCAAATGGTTTTAATGTGCGAGCCAGGAAAGAAATTGTCAGGTTATTGGCATTATGGTCAATGTTGGAAATATACACTTCACAGAGAGCATTGTTACAGTTACTCTGAATGACCCATGGCCTGTGGATGCAGTTAATTCTCCCTTCCCATCCTCTTTCTCCTGTCTCCCTTTCTCCCTGCCTCGCTCTGACAGAGCGGTAAGTGTAGCCAGCTCCACTGTACTCTCCCTGCAGCTCCTCAGACATTAATCCATTGTGATGACATCGACCTTGCTCTGAGACGTGTGTGTGTGTGTGTCCAGTATTTCCCTTCCAGCTCATAACCACGCAGGTATCACTAGTCCGTTCAATGACGATCTTCTCTCCTTGGTTGTCAAAACATTAGTCCTGGGGAGCCCTGAAGACTGGTTGCTCAGTTGGTTGGGTGCGTGTTTGTGTGTGTGTGAACAAAACGTGCAAGTCGTATCATAACCCTCTCTAACCTTGGCTGCAAGAGAGCCACAGAGCCCTCCGGAGTTTCCCGGCAGCCTCCAGGAGATGAGGGGGTCTTTGTCTCCACAGCTGAGGAGTCTGGTCTCTGGGCACACACTGCTGTGACCCTGGGTCCTGGCCCTCTGGGTGACCAGGCGGAGTCCCTCTGGAGAGAGCAGAGCAAAGGGGAGCTGAGTGGCACAAGAGGCCATCTGGTACCCAGTGGTACACATACTCAGACACACTCACAGACACATATAGAACTGGTAACATCACGCTTGGAGTCTTAAATGCACAGTGTGAATCCAAACATCCCAGTCACTTCTATAGAGCTGGCCTTCCATCAAATCTCACAGAATGTGCTCATGAATGTCAGTCTTTGTGAATTGACAGAAAATTAATTCACAACTTATTTAATTCAACTCATTTTTTACACAAAGATACCAAACGTTTAAAAGCCCCATGGAATGGAAATTGCAGTTTTAATCCTGTGTCCTTGTGATAATTGTTCTTGTATCTAATTTCATTTGCCAAGTAAATGTCAAAAAATGATATCATAGCAAATGTCTGTTTGTACTGATCCTGTGAAACGGTTTTTCAGTTAATTGACTCATCCTGAATTCATGGGTGTTTGCTAATGTTGCGTCCAATGAAAATTCTTTCTTCAGTGTCTCGTTGTGCCGGACTTGGTTGAACCCTTGGTGACTTGGTTGTGAGAAGTCCTCTATTTGCTTAGTGAATATCACTCTTGCTGTTTTCTTAATAACAAACAGTCAGAGCTGAGTAACAGTTACACAACTGTTGCTGGTCTCTCTCCTCCCTCTCTCTTCTCTCCCCCTTTTTCTCTGCTTGACTAAGTTGGTCGAGGCAGATCACAGAGATTTTCTTTCCACAGTCACAAAAAGCTGCTCTTGGTGGAAATAGTTGGGTTTCTCTATAAATTTTGAGCTCTCAATTCTATGCCTTCAGATCATGTATATTATTTTTTGGCCAAGACAAATAAACTGGAATTGAAATTAATTGAATGAACAAAGCCTTGAGTTCTATTCAATAGCAATTTACTAACATACCACTAATTCTTGATCATATATAGACAAAGCATTAATAGTTAAATTGAGACAATAATCAACAGATTAATCAATCAAGGACATAACTGATAGCTGAAGCCATCAATCTGGTATAGATTATTTTTAGCAGGAAAAAATGGGTAAAAAGAACTGCAAAGTATTGCTGTAGTATTGGTTTTTGTATTGCTTTGTGTGTGTGTGTGTGTGTGTGTGTGTTTGAGGTCAGGTCATGCAGATGGTGTGAAGTTGCAGCACAGACGGTTTCCTCAATTTAACTGCTTTTTTATTATGCAAATAACCCTTTTATGAGACACACACTAGTGTGAGTGTGTGCGTGTGAGACAGAGACCGTGTCCATGTCTTTGTGCTAAATACAAATCGATTGTATATGTTCAATGAAATATTTTGTAATCCGCGATGTCCCTCTGAAAGGGTTCAATGTTAACGGTTTGAAAGAAAATCACCTGAAACAGCTTCCAGTGCTTTTTGTTGTACGTGTTTGATTATTGTCTCATTTTACATCACCAGTGAAAACATGTCTCTTCCCCCCATCACATGAACTGTTTCCCCGCTTTTTGATTTATTGATTAATTCTCTCTCTTCCCCTTTTTTCTGTTCTTGGTTCAGAGGTGGGAGGTATCAGCGAGGAAACGGCAGCGTGTGATTGGTGGAGTTTGGGCGCCATCCTGTTTGAGCTCCTGACGGGCATGGTGAGTCAAAAAGTATTAAAAAAAAACGTTATCTTTGTTACTAAGGTGTTGGGGGATGTCTGTAGGTGTCTTGGCTTTCAACTCTCACACTCTTTATGGTCTTGCCAAGTTGTGTGTGATTCCGTGCGCGTGTCTGTTTTTGTTTGAGTAGGTGGAGTTTGTTGTTTTGGTGCATTCGTGTTTGTGTGTGCGAGGTGCGTCTTGGCTGCCGTCTCTTACCCCGGTTCTCGGGGAGTGCCAGGGGTGTCCGTGTGACTTTCTCCTCCAGCCTGAGCTCCATCTGCTGGGCCAGGGGGTCAGCTCTCCCTGGGCCTCTTTGCTGGCTCCGTTAGCAGCGCTGGGCTCGGAGCGTGCCGACCTCACAGTGGCGTGAAAGGTGAAGACAGGGGCAGCTCTCAAGGTGCCGCAGCAAGACGATCTCAGGGCGAGTCAGAGAATCCTGTTTGCGAGACAACAGATACACACTTAGCTGTTCGACAGGTACACAGTCACAGGCTCATTCCAACTTGCTGTTACCTTGAAGGACACACACAGTTGCAGGTGCAGCGTATCGTAATTTCTTTATTAAATTTGAATAAATTCTAACTGATTGCCAGTGGGCATATTTTCATTTCTGTCACCGATGGTTCCCGTCAATTGTCTAAACAAGACTTGGGGTGTTAGGTTGGTGTTGTTATGTTGAACAACACTCAGCCACACTTACCTGGAAAAAAAAAAAAACAAACCTCCGTCACACAGATGTCTCCTTTGATGATTATGTCTGGGTACGGTCCTGGCAAGGATACACACACAGGCACACATAGTGTCTCTTGATCCTTCCAGGATAAGATCTTGCCTGGAGCAGTCTTGACTGCAGCTAGGAACCCAGCCAGAACTCCTGCAGCATGTATCAGGAGAGGAGGAGAGAGAGAAAGAGGAAGAGAGGGAGAGGAGGCCGACCTAACTGATGGAGATGCACACAGGGTCCACCAACACAAACAGTGTGCAGCTCTCCTGGCGCACACGTTCTGCTCTAGCATTTTCAGTGTGCAGGTGAATGTGTTTTAAAAGTCATGCTGCTCCAGTATACAGTGATTACACTCATTATTGTCAATATAACAATAGAAGCGTGTTCTTTGTTTAGACAAGCACTTAAAGGTCTCATGCTCCCTCTTACTCACTTCTGACAATTTGATTTTACTATTTTCCTGTGAGTGCAGCAATTTCTTGCTAACTGAATTGGCATTAGGACTTGGTTCTACTCTAAGCTCTCCGTGTACAAATGAAGAGCAAACTAACCATATTTTCCCATGTCGTTCTTCCGATGACGCTGTCTGACACGCAGAAGTTCTAAGAAAGAGCAACAGCAGTGAAATCATGCCCTTTGTTGTCGTTAGTGCGATCAGTGTTGTTTCAGTTGCTCTGGCTCTTTGGTCTCCTCCTATTTGTCCAGTCACAGTGTTCTCACGTTGACCTAGGCTCCACAGGTGTCATTGTATCTGTCCCCTCGGCTCCCAGTGTGTCAGGTTTTCTTTGTTTTAAATTGATGGTTATCTACCTCTCTTGTCTCCACCCGCCTCCACCCCCCCCATTCCCTCTGCACGCAGTCTCTGCTCCGGTGCCATCCAGCAGGAATCAGTCGCCACACAGCTCTTAACATCCCAGAGTCTGTTTCAGAGGAGGCCAGATCTCTGCTTGAGCAGGTGAGAGTCTGTGGTGCTGTGTGACGTCTCCTGTAGGATATTCAATCATTTGTGAAAACATGGTGATTACCCAGCCCTCACTGTATAGTCAATAGCAATAATATTTTGTTTGAAATAAGTAGAGTACAAGTACTGGACATCTTGACTATAAAGTATTCCTCATATCCTTATCGTAACTTTAAGTTAGACATACAACTCTTCAAATCAACTAAACCTACGTTATTTATCAGCAAAGTTCCAATGGTATTGCTTCGTGATGTCATCAGTCAGGTCTTTTGTTATTGTTTTGATTGAAAGACCCTATGTAAAATATATATTTTTCCTATTCAGTTTCATAACAGTTATAACTCTGAGTTTCGGTATCTTTCCTCCTGTGCAGCTGCTCCAGTACAACCCAATGGAAAGACTGGGAGCAGGAGTGGGAGGAGTGGACGATATTAAATCCCACCCGTTCTTTGCCAGAGTGCACTGGCCCTAGTAGATGCTGTACATAGAGTGACAGTGGAAAAGCTGAGCAGCATACTGGGAAACTCCATTTCAGACGGAAACAAGACATATACAGTTAATTAGCCATCTCCACATCTGCTCATCTGTTTCCCTATTCACTTGTCAGATTCCTTTTTTTTTTTTTTTTTAATAGAATTGGCTTAGCTGCAGTATTATCATCTCTGTACATTGATCATTTCTTAGGGTCTACAGTTTAAGACACAAGCAACATGTGTGGTATTACAATAATTTTCACAGTAAGTGTGTGCACTGAGAGATGATCCGCTGCAGGGTTGCTCCTCATGAAGAAGCCAAAACTGAAACTGAGAGGAGGCATTTTGACCCATGTGCAATAAACTCCCATTTGTTGCCACCCATTGCACTCAAGTCATTCCTCATGACGCCCTCTGAGATTAAATTGTGCTGGGCTGAGCTTCTGCTTGATACTGGGGTTGATGCTGGTACTGATCTACAAACTTATTTATATAATGTCTTTGTATTTGGTGACCAACCCCTTTTTACTGACAACTAGCCCAAGTACAGTAACAGACGGACACTATGCAAAGGTGAATGAACAAAATATTGTGAGGAAAGAGACAGATTTTGCTTCTTAGTTGGAATAGTTTTGAGTTATTTAATAGATTTTAGCAAAAAAAAAGTTTTTCCGTGTGTGGACCATAGACTTTTGTAAAGATGGACGAATTTGCTCCACTATCCAGGAGTTAAACTGACCTGCCATCTTGCACATGTAGAGTCTAAGCAGTAGCAATTGTGGGTTTGTTAGCCACAAACCATCAAATAACAAATTAAAACCAAACTTTATCTAAAACAATTCTAACCAACAAATGTATTTGAATTTACTTGTTGGTTGGTCCATGTCACATTCACCAACATGGAGGAAGCAGAGTTTCTGAGTTGAACGAGAGAGTTTGGCATCACTTTCTGGAAGCAATCATGTCGTCCATCTTGGCTTACAGTCGACAGTGTGGACAGTGAGTTATTTGTTCTGGAAATGAAGAGGAAGAATGAGAGCTCAGACTTGAACCATCTATTTGACAGCAGTTTTCACAGCAGTTTTTTTGTGCATGTAAGAATATGATTTATGTAAAATATTTAATACTTCAAAGAAGAACAAACCAATCCAACAACAAATAGTGTGTGTTTTGTAAATAAACCTTTCAAATGATGTGCTGAGTGAAAGATAAATACATTTGTCAAAGATCATCTTGTCAATCACACAAGGCTTCGTCAATCAAATCCTTTTTGATTTGACTGTGTTTTGTGTTTTATACAGCACTTGCTCTAACCTGCCACGTATTTTTTTTATATCTGTTAGGACTGAAAATGAAACAAATACATTTCTCTTAACCACACTCAGATAATCGCTCTTTTCCCACCACAGTGTTAAGATGTGTAAAGAAATCACACGATCCATTTCTCTTCGTCAGACATAAACAGCACAATGAGATCTGAGTGTTGTTTTTTCTGGTTTGTGTTGAATGCTCCCTCTCATCTGTGTGTGTGTCTGTACCGGTCTGTCAGTGCATTCTGGAAAACAATAAACATACCTGGAGAACACATGAAGACCGGCGATGCTTCTTTGTAGATATGGTGTCCCGTGTGTGTCTGCTCTGAGGCTACAGCCCCACTCTCTGCTATCAGCCGGTCCTCGAAAGCTGCTGTCACTCCTGCTGAGTATCAGCGTGACCATAACACAAGCCAACACACACACAGAGGGGCAGAGAGAGGGAGAGAGACATGGTCAGCAGTTATTGATACAGAACTCTTTGGCTCTGATAACAATTGCTTCCCATTTTGATCCACATTTTGGATCGTGTGAACTGAATGCGAAATCAAACCAGCTTCATCTCTATCACTTCATCCAGACACACACACACAGGCACAGGTCACTGCAGTTGTTAGCGGTGTCGCAGAATATTCTCCTGTGTCGGCCTCACCGCCCCAGGGTCAAGAGTCTGGGCTGATTAGTGCTCGTTGCAAGACCCGTCTCTCATTACACACAGACGCGGGGCGACAGGTTCAGAGAAGAAACCTGTCAATCTTCCTCAGCGCAGATGTGAGGAGAGCCTTCACTGCGTTCAAAATGACCTCGAGCAAATATTATCTACAAGAAGGGTTCCTTATAATATTGGTTTAAATTTGTATACAGTTCTCATGTGGAATTAAACAGCCTGTAATACAACCGGCAACAACAACTGTACTTTTTTCTGAAGTAAAAGATCTGTGCCTGCTGTGCTCTTCACACACAGAGAACCAAGGTGCACGTGTTCTACGTGTGTTTGAGTGTGTGTGTGTACAAAGCCACAGGGAAGGATCCGTCTGGTCAGAGGCAAGATTAAGAGGACATTCCAAGGACTCCCATGATGCAACACAGGCCTCCTGTAAAGAGCCCTGAAAGCGTCACCCAGGCCTGCAGGCTGAATTGACCCCTGAACCCTTCCTGCAACTTCCTGGACCCCTCTCTCTTTCTCTCTGTAGTCTTTTCCCACCTCTCTCTCTCTCTCTCTCTCTCTCTCTGTCTCTCTCCCTCTCCTCAAACGTGCCTCCCCTCAGCCCTTGCACCCATCGCTTTCACACTGAGGCTCCAGCGAGCGGGCAGCAGCCAAATGGCCTGCCCTCTGCTTAATATTGCTGGTGGTCAGGTTTTGTTTTTGTCTTTGACGGTTTGACTTTCGCTCACAAAGCCCAGGAGAACTCCGATAGCCCAGGGACGGACACACACGCACACAAACACACACTTGCGCCAAGCTGAAGAGTTTCTGCTCCGAGACCTCAGGCATCTTCTGCAGCTTCTGTCAGAGCCATGATGTCATTATGAGGAGACACAATGCCTCTTCATTACCCTCAATCCGCCCCCCCATGCACACAAACACACACACATCTTAACTTCCTGCACAAATGCACATTAGCAACACTGTGAAAAGCAGCACACATACAGGTGAGCTGCACTGAGAAATGGGTTACGGTGCAAATCAAATGAGCCTTTTATTTCTGGTCTCAACACAATTTCTTCATATTTCGAATCTCTTCTCTCTCTTAATCGACATAAAAAGGATTCAGTTCCCAACCACCACCACAATTAAAATGACGTGTAGAAAAAAAAGGTAGCACTCACTTCATGCAAGGGACACGGTCAACAATCAGGAGGACAAAATGTTGCAAACACCTGCAAGAAAAAAAAAAGAATTCATGTGCTGGAATCACTCAGTATTCATTGATTATATCATTAATGATACAGACCACACAAACAGGACCACGGTGAGCTTCCATACACCGTTGTTTTTTATTTTCAGCGACTTTCGTATAAAGGGACAAAACAGTTCCAAGCATATGTATTTTTTTGTTACAGGGGAATAGGCCAAGATCCCTCAAATCTGTGCGTTTATCAGTGGAATTCAATCCAGATGGAGAAACACCTAAATGCCTGCCAACCCTGAGAGCTGCCTCATCTCCCTTCAAGTCCCATTATCCCAGGTGTCTTGCTGCATAAAGCATCCTCCGTGCACCTCGACTTTAAGTGGAGGTTATTTTCCGCGCTCTGAGCGTTGTTCTACCTCACCTTCCACGCCACATTGGATTTGGGAAGGTGGGGGGTCTCTTTAAATAACCCGCACGGCTGCGTGTGAGTCACGATACGAGAGGCTCAGATGGTAAAGGAGTCCCAACCGGTGCCCAAAAGATGTGTCACTAGTAATACCTCCCCCCCAGACCTGAGGTGTCTCTTCTCGTTGCGCTGTGGGCCCCTGTGATCCGTGTGGAAGGGCGGCGAGCCAGGGCCCAGGCATGCCGTTAGCAGCTCACTAACATAGCATTAGCTCCACGGTCATCTCAGCGGGTCTGTGCTGTCGACACTGCTTCCTCACGCTCGGCTACACACACCTTCTGTGGCTCTGCACCGCTTGTTAGGCACAGACCCCCTCTGTCATAAGACCACCCTCCCCTTCCCTCTGACCAAGGCCCTCAGTCTCCCTCCCTCTCTTTCTCCATCCACTCTTTCTCAGCAAGTGCTCCTGTTAGCGTTAACGCACACATATGTAAAAGCTTCTTAAGGTTCCAGCTCAGGGCCAATGCATCAGACTCAGACAAGAGATAAGGAAATGTAAGCGAAAAAGAGAGAGAGAGAGCTCCATCAGATCAATTTCTCTCCTCCTCGTGTTCGTAGATGTGGGGTTGCCGCGGGCGACCTGGAGGGGAACGCAACGCCTGTTGAGGAGGAGACATTCCTGGGAATACAGCTTGAATGCTGCGCTGGGAGCGAGAATCAACCCACTAATCTGTCTGTTCCTCTGAGGCGCAAAGTCTTCCTGGCGACGAGACACATTCTGTTACCACACACACACAGCCTGAGTTGGAGTCCCAGCCATACAACATCGCTCTCACCCTTGGGGGAGAAAGCAAAGGAGGTGGTTGAGAGGGAGGCAGGGGTGGGGTTGGGGAAATAAGGGGTAGATTAGGGAGGGCGATGACATGTCACACATCTTGACAGGCAGGGGGGGGGGCATGAAAAGGAAATAAGATAAGGATGGAGGACTGTCAGGGAGGTGGAGGGGAGATCAGTGGGGGCAGATGAGAGGAGGAAAGGAGGGAAGGAAGGAAGGGAGGGTAGAAGGTTAAGTGTGATGTGAGTGGTGAGGGGAAGACCAAAATGTGAGGTGATGGGTGAGGAGAGGGAGGAAAAGGAGAGAAGGAAGAGGAAGAAATGAGAGGAGGAGGAGAGGAAGTTACTCAGAGCGAGCTGAGTAACTGATGAGCGGAGGTGAGGTAGTTCGCTGGCCGCCATGACATCGCAGCGTCTGCGGTAACAGGCAGCGAGAGTGCACCATCTGAGGGTGAGGAGGGCTGCTGAAAGGGGGTGAGGGTTGGGGTGAGTGGGGCGGGGAGCAGTGTTCTTGAGGGAGTGCGTAGGATCCTTGGGGTCCTGGCACCTTATGGCATGGCCTGCAGTCAAACAGATGCTGCAGGCCATGCCAGTCTTGAGCAGGGCACAGATGAGACCATTCAGAGGCAAAGGAGGGACGTGCCTTGTCTTACCGAGCGATGCACAAGAGTGTGTGTGTGTGTGTGTGTGTGTGTGGACCTGTCTCTCAAAGAAAAGAGAACGTGAGCTGGTTGTTGAACTTATGCTAATGAACAGTTGATTATATATTTAGACCATGATGCACGAGAGCCATCTGCGAACAGGAAGCAGCGGTCGGAGAAGGAACTGGCCGAGGCAATTTCTGGAGTTTGTTTCTGAAAACGGCCTCGAGACCCTCTTTTAAAAACATTGGTCACGTGTGATGATGGACGGTAAAGCTCTCCTCTCCTCTTTTTACCATTAACGTGTCTTCAATGAAGGAGAAATTGGACATGTGGTGACAAAGGGAGAAAATCACTGCAGATGCACTGAGCAGGTTTTTCAGTCAAACTGACTCTACGTGACAATTTCTTCTCTTTCCATATGTTTCCCTCTCCACAAATCGTTTCTGCGTGTTTAAGGAAAGCATATGGGTGAGCGTCACATCATCATATATCTTAACTTGAGAATGTGCGCCTGTGTTTTGGAAAACTACCGACTCTAGTGGGCGGAAGTAAGTGGAAGAAGAGCAGCGCCAACTCTCTCCTCGCTGTCTATTCTCTCTCCTCCATCTCAATTTTTTTTTCAAGTGTAAGTGATAATATCCTCCCTTTTTCTACCTCTCACCGGCTTGAGTGATTTGCTAAGGCGGTGTGTTCGTGTGTGCGTACACGTTCGTGTGTGTGCATCTCACATTAGCCTTTTTCCATTAAAGCAATTTCGCCGCCCATTGTATTCCTGAAGAGGACCTGGGAAGTCACTAATGGTGCCTTGCGTCCACACTTGCGCGCTCGCACACAAACCCGCGGCGCACGCACATGGCAGAACATCTCTCGGTGCGCGCTATCATCACCTGTCGCCTGATTGCTGTAAAACACACACATTAGCATAGAATGAGACACATTATCACTCCTGATTATGGTACGCTAAGAGGTTTCACAGAAAAAAAAAGACCTCGCACCTTTTCTCCACAATGCCTGCTGCTAGTGAGATAAATGCATGTTGTCCAACATCTCTGACGCTACTGAAACAGCCTGAAGACTCCGCTGATGGATTTAATGGCCTCTTGTTGTCCGTGTTCATAACGACTCAGATTTATCACGTCAATGATGATCTTTTTAATTCAGACGCTGCTGTGATCCAGCTGCCACCGTCAAAACATGTACTTTGCATGTATCCAGCGATTTGGAAAGTGAAGTGAAAAGTGGAGGCGCTGGTGTTGATTTCAATAGGGTGTTACTTATTTAAGTAGAAGCAAAGCACACACACACGTGCACACACATGTACAGCACATCCGCCATGACAGAGGTAACAATGCGTGTTGAGCAGGTGGCCTCCTCTTCCCGCCTTGATGAGCACAGGAAGTGTCAGACCGTGCACGGCGGAAGCAGCGGACACTTGTCGGAGTCAAAGGTCACCCCTCCCGGCATTTTCGCTGTGTTTTCCTTAAGTCTGGGGTCGCTGATGAGGTCCTGCCATTTTGGAAAGCCCTCACTCATTTCAGGCATTTCAGGGCGGAGGAGGGGACGGGAGGAAGGAGGGAAGGTGCTGTCATTGATGGGTTTTGACTATTTTCTTTTGTCTGCCTGGTGTTTTTTTCATTATGGCTATATGTCTGGATCCCTAAATAGCCCCGACGGGTCAGAGGGTGTTAGGAGGAAGAGGCAACGATGGGAATTCCCTTGCATTTGAGTTGAGTTGATGGTGTTCTGTGAAAACTGTAGACTTCCAGGGTTAGGATGGGTTGGTTCAGCCTCCCATTAGCAGACAGAGAGACCAAAGAGCGATAAGAACTTTCTCATCTAACGCTCAGCGAGACAGCGGAGAGTGTGTGAATATTCCTTTAAGCTTTGCATAAGCATCAGAGACGCTGCAGGGATTCAGGGGTTTTTAAGTTAAAACCATATCATTTAAAACACACAGAGAGCGTGTGCGCACACGCACACACACACACACACACACACACACACACACTGAACGGAGGTCTGTGATAATGACATAATTGTCCCAGAGCACACAGCCATGCAAATAGGGAAGATGGCTTGTGTTGCCATCCGTAGGTCTCTGCCATCTATTTCCATTATTCTAATGCACTGCTACTGATGACCTGCTCTCACACAATTAACTGTGAGCGAGCGAGACAGGCTGAGGCTGAGGCAGAGAGAGAGAGAGAGAGAGAGAGGGGTGGTATTTGAGAAAAGCATTTCTCTCTCTCGTTCTACCCTGATCTCCTGGCTTATTTTTTTTTTAGAAATGGTGGTAACTTTTCCACTCTCATTTCTCTTTCTCTGTTCTCTTCATCCATCCCAGGAGGCAAAGTTGTGATGAGTCAAACTTAGACACTTTCTCTCCTTCGTACTCATCTCCGTGTCTTTTCTTGTTCCCTTTATTTTCACCACCGGGGTCCAAGATCACCTTCCCCGTTGCCTGACTGTGAAAGCATTCCCAGACTTCTGAACCCCGCTGAGCGTGTGTGTTTTTGTGTGGGCTTGAGGGAGCAAGAGGGAGATCTTGGGAGAATGGGCTGTTGATTCAGGTCTGTTCCTTGGCTCCCCGTCTCTCGGTCTTGGCCCAGATCTGATCCCTGTGATTGGATCGGGGGGCTTTTGTGGTGGCGGATGGGACAGAATTAAGCCAAGTGGCACGCAGCAAGCACACTCCATGGCGGGCAGATGGGCGGAAAGTGAAAGAGCTGTGATTTCTCATTGTGTCCAGCCGTCTTTTGGGGTGCACGCGTGCGATACCCCCAGAGTGCATCTTTCATCCAAGAGCTCTACTCTCCAATCAGTGGCCGCCGCTTCCCGGGTCCAGGGAAACGTCTCTCCAAGATTTCATCTCTGAATCAGAGCACAACTGGGATGTAAGCAGCTTAGAGAAGAACAACGCAGGGCAAGATATAGCTGCTCCGCCTCAAAACTGTGTGATACACAGACTTTTGTTCACATTGTTTCAAGAGACAAACTGAATTTTACTGGAGTTCCTCCCACAAAAGTTTCATCTTAAATTAGCAACCGTGCTTCTGATCGTTGAAAAACATACTGCATGCTGCTGCTGGGCTTCTCCTGCCAAACCCCTGAAAGAACTTTGGAGAATATCCGAGTGGGCTCCTGCGAGAAGCAGCAGGATTTACCAAGCGTGTTTCTAATGGGACAAAACCGGGGCAAAACCAAAAAGAAAATCCTGAAAACGATAGAAATATCTCAGGATGAGAAGATGTCAGAAGAGCACAAGCTTTCTGAGTTGTTGTGAACGCCTCTGAGCCGAGAACCTCCGATTCTTCATGTGCGACAGGCAAACTGCGGAGTTCATGCCTGGAAACAGCTCGGGTGTTTTACTGTGCGCCTGCAGTTGCGTCCTGCTGCTGCTGGGAGCTCATATGCTCAAGAGATTTGAAAAGCCAACAGATGCCTAAAATGTCTGTTTAAACATGTTCCAAGCCCGATTAAAAAGATATAAAGGGGTTAAACGACTGCGGCAATAAAACTTCCCACAGATCATATTTAACCTCTTACCTTTCGCTCCCAGACCCCCTGTGTCCCACCCCTGAAGCTTAGCCTCAATGGGATTTACACCACAAGTGTGTGTAATAGTTGAGCGACCCACTGCTTTTTCTGTGCATACAAATGCGCGTGTGTTTGGGTGAATGTGCCGATTATAGCAGATTACTTACACCCACGTTAAAACAGGAATTAGTTCCCAATAAGAACTGCTTAAAGGGCCTAAAAACGTCAAAGATAATCATTAGGGCCAAGGGAAACACCCGTTTGCACCATTACACATTAAAAACGAGTAAATACCCACACCCCTCTTTTTCTGCATCACATCCCGAAACCGAGCTGGTGGCGGCGGCACTTAACCGCTCCTCTGAGCTGGACATTAGCCAGCGGCCTTTTATTTCCAGGGAGGGGGTTAGAATCATGTGAAAAGGCCAGAAAAAAAAAATCCTGGAGTCCTATCCAGGAAGGGTGTACAAAACGCTCTCCATCCAGCCCATCCTCTGTCTCGGACTGATTCAGCTCGAACCTTTTGTCTCCTGTTCTGAGAGCCGAGTGACAACAGGGAGAGAGAGAGAGGAAGAAAGAGAGACTACGGGAGATAACAGCAGTAACATGGCGTCCCCCAGCATGGGTTGAGTGATCTACTTAGAAGGGCCACGGCAGGGCTGGCCAGCAGAAGCCAGATAGATGCCTGAGCAGCCTGGCCGAGGACCAGAGGCCCCTTTAAATCTGCTACTATGGCTAATCTCTAATCTGGAGATTTAGTCTATCTGTTCCCCTCTCCCCCTGTTTCTGTCCCTGCTCCTCTCTCTCTATTTCTACTTCTCCACATCTATAAATGGAGCAATCTGTGAGTATTTCAAAAATGCATTTATCCCCAAAATGTGTTATTAAAGACTGTCTAATTCCCCTACACATCCCTCGGCCACCTCAGCCCCACCCCCCTCGTATATCAAGCCCCAACAACAACACACACATATGCACATGCTACCAATTTTTTGCAGATGGTCACATAATGCATAATCAGCCAAACAAGACGGCTGATTTTAGGGTAGAGCGCTGGAGGGCATCCTTGGTGGACATCGCTCGCTAGGAGCCATCAAATGTGAGCGGCTTGAGGCGAGCCAGCGGCGCTCACAACCAATCCCGAGTCTTTCTTTAGCTGGACCGAGTTCCATTCAAAGAAACGAGGGAGTGAGGGAGAGCCCCTCCCACTGGGTGACATGTGTGTATCAGACGATCATACCACAAGCCTTGCAACGAATAAAACTCCTCAAACATTTCTCAGCACAGGTTTTCTTCATGAGTCATGCGCTTGGTTTCCTTCGCTGCCAGCAAACGCACCTTTCTCCCTGCAGCACTCAACGCATGCTGAAACTTGCATGATAGAGACATGATGTGTCACAATAATTAGAAGGTGGCGACAACTGCTGTTTAAAATGGAGATGTATGCAGTCCTCACTGACTGCTGTTACAGATTTTCCTTTTATTTCCATTGATTTATTTGTTGTTGTTTTTTTTCTGTTCTGGATTCATCTGATTAAGTTTCCCTGACCCTCCGTCGAGGACGGCCGAATGTTCACTGACACCGATGTGACACAGGTCAAGAGAGGAGAGGTTTCTGCCTAATGTGCATCTTCCTCTCCGCTCTCCTCTTCGCCACTGCCAAAAAGACAATGCTTCCCTCCTCCCTCGTCCCTGCTTTCCCTGTACTTAGGCCCTCGCAGCAATTATGCCCAATCACAGGGCCTCAAAAGGAAGCAACCGGGGCTTGTTTGTGCCTCCGCGGTCATTAAGAGGGGGGCGAAGAAAGGAATTAATGACTTAATTGAGGAGGAGAGAAAAAAAGAGGGGGAAAATCACACAGTCTCTGGGAGCGGAGGGGAGCGCATGAATGGGAGCGCCTGGAACGCTCCTGGAGCAGGGGATTGTGGGATTGCTGAAGTGTGTCAAGATTTTGGTTGTCCTCCAGAGCAGATGGCGGCTTGTCGTTCGCATACCATCTATTCTCCTCTTTGTCAACCCCAGAACGGCGTCTTTTGTTCCTCCCCATTGCTTCGCCGCAAAAGTTCATGCAGCATACAACAAAACTGAAACACTGGTCCAGTTTGCTCCAGATCAACAGTCTCAGCGTCTCTCTCTCTCTCTCTTTCTCCCTCCCTCGTTCCCTCCTTTCTAAAGTTTAGACCAAATCAGAAAGGATGCTGTGTCTAAAGAGCTGGTGTGCCAGGCTTGGCACATTGCTATTCATTCCTCTCTAATGTGGCAGGGTCCCCCCACTGCCAAGCCTTCGCTCCTGCTCCGTAGACTCCTGATTACTGTGGATAAACACGCAGGAGGAGACAACCCCCCCCCCGCCCGCCCGCCCCTTCTCCTCTCCTCTCCTCCATCCACACCAACTGAGACTTGAGAGATACGCTGCCTCCAGGAAATTCTGGCTGGGCTCGCTCTTGCAAAATTTCTCTTCCTTTCCAAGATTTCAAACCGATAAAATAATCAGGAGGACGCTGAACCGCAGCTCGTCGACTGCTCGACTGCACCTCTAAAATGTTCCTCTTTAGTTGCTGCATAAAAAAAAGAGGACGTGTCACTGTCAAGCCCCGGGGTCGACCCAGCTGATGTTCGCAAGCTGAGATTCTTTTCAACCGTTTTGCTTTTTTCTCATATTTTTACTTTCATGTGTCCTGATTCCTGGAAGCATTCCTTCTGTAAACAGCAACTGAAAAAAAAAAACACTGAGGCTTTTTTGGAAAAAGAACGAACACCTTTGCAGGGCTGAATAATTAATGTATGCTAATGCTAACAATGTATTAGTTATTCAAATGTGATCCTTTTAGACAACAGCACTGTTTACCCTCTATTACTCCCTCTGATCGTCCACTCCAAAAGGGGGGCACAGAAAGAGAAGAAAGCAAAGGAAAAGAGCAGGGATGAGTGAATGTGACACTCGCAGACACCAGACACCACAACAAAGAAACACAGTGAGATTAGCATGACAGAGAATACTAACGCTTCACACATTAATATACGACATGAACTATGTACCCATAACCCTCAGGGGCCCGATGCAATATGCATCTCCTCCACCTCCTCCTTCAATTTTCTCTTTTCACACCTCACCGTTATGTTATACCCTCTCTCTTTTTTCGTTCTTTACTCATCTCCTCTCCTTCTCTTTCCCACCTCTCTGCTCTTTCTCAGCAGACGTCTGAAGGGCCCTTCAGTCCAGAGCAGATGGGGGACTAGTCTTGCCAGGGCCAGGGGCCACTGTGCAGGGAGGAGAGGGCTCTCTGTCTGGAGGATGGAGGGATGGTTGTGTGTCGTGCATGCTGGGAGACGAGGGCCTCCCATTGATATATAAAAGGCCAGGTTAGCTGCACTTGAAGACTAAGGTTCTCTAACGCAGGAGGTGAGACTGGAGAGCCAGGTCACACATTAGCATGCGTTTTGTTTTTTGTCCCGGAGTCCGTTACTCAGTCGTATCACTAACAACCAGGGGGATAGAGAGGAGGTTGAAGCCACTGTCCTGTTTGCTGTGTAGTACTGTATTTATACAGGGTGTTGGCCTTATATGAAGTGGGTAAATATTTGTAACACACATTTAAAGTGCTGCTTCTGCATTGAAACATCACAATGTACAGTAAAGCTTCTATATATATGTATATATATATAATTTTAGATTAGGCATATGTAATTAAATTAAAAAGTATATTCTGATAAAGTTTGTTCATCTGACTCGTTTTGAGTCATGATGAAAAACAACCACCCGAGCTAATCTCTCTTTAAATGGAATATTGAATATTTTGAATGTTTTCATGATTTAAAACAGGTAGAAATGCAAGAGGGCCCCCAAAACGCTAGAAACGTCCCTGTTACCTGCAATCAAAATTCAGACACTGACATGTATTAGCATGAATGACACATGCCTTGGTGTCTGGTGTGTTGCGCTGCCACAATATCTTTTCAAGGCCCTTCAGTGCGTATTTTCATGCCAGCTCTCATAACCGCGAGTCACTTTCATTAGCGAGTCGATGGCATTAAGACCGCCTGGAGCGACCTCCTCAAGGTGATTCGGCAGAAAAGTCTTTGAATCTGCCTGAAGCTGCCGCCTGAACAAAAAGATCAACGCGTGTCTGCGGAAATGCAAGTCTCCTCATCAAAGTTGGGCCTAAATGAGGTCCAATTAAGGTATTTCTACCACCACCATAAAACAAAAGCCACATGACAGGGGAGCCGCGGCTTCGCCCTCACCAATAATCGCCCACCAACTTCACACGTTGTCACTCAGCGGCAACAAGGTCAAAGATGTGGCGCTGACCTGTTTTTTTTTTTTTTTTTAAACGCACATGCCAATCACGACAACAGTAAAATCTCACTAAGGGGCTGTGAAACAAAGTCATTTATACACTGAAGGCTATTGCTCCCCCCTCCCTCCATTACCCTTTTTAATAATGATATCAGTAATAGAGTCTTTTGTTTGATAATGAGGGACGCTTTTCCTGATGGGGAGTAATAATAATGTAAGGCTATTATAATTTTATCCATTGGGATTGAATAAATAACAACGCTTTGTGCGATACTCAGCGTCCCACTAAAACATACACGTTCTGTTTGTGTGTAATTGTAGGGTTTGAATTTGAAGTGGCCAGGCACCTCAGTCGGGCAACACCCAGAGGAAAGCAAAGGTCCTCAGAGTTATTGTTTCAGCTGTAACAATGAAGTCGATTTAGCGCTAATCATACACTTTCGTCCAGCAATGAAAAGTCTTGTCTGGGTTCGCCCTCGGATGAGACTGTTTTGATGCTAATTGTACAGTGGAATAATAATGAAGCTAATGACACAGAGCTCTTTGCATGTCATTTAAGAGAACATGTTTGCGGTTCTGGGGGAAGACTGGTTCTCATAATGACTGACTCAGTCCTCGCTGTTTACAAAAGTTGGAGAGGTTGAGATCACAATTAAAGGTAGTAATTATACTGTAAATGCTGCTGACAGGACATTAGAGGAATCTCAAAGTTTTAGCACGTGGATAGTAAAGTCAGTAAATTTACTCCAAAGACCTGAACCTGCCCAGTCCTTTTTTTCTATTTTTCAATTTTTCTATTTTTTAAATAAATTAAAATAGGATTCTAAAATATACAATGTGCTTCAACAAGAAACAGATTCCAAAATATATTTGATGATATGGGATTTGATGTGATCGAAGCTACAGAGCCTACAATAACAGGGAATGACTTTGCACCTCACAGAATCAGGAATGGTGCGTGGATGCTGGACATGTCATTAGCCCTCGCTGTGTGAATGGCAGCGCTGCTGCTGCTGCAAAATGCCCTTCTGTGGCAAGTTATCTTTTTCAGGCTGAATTCTGTGCAAGTGAAAAACAGAACGGCGAACAACTCGACAACAAAGCGACAACTTTCTGACCGCTCCTGTCGCCCGCCAGCGTCAATGACTCCAGCTGCGACTGCCAAAAACACATATTCAACATCTGACAAGTCTGGATGATGACAAAAAAAAGTTAATTCTTAGCTCAAAACACTGAGTCGATGCTTGAGATAGAATTTCTCTCCTTTGTGGGATGGATGATAATAGGTGAA
Organism: Pseudorhombus dupliciocellatus; assembly: GCA_016785235.1. Classification (NCBI taxonomy): domain Eukaryota; kingdom Metazoa; phylum Chordata; class Actinopteri; order Pleuronectiformes; family Paralichthyidae; genus Pseudorhombus; species Pseudorhombus dupliciocellatus. The sequence goes on along the minus strand of JAFBJW010000018.1, from coordinate 1,166,325 downwards.
AACAAAGGAGCGGGGTGTAAAATGCTTCAGCTGAGCATGATTACAGCTGTGGCCGTCATTAGGCAGCCTCTTTAATGTAATTGATGGAGTGGATTCTCATAGCAGACCTCAATAGACTGGGCAGGGTCTCCGCGTTTATTTGGACTCATCTGCATTTGGTCTGTGCATGTGTGTGTATGTTTATGTGTGTGTGTGTGTGTTTGTGTGTGCACATGCAGAAAGGCATGAGGTAGAGCCAGAGTGTGCAATAATTACGACTTCACACTCTTCAGACACTTAGAGAAAAGAGCAAAACAAAACGCAGTAATCGGTGTGTCTGTGTACGTGTGTGATCGTACGCGCACACACGTTGTTGATGTGTGCGCAGCTACCGGGTCCCCTAAGTGCATGTGTATACCTGCGCGAGAGAGGGAGAGGGACTGTTTGCATTTGCTCAAGGATCCTGACCCTTCAGAAATGACACGTTTTCTCTATCTACCCCATCCTTTCCCCACACATTAGGTGCTTACAAAAGACAGAGCACTAATGCATCATCTAATTGGCCTAAGCTCCTGCCTCTGCCTCTCCCTCCATCACTCTATTAGCTCAGTAATTACCCATATGCCTCTGCGAGGCGGGCGTCCAGATAATGGCCGCCTCAAGGGCCCTTGAGCGCGCTAGAGAGGGGCCGCAGTCTGTCGCCGCGGGAACACAGCAAGCTCTCCAAACTATCCCAGCACAGTACTGGGAAAAACACAATGGGGAAAGAGTTTGGCAACTTGGCACACCCCCCCCCCCCCCCCCCCCCCCCCAAAACACAATGGGGAAAGAGTTTGGCAACTTGGCACCCCCCCCCCCCCCCCACCACCACCACCACTTCCACAGCTACCACCCTCTTCCCCACAAAAAAGAAGTTATGAGTTGAGGGAGTGGAGATGCAAATTGGGGGCTGTTCAAATTGGATGTGATATCTAACCGTTGTGTTTGTATAAACAGAATTTTACATGTCTTAAAAGGAGAGGCAGAAATTGTTCCACATCTCTCCCAACACATAAATTCAATCCAGAGTTCACAAGAATCAGAAAGACACAGAATGATGTTCCATGGCTGTGACATGAACCATTATCTTAGCTGTCAGCTCACTCGCTACAAACGTGCATCCATGCCACAGAGACGTCTTGTGAAGGCTGTGAGCCATGCTGTGACCTCGCTTCAAACTGCGGACTAAAGACTAAAGGCTAAAGCAAAAGCCTCTAGATTCCCCCCTGGCGGCTGGCTGCACTTAAGGTCATAAATGCCGTCTTCTCTATGTTAGTGGACGGGACATTGGCCAAACTAAAAAGCTGATAGTGAGTCAAGATCAGTCGAGCATGTGTATTTACGTTACCTTGCTTCTGTCACTCCATCACCCGACACAGGATGGCTGGATTCATTTCCGGGATATTTTGACTTATTTTCTGGATAGCAGGAGGAAGTGGAGATGTGTCGTCCATCTTCATATTGTTAAAGCTGCAATAAAAAATAATTTTTGGTCAGTTTCTCTAGTCAAGTGTAACGTTCCATTTCACAAGTCACCAATAAAGCGTGACAGATACACTTGTGTGGTAACATCTAAACCCAAATCTCCATCTCCAAAGCATTTTGTCTTTTCTGTGCTTTTCTTCCATTCTCTTTGTTTTTCCTCTCTGTCTCAACATCCTTTGAAAAAACGGAAAATCATAATTCTCCAATCTCCAGTCTTCAGCCTCTTAATTAAAATCACATAATCTGCCACAGAATCGAAGCGGCAGCTCTCACCCCATCCCTGAACGACACTTTCAAAAAGAGCAAAACAAAGAGCGTCTTAAATAATTCCCTCGCTCTCCGCAGTATAATATGGATTACAGAGTGCTCTGCCTCTTTCTCCCTCCACCTCCCACTCTTGCTCCCTCAATCTGGGATATGGTCTCATCCCTCCATCCACCCAAGGCAGATTTTGTGACACTCAAGCTGACCGGGAGGCATTATCTGTTTTTAAAATCAGATAAATAAATAAATAAAGCATCCAGTAGTAATGCTAATATTTGCCCTAAGAGGGTCTAAGGCTTCAGATCTGTGGACTTAATCTGGGTTTTTGGGGAGGTATCTTCCCTTGGCCGTTAAGAGATTTGCGAGATCACTGTCAGTCCTCGGCCGGCCTGAATTATCTTTGCATATTGTGTTAATCTGTTGGCATGCAGACTGTGGTGGACTAAGGTTCAAGTGGGAAGGATTAGGGCAGATCTGAGCAAAGCGGATGCAGGCATCCTTCTCACAAAACGGCCCATGCGTTTAGGGCCCTTCGTGTTTTGCTTTTTTGCACGTTGACCGAAGGGACGACTAAAACACTCTCACTCTCTGTCTCTCTCATACACATTCACACGTAAGGATACACACAAATCGCCACACAAATCCATCCTCTCTATTCTAGATAATTCCCCTCTTAAAATCTCCCCTCAGACCAACCACTGCGAGTGCAGGACCCAAAAAAAAAACACAGTGGCCATGCCCACTCTACAAATCCCAAAACCTTTTAGAGCTACTTGACAGAGAGAAATCCATCTGGAGAGGATATCCACCTTCCATTACTTAGAGACTAATGTCTAGTTTTAACGCAGCACTGTTTATTTACATGATCACATCTAAATAAAGCACGTTTTATGACCCAAACTCACCCCACTGGTAATACCTTATTACGATGCCTCCAGCACACGGCCATGAGCATTGACAAGATTCAGAACTTTGTTAACTGTTCGTTGTTGGTTCAACCGCCCAGCACTTTGTGTCGGACTCTCCATGATTATCTCTGGAGAGTGATAAAATCACTTCAGGTAAATGAGTGATTGGACTGGAGGACCGCTGAAGTACAACTTAGCAGTCCTTTAGCAGCTTCTGTTTGCTAAATGGAGCCATGGAGTTGGGAGGATGAGGAGGCTGGAAGGGTCAGAGGGGCACGCGGACCAGCAATTGGACAACTCTCGCAGGGACGAAGCAGCCAATCACGTTCTCCGCGAATCCTCAACCCGGGGACCCCAGAGATCCAGCAGGAGAGCCTGGATTTCATTTCCACCAATCACTTGGCTTCAATGAAAGCTAATTGAACGATTCTCTCAAATTATTTTATATGGTTTAAGTTCTTGGTAACAGAAATAACATTGTTGGAGGTTGCACTTGTCTGTATGGAAATGTAGGGGAAAAAAAAATTGCCGTCCATGGAGATGATTGTTGAGACATCGGAATACAGGATTAGAAAAATACAAAATGCTTTAAATCACCTGAATAAAACTGAATCAAATGATGTCATACATTTCAGATCATATACATCTATATATCTATCTATCTTTATACTAAGAATTGTTGCATTTTGCACACACACTAATGAGTCCACTAACCAAGAAAAATAGTGTTCATAGCTACGTCTAAGCAGTTTAATCAACCAAATGTCTTCGTTCAGGCTCTGTCTCACAGTCATGCCTTATTAGAGGCAGAATCTTCTGGCCCTTTCTGCCTGCGTTGATAAGGTTAATAGGTCTCTAATACGGTAATTGTCTGGTCAGGGAGGAAGGAGACCAAAAAATTTTAATTAAGGAGCGAGTAGATTTTTTTTTTTTTTACGTCTCCTCACTACGTTTGTACTCTGGACCTTAAATTATCTTCCAGATGTCAAGACATCCAGAGCAGTTGTTCTGTCATGTCTCCAATTAAAACAAACCGGCCGTTGTAGGGAAGTCGCTGCCTCATTACTATTTTTTTTTTTTTGTTGTTGTTTGTGATCCATGAGTGGGCAATAAGGACACAAATAAAATCTGATTAGCGGCGGCCACAGGACTCCTTGATTGATTTTTGTCCGATATTGTTTTCTGCAAATCCAATTAGGTTCAACTCTGTATACGCACGTTGCTCCTCATTTCATCGCAATACCCTCTGTTTGCTCTTTTAAGATACTTTGTTAAATGTTTTTATAATTACCACCAAGTATTATTGCACTGGAATATTTTTTCTAAACAAATCTTCAAAAGAAAAAAATGCATTAGACAGTAACCATGGGGGAAAACGTGGAAGAAAAAAGTCTAGTGGAGAAGTTACAAAGAAAGAGAAAAGCTTGATTAGCATTCAAGTCAAACAATTACAGCAGGAGTATTCATAAAGGGAAGGATCTTATTAGCTGGAGAAAAACAGAATGAGACGGACCATTTCTCAGCTGCTTAAGCCTCGGGATTACTCAACCTTCGGTGGCAGGGAGGAACAATGTGGCTTTTAAAAACCCATTTTGGAGAGAAGCATCTGGTTGACAATTATCTGCCTCTAAGCTGTTTAATAGGTGGTCGGGAGGAGAGGTCTTTAAGATCCTCATTCAGGATTGCAGCGATCTGGGCCTCGGTGTGCGCGGCATCTCAGAGTGTGTGTCTGCGCGTGTGTGGTTTAGGAGGAGACTGACATAAGAAAGAGGGAAAGGACAGAGGGAGTTTTAAGCCTGCTAAGCAGATCAGTGTCTTTGTGTGCAGTCAACAGAGGCACTTGAAACTTCTTGTGAGCCCTCGCTGTCTGTGGCTAATTCTCCCTTTTTATTGCTTTTGTTCAGAGACGAGGAAAAGACTGAGGAAGGGCATTTATGAAATACTTACAAAGCGGTTTTTCTGCGCGTCTTCACTTGTTGAAGTGTTTCGCAGCAGAAATGTGATAAAGCAGGAATTCAGGACAAATAACTGATAATTCCCCAAACTCCCAAAGTGAGGCAAATTGTAAATAAACAGAGCGCTAACGCTTTCTGACCCCTCTTGACTCCTTAAAACAGCCTGTTTGTGTTTACAGATTGATTTAATTGTAAAAAGAAACAGTCAATAATCTGTTTTCCCAAACGATTTTTAATCACCCTTTCAAATATTTGTGCCGTCGCTTGTGTGGAGTCGTGTCCTTTAGGATTTGAGATGGCCACAAACAACAGGAGGAGGAAAAAAAAAGGCACCGCCAGAAAAAAAAAAAAGATCAACAAACAGGCGAAGCATAGAGACAGAACAGTTTGAGGATGAGCGCTGCTAATCCTGACCTCAGCTAAGGCTAATGCAAATGCGTGTGTATCAAATATGTAATCGACATTAGTTACAAAAACAAGGATCTGCCAGCACTCTGCTCTTTGTTCCGTGATTGTGGAGGAGGGAGATTAAGATGGGCTTTAGTGGTGCTCAGGGATGGAAGGAAGGAGAGCACTGTGGAGGGACGGCTGGGTGCACCCGCGCTCCGAGTCAAGAAAACAAGTGAACCTTTGCAGACGAATCTGTTCCTCGTTTTCTTTTGAGAGAAGAGGAATTTCATCCACACAGTGTTAACTGAGGCTCCTGATGTTTGATTTTTTTTTGTTTGTTTATATCTAGTGTCTCAGAAACACATGATAGCAGAGCAAATCAAACTAACCTTAAAGTTATTAATTTATGAACTTAAGCGTGTCTGACCACAAATTCCATTCCATTCCATTCCAGTAGGTGGCAGTAATGTGCATTAAGGCCTATTGTCAACTGTTTTGGCCACAACACACCGATCGCAGAGATTTTTTAACTGCTTTTGTGGTTAAAAAACACGATGCTAACATTAAAAGCCCTTGATTCCTAACATTGTGAGGTTGTTGTGATGAATCATGATTCTAAATGTATACAGGTAGCTAAATGTTCACTATCCTAAATTTAATTTGAATTTCACTTTATTTTACTCACTCTCAAAGTCTAATTTCATCTAGTTGTTGTTGCGTTTTCACCATGAAAAAAGTTTAATTTATAACAATACAAATCTTAATTAACCCTGCAGGTGATTTGCCATTGTGCACATACAGCAAAAAATCCCCCCCGTCCTCCGTGCTGTGGGAGGTGGGGGAGTGTTGTCAGTGGTGTTGCGGGGCAGTTTTGGTGGTTAACTGTTTACAGGATGACACTGGGGCACAAGTCTTCCTAGTTTGTTCCTCCCCTGGAAACCTGGAGAAACAGAGGTAACCTATTTTCTTTGGCAAGGTTGAGCAGTCACACGGAGACTGTGCTGCTCCTTTAGGCTCTCGCACCTTGCTGTCTCTATCCCTCCTGGCTTTTCTTTTTTAAAATTTTACCTCTTAACTTATTTGGTCTCAGCCACCACTTCCTCTTCTCATCACTCATCTTTTTTTTTTCATTCCTCCTTGTCCTCCACTTTTCTTTCATCCCTCCATCCGTCTTTCCCTCCATGCGCTGCCACACAGGGATAAAGGAGAGGTCTTGCTGTGCTGCGTTCGCCTGCTTGGTTGCAGGGTTTGTTGTTAGTAAATGAGGTCATTAGAAGACACTCTGACCTAACCAAAGGCATTTGGGCTGCACGCTGTATTTTTTCTCCACTTCTCAGTAGAAAATACACATGTTTGATGGAATGGCTGGATTCTGGGATCATTACCACGTCACTATATCAGCAAACAATCTCGGATGAAAAAGATCATCTCCGCGTTTTTTTTTTAAACTCTATATACACCCAAGAGAGAAGGAGGACATGTTTGTTTACAGCACGTTGATCCTCTCTCTTGTATGTCTTCGTTCAGGTTTTCCATTGTGTGGTGCTGATGGGAATATTTGCTCACTTGCATCTTTCAGCAGGTCATTAGCACACCGACCTCCTCCGGCCTTGTGGAGGTTGTCCTGCTGTGCTCTCACATCTGCTCATTCAGCTGAGGTTGGTCTCGGGAGCTGGTGAGAGAAAGTCCGACGAATGTCCGGAGCGTCTCACATTTGAGTTCTCGCTTTCAGCTCTTCCGGAGAGTGAGCAGCCTCATGAGCAGCCTCCTGTTGGTGCGTTGGACGAAGCTAGCATCAGGGTGACACCTCCAGACGCGCCTTGGGCCTCCAGTTCCTCTCTCTCTCTGTGGCACATGGCCAGATCCCCGATGACACCTGTGGGCTTGGCAGGGCTCCTGGTTTACAGTAGCTGTTAGCAGGCTTTTATGTCAAACAAAACACCAACACAGTGCGTTCTGTCTCACTCTACCTCCATAGCCCCCCACCCCCCAACCCCCACCACCAGAATATTACTCCAGCCCCTTTGCTCCTGCACTCAAAAGTGGCCACAGCTCTTGCTCCTGTAAACACTGCCAGCGACTCGGACTTTTTCGTGCCATGTCAACGCGCTTTAATTAGCAGTGAATGTCAAGGATGTCTGCCGGGTCCACCTCATTTCTCCACGAGCCAAACCCATTTCTTCTGTTGTGTAACACCGGCCCCCATTGTCCTGAGCGCACTCATAAACATACTTCATACGCAGCATCTCTGGAGTGTATTCCATTGTTCCTCAAGTGGCGAGACGAGTGCTGCCGCTCTCCAAATGGACACTGCCACATCTCCTGAAACAATACGTTTCCCCCCACGCCACATCGCTCGCGCATGTTTAAAAACGCCAGACCTTGACCACTTACGCCTGGAAAGAAAATTACCTGGGCACAAAGCGGGAGCCCTTGTCTACACCCTAAAATACATCATAGCACTCTTGTCACTGCAAGTGGAGGGTCTATTATAAACAATTATTTTAGCCCTTCACGAACAGTTTGGTCATTGTGATGCATTGTGTTTTTGAGCGAAGAAGTACAGGCAGTAATCAATGGAGGAGCCGTACGGTCAAGGTAAAGTTGCCGGCTGATCTAAACACATACGTACATGAGAAGGAGGGAGGGAGAGGGAGGGAGCAGCGTCCGAGATGATGGACGATGTATTGCAGATTAAAACAGAACCAGCAACCATTGAACTTTTCTAAATTTGAAAAAAATGGATTATAATCTCGAGGCAAAGTTCTTTCCTTGTTCTATCCTAAAGGCTTGAATTTACATTTATTACAGGTTTTGTCTTTAATAATTAAACATAACAAAATAATAGATACTTTCAGTGAAATGTAATATAAGGGCACAACAAATAATGTTTGAGGTTAATTTAAAAAAATATATCAATTTATAATATGTTATTTAATATTTAATATATTATATATTATGTCAATATCTATCAATTTCTACAGCTTATATGGTGGCATTTCTACTTTAACCAATACTTTGTACCATTTGCAGTTAGTCCACATATTTTATATACAAATTTATAAAAGCAATATGCTAATTTTAAGGAAATGAACCTACGAGGAGGGCTTGGTGTGACAGAAATATGGACTGAGAAAGAAGGACGGAGATAAGAGACAAAAAGCGTGAAAAACAGAAGTGTGAGACGTGTGGGTGGACACTGGGCACGGTGGCAGTAGGCACAGGGGCTTAATGAGAGGTGAGCCAGAGGAGAAACCGAACAAGGACAGAGGGAAGGTAGCAGGGAGAGGGAGAGGTGAGAAGGAGGGAGTGAGTGATAGATGGTGCAGCGGGAGAGGGGGAATGTAGAGGAGGAGAGGGAGGGACAGGACTTTGGAAAACAGAAACAGTAAACAAAAAGCCAAGAATAGAGTCCAGGTGTGAAGACAGAAGAAGTGAGGGAGATGGGGATGGAGAGAGGACGGCACAGAGGAGAGCAGCGGAGGAAGAGCAAGGTAGGTTCAGCAGGAGGTGCCCTCCAAGTGAAAGACCTGCATTAGGCTGAAAAGGAAAAAAAAAGCAAAGTTGGAAGCAACTTTCACTTTATCATGTTATCTGATCAATTCTAAATTTCTGATGAAATTCTAAATCCATAGTTTATACAACACTGATTATTGCACCTTCATAACCTGTTCTCTGACAGCTGAGATGAAAAAAACATTTGTCAAAGTTAGGGTAACTAGACTTTTTCCGTTAAAAAAAAAAAAAAAATGATACTGCAAAACTACTACTTCATGAAATGTAAAATCTAAATAAACAGCTTGGAAGAACATAGCATGTAAATGTATAGAAGAGACAGGGATCTCTCTCAACAAAGAAACCCTCAGACACAAAGGAACACGAGACAGGGACAAACAGACAAACTTGGCTCTGTCCCAACTTGTGAAGGAGTTTGGGACAGCACCATGTGTCCCCCTCTCCTCCTCCTCCTCCCCACCGCTGCCATCCCCCCTATAAAGGTGATGTATGGCCAGGGGATGGATGTGCCCTTGTCAGAGGCCTGTGTCTGAAAATGCTGATGGATGGAGGGATGGAGAGGATACGGCGAAGGAGGAGAAGGAATGCAGGTGATGGGGAGATGACATTGATGGAGCATGGGTGCACCACACCCCACATCTCAGACAGCTGTTTAGCGACAGGAGCTAACACTCAGTAGTGACAGCGTCAGTGTGTGTGTGTGTGTGTGTGTAGGGGACATATGTAGAGGAGGCTGCTCTGTGGGTCTGTGTGAATTTATAGAGAAGAGAACATAAAGGATGTTTCTTTCAACATAGTCGATTATCTGTCAGAATCTATTTCCTCGGTGCAAGAGAGGCAGCGTCTCCTATCTGTGTCTCATGCCCTTCAAGGCTCGGCTGTAGCCTGCAGGCAAGCCTCAGGCTCCGAGGCCTCCCTCCGTGTGGCAGGGTACCAGATCGGACTTAGACACACACACAGCTGTGGCCCAGGGGCCTCGGCTCCACCCAGAGAATGACACCCAGACTCCCCAGAGCCATATTTAAGAGCAACAGTAAGTGATTATGTGTGTGTTTAGAAGCTGTATCAGTGTGTAACTGTGTGTGACTTTTAGCCCGCAGCCAGCAGGCATCCAAGGGCCCTTTCAAATTGAAGAGAGGATATGTGAGGGTGGGGGTGTGGGGTGGATTAGCAGATTCCCCTCGGAGCTCGGTGGGTTTCCGAGCAAGGACTCTGGGAATATCAGGAGTATCTGTCACAGTGGAACACGGTGGAACATCACAGCAGCAGTCATAAATCACACAGCTTGTTCTGCTCGTCATCCAGCGGCCACAGGTCACACTGTCGGACTTCTACCGAAACACATCAAGAGTAGAGTGGCAGTGACTGTAGCAAATGTCTGCTCGGCTGGCCATGAGCTTCTATCAGATGCTTCAGTAGTTTCCTTTGACTGATCTTTGACTTCCAAAACAATCAACTTTTAAAGAGAAGATCACCCCAACTTTCCGAACAAAACACATTTGTCTGGTTTAGAAAAGTCAAAACCATTTAAAATTAAAAAGGAACTCCTCAAGATGAATTTTGCCAATTATTTATAAATAGTTTCCGTTTGGACACTTTTTTTCTTCCCATTTGCATTTGACATATCTGAAGCTAAAGTGATCTAAAGAAGCAGAGTAGATAGAATAAACTATGACCAAAATATATCTGACCATCAGATATCATATATCTGACCTTTCCAAGACCAACATGAAACTTTCCCCACTACTTTAAAGCCAAAAAAACGAAGGTAAGTAGAGTTGCAATGAGATGAAACAAGTGTCAGGCGAAGAATGTGTCTTGTTAGTAGTGCTGTTACTAATGTTTGATCATAATATTCATCGGAGGAGGTGAAAGGGTTGAGGAAGAAAGCAAAGGGGCTGAATTAAAACTAATAGATAAAGGGAAGCAGAGGGGCGATGGGGCGGTGGAGATTAAGGGAGGAATGTGAAAAGGGGGAATAATTAGGGCAAGTTTAATTGAGGACTGGAGATGTAGTGGGAATGTCGAGGAGGGGAGGGGTGAGGTCTGGCTTCGGACAGCGGACTGGAAGTGTGTGTGTGTGAGTGTGAGTATGCGAGTGTGTACAAAATGCACTTGTGACACAGAGCAGTATTGACAAGCAGGGCCGATGTCCCTGAGAAAACCTTCAGAATTCAATCTCATTGATTCCCACAGAGGAGCGGAGGACGCTGCCTCTGGTCCGTACTCAGAGTCATTACACACGTGTGCACTCACACACACACACACACACGCACACGCACACAGACACACAGATGTAGTACAGTAGGGTCACATTATTTAGACTCGTGCACTTTCAGCCCATTCATAGAAGAAAATGATAGAAATTTGGTGTTTTACACAAGCAGAATAAACTATTGTGGTTATTTTTTCTCAGCCATTCACAGAAGCAGCCCTGAATCTCTCAGAGCTTGTGTTTTTTTAATGCCGAGCACTAATCTGTCTCATTTCTATAGCTCCCACACTTAGGACTTCATTACATTGTTAATGCCTCTCCCTGTGTGCACGTCTGATAGAGTGAATGCATCCACATGACTAGCACATGTGTGTGTGCCCATGGCGTGTGTGTTTGTGTGTGAGAGAGAAATGAGGAGATTGTGGTGGGTGTAGAAGGGGGTGGTGGTGTTTGGGGGGGGTGGATGGGTGGCACAGAGTCCATGTGTTGTATGACCTTGGTCACTGCTGAGGGGACCTAGTTTCTTGCCAAGCCAATCAATAAGCTAAACAGGCGGAGGATGGCTATTTGGAGCATGGGAAGCCAAACTCAAATACTGATAGGTTATCTGCCTGTCCCAGCACCACTTCTGTGCAAATATTGGACCAGCACATTTTTCACGGTGACTTGCATTTGGAAAAAAAAAACGGAAGGGAGTCAAAGGGGGAGTCGAGAACAGACATGGTTGAGTGGATATGTTGCAGAGGGCAAAACCTCCCTCCTCCCTCAGAAACCCTCTTCTTACCCCCGAAACCTCCAACCAACAAGTACGCCTCTTTCTCTCCCCTGTTGTCTCTCTCTCTCTCTCTCCTATTCTTTCACTAGGCCAACTGAACATGACACACCCACACACATGCACACAAATTGCACTGAAAATTGTGTCAACTTTTGGATAATTTTCTGAATTCTAGAATGTGCCGAATCTCAGACTGTTCTATATCCTCCTTGTGTTAGACAATAGATAAGTCATCAATAAACTGTCCTCTATGTACATTTTCTTGAAACGTCAATAAGTTGTTCGTAAATGGGATGTTTCGTCATCCAACGTTTCATTTAGTTTTTGTTCACATTAAAACACATTGAAAAATAAATTGCTCAACCAATTGGCCGTGATAAGGTTCTGGAAGGTGTTACTGAACTAAAGAGTCACAAAAACAAACAAGCCGAGCGAGATTTAACAACAGGGGAAGACAGATTTCAGGAACCCTAACAGTTGTCAACAACATTTTGGCTTAGAACTGACACACAAAGCATTAATAATGAACAAAGCAATCGCAACAATTCACAAGGTATACCTCTACAAAGTGTACCTCTACAGAAATCCCTGAGCTATGTATCTAAAATTGTGTATGTATCTGGTTGTGTGTGCTGATGTGTGTGGGATAAAAGCTTTTGCTTGTAGTATTTGCTTTCAACTGTAAACGTAGGTGTGTGTGTGTGTGTGTGTGCGTGTAGTGACAGAGACAATGCTGTGTCTCAGTGATCTGTAGTAGATGATGGCAGCTGGATCTGATCAATAATGGATAAGTGACACATGCCAACTTCTGTATCCCAACCACCCTGGAGAGACACTACTCAGGCGGATGGATGTGTGTGTGTGTGTGTGTGTGTGTGTGTACATGTTCTTGCATCCGTGTTTGTCTGTTGTATTTTGTGGGACCCCTTCGAGACAATTCAAAGCTCAGGGACAGGAAGAGAAAGTAACGGAGCGACAGAGACGTAGACAGAGTGAAGGAGGGCGAGGCAACAGAGGGAAGAGGGGTGAGGCGAGGGGGAGAGCGCTGCGCTTTCCCCATCAGGTGCAGGAGTCAAAGCCAGCTCGTGTCGGTGCAGCGGAGACTGGAACAATGACTTCAAGAGCAGCGCGCAGCAAAACCACATTAATTATTAGAGAGCAGCGATCAAAGCACAACTGTGACATGAAATAAATGAATTAAAGCTGGAAAAAAATATCGCCATCTGGACGAAGGGATTCACATCCCTGAACAACTTGCTGCTCAGATGCCTGGCTTTTTGTGTTTCTGCTTTGCAAATGAATGGCTCCACATTATGTAGGAGGCTGAACTAGTTTCTTTTCCCTCCAAATGATGTTAGTGCTTAGGGCTGTTGTTTATGTATAAAACATTTTCCTTCTAATATTGAGATGATTATCAGTTTATCTTATTTCTGGATCTGGCTCTTGGCTTAGCAGGCAATCAGTTGTGTCATGAAATGCTCAAATCATTTTTCTGCATCTTTTTCTGATGTGGAAAATTTTTATGAAGCGTATGACTTTGGCTGTCTGTCCTTGTTTAAATCAACTGCAGTAAACTACTGGACCAAAAGTTCCAAAAGTTTCACAAATCCAGTGAATTTACACACATTTGCAAAAACGCAGGGCTGAGGTTTAAACTATACACATTCCCACAGGAGGTTTCCCTAAAGGTTAAGCTACCCCTTTAAATCCTGCAGTTTTTCATTAAGACTCCCAATAGCTGGTGGCTGTTGCAGTTCAGTGGAGGCATGTGATTATAGATCATGTGTGTTTGGTAACAGAGATGGCCTCTTTTTCAGCCTGTCTGCAGCTCTGGCTGACTGAACTGGTGTGATGTTGTCTTCCTGTTTCAGCTCCTCCACTTGTGTCTGGCTCCCATCCCTTAACTTTCTCTCTCTCCAGCCATATCACTCGCTGCCTACCTCGCTTTCCCTCTTTTCTCTCTCTCTCTCGCTCTCTCTCTCTCTAACACTGGGCACTGCTCCACTCCCTGACCATCTGGGCCTCTCCTCCACGAAAGTGTGTTTCTGTGTGTGTGTATGTGTGTGTTTGGATTCAGACAGGCATGTGTGAGCGAGAATTTGAGAGCAGTTGCTCCTCAAGAGGGCATATATGTGTATGTCTCTGTTTGTGTGTGTGTCTTTGAACAGTTTGTGTGTGTGTGTGTGTGTGTGTCAGTAGAAGAGCCTTCCTTCGCCAGGTGGACAGCTGCTACTTAGTAGCTTTACAGCCTCGCCAGCAAAGTCAGGGAGAGTGCGCTGGCAGACTTAACCCTTAATTCTCCAAAACAATGCTCAACAATGACGTGTGGCTGATGTGTGTGTGTGTGTGTGTGCCCATGTGCCCATGCATACATAAATGTGTGTGTGTATAGTTATTTCATTATGATCAGTACTTAACTCACTAATATTTCATACTAGTTTTGCTGTTCAGTCTATATGCATGTAAACAAGAAGGCAATATCCTTGTGCATATGCAAGAAAGACAGGTCTATAAAAACCTTGAAAAACAATGTCAAAGAAAGTATGGAAAAAAAGTTCAAACTTCCCTTTCCTAATCCTGCTCACTATCAAACAAGCATATGTTGATGAAAACACAGAGGCCTTGATGGAGATAATACAAGGAAAAAAGGAATTAAAAAAAAAAATATTCCACAACACACACGCAGCAGAAATCATATCTTAAAATCTAAAACTACCTCAGAACTAAGTGGAAGCAACAACCCTTTTCATCAGGCGTATGGCTATAGAACATCCACTGCTATGTATACTGTATGCACTGTACCATCATTGGCTCTTTGTGAGCGTGCATATACGTTATGAACGATCTATGGCTGTGTTTGTCAGCCTGGCAGTCAGATTTAATACTCTTATCCGTCCCTGTGGTCCCGTCTTTGTCTGGTCCTTAAATGGAGGTTTAGTCTCTGCAGTGCCTGGCCTGGCTGGATGAGCTTAATCAAACCATTAGAGTCCTGAGCCCCGAGGAGCATCTCACCACCTCCTACTGAGATCTGCTCTAAGACACGGTGGCGGTGGCAAACACTCAAACCTCTGGATTAGATCGGCTCTCAGCGACTTAGCGTTTTGTCCCTCTCGCTGCTCGCCGTCTGCGCGGCTTGATCTGTCTGTCAGACTAAAAGCACTTTCTTTAGAGTTGTCGGGTGAACGCAAGTGCAAACAGATGTAAAATACGTTTCTACAGGACTATAACAATTACAAAACTTTTTGTCTAACATTTTAATACATGTGGATAATCTTGTTAACCATATGTCAAATCCTGGTTTGGTCTTTAAACTAGATCAAGACCTGTTAGGTTGCAGGGACTGTTTGGGACAATTGGACGACTTATGCTCAGTGATGTCCTCCCATGTCCTTGAATGTACAGTAAACTCCATACAATCCCTTCGCTCCGAAAATTCTGAACTTGTTTACGACAGTCACACAGTGAGTACCCCTCAGAGTGATCCTCTATATCCTGGTTTTCCGCAGGCTCTATCCTTAATTGATTTCACATGCAATGAACGAAACGTTCCTCTATGACCAGCACACAAATGACGAGCAGCGACAATGCCCATTTTTCCCAGGCCTCTTGTCTGTGCTGCTTGTGTTTCAGTGTTCTTGCTTTGATAAGCACTATCGAGACGCATTCTTCCTCGCCCCCTAGAGAATGATGGGTATTAGTGTTTTCCGAAGAGTCTGGAGTCCACTGCCTCCGTATGTCTTCGTCCAAGGGAGACAAGCATATCAAAATACTTCCCCCGCAGTCCAGCTGATGCGCAATGTGAAAAAAAGATTAGAAACCGCGGCTTAATTTGAAGGGACGGCTTTGGAAATATCAAGAAGGGGGCATCATCCCCTGTGTTTGGTTGTAGGAAGTGGATAGAGATATCCCCCTTTGTAAATCTTTCACTGTGACATTTGTTTGAAAAAAAGGGATGGGGAGAAAGAAAGAAGTAGGACATTTTCTAAAGCCTTTCTGTGTTGCAGGAATTAAACAAACGCAAAAAAGGGATAAAATCGGCTTAGACTGCTGAGACAAGTACATCTAAGAGAATGCACAAAAGGAGGGGTGTAAATGGCGGATTCTTCCCGGCTAAAAACTTATCAAGCACAGGCTTTGTGCTCAATCCATTTAAGTGAGTCCCTAACACGCCCCTATTGTATGCCTTTAATGGTCGAAAAGTGACTTGTGTAGGGCTATCGGCTCTTCATGGGGATTACAGCTAAGTGCTTAAGTTGTAGTGAAACCCGGATTTACTGATGGCAAAGAGAAAAGAGCAAGGGAGGGAGGGCAGAGAAAGGACCCTTACCAAGGATTTGTGTCGGGATCGCACTGTTCCTCTCCGAGTCGAGAGAGGACAACTGGTGCTCACATGCCAGCCAGCGCACGGACACACACACACACACACACACACACACACACACACATACACACACACACGTAACAATGCTTTTGCACAACAACCTTTTCTCTCCACTTGCCTGTCTTTTCCTTGTGATCTCGCTCTCTCTCACTCTCTCTTCCGCTTCCCCTCCTCTCTTTCTCTCCTGCACTCTCTCACTCCCATCCCCTGTTTTAATTAATTTCTAGCTGTGCTACCGTATGAGACTTGGCCCTGGAAGTGTCTGCTCCTGCAATTTCAGCCCACATCTCCAGCGGCTGCCAGAAAATGACTCAATGCTCCTTGTGTTTCAAGATGAGAGGAAACAAGAGAGATGAACTGTCCGAAATAATAAGGTTCAATAATTCATAAAGGTTCTCAGTATAAAGGATGTTTACCATTTGTCATTAACATAAGTCAACTTGTGCAATTATCAGCTGTTCAGCTAAACTTAAACCAGAGCTGTAATTATGCAAATTCTCACTGAAATTTGAAAGCAGATTTTTATTTTTAATGCATTTCAATTGAAGAGATGACGTTGGGCAATTATTAAAATATGGAGAAAATATTAAGTTAAGGAGTTGATAAAGTAATTCCAGAAATGTCTGTGGTCCGTTAACTGTTTATTCCATTGGCCTCAAGCAAGTCCATATCTCAGTCTCAGTGACTATGACAGTCTGTTTTTAGGGTGTGCGTGTTTGTGCGAGAGTGAGAGAGCTAGAGCTAGAGAGAGACGGACAGTCAGACAAAAAGAGGCAAGGAGGGGCTGAGAGAATCAATACAGCTCGACAAAGAAATTAGATTTAAAGTAGTGGAAAAAAAATGCAATCAATACGTGGCGGACTATGTTAAATCACTGTATGGGAAAACACAGAAGTGTACATTTTCATCGTGAAACTTTAGGGGTAGTTGCAGTTCAGTAGGTGGTTCCTCAGAGAGGCCCAGGACGCATTCACAAACAAACTGCTAACTCTGCAATCTGATACAGTTATTGTATCATTACATCAAAATCCAGAGGAAAAAATGGTTCAAAAATGTAATACAGTAGTACTATTACAGTATTATTACACTTCAATCAGTAACACAGATCCATTCATTTAAATTCAAAGTACGTAACTGCGATATTATTTCTTAACTCTAAGATGAACTTCCACTGAAATCTGTCGAGTGCCCTTTAAATAAATTAAATGCCCAGATTCAAACAGGCAGTGTTGTTGTGTGTTGTCAACGCAGGAACAGGGCAGCTGTCATCTACTTGTGCCGGTGGCGAAGTGCTGTCACTTTCAGAGACGAGTGACATTGATTTGAAAAGGAAGAGATCACGATGACACCAGTGATGGACGAGTGTGCCTGTGTCTCCTTGAGCATTGTGCGTTTGTGTGTCTGTTCCCTGAGCTAACAAACTGCACCAAGGTAAACTTCGGAGCACCTGCCTGTCTATTGTCGCGCTCTCACCCACATGCACTCGCACACCTTTCCCCTGAGCACACAACACCCAATACTGAGTAAAGATGAAGAAAGGGGCCAAGCCCTGCATCAGGCAAAGGCCTCCTATTCAAATAAAGACAGTAAACCTTCTGTCTTTCTCTCACTAAGCCTTGATATATTCCTCAAAGCCAACGGAGGCCCATTGTGCGTCTCTACCTTTGTCGTGTAATGTTTAAGCAGGCGGACGATTATAATGATGATGATGATGACGATGACGGCGATGATGATGGCGACGGCAGTGGCTTTAAGGAGAAGCAGCTGCTGAGGTGCACAGACAATCGACCTGTTTACTCAAGAAAAGGTACGCTGCGGATGTTCAAAGCGACGGCTGCTGAATGGTGTGTGTGTGTGTACAGCAGGAGTGACTTCAAGTCTGTCTCACACAAAGGTGATTATATCTTTCCAACAGTGACTTAATTAGATCAGTTTGAATAACCTGCAGATATGTTTGACGGCTTGTGTCACCATTACGTTAACCATCATAGAAACAAGCTGAGCGGGTTAGTAATTGAGCTCTGTAATCAATCGTCAATGTCACTGACTTAAGTCCAAATACTAAAAATCGCCAAAAGCTTTCCTCCATGAAAACATATGCAGGATGTCTTTAGAGCTGTGTTGTTTGTGATTATGATCAAATCTAACTTTAATATGTTTGTGGAACATCAAAAAATGAACTTATGTGCATAACAGGTCAATGACGGCTCGTGGTCCAGTCCACTGACAACAGGTTACAATGAGGATGAAGTAGAAATGAAACCTCCACTGCTCACGGGCAGATGTGGTGTCCGTGAGTTCAGTAAAACAACGCTTCCTCAAAGATTAAACTAATCCTTTAAGTCTGCAAGAGGCTGATGTTGCACAAAATAAAAGAGCTGCATAAAATGAAGCACTCAACGAACAATGGCGAAAGGCTGGCTCACTCTTTTCTATCGAAGTTCTTGTAATTTAGCCTAAGATACTCGTCAGTCTGCTGTGTCTTTTACATTTGTGGTAGCATGACCCGCTCTTCCATCTTGCAGCCTGTTTCCAGGATTTGCTGTCCCCTCGCCGTGGTGACAGGGATATTTTCGCACTACTTAAGCTCCAGATGCTGAGAGGCTCCTTGTACTGGCACTGCTGCAAGAGGGCCAAAGAGGTTAATGCACCCAGGGAGGGAGACGCAACCAGCTGTTGGCCTTCTAATGTTTAAAACCTCCTCCCCTCCATCCATCCGTCCCTGCTCCTCTCCATTCTTTTTCCCTCCCTCCACCCTTCAAGGGAAGAAAGCCCAGGCAATAAAAAGCGCTCAAATGCTGAAACATCTGCTGAGAACGTTTCAGTGTGGCCAAGAGCGTCTTAACTCCTCCCGAGAAACAATATGAGGCCACATGGGCGACAGGGACTTAGAAGGAGATAAGAGGCAGTAATGGTTGGATGGAGGACTTGGGGGGCTGCAAATGTATAATTGAGAGGTCCACGCAGAGAAGGGGGCTGGGAAGGGAGGGACAGCAGAGGAGGGGAGACAAGGAGAGAGGAGGATGACATAGGAGGCCAGGGGAAAGTGGTGTGGTAAACAATGCTGCTGCATTAGCATGATAATCTGAAACATGCCTTGATTTACTTAAAGATGTAGGTTATACTGGGGGAGGAGTGTCTGTGTGTGCTTCTGTATGAATGTGTGTGTGTGTGTGTGTGTGTGTGTGTGTGTGTGTACTTCAGACATGAGTCATTTATAATGATGCACAAAGGGATGCATGGATCCATGGACATGCAGTCACAACATAGTAAGTCTGAATGCTAAGCAGCTTATGGGCTATTACAGGCTGTCTGCTTCACACACGGTTTTACAATTCAACATTTATGAAAGTGAAAATGTCCTCAGGGGTGGTTGGATGTTTCAACCCAGAGAGAATCCACCTCACATTCAAGGTTACGTTTTCATTTTTAACTTCTCAGACAAATGGCGAAATGTGAAGGAAAATCGCACCATTAGGAAGCACTGCTACTGCAGACTCCAAATACACAAGATGGAGTTCATGTCACGAGTTAGTTTGGCTAATTATCTGGATGGTGGAAGGAAGTGGAGACCCGGCGTCCATCTTTATGAATATCATAAATAAAACAAGAGATTAAAACCACGATCATAACCTTCACAGAGGTTAAAACTGCTGGGAGCAGATGATATTGCGGCATTAGTGGCTGTGATGACTGTGTGTTAACATTGGTAGTGTAAATGAGTTGAGTCTGGAGTGAGGCGTCCTAAATGTCATTAGGCAGTCTGCAGGTCATGAAAACAACAGATTGTGACATGGGGCTGTTCGAAGAAGCCGAGCCAGTCTACTGGCTCCTAACGTAAACCTCAACGCATGTGTGACTCTTTTCAAAATGAACTTTGAACAGGACAAGGTAGAATGGCGGAAAGATGAACATTAATCATGCTTATGTCCTGGAGAAAAATGTGCATGTAGTGAGAAAGAAAAGGATAATAAGAGGTAATGAAGTCAGTGGGTTCATGTCATAGTATGACACACACACACACACACACACACACACATATATTCCCTTCTGCTACTGCTGCATGTCCTCATCACATACACTTGTCATGTAAAGTGAATGTGAGAAGAAGCAACAGCTGGGTTCACTGCTGCGTCTGGACGGCCAAGATGGACCCAGACGTGCGTTTGTGTGCGCGTGTCCTTAAGTGTGTAGTTTTATGATAATGCTATCTATGCCATTTACTTACAGCACATGCCTAGGGGGAGTGTGCGTGTGAGTGTGTGTGTGTGTACAGCTGCAGTCTAATTTGATGCATTGATGCAGCGCATGAATGTGTGAGCGGTGCGAAAAATGTGTGCATGTGCAAGTGTGTCTCTCCGTCCAGGCGCCACTCGCCCTGATAAAAGCCCTTTGACACTCAGCTGTTTAACAGCTCAAACTGTCTTTGCTCAGTGGATTAATCACACACACACACACACACACACACACAGCTTCAGTGACCTCTACGACACCTCACATACACCTCTTCCCAATTTAACAAGGAACTGAGTGTGTGTTCGTGTGTGTGTTGAAGAGTGTGTGCATGCAAATGGAAGCGTACACACATATCCTGTGGCCTGCTGAGGGCGTCCTACTCCGTATGGCCCCTCTCCTCTGCATTTTAACGCTGTGGTGACAGGTGCTGCTCCAAGAGACAATAGAGCTCCTCCAGAGCTGGCAGCCAGCGCACACCGCAGAGAGAGAGACACACAAAAAAGAGGCGTTTGTAACTGTGAGCAGATGCAAAAAAAAAAAAAAAGATCTATTCTTTCTCCCAGGTTTAGTCTAAATTCAAAGGTGAGAATAAGTGGGTTTAAAGAAAAGCAAGATGGGAGTGTGAACTACTGGGGAGATGAGAAATGGAGACTGAGTAGGAGAACTTGAGTGCCGCGGAGAAAAAGAATAGGTAAATAACAAAGGAGCATGAAAGATGTGGAGCTACACCCTGCTCACAGCTCTTTCAGCTCAAAAGGAGACGAAAAAAGACTGTTGAAAGTTTTCAGCGAGCCTTTGATTCCACCAGTTTGCAATGTGACTCCTCACAAGCACAAAGACGAGATGTCAGAGCACTTCTGTGCTTTTTTTTTTGCACAGGCCACACAATACAAACCCTCGCTGCCCAATTGGAGTCTGTGGCTCTGATTCAACATGTTCGCTGGTTTCTGGCAGCATATTCTTAGTAAGAGTGTGAGGTATGTTTCCTGGGTGAGAGCGTATACAAATAAAAAGCTCGGCCCAACTGAGACTCTATTTCCAAGTGAAGTTCATCTCCGACACTGTGAAGGCACGCAACGACAAATCTGCAGTCATAAAATTTGCACTTTGTCTAGAGACGTAGATGCCTCTCTCTATGGCAACAAGGCAACAAGTGCAGCACTGCGAATAAAACAAAACGATCATCGTCAAATTTCAGAAACAGCCATATGTCCTTGGCAAAAACAACTAAACAGATTACCACAAAACCTGGTGGAAGGATGCATCATGGGTCACAGAGGAACATATTACATTTTGGTGTGAATCTTGGACATAGCGAGAGGGCATTATTCAAGTCTTTAAAAATGTCTCATTATCTTCACAGACTGAATTTCTGAATGTAAATCAAGCCATGACCTAAAATATGAGGAATTATCCATCAAAGTACAAAATACATTACCAGTTGTATATATTTCATATGTATGTTCTACTACAATTAGTATTATTTACCACTATTTATTGAATCCACCAGTGTTCTTATCTGAGTGTGGCATAGGTTATGTAGTGGAACAAGTCTGCGTACCACTGTGTACTTGGCATGTCACTGGGGCCAGGTGCAGGGCTGGGTCGTGGTCACGAGCATGGGTTCTGCTCAGGATAAACAGGGTCTCTTTCTCATCCCTCCAGGGGCCACCATTTCCTGGTACTCTTTGTAATGGGAGGAACACAACATCACAACAGCAGAGAAGATCAAACGGGGGTGGTTCGCTGAGTCAGGATTAAGAAAAACCACGGGGCGACTCAAAAACATGCGTGACTGAAGGAGGTAAATCACCGGCGCTGGGCAAATCACGGAAAGGCCAGTGTCGCACAAGGTCATTTTCTATTTGGAACAGGTTGTTTACACTTATTCTGTTTGTTCTTATCTGTTTGTGGAACATTTCCTGGGACTTTTTCCCACTTTCTATTTTACTCCATCTCTTGTTTCTGTGAAAAACATTCAGATACGATCTGATTCCGTGGCTCTGACCTTATTTTCAATCCTTCATCTGAGCACAGAGCACAAAAGTCTTTATTTTCGCTCTTCAGAATTCCCCCTCCAGCCTGTGATAACCTGCCGTCCATCCCCACCAGCCCCCCCTCCTCCTCCCTCTGCCTTGTGGAGCAGGAAGCGAAGCTGCTCAGACGTACTGTACGGTCCCTCGCGTCTGGGCCGGAATCAGGATGTGTTGCTAGGCGCGGGGATGATTGTGTCAGCACTTGTTGGCCGCTTCGTTTCCTTACAGGTGATCTCCTGAATGGACAATGACAGATATACGTTTCCTGCTATTTTCCACTTCTGCAGGAGGGGGGATCAGAAAAACACGGGACTCTGTGACCACGGGTCCACCTCCACATGCAGGGGAGCGAGCAGGCTCCCAAAGTTAGCAGAGCTTCAGACAAAGACACATTGAGACCTCGCGGTGACCCCCTCACCTCTGGCGAGAGGTGGGTATGTGGTGGCCAGTGGTGGCGGTGGATGATGAGGAAATATTGAGGAAGCCACTCTTGATTTCTGACGCGTTTGATGAACCCTGATGGGTAAAGGGTCGAGGAGGATGAGAGGGTGGTGTAGCAGGAGGGGGAACAGAAGGGAGGGGAGCGGGCGATGGCGTGTGGCAGGATAGCGGAGGTCGTTCTTTTGATTTATGATTTTTCAACTTTTTTTCTAAACTGTGTGGACCAGTGGGGTTTAGGCACCACAGCGGAGGGGAAAGGGGGTGGGGTGGGATGGGAAGTCAAGGAGGGATGCAGCGGGGTGTCGGAGTGGAGAGGTGGTCACGCTCTTTTGATTTATGACTGGGGTGATTAATGCCTGAGGATATTACCCCTTGGAAAAAGTGATGGCCCCTCGACTGAAGTTGTGTTTTGCTACATGTCTGACAGGCAGGAGCGATTTGGCCTCCTTTTGTTGTCTGACGACAGTGCGAAGAGGGGTCATCTCTCATGCACAAGTCAGGCAATATCTTTATAACCAATTTATATAAACCATTAGCAGTGACATTCATGATAACCACAGAAAGGCATCCCATCTTTTTCTACGCTTCTGTTAACGCAGCTGGAAGTGGGTTTGATTGCGTTTTGACGACATCATCAGTAAATTTGCAACTTAAAGGAAATTTCACATTCACTTCTAAAAGAGCTTTCTGTGGTGATATCATATGAAAGGCTGTTCCTTAAGACCAGGTCACGTCACAGAACTTGAACACACAACTAAATATACGCCGTTTTCTATACAAATTGTTTCCTGTCATTCAAACTGCATCTCTCTGGTCTCGACGGTCAGTCTGGAGTCCGTAAATACAAACAATGCATCACATTGTAGGGTTCCTATCTTTTGCGAGGTGGCATAAACTTGAGAATATTTCATATGCATATTGTTTGACACCTTCAGGACAAATCTACGTTGTTTTTGCAGACCAATATTCCACAGAGCAACACACAGGGACAAAGTCTCCATGACTCCTGGGGACATTTGATTGACTCACAATCAATTCCTGGAGACTTACTCCAACGATAACTATCCATACTACTTGCCTGACCCTAACCCTAAACTTATCCTAACTGTGTAATCAGAATCAGGTCCCCATAAGATGAGTAATACCTGGACAACACACTCACACGCACATATCAAGAGATGAAACGCTAAGGTCAGCCATGGTCTGGGACCTCTGCTTGGCCATCTTGTTTTCAAAAGACATAAATCACATTCAATCCACCGGTTCCTCTCCTCTTCAAAGGCCTTTGTTCCACAGCCTCGACACAGAGGTTATCAGTGGGCCAGCAGCAACATTGTGTATAATAGACCTACTTAAACTGCCCGATAAGATGCATCGAGGGTCTGCGACTCTCACTCCGAGCTGTCAATATAAACCAGGGAATCAGGGTGTTTTTTCAGGCTTTGAATTATATCACATCAATGTGACAGCGGCACCATTTTTCAACACAGACCTGTTCGCCAATGTAAACCATGGGAGAATTGTTTGGGTTCCTGTCTGTGGGTTTCTACGGCTGACCCTGTCCTCGTGATTAAAAGGCTCGGCGCTGCAGGTTGAAGCGCCATCATCCGCGGCTGGATCAGAAGGTTATACACACAGCCGTGTACAGTAGATATTGATGTTGCCAATAAAAGTGTCTTGGAGTTATGTCAGCCGACTAGACGCTCCAAGGTTAAGCGGTGTTAAGCACACCTTCTCTTCTTCGTTAGACACTGTTTGTCTCAGTGTCAA
Source organism: Pseudorhombus dupliciocellatus (assembly GCA_016785235.1). NCBI lineage: Eukaryota > Metazoa > Chordata > Actinopteri > Pleuronectiformes > Paralichthyidae > Pseudorhombus > Pseudorhombus dupliciocellatus. The sequence goes on along the minus strand of JAFBJW010000018.1, from coordinate 1,141,935 downwards.
TCACGCCATATGTCAACCTCTTTTATGTTTGCCCGTCCACCCACAATGACAACTTTTTCCTTGCTCCCGCCACCGCCGTGCCCCCTCCTCCTGCACTGCAACACGCACATCTGATCGTAGGTCACCCTCACGGTTCTGCATGTGTCGGACCAAGGAGCGCTGGTGGGGAGGGGAGTCGGGGGCATGGGCTATTAGTAATCACTAACACTATGGCTAACGGTAGTGCTGTGGAAGCAGTAGCCTAGCAGCCGTGTGATCTCCAGCTAACCTTGCCCACGGGCCTCTTTTGTCTGCACACCGCACACGGCTGGCTCCATCCTCTCTCTGTTATTGAGCGGGTTGTGCATGGGGAGGGGGGGGGCCCCCCCCCCGTGGGTGGTTGGGGGGGGGGGGGGGGGGGGGGGGGGGGGGGGGGGGGGGGCTAAATCAATGGCAAATCGCTGGCACTGTTCTCAGGACAGTGACCGAAGCCCAGTCTGCTGGCCCCCTTTGCATCCCTTCCACTGAACCCCCCCCCCCCGTCTCTTGCCTCCCTAAACCGGTCTTCCATCCCTCAGTCAACCCCCCCCCCCCACAACACAACCCCTCCTGTCTGATTGACACTTGAAAGGTGGCCGAGGACGGGGCCGGAGGCGATGTTCCACGCTCTGGAACCCTCCGTGCAAGGGAACAGCTGGTGACATCTGCAGAGAGGCCCACAAAAGGCAGTTGAAAGCGTGCAATCGCGTCCCCTCCTTCTCTTCTTCCCTTGTCTCTCTCGCTCTCTCCTTCCCTCTGTCTCCCCCTCTCACCCTCTGTCTCTCTAGCCCTGCTCTCCCTCCTCCTGCTTTCTCTTTCATTCTCTCTGCCTCTGTCTCCCCCCCTTGCTCTGCCTCAGATGTCCCCTCTATCTCATAAGAGCTGGCCCTTTTGTCTAAAGCAGTGATACAGGCACCCAAGCGCCTTTGAAACGCATGCTTTAAACTTGAAGAGCTTACGCTGGAGCATGTGTGTCTGAGCAAAAGAGAGAGGGAGGACAGAGAGAACAGGGGAAATAACGGAGGGGGACAGAAAGTAAATGATTGCATGTCGTACAACAGGAAAAAAAAGCGTCACTTTTCTCTCTTTAAAACAAACTCCCTGTGGTCATTCCATTTATTTATCTGTCTGCTTCTTCGCTGAGAATTCACCCGGCATCTCTGCTTTTGATCTTCTTTCATGGAAAACTATCGCCTGTATTGATATCCACGTGCGCACGCCCAGTTAAAAGCAGCCTTTTAAGAGGACCCATTGTCCCCGTTCAATGGCATTACCCCAGCTCAGCTCACAGTGAGTGCTTGGGAAGCGGAAGGGGGTATCGACTCCCGTTAAAAGAATCCAAACGCGTTCACTGACGAGACACACATCGCCCACAGGAATGTCAAACGTCCGACCTGTTCCTCGCTCCCTCCCTCTCCATCTTTCTCTCTCATCACTCCATTTCTCTGTTTTAGAGTCGAAAGGCTAACGCTATGCTGTCTGTCCTCTGATGAGTCAGAAAGTAGCAAAAGTAATTCTAAAAATTCAAGTATCAACTTTTTGTCACAATGTAAGTCCTACATAGTCTTATGTTTTAGATTCATTCCAGGATCTATGCATTTCCAAATCATGAGCAAAACCATTTTAAAAGTTGACTGGCTTATTCTACCTCCACCTCTTCCACTCTAAGAACGTAAACGAGAGGTCAAAAGGTCGGCATGCTCCAGGTGCCCTCCTGGCATCAATATTTCAGAGCTGTGTGAATCCCTCCTTTCAGGGAGCCGCACTCGCTGACTGAAGGTATCTTCAGGACCCAGGGGCCGGCTGACGGATAAGCACAAAGCACCCGTCAGGCTACGAGCAGCACCGCAGCTCGCACTGTCTGTGTTGTGTGTGTGTGTGTGTGTAAGCGGAAGGCTCGGGCAGCTCCCCTGCGGTGTCCTTTGTCGGGCTAACCTGCTGTTTGAATGGACTGGGGGCTGTGAGTGACAGAGGAAAGTGTAGCTGGCTGTAAAGTGAGATATTGACCTCTCAATCGCCATGGAGGGGATAGCAGAGGGAGTTTCGCGGTCAACACTTGTGTGTGGCGGTACGGCGAGCATCTTTGAAGGTGTGGAGCGTATAAATAAGACTAAAAAGGTCAGAGGAAGGAAACTAGAAAGTGTAGATTAATGTGATCAGGGTGCTTGTGAAAACTCTCAGTGTTTGAAAGTGAACTCTTCCTGTCGGGTGAAGTGACAGTGCACCCTGCGAGCTGGCTTACAGCCGCTCAGTAACATGAAACAAGATTCCCCCCAATGATAATATTCAGTTTCAGCTCTGCCAGCGCGTCCTGTCTGCCCCTGTCCAGAGCCCCTCCAAGACAAAGGGGGAAGGAGCCTGGTGGGGGAACAGTAGCTTCTTGTTATTATGACATGTGGTAACATGAACTCCTTGGAAGACTTCTCCTGTCATCCCGGCCTGAGGTCCTCTTTATTCTACGGGTAGGGGATGTGGAGGTCACGACCTCCCGGACAGATTATGCTGGAACATGCTGAAACTGACTTGAATAACTTTATTGGCTAAGCCGGTAGTGGCCCTTTGTGAGGACTCTCCCTTGGGACGCTGAATACAGATTAGTCCATGGATTGACGATTCATATCAGATTCCGAGTGCATCACAACTTTACCTTGAGAAACGCTTGCCGTAAAATCACATCATTCCCAAATCCCATTCGCTGAAATTGTCATTCAGATCTTTGGCGCAGCAGATTTTGAAGTTGAACCCTTGAAGGTATTTTTCTTTTCAGGTTTGTGATGTGAAGGAGACTTGAGTCACCAGGCACATTTAAATTTTATTGGTAACTCACATTGCCGTGCTTTTAAGTAACTTTAAAAGCAAAGGCATGACAAATATTCTTGTTAAGTGAAGTAGTTGGGAGTAATAATTCATTTTCACTCACATCAAAATTCGTCCGTACTCTCTGCTGTGTTGGATGAAATGTTTCCTGTAATGGCTGCTGTGTCTTATTGATGACCTGAGACAACCTCCGCAATTAAAAGTTGCCCACAGGCGGCTGGTGGAAACCCTTCTAACAACGCTTGCACTCTAACTTTTTTGTCGAAGGAAAAAAATAAAAGATGCAATCATAATCTTGAATCAGCTATGAGTCGTATTGATTTTACACACGTAATAGAAGGTGAATATGCGTTGAGAAGCTTTCATGAGATAATGACTTTTGATCGCTAACTTCTGAAGTCCTTGAAAATCTGTCATAAAACGTGACAAAATGCATTTTCCCCTCAACACCTTTTTTTTTTTTTCCTCCTGCCGGTCAGTCTGCCAGACAAAAAGTGTCAGCGACATTTGGCCCCTGACAGAACCCTGCTATTTTTAAAGTCTTGTTTGTTGCACTATTAATATTCTCACTCTGTAATTCGTGGCAGGGTTCAAAGGCGCACGCCACGGTGTAGGAGATGACAAGTCTGCTGTGGCACCGAGCGAGCCAAAAAAGTGACAGCAACGTGGCTGCTCTCTCTTGTTAACGAAATAAATAAATGTGCTCTGAAAAGCCAATAAGCGGCAGGCAGGATGAGGAGCCAAGGATCGCTGCGTCAAAAACAACCGCTTCAGCCATTAATCTCTCTAACTCTCTTAGCCCCCCCCCCGCCTCACTTTCTCTCGCTCGCTCTCCTCTGAGAGAATTACTGCCATAGATGTATAATTCACGGTGGTTTGGCTTTAGAAGGCAGCGGTTCTGTTGGAAAACACGGTGACAGCCAAGTTAGCGCACCCTCTCATTCAACTCAGCCACCTGTTCACTGGGGAGGGGGCAGAGAGGGACGCTTGATTTATATTTTATCTTTCCTCCCAGTCTAATGACTTTGTTGCACAGTCAGGCAGGAAATCGTCTCATGTATTAAAGATGACACCTTAAAGGAATCCTAAAAATCCTGACATGATTGAGCACTTAGGCAGACACTTTTGCTTGTAGTTTAGATTGCTTGTGTCAAGTTTAACTTGTCAGGTTTCTATCCCCCAAGACCGGCTCGTCATTTCAAGTCCAATCAGCGTCATTAAGTTTAAAGGAACGACAAAACTTTGCGGAATTGAATGAATTAAATTGTGATGAACACTTTGGCAGCTTTCCCGGTCCTTCTCCAAATAGTTGCTCTGGCTCTGATAATATTATTTTTTCATCAATCAAGAAAGGCTGATGAGATTTTCGTAATAAAAAATAAAAAGCGATTTGTATGTTTCTCAATTTATTAGAACGCACGCGAGCGCTGCTTTACATGTGCATTTCATGTCCGTGCCATTTTTTGGCGTGGCGTGATTTTTGGAAGTGAGGAGGAATAACAAGTTAGGAGTTTGGCAGCCGCTCGCTCTCGCCCATCTGCACGGCCCCTGCATCAGTCTCAGGGTTTCCTCGCCGATGATGAGGGCTGTCAGGGGCTTTTTAACCTCCTAACTGCTGCTCCCCACCGGCCCTAATCACACATTAATGACATCAGGAAGACCTCAGGGCTGGCTGCGTTGCTGCTTGCGCAGACAGAGTACTGATGAAGAGGGCAATTACCGACCAGCAAACAGCGTAACCTCCACTGATCTGTACAGGGGTTATGGGCTATTAGCGTGCAGGTTATGCTCACAAGATACAACAGAGGCTTAAGGAAGGATCTGGTGCCGAACATAATTGGGAGATGTACGTGCGTGTGTTGGTAGAGGGGGAGGAACAGTTTTATTCTATTTTTTATTCAAAAAAAAAAAAAAAAAACAGTATTTGTAATTCTGCTCATCTATTTCTAAATTACTGCCTGGATCTTTGGGCGAAATTCTCACCTTTGACAAACATGTTTCATAACTGATTACTACGCAAAAAGTGTGGAACTCATCAAAACATCTCTGATTTCTTCCAGAAACTCACACACACGTGTCCATTCACACACTCTCACCCTGCACTCTCTGTCCTGTCCGTTTCCTTGCTCGGAGATGAGAGAATTTTTATGAAATATTAACAAGCCATTTGCTCCTCTGCTCCTCTGTTTGAGAGCTGGATGTTGGCCCTATGTCTCTGGTCCCTCTTTGAGGCCATCTGCTGGGTACATGCACTGGGGAGGTTCTTTCCGTGGAGGGGGCCCTGTCACCCGGGCAGGACAGCCCAGAAAGCAGCACCACCCTGGGGATCGATGCACTCGACCTGCTGGGTGATGGAGCATCAAAGCTCCGCTACCTGCCAGATCACTGTACATGTACCAAGGGCCCATGATATGTAAACGCATGCTGCTTACCATTGGGCCCTTGGGGAGTCAGCACAGACTTTGTAGCTCCTCTGAGGGGCTGTTCAGTGCAGTTTATCTGCTATTTATGTAAGCCTTTGTAGAACGGGGGTTTGGTCACAGAGGCCTTGACAAAATGCCCAGGGTCCCTTTGGAGAGGTTTCCCTTTCCTTAAAAGGCTGCACCCCCCACCCCCCCCTCCTTTTTTTTCTGTATTCCTAAAAATTAAGAGGTAATATACGCACTCAAAGACTTCCATGAAAAAACTTGCCAGTCGAGCAACCACACTGTTAAGCTTTCGCATTAAAATAAAAGCTAATCACAAAGAGGTGTGTCGATATTTCTTGTCAGTGTGTGTCTTTAGCATTTCATAAAGACATTTTCCTTTCATGCATTAATCAAATACACTTTGGAGCAAGTGTGTGTGTGTGTTTGTTGACATTTGATGTCCTTGTTTTGGGTAATGGATTTGTCCCTGGCATAGAGAGGGGCTGGGCCAGAGGCGGTCTTATGAGGCCCTTGGGTTAAGGAGGCTGCATTAGCCCACTGCTAACTGATTACTGATCAGACAGCTGGTGCACACACACACACACGGCTGCATGCATGCATACATATTTGCAAACACACATAAATATATATACATGCACGTGCACTTCTACTCACGTTGGTAAGATGACTATAATTAAATGCTTCTGAAATACAAATGAACTGACTTAAGTGGTACTGAGATAAACAATGAAATGTAATTGTATGAGGTTTTAAAAAGCTCTGGTGTTACTTCTTTACATAGTGATGTTGTTAATATCTATTCTCGTTGTGCTAGTAATTATTAGAATGTATAAATGTACAAACATGACCCAAACAAACCTGTTATAAAAGCCATGCCTGGGAAAATGACATAGGACTACGATTATATGTATAATAAAGAGACAGATTAGCATTAGCAAGATGGTATTACCATCGTACTCATCTGCATTCCACACAAACACTCGCCGGCAGGAGAGTCTCATGGTCTCTCACACACACACATGTATATACACACACCGCGTCTTGGCCCTTTCCTGGTTGGTCAGCGTGTGCCAAGACACCGGTGCCATGAGTGTCCATGTGTGACACTGGCAGCACCTGGGTCCTCACAATAAAAACACAGCCATCATCAGAGGTCTTATTCACAGACCAGCACGCCGTTACCTCTCACACACGACCGCATCTATGCTGTGATTCACCGACCCTCGTCTCCAAATCCAAAAAGCATCTTTATGAACACTAAAATGTCTGAATTCCAACTTAGTTAATGCCAAAAAAAAAATCCACATCAAAAATCTGAACATAAATATCTGCAAGGAAATAAGAGGAATATTTTCACCAGTTCTAAACTCACTGACTCCGTCTGTGTTTTGGCTTCGGGGCAGAGGATTTTGAAAAACTCCTTATCCATAAAGACAGCATCCTGTTACTACGCACTGTGAACTACATTAAAGAGGCTGGGGATCTGAAGCACTAAAGCCACAAATGGATCATGGAAGTGTGACACAACAGAGAAGAATAGCTTTGATAGTGTGTTAATGGACATTTTAGTGTCGGATTACACCCCATGGGAGCAGCTATACAGTATAGTGTACACTCACAATGGGTCTCAAAGGCACTCACTCTCTCTATTTCTCTCTCTATCTCTCTCTATCTGTCTCCTACAAACAGAAATATTTTGTCTTTTAAAATCTGGAATATGAATGATAAAATTCGGATTTTGGATTTCAGGATTTCATTCCTAAAGAGACGTAAAATTGTGTGTGTATACAGCCACGTGGTGAAGGGACAAATGCTAAAGCTGTGGCTGCATGTGCGTGTGTGTGTGTGTCAGAGAGAGAGTGTGAGAGAGTTAAATAAGGCAGATTGAGGTGTTAACATCATTATTGCACATTTCCTCCCATGAAATAAAGCATTGTTTCCTCTCTTGCCATCACGATGGGAAAACCATAATCCCAGATTAAAAAGGATGGGTTAGCAGACACACAGCACCACACAATGAACCTTTTGTGTTTGTATGTGTGTGTGTGCGCATGTGGGCATTTATGTGCGTAAAGCGTTATTGTTTACTGTACAGCTTAAACACCTGCGAGAGGGGGAGAAGTGTTCTCATGCGTGCTCTTTTGCAATGTGCTGCTCTCTATTCAGCAACAACGACATCCTCAGATATGGACACATGGTCACAAAACAGCAACAGACGTGTCATACGGCGGTTTAATAAAAATGATCTGCGGCAGGAAAGAGCAGAGAGGCACTGTCATTTCCTGTCATTGTATGATTTTTCTCATGGATTAAAGATTCCTACTTGGACGCCCTAGAAGTCTGCAGATAACTGCCCCCCAAAAAAATCTGTGTTGTTCAGTATTATCCCGTATTGTCCGCTCTATATCATAGAGATTTTATTTAGCCATGTCCGTATTGGGGTCTCCCGGGCCATGAGCAGGGGCTAAAGCCCCCTCTAAAACTCTCATAGTTCTTGGGCAGTCATGCAAGAGAATCTGTGGGTCACAGAGCAGGCTGGAAAAAAGCAGCTCACAAGTTGCTCACTGTGACAGATGTCCTCTGGAAGATTTCTCCATCACCCCTCTCCTCCCACCACACTCACCCCTCGCCCTGCTATCCTCTCTCTCTCTCTCTCTCTCTCTCTCTCTCTCTCTCTCTCTCTCTCTCTCCACCTCCATCACGCATCCCTCCCTCCTGCCCTGGGTCTCTCAGTGCTTCTAAGCTGGGAGAGAGCAGCGAGAGGTGATCCGGGCCTGCTTAACCTACTTCCCAAGACCTTGCCCTTAAAGTGCTTGTACATATGTGTGTGTGTGTGTGTGTGTGTGTGTTTGTGTGTGATGCATGTGATGTACATTTACACTTTCCTTATTGTCTCATTTACAAATCTCTCTCTAAATGAAATGATCCTGTATTATACTGACAGTTGGAGAGGACAGATGTTCACAGGTTTACCCTCCACCGTTCCGCTACATAAAACCAAGAAAAAAAAAACTCTCTAAAGGACAAATTAAGAATGTTTTCTAAAAGATTTGCAAAAGCCTTGTCAGCAGACTGCGCCATGTGAACCCGTTCATGTTCTTTGAGAGCATAGTTCTGCAAAGTCGCTCTGTCTCCTGACAGTGTCCCTGTCACAGAGGTCAGATCAGAGGCTTGCTGCAACCAACTCTTTCCACGTCAATTGCAGTGAGACAAAGATCAATCAGTCAGATTAAAGGAGGGATTCTTCAGATAAAGAGAAATTAAACAGAGCGAGGGAGCGCCGACGGGAGGAGGGAGTCTCTTAAATAAAGAGAAATTAAACAGATGAACAGGATGGTGTCTTTAAATACCGCTCAGCCACTGTACGGCCTCCCTCATCCTTTAATGTAATGAGAAGAGGAGGAATAAAAGGCTTGGCCCTCGGATGAAAAGGTGATGGTGTTTTTTATTCTTCTTTTTTTCCCTGAGTGGTGAAAGCCTTATCCTAATGTAGATTAGATGTTAAATCTCACACACAGAACAGGGAAGCTTTGGTTAGAGTGTTCACCTCATTTCACTTGGCCTGACCAAGGGTGACAGGAGATTGCATGATGTTCTGATGAACGCTAAAATACAAATAAAGGAGGGATCATGTTTTACAATGTGACTCTGAATGCACAGAAAGAGGAGTCTTGAAATTGAGACATCACATAATATTAAAGTTATTATCCAGACGCACACATATGCAGGAATAGGATGCCAGCCGCCAATCAAACCAACAGAAAAACAATAAAATCAGATGAATTGGCAGCAACACAACTATAAACAGGATGCCAGCCGCCAATCAAACCAACAACACCAACATCGCTACTTCCTGCCCCTGAGTTTTCAGTGTATCAGAATGTCTCTTTGTCTCCCCTGCACTGAATTTGAGGATAAATACCATTTGTTGGTCAAGCAGGTCATTAGTGAGTGACAGAGAGGAGAAAAATCTGTGTGTATGCATTTTTCATCTGTAATAATAATCCCTATGAAATCCAGATTTCTGAATCCGGTGGCTCAAGCTGACACTTTAAATAAAATCATTCTAATCCCACATGGTAAGAGAAATGAAAATGAGGAGATTAACATGGGGAAGGCCCTCCCCTCTCTCCCTCCTTTCCTCCCACCCACCCCTCCCTCTCGATCATCCTTGAACCCCTTCCACTTCCTCCACCGAGACAGTCCTCTGCCCGGGGAGACGTGGAGTGAGAATTTAGACGGTGTGTGCACGCGAGTGTGTGTCTGTGTGCAAAATTCTGTCCACCACAGGAATACAATACTAGGACACACAGAGCAACTCGCTCAGCCCCCCCCCACCCAACAAAACACACATTCTACCAGTTCATTCATGAATGGATTTAAAAGGATGAACCAGTCACCAGGTAAAACTGGAAAAAAAGAATACACATTTTTTTAAGATTTACGGGAACGATTAACAGAATGAAATAACACAGTAGGGTTGAGTTTAAAGGTGAGTCTGCAAGTCCCTGTCTATAACATTTCATATGACACATCAGATATTTAGAAGAAGAAATGAAAAGAAACAAGCCGAACAAATAGCGGATGAAGAAAACTGGACCACAAGGTCTGTACAGATAAAATGCTGGAGGAGCATTTTTACCCATTGCCAGAGTTATGAAAATACAGATGGTCGACAGATTAGAGGGAAAAACGTGAAAAATGAGAAGCGAAGCAGAATGACAAGGCCCCCGTCCGTAGTGCACGAACCGGTCAGAGCGCTTTGATAGAATGAAAATGATGAAAATCACATGCTGTAACCTTCGCAGTCAACTCTCAACCCAATTCAGGACCCATGGGTGATTAGAGCCACTCCCCTGCACCACAATCAAAACAAAAAGTGAGGGAATAAGTCATGGAGGAATGGTGATCATTCCTCCAGTACAGTTCACAGACGTGTTAAAGTGCACTGAGGCTACTAGGAGACTTTATGGTCATTTTTTTCTTTAAATTTCTCTGAGAATATTTGCATACAGAAACACTCTATCTGCCATTAATATGCAAAAACCTTAAAAACAAGGACACGGTTTGATCTTAATTGTGCTGTAAATGTGAAACCTTAAAATCTCTCTGGCAGACACAATTAAAGTGTTCACATAGATGAATGTATGAATGTGCGTGTGAATGGCTGAATGTTAAACTGTACTGCTAAGCACTATGAGTGGTCATCAAGGCTTAAAAAAGGGCGATATAAATACTGACTCTTGACCATTTCCCATTCCATTCTAGGATTCCACTTGAAGAAATATATTTCAGTTGTTTTATTCACCACAGTAGCCTAAAAAAGCTCTGGAAAAGGTTTTTAGTTTTGTTCGTGAACACTTCACAATCGCTGTTTTTACTGCTTAATCCCGCTCTTGTCCTCATCCTTCCTGCTTCCTCCTCTGTTTATCTCTCCATCTCTGCCTCTCTCGCTCCATCGCCTCACCTCCATCTCAGCTTTTCATTTAGATCTTTCCCTCGATGCCGTATTTTTCTCCTCGCTTTTTTGTTAACCCTCTCCCACACACACTTTATCTCCATATGATTCATTTGCCCTCTCTCCAGCTCTCTCTCCTCGCAATCTCTCCCTCCATCCACCCCCTCTATTCATCTCTTAAGCACATACTTTTTTCTCCTTCTCTCCTCCATCTCCGCAACCATCCCTTCCTTTTAAAGGATAATCTTCAGCTAAGTGGACAGCACTTCGCTCGCTCTCATTCCCTCTTAAGTGACCATGGGATAATCTCAGGACTCTTGGTCGAACACAGACGGATCAGAAAGTCCAGAATGTAAGCCCTGAACTGGGTCAAGACAAGGCTGGAGCCTGGGTCTCTTGGGTGTGATGGGATGGAGAAAAGGCTGGTAGGTAGGGGTAGAGGTAGATCATTGGCTGGACAGCTGGACATCTAAATAGGAACCAAATAACTGATCTGGTTGTTGTCTGGCCCGGATAAAAATTCATTGCCTATCTGTGATAGGGATTTATTGGATTTTCTTTCTATCTCAAAAGAGGTTGAAAAGAGGAGCCGGAGATGATTGCATGTTAGTGTGGGGTCAGTTAAAGGATGTTATACCGGATGTAGGTAAAAATGACATGAACGTTCAGAGGTTATGCTGATTACACAAGACTCATCGTTCCTCCTTACTGGAGAGAAAAGAAGTCCTTAGTCAGGTCACACACACATCTATTTTTTTTTTCTTCCTCTGTCCTTTTCACGGGTCAGCGGGTGAATAAAGCTGCTGTCACTTTCCTCTGGGAGGCTTCAGTGAGGCGGACTGACCACGATAAACTTCCGTACAGGAAGAAGAGATTCCTGCAAGGAAAAGGCCAAGAGGATCAGGAACAGCCCCGGGCTTCACTTGTGCTCTGGCTTAGCTAAAGACACAGAAAACAGCAGAGTGTGTCCGTGTGGGTGCATGCATGTGTGAGGGTAGTTAGTCAGGGTGAACAAACCGTCCCTAACAACAAACCACCATATGCTCTACAAACATGAACTGACATCAGATACTTTTTGGAGAAATCCACAAAAATGTGAATTAAATGCCCCCATGCAAAGTACAATGAAAGTGAAAAATGTATTTAATGGGTAAATCCTAACTCCATACACCACCCTTCCAAGTGTCAAGAAAATCTGTTCTGCCGTTTTTGCATAATCCTGCTAACAGCCAGATGAACAAACAGCAATGAATACATGCCCTCCTTGGTGGAGGTAATAATTAATCAATAACTAATCACTCATCCGGGGATTAGAAGCAGCTGTGACTCCTTCTGGAGCTGTTCTCTTAATAAAATAAAATGACAGGCCCTGAAGAGATTTTCACAGCAGCGAGTACTTATGTTAACCAAGAAATAAAAAATATTTATCCATCCATTATATGTCACTCTCGTTTCTTGTCTGTCTTAAGTTTATAAGAGCTATGGCGATTTAGCAGGCTGGTACCATATAAAGAGAAAATTCATTATTCCAAAGTCAAAAGATGAGAGATCTTTCTCCGACATATTGTAAAATTACAGAAATAAACTATTCGAGTAAGAGTACAAAGTGATAATTATACGTCCAACAAAAAAAACATACTTCGGTGGCGTTCACCATTTCTGAAGAACTATGGTGGAGGGGAAATCTAAGGTCATGAACATGGAAAAAGGGGACTTCTCGTGAACACTGCCATGAACATGAGCCTGTTTAAAGGATAATCTTAGAGCCTCATACCAACAGAACAAAAGAGACACCTATTATAGGACATCTCTGTCCTAACACTGGATCTGTACCGGCACAGGTGCCACTGCTGCTCATTTATAGTCAAGATAACCCGTGGTAAAAGCATGGAGCTGTGGCTTGACATACCCACGTACACACACACACGCGCACTCATACTGCGTACACACTGCATGCATCTGAGTGAGCGAAGCTGCTTATGGGTGTATAAAGAGGAGATTACTCTACTGGCTCTTCTAGGAACTGCACAGTGCATCTGTAAGTCTGTCTAATGCCTGCACAATGTGTGTGTGTGTGTGTTTGTGTGTGTGAGAGAAACAGAAAGAGAGAGCAAGAGAGTCTCTGCATGAGTGGATATTTGCGTTTTTTAAAAGCTTGGCTCTGACTACTGTGAATATTTCCCTTGAACTGTACGTTATTGTACTGATTGTAGTGCATGATTGCTCATGCATGTGCATGTGAGCATGTGTGGGATTGTTTGTGTGTATGTGAGCGTAACAGTGAGATCTTTTATCTCCGTGACAATGATGCCACAAATAGGCACATGCCTCGCTATTCTTGTCCTCTCAAGGCTCCTCTGGCGTTCTGGTGGATGTACCCAGGCATATGAAAGGGGTTAGGGGGATATTTGGTGCTTTCGGTTAGAGTGTGTGTGCGTCAGTGTTTGTGTGTGTGTGCGCATGGAAACACACGTGTGTGCTCATGCATTTATGTACGTGGGTGTTTTGTAGTAAAGGAGCAAGTTTATTCCAAAAAAATCTGAATTCCAACATCTAAAACAGGTGTCTCCTTTTCAAATTAAAACACACTGTTGCGTATCAGTGGATTCATTGGCAATTCTCAACCTTTTACTTAGAAATTACATTTTACGGGAAGTAATCATCGGCGTGGTTGCATGCCAAAGAATGTACAGCAGAGCTTTCCTTTTCCAAAGTGGGTTTTGTCTGGTTTTGTCTACAGTAAGACCTCCTGTGGAATGCCAAGAACCAACCGCTGTGTGGTTTGTTTGCTCAGTTTCTCCCTCTGCAGCAATAAAAATCAAGGGAAATAATCAGCAGATAACACAACGCTTCACGCATTCTTTATTCTTTGTTCGCTTTTATGTCTCTGTTGGGTGGTGGTGGGGGGTTCGGTGCTCTATTATGAGGCTTGCACACTTGGCTCTTCTGGCCAGGGATGTAAAATCATCTCCCTTTCTTTCCAGAAACATTATACTTCCTCTAGAGGGGGTCATGAGGGAAAGGTGCACCTTTTGCAGCCAAATGCGGCACACCCTGAGGTAAATGGAGCGTAGGAAGCCGGTTGGCTCAGAGCACCTGAACCAAGCCGGCACACGACAGAATGAGGGTGTCGGCATCCTCTTGCTAAACGCTTGCTTCCTGCTGTTTTGCTGTTCTCCCTCCACCTCCCCCCTTTTTTTCTTTCTCTCATCCCACTCTCCAAGCAGGAAGTCATTGGAATAGGGGGGGGAAAGTTTTAAAAGAAGATAGAGAGCGGGGTGGGGGGTGGGGGGTGTGTTGTTCCAAACAACCCTGCCCAGCCTGAGTATTGCTGCAGCTGATATTCCCAAAGATAGATAAGTCCGACCAAAGAAGAGGAGGACGAACAATGGCAAAGATGGAGAGAGAGATGAGCTGGAGGAAGGGAGGAGGTGTGTGTTTGTTGGTGGGGGGGGGTTTGTGACATGATGGCGTGGGGGGGTCTCTGGGGTCATGCTCTGAGGGCGTCAGGCAGCACGAGAGGCAGGATGTTATGGTTTATTCAGCCCAGGAGTGGGGGCGACGCCGACAAGGTGTGCTTTGCCCTCAACACCAGCATCGATGTGATTTATAGCAGCGCTGGCAGACACCTCTGTCCACAGGGAAGTCTTTGAAAATGCTGGGAGTGTGTGTGTGTGTGTGTGTGTGTGTGTTTGCATTAACGTATATGAAGAGAACGTCTACAGACGTTTATGTGCGTTTGTTCACCTGCGCACTTGGCTGCTGGTTTTTAAACTGTGGCTGGAACATGTTCATGCATGGGCCAACAGAGGATAGATGGCCAAGCTCCTTTGATTAATTACCAACGACACACATACATTACACTATAGTCATGAGAATGGCTAGCTCTCACTGACAGTGTACAAGGATACTGTTAATAGAATAATGAAGAAAAAAAACACTAGGGGAGAGGAACCCGTTTCAACTCAAATACAAATTGGTGGAAGTAAAACTCTTCTTTTGACAACTTTTAAAGCTCAACACTATTACTTATTTAAATATCAGAACTACTAATTCAAAACTGCAATCGAAAATCCCGTCCAGTCATAATTTACAGAAGTAAAGCTTCACCCTCCTCTGTGTGTTTACAAGCACATTACATCAGCGTTACCCTCGCCCTGACCTCCCATGAGGCAGCACGAACCTTCTTAGGGTCAGTGAGAGGTCAAGAGAGGTCCCCGGCGAAAGGCCACGAGGCCCGCTGGGTGCCAGTCCCGACTTCCACAGTATGGGGGTCAAAGGTTACGCTGATACATAAAGCTGACAAGAGGGTGTCAACAGGTACGAGACGTGTGAATGTCCACCCCTGTAACAAGAGAGCAAACTGTTGGAGAGAGCTAAACTTATAACTGGAGACTGTGTGGGGTAAGAGCGGCACTTTAAAGCTACTTAAGCCTTGTACGTGTCACTCCATGCCACGATCTTTATAGCAGTGACGGAAGAGCAGAAAGACTGAAGCACAGGTAACTGATCACTAATTACTCTAAATTGCCCCAGTCAGCAAGAGAAAGCTTTATATGTGTGTGTGTGTGTGTGTGTGTGTGTGTGTGCGTGTGTGTGCCTGCGTGCGCTCTTTAACCAACCGTACAGTCGTCGAAGCTATTAAAAAGTCATTAACCTGCGTTTTATTTGAAGCCCCCTGCCCCCGTCCATCACAGCCCTAATGTGTTTTCCGTGAGGGTTTTTTTTTCCTTCAGATTTAATTTAGCTACTCTTTGATTTTACGACTCGCCTCTGTTATTGTAGGATATCTTCTCCTTTCCTTGTAATTTTATTTTATGACACGGGTAGAGTCGAGTACAATACGCCCCCCGGGGAGGACCACTTACCTCCACGCCAACAAATATAATTACGGCTGATCAGAGGAGCGAAAACAGACCGCCGCTTATCTGCCACAGCCCTTTTTTTTAAGCAGTATCACTGCAGCAGAGGATAATGACTATGGAAACCTGAAGAGCACAGAGACCAGTGCATGATATTAAGTTAAATTCTTCTTTGATATATAAGCAAATGTGTTACTCTGTGTTTATGAATGCAAAATAGTTTAATCAAGCAATTCAATAAAATTGGAGTATTTACTTTTGTAACTCCGATTCCCTCAAGCAGCCATCACAATATTCAGTGAGGCGGTAGAGAGCAGCATGGACCACAAAACCAGCCAACAGGTCACTTTGATCGAATCAAGCCAACTTGGAAGCATCCTGAATGCAGCTGATGGACAGGTCACATAGTCCCTGAAAACAACTCCAGAAAATATGCAGACATATTAAAATCACCACATTACTGCATGTAGTTTGGCATGGATCTAACCGCTGCCTTGAGATGCACAAAGAGAACCAGCTGTGACCACAGCTTCACAGCGAATAAAAGGGGCTAAGGCACCAAGAGAAGTAAACAGCTAAAGTCCTTTCGTGTTTACCAAGTAAAGTCCTCTGCTCCATGTTGACAGGTGAGAGTTCATAGGAGCAAAGTAGGTCCCCTCCCAATAGAGCTGCCTGAGTGTGTAACCCCCAAGAAATGGTGTGTGTGTGTCAGACAGAGGGAGAGATAAACAGGGAGAGTTGCTGAGGGGGCTCTTTGACTTTGAGCACATAAGCCCTTATTTCATGGTGCCATTGTTTGTTTTAAGGACGTCAGGCTTAATACAGTTCCAGGCAATTTCCCAGCATGTCTGTCCACCCAAGCACCTCCAAGGCGCTGTGTGTGTGTGTGTGTGTGTGTGTGCGTGTGTGTCTGCGTGCGCACGCCCTTCATTCCTGTTGACTTTAGCCTAACTCCTGTCATACGCACTGATTTCAAACATTTGCACACTTTGAAGGTTGTCCGTGAGACACGTCCAATTAGCTCAGACTATGTTGGAATGATTTTGCGCCAAAGAAATATCGAATAAGCCAATAATTTCGAGGATTTTACACGCAGCCATGACTAATTATAACGTTTAGAATATAGGCTATGTGATTTTAATGAGTTTTAGCTGAGGCCATATTACCATCAGCATCAGTGAGCAGCATTCTTTTAATTGCCTATTACATCGACATAGGCCAAACATGCGGAGGGAGCGGGTTATAATGTCAGAGCAAATACGTTTTTTCATGTTAATGCTGAAAACATGGTCTGATGATATCTACAAAGATGTTGGAATACTGCAATTTATCACTCAGTTGAGAGTGTGAGCATGTTTGTGTGAGAGAGAGAGAGAGAGTACTGTAGATTTGGTCTTGAAAGGGTGTGCCTATGAGATCATCTTAATTATTATTATTATATATAAACAAAATGTATTATATAAATATTAGATGCATTCTTATTGATATTTAATTTGCTTAATTCATATTTCTCTGTTGCGTCGTCTTTGTGTTGTGTCATTTGCTTCTGTAACAACGGCCATTGCCCATTCATGCAAATAAAACATTTGAATTTGAGGGTGTGTTTGTGTTGTGTTCTCATTGAATGGCTAAAACAGGCCACGTAGAACTAACATCTCTCTCCCTCTCCCTCACACACACACACACACACACACTCACTCACTCACTCACTCACTCACACACAGACACCGCCATAATCACCACTGCTTGTAGCCTAAAAAGAAATGCGTGGGTCATCAGAGGGAAAGCCGTGCCAGCACAAGTTACATCACTGATAATCACCATTTGAAAATTGCTGTTGTTTCACTACATCACCTATGTGATATTTTCTTAAATAATGTTCAGATCGAGTTGTCTCCTTATTTGGAAATGTATTTTTCCTTGACAACAGAAACAAGTGCTTGTTTTCCTGCAGCGTCCTCATCGTTGTAATGACGGAGGCTGAATACATCAAGTCCTGCACAGAGGGCCCAACAAGGACTTGGAGGATGTGAGAGTCAGACGCCTACTCACTTGGACAAAACCTGTATCCTCCACTCCTCTCCTCTGTCCTGTCTCCTAAACCTTTTTATTCAGAGACCCAGAGACCTCTCCGGAACAAAACAGCTTTTAAGCACAGCCATCTCTCTGCTTGTGTTTTTGCAAATAGCTCTTTTGCTCTTGCTCACACACACATTGCTCCTCTCTCCCCTCCTCTTCCTCCCGTTCTCATCTTTTTGAAAAACCGTCTGTTAAAAAGTGGAGCTGTAGGAGCTCATCAAGTCATTATCTGATTAAGACCATTATATAACTGCTACTGCTTAAGAAATCATATTCAGTCTTTCAACCTGCAACTTAAATCCAGGTGAACTCAGCTGGGCTGTTCTTTGCTGATTTTCATTCAGACAAATATCAGAGGGGAAAACAAAGACAACCTCAGCTTCTCTAATATTAATAATGTGAATATTAATAATCAGAAACCCAGATGTCGCTGATTAGGATTGAATAAATAGACGAGTGGCGCGTCTCCATTCCGGCATACCGTCAACACGTGCGCAATGATACTTGTGGTCAGAGTAGGATTTTAAAACAGCACTTTTGCAGCACCTCAGGGAAAAAAAAATATTGTTTCCACTGCCTCCCACCTTTATTTGGGCCCAGTTCTAATAAATATGTCAATCAATCCAGCCATCAGTGCGCAGTGCCAGCGCACATTATAAGTCTTGGGTATCGAGGTGTGTCGCACACGACCCAGAAGAGAGGCGGTGGGCGGAAGTGAGTTTAGAAATAAATAAAACACACGTTGATCCACCTGGAATGGGCCGCGATAAGAGCAGCCGGTGTTAACCAGCACATTTCCCCTGCGCCTCATCCGAGTCTTCCTTTTCCAAACACGCGTGTCTTTAATGTCCCGGCCTGTTTTTCCAGCCTGCGTGCGCGCATCAGCGGCACCCAGGGGAGCCGAGGCCAAATCAGCCACAGGCCAGTGCGGGGAGCAAGGGGCCGGGACACCTGCTTTGGAAAAGACACTCCAGACACTAAACTTTGCTGACTTCGTTCTGATTCGTTCGTCCTAAAAAAACACACTTGCTTGCGACATGGAAAAGAGACTCGCCTTTTCCCTTTTGGCACCTGGCAGAGGGGCATATGGAAAATAAGATTTCTCGTTAAGTGCTTTAGGATCCTGTTTGCGTAGAGGATTAAAAAAAGAAGATTCTGCTCGAAACAAATGAATCCAAAGTGAAAAAAGGGGAGGGGAAGTGCCAGAGGAACATCACCCTAATATTTACAGTGGAAGGATTTTTATTAACTGGCTCCATCCGAATGATTCACACGAATAACTCGAATCAGCAAATAACAAATGAATATGAAAACTACCTGTATAAAGAATACATTATTAAATGAACCGACGTGCATGTGTCTAATCACAGGCGTGCGCTTTCTATTACTGCTGGACCGCACGGGTCGAAATATAGACGTGACCTCAATTATCCAGAAATGTGGTTGCATCCGTTTTAAAAATAAATCTCCGCGCGCAAAGATAAATTTTCGTGGTACGAAAAACAATTATTTGCCGATAAAATCACTTAGAAATGTGTGCACGCACCTGTTGTAAAGGTCGAAGGTTAAAATGTTTAAAACAGCGGTGCAATTACAAACGTCTAATTTGCCAGGACGCAGGGGGAACGAGAGCGATCTGCCGTCATCGTTTCATAAATCAAAAGGTTTATGGATCAGATGTCAGACTCCGCAGGGCTGAGCGTTACAGGTGGGAAAGTTTCCAAAGAAAAGAGGAAAAATAGACTCATTCCCTGAAAATTGTTTGACTTGTAAACGTTGACATTGAATTTCTGTGCTCATGCTTCTGTCCGTTTCCCTCAGTGGTCGCTTCTGGTGACAGTGCAGCCTTTACGCACGGGGATATGGCAGTGGCAGCAGGTTGCAGATCCCAGTGACAGACGTTTTCATGATGAAACTCGGCATTTCACAAAGAGACGTTTAGCTCTCCTCCGATATTGGCTTCTCCGGATAATCTCAATTCCAAAGCAAATCTGGGAGCCTGCACGCGCTGCTTTGCTTGTTTCACAAATCAGACTTTTGCTGCGACCAATGAGAAAACTCGTGCGGGTAAAATATCTGTACATGCCACTTTGAACCCAACAATGCCCAAGTGACCTACTCCTGTCCGTCCCATTGTGACACCCGAGTCCAAATGTGCTGCAGTTGTCTTTGCAGAAATAAATTCATATAAGCCCGGTGATGTTTTAAATACGAGTGCGTAATGCTTCCTAATTTAGACACATAACAGGATCAAATTACAAAAGGTGGAAATCGTTAAAAAAAGACCGGGCTCGCTCGAATAGAGGTTATTACATTTGTAATAACCTTTAGAAACTGAATCGAAATACGCACCGACACAGGATAAATCTGACTTTAAATTGTAGGTTTAATGCCACGAAAAGACAAAAAATATTTCCATTGAAAATGTCCGATTAAACAGTTCATTTAAAAATATCTTCATCAAGTCAGTTTTTCTTTAAAATGCAAACAACTAATCTACAAGGTGTTGTCTTAGGAATTTTCTTTTACCCTCATCTTAAACAAATTTACCGGCACTTAATTCAAAATCTACATTCTGATTCAAACTCAACAGTTAAAGAATAAATGGGCATGCCCATAATAAAGTGTAGTCTGTGTGTTTTATTACGGATTAGTGTAATGTCAAAGTGCGTAACGAATCTTACTCGCACAGTCGCTTGATTTGAGAAGAAACAGATTAGTAAAAGTGGTATTTCCTCTTTTCTCTCCCCCTCTGTCTCTCTCTCCCTCTCTCTCTCTCTCAAGTCCCCATCCTCTGGTCAAGTTCAGTGCGCTGTTCTCTGGACCCGGACGGACGCCTCTTATTGGTAGGTTGCGACGGTTACATCACGGCGCTCATGACGCGCACGTCTTCCTGTTTCCTTCAGCCGCGTCTTAAAGTGAATCTTAGTGGCGGAGGAGCGCTCCAGCATCCAGTCCTCTGCATCCAGTGCGCCTCGGAGACGCACACGCTCGCACAGACGCGCTCTCCCCCTCTCTCTCTCGCACGCTCTCTATGTCTCTCGCTCTTTCAGTCACAGCCCAGGACCGAGGGAGACACCAGCGCGCTCGAGCTCTTTTCATCATCTGTATTTTCCCCCGTTTTGCTCCTTGTTTCGCTCGCGTCGCCGACTTTGTCCCCGCTCCTCCTTCTGCGAGATCTTCTTATATTCCAGCATCCAGGGTCCAGTCGAGCTTCTCCCCTTCTTTTCGTCCGGCGCAGGAGTTCAGGTTGTCCCCCTGTTCATCTAAAGGGTAAGTAACCTTGTCCTCGGATACCTCCCTCTCTTGTTCTGGTTCGTGGCTCTGGCTGCGATGCGCACGGTGGGCGGAAAACAAAAACACCACCAAACAAATGAGTAATGGGGGAAATTATTCGGGTCTAACGGCAACTAATC
The DNA here is from genome assembly GCA_016785235.1 of Pseudorhombus dupliciocellatus. Classification (NCBI taxonomy): domain Eukaryota; kingdom Metazoa; phylum Chordata; class Actinopteri; order Pleuronectiformes; family Paralichthyidae; genus Pseudorhombus; species Pseudorhombus dupliciocellatus. Next base: position 1,120,856 of record JAFBJW010000018.1, on the reverse strand, counting down.
GCGTCTGCACCTACACGACATTATTCGCCCTGTTCCGCTGCCCTCGTCCTCGCGTGTGCACGGTGAGTGTTGCGTGCAGCAGCCTGTGCGCTTTTCGAGGGTGTTTAGCGGACGGTGTAGCCCAGCCTTCCTCATCAACGCGGGGATCAAGTTGATTCCTGCAACTTTGCGAAGTAAGTTTTTGTGAAAGCCAGAAGTCTTACTACGTTAGTTGGGCTTGTTCTGCCTGCTGAAAGTCTCACCATCCAGTGGGTTACATCTTCTTTTTTTTATTGTTCCATAAATGTCGTTTCATTTGCGCGTCATTCAGCCAGTTGCGGAGCTTGTCACCCCTCTCCTGTTTTGTCAGTTTGCTGTGTAGGACAGCTGTGATGACAGTCATGGTTTCAAGTTTATACATATCTGTCTGCATAGGTTTTGATGCCTCTGTCTGTCCACTGGCAACCAAATGCACAGTCAAAGTTTCACTATCTTACTGAGGAAATGTTGGACCTTTAGTTAAACTTAGGCCATGTTCAATGTTAATATTATGATTCTTATGTTACTTTTCCTTTCATATCAGCTGAGTGTTTGGTCGGGTGTTTGAAAGTGGGAGAAATAATGAAGAGTGGTGTTAAGACAGTGTTCATTTCCATTGCTTGGAATAAATGAGTTTTTCTAGAAGAGAGAAATAGAGACTGTGTTTGTGTGTGTGTGTGTGTGTGTGTGTGTGAATGTTTCAGTGTGTGTGGCGCATGGGCAATGGAAGACAGGTGCGTGCTGGGGAAGACAGGTGCTGGTGACTATTTCAAGCTCATTGTTAAGATCCTAAGGCAATCAAGTCGAGTTTTTTTTTTTCCTACTTGGAGATGTATCACCTCTTGTCTGAACTGCTGGATATGGCTGTCAGGACTTGGGCCAAAGCCCATTTGTCAAAGTTTTTTTTTTTTCAAAATGATTCATGTAACTTCATTATAGGAGGGTTTTAACATTGGGGCACATTTAATTCATTTCACAGCACGTACTTAGAGATTTGAATTTTCACTACACAAAAAAGATTTTTTCTTTTCAGAGAGAAAAATCTACCAGACACATTGTGTTGTGAACCACACTGCTCAGTTTTTTAACAAAGCCAAACAGCAAAGTTGTGTGTGTGCGCGTCTGTGTGCAGTGTGCCTGGTGAGGATTAATGTGACAAGAAAGAAGCCTTTTACAACAAATAATACCAAACAGTTATATTTTGTGAGAATTATATAATTTCTGTTAGTGAGAGTAAACACATAATTTCTTAAAGAAATTATCGAAAGTCTCACAATGTTTTAATTTGCTTCCAGTCACCTGAAGATGAGTTTGTAGAACGTTGTTGAATGATTTTTGAATTAAGATTAAACAATTATACTTTTAGCTTCTTTATAGCTCTATTTAAATGTACAATTACAACTAAAGCAATATTTGAGTATGTGCACCAAATATAAAATTTAAGGCAAGCTTTTTCTTGAATTTCTTATTTTATATTTTGTTATTTCCGACTGAGCCATTTTCTACGGTTGGTGATACTTCCAAGAGTGTAAAAAGATGTTTTTTAAATTAAGTGAAACAGTTTTACCAACTTTATGCGGCCAACACTGTTGAATTTACAAATGTATTCACATCATTAATCTGAATTTTTTTCTAAGAAAAATGCCGAGGAAATATTTTCTTCTTTTTTTTTTTATCATTGCATCTGCTATGGCTCTGACTAGAAGACTCCGCTGCCACCGCTGCTTACGAAGCATTATTGATGCAGGCCTGTAGTGACAAAACGTTTTGCTTTCAGAGGGGCATTAGGGTTTTTGTCAGAGTGCTTTAAGTTGCTCCCTGCCAGAGTTGACCCTTGCGACCTATTCATTTGAGCGGAATTAACTGCCCTTGCCAGATGAAAAGACAAACAAAAAACACAGAAGTGAGCTCACGCTGGCAACAAAATCAATAGGCTCATTTTGTGTTTCTTTTATGTGTCAGTCTCGGCATTGCTTAAGATATGATGGCCATATTGACTGAGGTGAACGCAGGACTTTTTTTTTTCCTTGAAACCTTGGTTTCAAATGAGAATATTTTTGTCTAACGGACCAAATAGGGCGGAATTCTGTGAAGGGTATGTTATGACATATACATGGCCTACACTATTATTGCTGAAGATTGTCTTAACCCAATTCTTTTAAATATCATTTATTTTATTTTGTGAGCTTCTACGGTGGATCACACTGCACAAACATGGAAATGGGGACAAGTACTTAAGTAATTATCATAATTTTATGCAGCTTTGTGTTCCGTGGGAACTGGTTCAGTGTCGCACGGCGTGTAACAGGGGACAGGATAAAATGTAGGACTTTGCCCTGGAATGTAGAGCCAAGGCCTAATTCTGACCCCAACTCCCGTGTTCCCTTTAACCCTCTGTCATTGGTTCTTACTGCCTGAATATATTTGTGGATGTTTCCAATGTCAGCAATTGAAATTCCGTCAAGGTTGTAATAAAAAGTTTAATTACATCAAAAACTATGAGGCTTTTCACTTTAATATAGATTATTTTAGAATTTGTAAGTGGTGGAGGGCACTACCTGAGTGAGTGAGTGACTGTTTCTGAAAATATTTCTCACTGTTGTGAGTCATGCATCTGTGATTTTTGCCCACAGGTACTCAGAGGCTTTGATCCAACTGGACTGGGTTTGTGGGATATGGCCCAATAGCAGCAGCCCGTGATGCCGGACCATGACAGCGACTCCCTCCTGAACAGACAAACCAAGCGAAGACGTGTGGACATTGGTGTTAAGAGGACCGTGGGCAGCACAGCCTCCTCCACAGCGGCAGCCACAACAGCAACCAGTGATAACATTGCCCGCACCAAAGCAGCCATTTTCTGTGCCATGAACTCTCTGAGCTCCCACTCTCACCACGGATCAGACACCGACTCCATGGAGTGCTCTGTAGTGCAGCCACATGGTGGGCCTGGCGTGATTTCAGCAAGTGACAGTGAGTCCAAGTCCAATGTACTCCGAAAGCTACTGAAGAGGGCCAACTCATATGAGGACGCCATGATGCCCTTCCCTGGCACCACCATTATCTCTCAGCTTCTCAAGAATAACATGGCTAAAAATGGAGGCGGACCAGAGAGGGGTGAAAGAGGAGACAGGGGCGATAGAGGAGAATCAGGCTTCCCTGGTTCAGGTCTCTCCAATGCAAGTTCAGATGCTCCCCAGGAGGATGCCTGCAGTAACTCTTCCCAGGACAGCACTCCTCAAGAGTGCTTGTCACCATTTGGCCGTCCTCCTGGCCTGGCCACCTTTGACATTGAACGTCTCAATGATGAACACCTGCGTGCCAAGAGAGCCCGTGTAGAGAACATTATACGTGGTATGAGCCATTCACCCAGCGTGGTGGTGCCTGCTGCTTCCCGTCATGAACGTGACCATGAGATGGATGGAGAGCGGGAGATGGAGCTAGACTGCCCCCCTCCTCAGTCTCAGCAACAGGCCCCTAGCAGTCCACGGGGAGGGGAGGTGTGCAGCAGTAGTAGCAGCAGCAGAGAGAACAAGCGTAAGCAACGTCTGCCTCAGCAGCAACAGCAGAGCTTCACCCAGCTGGTCTGCCAGAGGAAGGAACAGAAGCAGGAGGAGAGGCGGCAACTGAAGCTGCAGCTGGAGGACATGCAGAAGCAGCTACGCCAGCTGCAAGAGAAGTTCTTTCAGATCTATGACTCGACTGACGACTCAGAACACACTGACCTCCACAATGATCTCCATAATGACATAGGAAACATGTCTGAAGACAGCCCAGGCAGGTCTGACACTGGTGGTGATGACCGGGTTGGAGATGACATGCGCTCTGACAATGAGATGTCTGACCTGGACCCGGGCCATTTCCTGGACAGGGCTCGGGCATTACTTCAACAGCAGGCCCTGCTGGCTGACGGAGGGAAGCCAAGACGAGAGGGGCTCAGTCGCAGCAAAGGACAGGGCACGCCAGGCTCCTCGATGCATGCTGAAGGTAAACAGCTGGCAGAAACTCTGAAGCAGGAACTCAATTCAGCCATGACCCAGGTAGTGGACACAGTGGTTAAGGTGTTTGCCAAACCTCCTCGTCCTACACCCCAGCAGGCCTTCCCCCCACTTTCCATACCTCCTGAAAGATTTCCAACCACTGTCAATGGAGACAACCCCAATTTCCACACAGCTAATCAGAGGCTGCATTGCTTCGGTGATGTCATAATTCCCAATCCACTAGACTCCTTTGCCAGCATGCCTGGGCTGCCAGGCCCCACCAATGACCAAACTGAGGCACTGCCCTTAGTCGTGAGGAAGACACCCAGTGAGCATCACCACCACCAGTCTTCAGCTGTAGGGGCCCATGGTGGTCACCACCACCCTGCCCTTCATCCTTCCTCACTTTCTGCCTCCATGGGCTTCAGTCCCCCATCTTTTAGACACCCATTTCCACTGCCTCTCATGGGCTACCCTTTCCAGAGTCCCCTTGGTGCACCCACAGGTGGCTATGCAGGCAAGGACCGTTCCTCTCCTGACTCCATGGACCTGTCCCGGGAGACAACTAGTCTGAGGACCAAGATGGCATCAGGTCACCACCTGGGGCACCACCATCGCTCTTGTTCACCAGCGCACCCTGGAAGCACAGCAGAGGGCCTTTCCCTGTCTCTCATCAAGTCTGAGTGTGGTGACCTGCAGGACATGGCTGACATCTCCCCTTACTCAGGCAGCAATGTATCCTTTCAAAAATATGGTGGTAATGGTGTGCATGTGAGAGAAAGTGTGTTTTGAGGGGGCTCACAGGCGATAATGAGCGAATGTGTGACAGATGTTTTAACCCTACGCAGTTCAATTCAGAATGAGTAAGTTATCTTCAGGTGGTAATTCCCTGCAGATATAGGTGGAAAACATTGGATTTGAAACACAAAGAGTTAAAAATCAAATCTTTTTGGGCCTGTTTGAAACTAGCCGAAGAAACAGAGCAATTGTTGATGAATCACTTTACCTCCCACTGCTGTTCTCTTCTCCATTGTACTGCAATGTTGTATTTATTTTTATACTCATACCTCTTCCTTCTCACAACACCCTACAGCCTTTCCTTCCATCTTCAATCCTGAGTGCTTTAAAAGCCCTCTTGTCACATATCAGTTACTCACAAAGATTAGGTCCCCATGACATTTACTGCCCCAATTCCTTTTATTAAAAAATGGCCTGAAAGAGCAGATAACATCCTGAAACTTGGCACACAATGGTGTTATATAGCCTCCCTTATAGTTTAACCTCAGTGTGCCACAATCATGCCCTGAGGATAAAGAGGCTATCCCCAATGGGAGGCTCAAATTGAATCCCCTGGGGACTCTGGACTAATAGCTTAAACAGATACATTCATTCCCTGCTTCGCCATACATCCTTTGTCACTATGTATTCAAGCCCCTTAAAAACCCTTAAAAAGTTTGATATGTGTCACACCAGTTATCCTCAGAGATCATTGTCTTAGTCGTTAACTGGCATTTCACATTCCTAAGAAATGCATCCGATAGCTTTTTACCTGTTGTGGGCCTTTTAGTTAAGAGATGTACACTCTTTGAATCCCTTTTTTCTGTTGTGTGCACCTGGGTGCCAAGGCCTTTTCATGTGTGTCTTTTTGTGTGTGCATGTCACAGGAGGTTCGCCTGAGGACTCTGTAAAGATGTATATTTATGATTGCTTGTGTTTTCTCTTGTGTTCCTCTTATCATCTATCGCTGTTGTAAAAAGCCCACAATCATTGTCGTTTCTTTTCTCTTTTTTTCATTTCATAAAGATCTGTCAACAGCCCGGGGGGCCCTTCGGCTGTTGCTTGGCAGCCAAATACTTCTTTTTTTGTTTTCCCTCCCTGTAAACCCCCCCTCCTCCCCATCTTTTCTTTGAAGCGGACGTTAACAGGTGTTTGCAGCGAGCTGTTTATCTTTCATTACCTCGCCTTGTCTTGTCTTCTGACCCAAGGGTGAACGCTTTCCAGAGATCCATAATCCTTTGCTTCTATGGGCTCCCGATGGAGGGATGAAAAGAGCAAAGGGAGAGAGAGAGACACACAGCGACTGGGAGAAAGTAAAAAAAACAATCAAACAATAACCGCATATGCCAGATGCCGTGGCTTTCATTGTAAAATGTATAATTTCAGCGCAGACCTATATAGAAAGAACCAAAAAAAATTTTCAACTTTTATTTTTGATTCTCAGAATTTGTATTAGTTGTTCTTATAATTTGTGCGTTTATGAATTACGTTAACACCCCCGGTTTCTCTTTTGAAATAATTGCAGGTTCTTTTTTTCCAAGTCTCTGAACTCAGAGACAGCCTGTCAGACATTTTGCGTGGTGTGTTCAAGTTCACCGGCTCTCAGATGCATTGTGGAGCAGATGGCTGCTATCAATTTCCCCATTTGTTCTCAGTCCGACTCCAAATTTTCTTGTCCTTACACCTGGAATTAGGAGGTGGCGCAGCTATTTCCCTCTCATGACTTTGGGCTTTGGGGAAGTGTTGCGAGAATGATGATGTCTTGTCAGATGTGGCAGGCAAACAGTGGGCCAGCTGGTATGAGTGCACCATCATGACAAAATAATAGCCTCGCACGCCACCCCTAAGTCCAATCACAATTACATTTGCAAGCTGTGAGTGAATTGGAGATGAAAATGCCTCATCAGGAGGTATGAAGCTTCTTAATTGTCGTCTGAAGGGAGGTGATATTGCGTTTATGGCTAGAGAGGTAAAACCTTGACGCCGTTCTTTTCAAAATAAATTTTAAATTTTGACGATAAAAGGAAAGCAATGCTAATCCTCATTGAAAAAGCGAAATTAAATTAAGTGCACAGCAAACAAATCCCACCTCGCCATACTGAAAAAGAGCTCTCTTTTTTTCTGTGTGTCTCTCCCTCTCTCTCTCCCCCGTCTGAGGAGCCATTGTATCCCCTCCACTTGGAGCAGATGGTATGGTGTGGAGAGTGAAGTGCTGCTCTTTTGGCCAGGCCTGACAGAGTAACACCAGTCTGCCAGGGTTTCCCCCCACAAGACCCTCGCTGCGTATACAACTACCTCTCTCTCCCTCCCTCTCTTCCACTGAATCAGACAAAGTAGACAGGGTCATTAAGGAGCCAACCCAGCGTGGTTCAGCATTTGCTGGCTTTGCTGTGTAACCCTGAGGCCAAGGGCAATCCAATCTAGCAGCTGATGCCTTCTTCCCACTCTATAGTTACAGCTACATCTGGACACTTGACTGATTTTAACGATCACAGCCACCCCTGTAGATCATAAATAATGTAGAGCAATGTATTTTGTCCACTCAAGTGTAAATTGTCTTCATGAAAACTTGGGGCTGCATCTTCTGTGTAATTTAAAGCCCTGTCTTGCCTCTGCTTGATGAAAACCCTTGTTGAAACAGCCTGAGGTTTTAAACGTGTGGCCCACCCCCACTCCCTGTTCCCTTTTCAATGTCTTATCCTCCAGATTGATATTATCAGATGCATTATACGGCTGTTAATTCACCATGGAAATGGCTTGGGCCGTTCGGTGGCGCAGATGTGTTTCAGTCCCCCCATCAGTGGCTGAGTCCAAAGCCTCTGAGCCCCTCTTCTCCTTCTCCTCCTCCTTCTTTTGCTCCTCCAAGGGGTTGGCAACAGCAAAGGGGCTGGGGGGTAGGGGTGGAGCAGAGGGAGGAGGAGGGGGATGTAATTGAAGGTTGGAACCACACTTTCCCTCAAGGTGCCCCCACTAGTCCATCTCCGTCCTCTGTGCTATTCATCCAGGGGATCCATTAGGTGGACATGGCCTCTGACATGTATTTGAATATGGCCAGTGCGAGTGTGAGGAGTTTTATTTTTCTAAATGTTGCTTGGGCCATTGTTTTAGAAATATCTCCAAGACCTTGTTTTCGGTCACTGATATGAAGCCAACATCAGACAGTCATATTCAGGCTTGGCATGTGCTGTCGCCAAGCCATTAGGCCTTCTTGCCCGTCACTGGCGTTAACTGCTGTCTTTGTCTGTGATATGCAAATGTCTCCTTTTTTCTTCTTCCTTTTTTGGGTGGAGGTTAGCACAGGGTGTAAGCAAAGGCGTTTGCTTACTTTGACTGTGAAATGAGCCTCCTTATGTAAAAGGATCGGCTGTCGTGCTGGCCAGCATTTTATTTACCGTGACACTCTCACACCTGATACGGACGATGCTAATTTCAAGCAAATGGTTTTGCTTCGGTGCACTGTCTTCAGCAACAACTCCCCCAAGCCACCCTGAATTTATGCATGAAAGAAAATTTGGTTCAGCCATTCATTTTGCACCAATACGTAAATTATTTTATTCATTCTTTCTGAAAATATCAGTAGCGACATGTTAGTTGTTTTGCTTCAAACTATGGTTAATTTCCTTAACAGCAGCTATTTGCAGATCCAGGAGGGTCTCTCCCCCAATCACCTGAAGAAGGCCAAGCTGATGTTTTTCTACACCCGCTACCCAAGCTCAAATATGCTCAAGATGTTCTTCTCTGATGTCAAGGTGAGTCCAAACACAATCTTCCACTTCATTTAGTGTACTTTCCAAACTTTGCCTTTCATTTCTCCCCTTCGCCTGATATACTTCCTTGCTATAAAGGCAACATCTTTAAAAAAGGAAGTTTGATTCGGCAATTGTAAATATTCAGCTCCAGCTGCCAGAAAAAGTGTCTATATTAAATAATGCTTCGCTCATCAAAACATGGTTGTGAATTCAAGCAAAAAACAAACCATGGGTTTACATGGGGGAGCTGGAGGTAATTCTAAAGATAAAGTGCAAGATGAGTAATGGAGGGGTGGAGAGGGCAGAGTGGAGGATGGAGCCTAGAGACGGAGGAGTGGTTATCTGAGCAGGTGGAGGATGATTTGATGGGGGGGGGGAGAAATCATCGGTTTAGGGAACATGGCAAGGATGAACGTTGACTCCACTGGGAGTTTAATGAAAGAAATTTGGAAAACAAAGGCCAACATGTACATGGTACAGAAAAAAAACAACAACAGCACAATGACCGTTGTAGTGTGCGCCGCCGAGGTTGTTCGTGTTGCGGTTGTTATGTGAGTGAGTGCCCCTCTCGGACCATACGGAGGGGTAAACACTGTGACAGATCCAGGCCATCTTATTCAAATCAGAAGATAAAGGTTCCCTTTTCTCCCAGCTGCCCCCTCTTGGATGCCATCTCCACCAACCATGACTCACCGCTCACGTGGCTTTCTGTGAATTTCATTGGTTGGAGTGAAAACGAGCACATGTTGGCAAAGCAGAAAGGCACCTGTAAACGATGACTCACCACAAAATCTTCACTTTCCGCACAAGTTTTTTCTTTATTTTAAACTGCAATAACAATGACTACAAAAAGGCGTTAGCTACTTTATTTGACTAATCAACCATTCCCAAGGAGGAGGCCTCTTCATGAATGGCCCCATCAGATACTTAAACAAGGTCAAGCTAGTTAAGGGGATTATGAGTCACATTGGTTTGTTTTTGTTTTCAGTGGAGAACAATGGACTCAAGCTGTAAGTTAGCAGACATGTATGGGAATGAGACTGACTATCTAATTAGATTCCGCCTGCGCAGCCTCTTAGCAAGTGGCTGTCCTCAGACAAAAGTCTTGAAGGCTAATCAGGTCTTGACTGTCGAGGACCTAATGAACGTGGGAAGTGGGTTGTCCTAACAACTGGGTGATGCGGGAGCAGTTTTTCCCCTTGATTAAGCCCCTTTCAAGACGACCATGACTTCTACTTTGACTCTTGGTGTTTCTGAAATGTTATGACAGATGTGTCATAATACTATTGTTGGGGCTGATCGTGGCAGTGTATAGAGTGTCACCCAACCAGCACTGAGACGTCTCATTATTATTGCAGATATTGTTTTGAGGAAGGGTGAATTATTATAACAGATAATGAACAGATTTAATAAATACAGTACAATCAGTCAATTAATAAAGTCAACAAAAGCTCTTGACTTTGTAAAGAAATGCCATGTGTAGATGTGTGGGATATTAACTGTAGGATTTGCCTCATCACATATTTAATATTCTTTAATTTTTAAGAACATTTTTGTCCAACTCTCTGTGGCTCTTTTAGTGATGAGACTCAGTATTTGTACCAGTCATGTGCTGTGTGGAGTTGCAGGGGTCAGGAGGGCTTTCCCTTTTCTATATGTCATTCCTTCTCTTTTCTTTTCATTTTTTTGCTGATGGTGTGGCATGGTATGTGTGCCTCGGCGGTACCGGGGAGAAAGAAAAGCCAGCGGCTGATTTTGAGTCGCCGCAGTAACAAAAGCCTGCTTTCCAGGGCCGCTTTTTGTGTGCAGTCAGCCAATAGGCAGCCAGAGATTATCTCCCACAATTCACCCCTGCGAAAACAGGAAACGTTGGAAAGCCCTGATGACTGTGAAGGGGCTTACGAGAGAGAGGGAGAAGAGAAAGAGGAAGAGAGGCAGAGAGAGGGAGGCCCTACAGGCTTCTCTGTCTTTCTGCTCTCCTCTCCGGTTGTTCTGGATGTAGCTTAGCATTCTGAGGTCATCTGTGTGCTTTCTGCTCCATTGTTGACCATTGTGTCACTGAGACTTACGAAGTGCTATTTTATCCAAATCCTTTTCCACAAAAACATTTTTGAAAATCCAGAGCAAAATACAAAATGGCAAAAAATCACTTTTACGTGTGAGAGGAAGTTCAGCTCTGACACTCAACGCACCTGAATTTTTTTTGGATGGCAACTACTATGGTTCAGACCAAGGGTACATGAGTGTTTTCTTTTCCTGGACTTAAGCGTGTCTGTGCATGTGAGTGTGTGCACACCACTTTCTATCTTGCACTGTTAGCACGAGGCACTGACCTTTCACAGGCTCTTGAGTGTGAGTGTGAGAAACATGCTCTTGTTGTCTCACTCTCATCTGCCTCTCAGCCACACACACACACACACAATCCCTGTGCTCAAACACACACACATTTCCTCACTGCATATCATGTCTGTGCTGGCTGACCCCTGCCAGCTCTGATTAAGGAGCTGCAGTGATGTGCTTCTTTGAACCAATTCCCTCCTTTTACAATGAACACACTTGTCCTTAGCTGCTATCAGGGGGTCTCTGTCCCCTACCAGCAACTTAATGAAGCGAGACCGCTGTAAGCTGCGGAGGTGACTTGCCAGAATAAAGTCCCTGAAATTGTCAAGCACAGTAAATGCAGATATAATGCAATGTACCTGCATGTAATGTTAATGCATGCTTGCATGCTTCGCGCCGTTCAGTTGAAATGCACAGACTTTAATGCATCGCCCTCCGAGCTGTTGGTTTATTAAAGTAATCCTGGTCCAAAGTGACAAATCTATCCGTCGCTCAGCTACACTGACACCAAAGGTCTCCAGCATGAGCGATGGTAACTCTTTCACTGACTTTAATCTCAGTATGAGGCGTTTGGTGTCGCATGTGTTTGAGATGCATGCACACACACACACGTGCGCTTGCATGGATCATCACTAATTCACTTATGTCTGTAAAACACTTCCGATACTTCATCTTGCTCACGTCAAAGGGTTTACAGCACTCAGACAACTTGAGAGTAATGTTGAGTTTGTGCCCTGTCACCCTGTGACTGTCTGCTACATTGTGTGTGTGTTTAAGAATAGCCCTGTGCAGCCAATGTATCTGTGTCAGTAGTTTGTTTGTTTGACAATCCGATGTCACGACCCCAGCTTGCTGACTGCTCACGTTCCAACCCTCTTCAACCCCCCCCACCCACGAGCAAAACGCCATTGTCCGACAGCGCTGACCTGCACCCGTCCTCCTCTCCTCCCCTCCCTCCCTCATTTCCCCATTTTTGCTCACCCTGCACTTTAGGACAGCTACCATACTACCCCTCCTCTCCCCCTGCACCACCCTCCCAAACCCCTGCCAAACAATGTCAAGCAGACATATTCTCCACTCTGCCATTATGTCATCATTCCAGAAAGACACAGCCCCTGTCCCACCTGGATCTGAATCTCGCCTCTTCTGATTTTCCAACTACGGACTCGCCCTCCCGTCATGATGTGCTTGCGCTCTTTCATTTGACTCCGATCCCAGATCGCAAAGAGTGTGCATGCATGTTTGTGTGTGTCTGTGTGCTGTCGAACAATAGCCAGAGCCTAATCTCCATGTCAAAACCACTCTGCCTCCCCAGTGAGCAGTCCGCTCAGCATTTAGTTGCGTTTTGTCCCTCCATTCTTCCAGCTCCACAAAAAGCAGACAAGAGGAGGGGGCTGAAGGCCAGTGTGTTTGTGTGTCTGTGCGTGTATATACAAAGGAAGATAGTTAGGGGGTATCAACTTTTTAGAAGCCAAAATTTTTAATTTGTAAGATGTAATTACAGGGAGTCACTTAAGTAAAGAAAATGCAAGTAATTTGTACATTTTTATGGGGGATCAATCTGACTGGACTAGGAGGGCTCCTGAGCCCCTGAGGTCCTTATCTAGTGGTTTGGATGTTTAGACAGAGTGTTTTCACTGCTGAGACCAGAGCTGGGACCAGCCGAAGGTCTTAATAGGTTTACCTCGCCCTATTGAATCCAGCCGAGCGGCACAGATCAGATAGCCATAGCCTTCTCTGGAGCACTTATCGTCTCTGTATTTCTCTCTCACTTTCTTTTTCTCTCTCCTTTTGCTCTTTTTCTTCTCTTTTCTTCCTGCCTGGGAGGTGCAGAGAGGGGAGGAGAATCAGGGTGTAATTGGTGAACAGGGTTAAGTACATGTTTGAGCCCCCTGCGGGCCAGGGCGCTTCAGATGATGACTTAATCGTTTTTCTGGTCAATTATGTGTTTGTGGTCTTGCCCCCGCCTCCCCCTTTCCACCTCTCCCTCCACTCTCAGGGTTATGATAGGGGGAGGTCTGCTCCCAGTAGGGAAGATGAACCACACAGCCTCACACACACAGACACGCTGTGACTCTCCCTCCTGCCCCCCGCCTGTCTTATTTAATGTCTCTATTATCCTCCCTCGCTCTGAGATCTGTGTTCTCTCGTATTCGTCTCTTTAATCTTTTGGCCCTTCTACATCGTTCAAGTCATCACATCAAGTCGAAGCTCCATGATGAGAAATTGCATGCTGTCATGCTCACATTTCACTTCCTCTCACGCTGAAATCCAGAGACTCAATAAAGTTTAGACACAAGAGCGTGGACAGACCTCTTGTATGAACACTCAAAATGTCTTGCAGGTTTAGGACATTTTTATAAAGCAAGGATAAAATGCACAGACTTAAATCCTGAAGAGTGCTAACTAACACACATCTTTTGTTCCAGTTTAACCGCTGCATAACCTCCCAGCTGATCAAATGGTTCAGCAACTTCAGGGAGTTCTACTACATCCAGATGGAGAAGTTTGCCCGCCAGGCCATTAATGACGGGGTCACCGGAGCCGAAGAGTTGAGCATCAGCCGCGACTGCGAGCTTTTCCGAGCCCTAAACATGCACTACAACAAGGCCAACGACTTCGAGGTAGAGTAAAATACACCAGTGCTGTTTAGTGAATGATTGAAGAGAAAATTGTAAGGAGCCCTATGAGAGATGGGGCTGAGAACTTGATATACACTGTATAGAAACGGAGGGAAACTTGTGATAGACAGGTACATTCTGCTCACTGTGCAGTGAAAATCGTCTACAAATGCCAGGTTTAGGGTTGGTTAACTATGTAACACCAATAATAACAAGAGCGTGCATCCTAAACTCAGTCATATAGTAGTGAGGAACTTGCATCCATGAGGAAGAAACTTTAATGATACTTTGCTTGTTTTATGTCTTCCTCGCTGATAATTTCCCCTGTGTGTGTGTTTGAGAAACCACATTTTACTTCCCTGTCTTCATTTTCCTGTCACCTGTGAGGTGTTTATGTGCATGGGACTGTCTTTCTGTGAATTGTGATCATAAATTCTCAGCAAACAACTTCACCTTTCATGTGTTTTAGTTTTCATACTTCTCCTTTTGCCACCTTGTGTGTGTGTGTGTGTGTGTGCGCATGTGGGTAACATTACAGGATCGCCAGAGCTCTGCAATGTCAGCTGACAATAGACCTTTTAAAGGCTTGTGTTAAGAAAGACCTGGAGTGATCTGGGTGTGTGCGTCTGCCTCTGTGTGTGTGTGTGTGAGTGCATTTGAGGAAGCGAGATCGAGTCTATGTGCGTTCGTGTATGTGTGTGAGTGTTTTGTTGTTGCTGCATTTCCCAGTGTCCTGTTCACCTCGAAGGGTATAGCCGTCCCTTGGACCGGCCTGGCATGCTGGCAAAGCACTTCTCCAGTGTGTGTGAGTGTGTGTGTATGTGTCACTTTGAGGGGGAAAAAATCTCACTGCTATCAAGGTTAAGCGTCCTACTGTTTTAGTGAGAGGAAGGGGAGAGAAAGAGGGGGAGAGCGGGAAGAGGGAGATGGATAGATAGGGGATGGGGGTGAAGGCTCGGAGACAAAGGAGAAAGAGATGGAGGGAGGGAGGAAGGGAGTCAAGGGGGAATGGAAAGGGGAGAAAGAAGGGTAGAAGGAGAAAGGGGTTGAAAGAGAGATAACATGCAGGAGGGAAGTGCCCTTGCGAGCAGTGGGAGTTTTGCAAGCGCTCGCATTTAAAGTGCTACACTCTCTTTCTCTCAGTTTCCGTCAATCTCTCTCTGTCCGTTATTCGTCCACTGGGGCTCCTCTCCATGCACCCATCCACACCCACACACACACACACACTTCCCCACATCCATCTTCAGTCCTCTTAAGGGAGGCTTTGAGAGACTCTGGCAGGCAGAAGCACTTGTATATATGAGGTCTCAATAAGCCCAGTCCATCAGAGCAAAGTGCCAAAAAAATGACACTGTTCCTTCTGTTCAGTTACTCATCTTGTGACCACTGCAGAAATAATTTGTTCAGTGACAAAAAAATTATTTTAAATCAAGGTGAGCAACACTTCACCTACAGCTATGCATCAACTTCCATTAAGCAACATTAATTAGGCATTTTCATAGTTTTATTTCAAGATATAAGAAAATTAAACAAATACTGTAAACTTCCCGGTTGGTAAATGATTCCCCTATAAAACTCACAGTTCCCATTTTTGGGACATATAAAACATTCTACTTGGAATTTCAGATTTTCCCACAAGATACTCTTTCTGACTGACCAAGATTCAGACATGTGAATAGCCAAATACTTGTGTTAATATTTCTCTGAAAAACTTTTCCATCAAGTATCGCTCTGAAAAATGAAGCTAAAACATTTCAGGGAAAGGCCAAGAAAACATGTTCTTCACTAAATAAGTGTAAGCCTGACTTAGAGTTAGGTTTGCATGACTTATACAACCATCCACAGCGATGGCTTTACAAGTTCCCAAACATAAAATTACACACAACACTGTGGATATGCCATGCCTGTCTAAACTGCAGAATAAAGTGCCATATTTTCCCACAGACAAACGCTTCTCTTGTGGAGCATGCATTTCCTGTCGCACCTCAGACAAGACTATTATTCTTCTCCTGTCACCAGGAAGCTACTGTTGAAGCAGAATGGCTCAAGGGAAACAGCCCATTTGCATACATAAATGTGAAAATTTGCAAGAAGACAGACAGGGAGGAAAAGAGTGAGGGAGGCCAGGTGAATAAGTCTTCTGTTGGCCGAGGAGCCGCAGCAGCGAGGGGGGAAGAGGGCGGAGGAGGAGGAAGGGAGGGTGTTTTGCATATTAAGGTTTTTTTTTGCTGGGCAGGTGTCTGAGAGATACAGGAGCTGATTAGAGTTTAACACAAGGAAAATTTGCCCAGCCATGCAAATTCTAACCCCCCTGACAAACCAACCGCCTTGGTGAGCACGAAGACTCCGTGTTTGGATGTGGCTTTGTGTGTGTGCGTGCGTGCGTGCATGTCTGTGTGGGTGTTATTTGTGTTTGACCATGTCTTTGCAAGCGTGGCTGCGTAGGTTGTGTGTTTTTTTTTTTTTTTTTTTTTTACTGTTTGCTGTTCGTGTGGGAATGATGTGTTTGTGTGTATTATATATGTGCATGGACACGTTTGTTATGTTTTTTGTCTTACATGTGCGTGTGTGTGTGTGTGTGTGAGTCATAGATGGAATGAGGAGATGGAAATGTACTGGATGTGTATCAGGATGCCCCCAAGGCCCTTTTCTGTGGATCTCTCCCCTTTTCTCCTCCACCTCCTCCTCTTCCTCCCCTACCTACCTGCACCACCACTTGAAACAGGAGCCTACGCAGATTCAGCAAGCACACACACACACACACACACACCAAGTTTTCCCTTTGCCAGCTTCTGCATCATCAAAGTTCCATCCACCTTGGTGGCGTCTTTGGAATGAATATGTCCTCTGTTTCAGTGATTACACACACACACAAACACACAGAGACACACTCAGAGAGACGCACACATGTCTGTGGCCTTTCTTGTTTGATGCTAATCTGCTCTGTCACTGTGCTGGCCTAATACGCTCCCCATCTCCCTCCCAGCTCCTCTTTTGTCGCGATTGTTTCCCCTTTTCCTTTCATATCCCTCCTCCCTCACTCTCGTCGTTCTCTCTTCCTTCTGTTGCCTCTCTCCTTTCATTCTTTCATCCTCCTCTTTTGCATGTCTTCCGTTACCCCCCTCTCACTTTTTCCCCCCATTAGGAAGTTTTAATGGCATAATTGTCACATTCCTTCTGGCACAATGAACACCAGCAGTAATTAAAGAGCTTGCCGTTAATTACCTAGACCCTGGCTCTACTTTCCTCTCTTCTCAGCACCCCCCTCCTGATCCTCTCTCTTCTTCTCTTTCTTCTCCACTTCTCATTCACTCCATCCATCACCATCAAAGTCCTCCGAAACACCCGGCCTCCCGAAGCCTTGACTTTGAGCAAAAGAGTGCTTTCATGTGAGGACTCAAGTGAAAATTCTCACTGTCGTGTCCTTTTCTTTCTACTCTGCAGCCCCCTCTGTCAGTCTTTGAACCCCCCCAATGACAACACACATCATCTTTCATAAGACAGGAATGTGTGTGACCTGGTAATGGGCGAGAGGGAGAGAGAGAGGTGGGGTCCGATAAAGAGGCAGTTTTATGATGGCTCTGGGAAACTCTCAGATTTCCATAAGACAGACAAGGCCAAGTTTCTTCTGTCAGTGACCACTCCTCCCACAGAGGACACACACACGTACACACATCCGCATACAAACACACACCTTGCCATTTAAATGAGGAAGTCCCTATAATATCTATGTGAAAGCGCTGTGAAGCCTACATCCACACGCAAACACACACTCATATCACGTGTCCTCCCTTATCAACTGCTGTTTCTTCTTTTGGAAAGATGTGTCACCCCTTCTTCTTTTGTCCATCTGTCATTCATCCCTCCATTTGTAATAATAACATTTATCCACAAACAAACACTTGTCTTCTGTTTGACCCCCTGAAAAAAGGGACAGAAAAAGTTTGACTTTTCCAATACAAATCCATCTCCTCGTCCCTCTGTGTTGTCCCTCTACTATCCCTTCCCCTTTTCTTTCCTGATTTCCATCCCCCTGTCTCCTCATGTCCCTCCTTCCTGTTTTCTCAATGTCTCTCCATCCATTACCAGAGCCACAGAGAGCAGTGAGCAGATGCTGTCTGTCCAACCGCCATGCCCCATAGTATTGTGTGCTTCACCTCTCCTTCCCCCCCTCCCTCCCTCCCTCGTTCCTCCTCTTCATGTCCCTCTCGGGTCTCCATTTGTTCTCCACCCAGAGAGGCTAATGTCTTTTTTTTTCTCCTCCTCCTTCTCCACCTCCTGCTTTTCCCCTCTGCATCTTGCACTCCTTTATTCCTGCTGTTCTCACTGAGCAGGACACGGTGTGTTAGTGTGCGTGGGTGTGGGCCGCGTCTTTGACCGGGGCTCGACCTCAGGGAATTGGAGGTGAAAAGGTCATTTCTCTTGCACTGAATGCGCAGGCAAAGACGCAGACAGACTCAAACATGGATAAACATACGCGACTGCCTTAAAAAACACACACAGGAGTTTGCTGTGTTCTCTGAAAGGCTTTAGGGTTCTCTTTGAAAAGCTATTGAAGACAAAAAGAGGTAGAGGATAGAAGGAGAGAGATGAAAAGCTGTATATGCCGTATAGATTTAGGTTCAGAGCTGCCAAAAATACAACCGATACAATTTGCCAGTGGGTTTAAGTCAGCAAACACACACACACAAACACACACCTTCCCTCACCCTCCTCTTTCCCTCAAATCTGCAGCATCTCCCCTGTTCTCCTTCATTCCCATTGAGAAAAGATCTCATCCCAACAACCATCCCTTCTGTACCTGAGCATTTATCACTCGCCTGTTACAGCTCAACGTGATACTGTCATATAGAGCAATGACTTTAACTACTTGCTGTACAACCTCTGGTTTAAAAATTCTACCCATCAAAAAATTGCAGTGGAAATAACTCGTAACGCAACATCTAACAAGATGCCACTGAAGACAGGTGAGAAAATATATTTTTGGTTGAAAATCCTGTTTGTCTCTTGGTATCTGGTGGCTTTTATTAAAAAAACAGAATGGCACTTAGTGAAGTACTTATATCTGCCAAGGCCATACAGTGCCCTTATGAAACCTTTTAAATTCATTAGATCTGGATTTTTACTTAGATCCTTAAAAAACTGCAGTCACTGATTAAAGAAAGTGAAAAGAAAAACTGTGCCCTCATAAAATTTAAAAATGTTATTACCTGGCTCATGTCCCCCTTCACAAATTTTATGGAAATCGGTTGTAGTTTATGTTTAGTTTTGTAGTAGTTTTTGTGTAATCAGAGATAACAAAACATATGAAAACAAAATCTAATTGACAAAGGGAAAATTTAAACGAAACTTCAGATATTACACCAGACCTCCGCTGTGTCACGAGCGTCACTTCCAACTTGTCTTATGCCTTTTTAATTCTCTTAGAGAGAAGAGTTAGGAAAAGAAAAGAATAGAGAGCACGATCATCTGCTTCTTAGTGAATAGCCGGGGGCCATTGAGGGCCCCCGATTGACGTTGTCTGACAGGTCTTTTCTTCGCCATGTGCAAGTGTTTATGTGAGAATAAGCCACTTTATTCCGTGCGCTGATGAAATGGCCAGAGCTGTGTTAAAAGCCTGGGGCTCCAGGGATAGCAAAGAATCACTTAAACATAAAAAACTACATGATCCCCCTCTCGCCTTTTCTCACCTGCTTTCTCTCAGTTACACACACGCACACACACACATACACACACACACACACATCCTCTCGCTGCGTTCACACATTTGATTCTCTCTTGTTCCTATGTTTTCCAACATTACACACCCGACCCACCTACACCTCCTTGCATCTTTTACACTCTCCTCCCTCCATCTTCCCCTCCTCCTCTTCCCATCCCTGGTCACCTTGTGAGGGGCAGCCTCCTCTGTGGCACAGCTGCTGATTATGTCATTATTTCTGGACCATTTTGGTCTCTCTGCATGTGTGTGTGTGTGTGTGTGTGTAAGTGACTAATGAAGCGTGGCAAAGGGACTCATGCCAAAATGACCAGGGCGTGCATCAGAGCTGCAGATGTGTCAAGTAACACCCCCATTCGCACAGGCACACACACACACACACACACACACACACACAATTACATTAACGCATTTCTTGGAGACCCTTAAGCTAACCTTAAAACTTGACCTAAAAGAAATAATTATTCACATTATAGTGTCTTGGTTAGAATAAGATGACTTAGTGACCAGATTTGGGTCCCAGCAACGTAAGTCATTCCTGTCCCACTTGCGCTCACACACACACCGATGCCAATCTTTGCCCCCTTGCATCTAATTTGCTGTTTATTATTATTATTCCTTCCTCTGCTGCCATCTTCATCCCCCACTTGCCCTTCCATCCTACCTCCTTCCTTCCTTCCATCCACCCAGCCATTTTTCCATCCTCCCTCCCTCCTTCGCTGCAGCTCCTTGCTCTCCTTGCTTTATTGTTCACCCATGCACCCACACCCTCCTTCCTCCTACCCCTCTATTCTTCCTTTCTCTCCCTCCCTCTGTTCTCCTCCTCTCCAGATGTCCTGTTCCTATCTTCCAGACTCCCTCGATCCTTTCTTTCCCTTGTGCCTCCTGCTCTCTTGGCCTCTATGAGCCGGGCTGACTTTGTGACCCCTAGAGGCCCTGGTTACAGCACTGCATGACCCCCCCGCTCCCTTCAATTTAGACTGCCCTCTCTCAATCTGCCATACAAGCTCAGACAATCAATTTTTTAGTCTCCAAACACGGTTTGAACAGTGATTTCTGGCTTTCTCTGCTGTTTGCAATTCCTTTTTCTGTCTACTGCTGCTGGACTTGATATGAAGTCAACATCCTCCCCAGCGACCCCTGGTATATAGAAACAGAGGGGAAGAGCAAGAGGGGAGGAAAGAGATGTCAAGAGAGGCCATGATGTGATATGAATGTGTATGTGTGTGTGTGTGTGTGTGTGTGTGTATGCCTGAAGATGGGGGAGGAGGCAAGAAAAGGTGGAGGGAGGATTGAGGAAGATGGGATACGGGAGCTCCTTCATCAATGTTTTTGACCCTGTCCTGTCCTTGACTCCCCAGAGGGGGTGCACCTTGAGAGGAGCCCATGTGATTCTTGTGCTTATGCTCACATACACACACGTACAAACATGTACACGCAGTCCCTCAAGGCTCCGTGTTCTCAAGGCTATCAGTGGAGTGAGGGTGGCTGGTGTTTGCTCAGCTTTGAGGCCTGTTTCCCGTCCCAGTCTTCTCTAGCAGAAGCAAGCACCAATCGGCACGTCACAAACAGGAGGCTGTCATGAAAATGAACTAAATCCAGCACTCGAAGAAGAACAAAAGGAACCGAGAATCCCCTGGGACTCTGCTCAATCTTGCCCAAGTTGTTTGGACTCTTCGGCAGTGGCACAACCTTATCAGCAGCAGAGAGGGTTAGGGGACAAGTGCAACGAGGTGTAGGAAGAAAGGGGACATGGGTTGTGTTTGGCTAAAGTGACAGTGTGGGCCAAGAGCTTATCAAGGCCTTTGTAGATTATTGATTGGGGCGATATGTGAGGCTCAGGGTCCTCCTGTGTGCTCGAGTTTTGGGAAGCTCTGGCTTGACTCACTTAGATGTCACCATTTCACCTCTTGTTTTTAAACGTATGATTCACTGTCTGCAGAAGATGCAGTCACTCCAAAGATACATAGATAACCCCACCTGGAATGTATTACAAGAATCTGTCAATCGCTCGTTTCACACACAAATACGGGGGCAGAAAACCATGGGAAGTTCTGCTATTCCCAGACTGAGTTGGGTTAGGAATTAACCTGGTTGGCAGCAGGGGCGAATGTGTCCCTGCATTTCATCCTTCAAGGCTGCAGCTCACTAGCGCACACACTCACTTACACACACACACAAACAGCCTTATCTTCCAGGGTCTTGTCTTGTTTGGCCAACGCTGTGCAAATAGAAGGTGCAATACATCTCCTGACAGTTCCCAAAAGCAAGGGGGAGAAACATGTTGGCCAAACAAACAGCCAACCCTGAGTCACCGGGATTGAACAGATTTCTCAGGCACTGCCGAAACACACACACACACTTGGTGTATGTGTGTGTGCGTGCATGTGTGTAACAGTAGCCAGTATACGAGGGCCTGGGCCTCTGGCTACTTTTTTTAAACGTTTGTCTAAGCAGTCTTAAGACAGGGGCCACTGCTGAAGTGAATAGCTCCCAGCAAGCCGTCCAGAGGCACCTATTGTCCTCCATCATATTTTATTATCTCATCAAAAAGCAGGAAATCCGATTCCCTCTCTCTGAAAAAGAGCTTATCCTCCTGTCTCAAAGCAACCTGTCACGAGAGAGCGAGATGGAGAGAATGGGGGAGAGTGGGGAGGGGGGTTGGTGAATGAGAGTGATTAACCGCCTCATTGCTGTCCCTCGCTCTTTCTTACTCTTTCTTTCTTCTTGATTAGTATTTACCCAACACACAGCAGGATGCAAGTTTAGGGCAAAAAGTGTGTGTACGAATGTGTGCGTCTAAGAGACAAGCTTTATCTCCTTTGTTAATTATTTTCCCCTTTTTCCTCCTGATCTTCTTCCTTTCATATTGTATTACACAGGGGTAGATCAGCAATAATATCCCTTTTCACAAAAGCAGGGTTTTTTGTACTCCCTGCTGCAGACACACACTTCCATTCTCTCTGTCTTTCGCACCTTCTCCCAGAGAATAACCACTTCATATTCAAATAGTATGACATACATGAAGTCAACCATATTCATGTGCACTACTACACCATTGCAAAACAAGTCCCACTCTTCTTCTCCTCGTTCAGTCAAAATCATGACTAAATTATACATTTCAAACCATTTATTTAGCATTCAATGAGCATGCGTAAAAAAGTGTTTTATCCTTGAGGTGATACAATTTTGGCACCATAATGATTTATCCAGGTGTCATTCACACACAACTCTCTGGCTCTTTCCTCTTTTTTTCATGCCTTTCCCTCCCTCCATCTTTGTACATCTGTCCTTTAATTTTGGGGTTCTGCTGAGAAGTTGTTAAAAAACCCTATGAAATATGTATGAAGGATTGTTAGCCACACGATTGGCCCCATTTACCGGACAGCCCAGCAAATGAACGGCCACACTGGATAATCCCCCACAATGCCTCTGGAACAAAGGCCCAACAGCTGACCCTAGAGAGCAGGAGAGATGAAGGGGGGTGGGGGGGGGGGGTGAGAGGGGATAGAGAGGGACATGGGAGGGGTTGCAAACAGTTAAGGCCCACTGCTGATCAGGAGGCGGCTCGCTCACATACGCAACTCACATGTAGTCACAAAACAAAGGCTGGTGGGACAGGAATAACTCCCTCTGTACTCTCACCCCTCTCTCCTTAGACTCTTCTCAGCCCCTCCTCTCATCAGCTCTCTCTCTCTCTCTCCCTCCCTCCCATTCTCACTCTCTCAGTCAAGAGGATCTGAAATACCAATACCCTTTTCTCCTTGACATTGCTTTCTCCTTGCAGTCAGCATTTTGCTGTCCTTTTATAGTCAAAACGTCAGGAGAAATTCCATGCAGGAATATTCTTAGTAATGCGGCACTCCCTGCGTCTAACGGCCAGGGTGTCGTGCTGCACCGGCCCGTTAGCGAGGTCTTTTGGGAAAAGCGTGTGCATGCCCACATGCACTCTTACTGTACAGTGTGTACACACAAAGTTGCCCTATAACCAGGGTCATTGTGCCAGTATTTCAGAGACGTCAGGAGCCCAACCAATTAATTATATCCACGTTCATCCCTCCAGAGGGGAATTCAATATTTGGGGAATTGGGTTAGCTTGTGTTTTCTCTCTCTCTCTTTCTCACACACACACACACACACACACACACACACACACACACACACCACAGATGCATGCAAGCTCCTAATTCATGTCTCACCTTTTCACTTGAGCAGTGTATAGAGATATGCGCGCGCGCGCGCACACACACAAAGGCATCTTAGCCTCCATTCATCACCACAAGGGGGGCGGTTGGCTGTCCCATGTGTGTATATATGTGTGTGTAAAAAAGCTGGCCAGCATGTTTGATTGTGTGTGCATGACCGTTTGTGTCTATGTGTGTACCGGTGGCCACTAACCTTGCTGTGTCCTGACACTCCTGATGAGTATCTGCAGGACACTGGAGGAGAGGAGCGGCGTGGAGTGCGCACTGTCAGGCATTTGGGCAAGCTGCTGCTGCTGTATGTGTTGTGCAACTGAGTGTGTGTGTGAGCATCAAGGGAGGTGGGCAGGGAGACAGTCAGCATTATCCAAGCAGGTGACCCCTGAAGGCTGCGTCGCCCTGGAGCTTTGAATCAAGGAAAGACACTCAGCCAAACACACCAGGGTGGCTAGTGTGTGTGTGTATAGCGGACATTATGTAGAGCTCTGTCACACTGCAGGATGTGTCATCTCCTTGGCACAAGGAGGTGTGTGCGCTGGTGTGTGTGCTCACGCCTGCATGAGCGTGTGTGCGTATGTGTGTGTGACAGAGTGTTGGCTTGGGGGAAGGTGTCACAGATCTTTGCCAGACTAATCATCTCCATGGTGTCGGTGAGTGCTGCTGTCAGGGACTCTAAAGAGGCGGCGTGTCTCCCCGTTCCCAAAGCATTTAGTACTTCCTCTTTCGCCAGCACCTCTCTACTGCTCGCCGCTCAGCTCTGCTCTCGTTTGGTCACAGATTTACAGTGAGACTCATAAAGATGTCATGCTCACCGTGTTGCGGGGAGGGAAGTTTGTGGTGTGGGAGACCTGAGAATTCACAAGAAGTTACTTTTCTCAGGCCGACACCTCAACTGGCTTTTAAGGAAGTAGATACTGGGTGAGATTAGAGATTTATGGTTTTACTTCTACTGTAAAAATATGAGAATATTCTACAGCTGAGCAGGTGACAGTGTTGAGAATAATGCAAAATGTAAAATGTATCTGAACTGGCAGCCATAAATCTTCATTAGTGTTAAGTTATATGGATGTTGTCAATTGAACAAACAGATGATTAACCACCTATTTTCTCATTATTTCTATTCAGGTCCCTGATCGCTTCCTGGAGGTGGCTGAAATCACACTGAGAGAGTTCTTTAATGCCATTGTGGCGGGTAAAGATGTAGACCCATCCTGGAAGAAGGCCATCTACAAGGTCATCTGCAAACTGGACAGTGAGGTCCCAGAGATCTTCAAGTCCCCCAACTGTCTTCAAGAGCTTCTACATGAGTAAATTTCTCCACCTCGTCCTCCTCCTCGCTCGATGCTTTGCGCTTTTTACATTTTCTCTGATTTGGTAGAATTTCTGAATGATTTTCTCTTCTGTTTTGTTTTTATTTCCTTCTCCCCAACCCTACGTTTGATTTCCAGTTCATTTTTAATTTTTGAATGTATGAAAGTTATGAAGTAGCATTCCCAATCTGAAGCCTCTGTGGCAGTTTCTAAATGACCTAGCTATTGTGTTGTTGTTCTTCTTATATGATAAGTATCATGATGGTTATTATTTGTTTGTTTTTTTTAAGATTCTGATGAACTGATGAGACTCTAATCTTACTGGGTGTTTTCTGGACTGTGTGATCCCTAATCCATTTAGGCTTGTGATATGATCAACACTAACTAAATCCTCAGTCTGTGAAAGGCATTCTTGAGTTCACATTTACACTACTAAGAACATCGGCTGGGTTCCTGAAAGACTTTATTCAATTATGGCACCCAGCACTTTTCCCTCAAAATCCAGTGGGTGTCCACATGAACTTTCCCAGCAAAGACTCTGCTACTGAGGATGTCCCTCATAGGACCGTCTCACACACACACACACATGCACACATAAAGGCCTAGTGAGTTTATTACTGGATTAAGACCAGACTCGAGGTACTGGTCTGTGGGACTTGGGACTGTTTTCAAATAGCTACTGAGCGCTACCATGTTTTGAAGTGTTTTCCCAGCAAGAAGGGCATTGTGTTTATTGGGTGTACATTATTATTTTGATTATTATTATTATTATTGTTGTTTAAGATTATTATTTGTCATCATTGCTTGCTGAAGATTGGCACTTCACGGTTTGTTTGTCCTTTGATGCCGCTGCAGAAAAAAATAAATTATTGCTATTAATATTATTCCACAAGAGTTTAGATTCTGAAATATTTCCACGCCCCATTTTCCATCCTTCTCCTGACTCATCTTTTAGTCTGTCCATTTCTAATGTGGACTTTGGTTTTTATTCCATAAATCGGTAGTCGGGGTCAGGGTTAACTTGCCTAGAAGTGGTGCACTGGGTTTTTATTAACTCTATTCCTGTAGCACCAAGCATATCCTTTACACAACCGTTATGGGAACAATGCAGGAAAAGGAGCTAAGCCGTGGCTACAAATGAAGTAAGCGGTGCAGAAGTACAGAGGTATGAAGAAGTGTGACTTTAGGGTCGTCAGCTTTAATAACTACAATGCTGCCAATCATTAGGCCGTTTTGCTCCGCTCTCAACTGAATTTCTGGTCAGGATTGGTGAAAATACTGACTGCTTTGTTTTTTGCTTTTTAGAGAACTCAGTAATTAGTTCATGTGCGAGGTGAAGACAGCCAGCTTACAATGGCAAGAGCAGCTGACACTTGAATAATTCAGAATACTGTGTTGCTCAAACAATAAATAACTATAACGAAGATAAATTGAGCGAAGACAAGCATTCATTAATTCATTTTGCTTTCAAACAATACAGAGCGCTCCTTCCTTTCATGTTCACCTGCCTTTGAGTGATCTAGCTCTATTCTCAATTCAACAATGGTAGGTCAAAGGTAAGCACTCACCCCAGGGGTAGATGGAGAAGCTCTCATCACTACAAAGAGCGCGGACAAAGACGTAAAGCAAAGCGCGATGCACACCTGAAACCCTCCACACTTATCCCAACATCCCACGCTGGCAGCTTTTAACACCCAAAGTATGGCTATGTTGATGCCCAGGTTAAACACCATTCCTTTCACTTTTACCTGAGACGCTCAGCCCAGATTTTCCACTTGATTTGTACAATGTAAACCGAGTGTTTCATGACTTTAATCGACCCTCTCAGGCTTTTAAGACTTCTAAGAAGTAGTAAGTGTTAGCTTGCTTTTTGGTGAGGTAAGTTTGAAGTAACGAGAGGACGTGTACTTTGTGAGCTCACAGTTGATCTCACACTGGCAACGTTGGCTTATAGTGCGTCTGTGATCAAAAGATCAAAAGGGGGCAGGTTGCTTAACCTGCTGACTTGTCTAAGTGAGACAAAGCACCTGACAAAAGGAGGCAGAGAAAGACAGAGAGCTACTCCCATCATTATGTGGCACCTTCTCCGCCTCCTCCCCAGACAGTGTTCTTCTTAAGATCCAAAGCCCTGGGAGACCGGACCGGACACTTTTCTCACTGAAGGATGGGCTAGGCCCTTCATGTCTCAGAGTCTCAAAGCACCAGCCAAGGGCTCTAAAGCGCCACTAACAAAAGAGAAGGGAAGGACACTTTTATCTGATGCGCAGATTATTATCGCACCCCATCCTCCCCCCTTCCTGCAGCCCCGCCCTGACGTTAAAGAGTTCCTGCGCCTAAAAAGATTACTTCAGGATAATGAAGACTTATGTGCAAAAAAAAAAAAAAAAAAAGATTAGCAAGACCTTAATACAGCGCTGAAAATATTTTTGTGAAGTTTTCCTCCTCTGGCATCATTTGAATTTTAGGACATTGTTATTTAAATACATATACATTATAGCCTTTTTTAAGAAATGTAAAATATAAGATCTATGAAAAAATATATACTGTAGTGGAAGTTCTTTGAAAGGCACTGTTAGCAATTGTTTCATAAAATAAATCTTGAGGATATTTTCTGTGACAGCTTTGTTTCAATCTGTATTCTGAATAAGTGAGTTGACGGTAGATTAGGAGC
Source organism: Pseudorhombus dupliciocellatus (assembly GCA_016785235.1). Classification (NCBI taxonomy): domain Eukaryota; kingdom Metazoa; phylum Chordata; class Actinopteri; order Pleuronectiformes; family Paralichthyidae; genus Pseudorhombus; species Pseudorhombus dupliciocellatus. Next base: position 1,093,472 of record JAFBJW010000018.1, on the reverse strand, counting down.
AATAGTTGTAGGTTTTTTGCAGGTTTTGTGACCAGTTTTCCTTTTTGGTTTCTTTACCTTTTGATATTGTGCTGAATGGCTGTCGTATTGAGATCAGAAAATAAACTTGGAATCCATTTTCAGAGTATGAAATATTGTCATTGATGCTGTAAATATTGTCAGAATGAAACAAAGAATAGCTGTACAGTTTTTCTATTATCACTCAGAGTGCTAGCGAAGGGTAAGAGTGGTTAAAAAAGGAGGGTGGAAAAAAACAGAGATGACCCGTTCTCTCCAACTGGACTCATAACCACTCCTCCAAAAACCCACAGAGGAGACTTTTTGTTTTGTTTTTCCCTTGCCATGCCTTTAATGGGGCTCTGTTTCCCGTCGGCAGTGCCCTTGAAGTTGCACCAGCATCCGCTTCTTTAATATTTGCTGACAGAACACTGCATTAGGCTAGTGGTCGGGTAATGATGATGTCACGGAGCATTCCTGTTGGCAGTCTGCGGACCAGCTTATGTCCAAAAACAAGGGCAGACTGCCACTGACGTAGCTCTAGATTTGACCTGGGAGATAGACAGGAACTCATTGTCATCAGAAGACGAGTGTCATGAAGGGGGCACATGTTGTACAGTGACGGTGTAAAAAAAAAAAAAAAAAAAAAAAGGAGAGAGACTGCAGACAAAAAAAAGAGTGATTTATACCCTTTTTTACTAGGTTCAAACAGTTGGGGGAAAGTTTGGACTTTGTGGAAATTCTGTACGCTTTGCATTGTGCGTGTGTTTGTGTGAGTCTGTGTGAGAGAAAAGACCGATTATGAGAACCTGTGAACCAGTGAGTGACACAATTCTCAACACTGTGGCCCCACCCCCACCCCTGGGAGTACCATCCTGACATGTAAATGATTCTCATTAAGCGTTGGCAACGTGTGTTTGGTATGTGTGTCATGATAATTTCCTCTGATTTGTTTTCTGACCTGTTTGAAAGGGGGGTTTGTTTCACTATACTTTCAGTGGTAATTCTTTTTCTATTACTACATTGTTCCTGTTTTTTGTAAATATCAAAACTTGGACTTAAAGTGATACATACTGCCTTTGTATAACTTAGCAATATGTTCTGTACATAGTGATTTGTTGACGCTTTTTGTATAACATTATTATTAGCGCAGTAATTACAACCGCAACAGCCATGTTTGAAATACAGTCTGAATAATTACACACAGGTTGTAATAAAACTCAAAATATGGCTGCTTTTTTCTTTTATTGGTGTCTTTTTGTCTTGCAGATTGTGTAATTTATTGGTTTAATTTATCCTAATTTATTTGATGTTGTTTTATTTTGTTTTTCAAACAGGGAAGGCTGTATCGCATTTCATTAAGTAGAATCAACTTAAAAAGATTAGGATCCTTAGAAATCTAAAACTGAAGTCAGAAAAACTGTACTCTAGCGTGCACATACAGAAATTATTAAATGGAGATCATGGCAGCTAAATGGAACTGGAGTATTAAAAAAAAAAACAACAGCTTGTTGTGTTTTGTTCCTGGACAGGGGCTGAGGGTGGGCTAGAAAACTGAAACTAGTTTGAAGCAGTTTTGTATTTTTCACTTGAGATTTTATTCCCCCACTATTACTTTGGCCCAGCCCAAAAAACAACCAGTAGTCAAATTGCCTTTCGTGCCTTCACCCTCTATGAACTGAATGTATGTGCAGTATATATGCAAGCTTGTGCAAAATGGATTAAAAATGGAAATAAAAATGAAAAACAGAAGCAAATGTGTGTGCCTGATTTATATTTTCCTGTGTGTGTAAGGACGGTGTATAATGATTTGACAGATATTTACTGAAAAGAGATTTTAAAAATGCTCTGGCCACAGATCGCCAACATCCGAGGATCGTTTTCTCCTCAGGCTCAACAGTCAACTGCGGATGCCCACTCATCAGATGAAATGCAATGATCGAAATATCCAGGAAAGCACACACACACACACTGAAGTAATTTCCTCAACCTACAACATTAAAACTATAAATAAATGTCATAATGTCATTTGAAAACATAATAAAAGATTTTGGAGAAAAAGCCAAGTAAATTAATGCCTTGAGAGTTGAAAACTTGGGCCATGCTAATTTCTTTCTCTGTTATCTTATATGTTGTCAATTCCAAGAAGCAAGTACAATAAATTACAATAAATTTCCCTCAAACCTTTTATGTTTTATGAGTGTGGATTCTATTTGCTGATGACTTCAGGAGTCTTTGAAGAGAAATACACGTTTTTTTAAAGACTGTGTGTTCTCTGCATCATTTTGATGTTTTCTTATCATGACCTCTGTTGTTTTCCAGCACACCTGCCCGTTGCACTGTTCCTTTCTCTTTCTTTTGTTCTTGTCTGACTGCTTTTCACTTTTTTTGCTTTGATGCTCAGTTTTGGAGTTGCTTCTTTTGTGTCTTTCTTGCTTGCTTGCTTTTATTCTTTTTTTTTTCCTCCTCTCTCCCATTCCTTTTCCCTCTCGTCCTCCGCCTGCCTCCCCTTGCTTGCCTTAACCGGAGGCTACAGCTCCTTAGGTTGGGCTGAGACAGCATCTTTGTACAACACCGACCGTCTGCTCTGTAATCAAATACCATCTGTCGCTACATCTGAAGACTCACTCTCTCGCTTCCTCCATCACGCACACACACACTTAGGCACACACATGCACGCACACACCACATCTGTGCTTTCCACTCCTGAACAGTGTGTGTATGTGTGTGACTTTTATGTACAATGACCCGTGTACTTACAATCATTCCACCTGATTCATTCTTGGCCTGCACAAAGGAAGTCACTGGAGTCACTTTCACCACTTCCTGTTTTTTTCCACCTCTCTCACTGGGGTTCAAAGGTCATTGTCTTCAGGTATCCATGTTTATTCTGTGGCTCTGTGTGTCAGCAAGACCTTGGCTGCTCTATCAGACAGGAGATTGTGGACTTTAGCTCCTCAGTCTTAGATCAACGGCCCACTATCTCAAAGGCTGCCAGCCTTTCCCAATGTTTGCCCAATGTTTGTCCCTGCTACGGCACAGAAAACGTTGACACGGTCCCCAAGGTCTCCCTCCTCCCTTCGTGGTTGCTTGTTATCACATTGCTCAGGTTCAAGAACATTTTCTCTTTGGTGTAAAGAGGGCCTTCTTTCAATGTTGCAAAGGTAAAGTGTATTTAACTACATAGGGGATTAAAACCCCACCAACCTGACAACAAAAACAAATATTTTGGCACAACACCACACACAAGAACTGATGTAACTCCACATACTGGGAAACCTTTTTGACAAAGAAACAAAAGGACTTGGGCCTTTGAGCCATCTCGATTTCTTCTCTTACAATCCTCCTACCAATGACCAAAATGAGCAATGAACTGTTTGACACCTACTCTTCCAAAATGACTGGGGGCTTCAAAATAAAACAATCCAACATCTGCACTCATCCGTGCATCTGTTTTGCTTAACAGTGCATTTATTTCATAACTGAATCTATTAATTAAACTTTACCCACAAAAAACAATTTCAATTTAAACTGAAAACCACGAAAGCAGATATCCGCATTGCACAAATTGGATTTATTCAATACATGTGTTCATAATTAAATACTGGATTTCATCAATTGTGGATGGAGCAGCACACTGCATGCTCCAGAGCCACTGGCACAGCCTGGGATTTACTCAGAGTTGCCCACATTAGGCATCAGGGATGGGGACACCTAGTGGTCAGTATGTGCCACTTCCACTGACTGTGAGAGTTGTCTTTTGATGTCTTCCTCATGCTGACATCCTTTTCTTTGGCCTTATTGTCTTTGTGCATTGTGCTCTTTATTTTCTTTTTTTTTTTTTTCATTCATCACTTGCCCGCTCTCTTTTTATTTCCCTCCTCTCTTTGCATCCCTGCATTTCATGCGTGTGGAAGTGTGTGCGTGTATTTGTGTGGAACTAGAAGATTCCAGTTGGACAGATCATTGTGACCCCCCCACCACCACCACAAGCACCACGCAGGCAGGCAGGCACGCACACATGCACACACACACACACACATCCCTAGCTCCCTCTCTTTTCCCCTTTTTACTCTCTCTCTCTCTCTCTCCGGATGGCTTCAACGCAACTGGAGCCTCGGAGGCTCAAGAGAGGAGCCTGGGAAAGGAGGAACAAAGGGCCGTCCATCTGCAGCCATCACCACTCGGCACCTCCTCTCCTCTCTCTCCCCCCCTTGTTATTCCCTCCCTTGGTCCCCTCGCCTCTCTTCCCTCTCCCCACTGGCCAGCGCCCCAAATTAAGACTTCAGACAAGAAAATGGGCTCACTAAAAAAAGGGAGCAAAAGCGAGAGAAAGAGAGAGAGAAGGAAGTCCCTAACAAGCCAAGAGGAGCAGGGCGACAAAGCCTCTGTTGTTGGATGGCAGGGCCCCTCTGTTACTCTGCGAGGTACTGTCACTGTGTCAACTTGGAACGCTTGTAGCAAGAAGCACAACCATAATGAACACACACGCACAAATATACACAAGAAACAGGCTGCAGAGGACGCTCCTCATACAAGCAAAACCTACAAAATGAAGAAATCCATGAGTGTGTAAACTCACATAAACAAGCACGCCATACGCATAAGGAAAAGTGAAGTGGAGGAATCATTATGTGAGTGAGAGTTTGTAGAAAACATAAGAATATGAGTACAAAGCAGCCTTTACCTGATGTTTTGGTAAACACACATGTATACACACAGGAAGTAGAGCAGCCTGTACTAGGTACATTTCTCAAAGAACAATCAAAGAACCGCAGAGGCCTCTCTGACCCCAAAATACACCTAATACAGACTTTAACAGAGAAGAGGTTATGGGGGTGTGCCTCTGTGTGTAAGTGTGTGTTTGCACATAACCGCACATTGGGGGTAGAGCTACAGACTGAACTGGTTTGCCTTCTTCCAGTCTAAACTGGGTCTAGTGGGTCCAAGACAGATGGCACTCAGGGCAAAGCTGGTCTGGGCTCTCTGTCTCTCTCACATCTCTTTTAATAGCCATTATTGGCATCCTTTGCCTCTTCCAGATCCCTGAATCAGAAATCACAGAGGCCCATTATATTTCCTATTGACCCATTTGGCAAGATGATGGGAGCATCGAGTGCTGGATTAAATCGAGAGCAGTTTATAATCCCATAATTCTAATGTTTTAATTACTTAGATGAACAGGAGGTGTTTGAGCAAGGGCTAATCTCTGAGACATAAGGGCGAGAGAGAGAGGCAGAGGGACAGAGAGAGAGAGAGGAGGGAAGAGATTTGTGTTTTTCCTTTGCTACAAGCACACAGGCTTACTCGTGGAATATTAGCAGCATATTAAAGTTCATCACCTGTTATCAACCCAGATTAAAAGATTCACTGACTCTACTTTTCATATTAAGGTGAGCCCCCCACAGTGGCAGTGCAAGATGAGATGTCACTTTGGATTGGTTTGTAATTAACATTGGCATCAGATTTGCTTTTACTCATTTACATCATGTTCTAGCTTTTAAAACATGGGTTTTGGTCTGGTTCTGAAGATCATTAAATCTTTTTAATTGCGACATCTTGAATGACATCCATGGCTGTAACTGATCCCGCGATTGTCTTTGATAGCCACCCCTCATGTCAATCATGGTGTAGGACAAAGGCTGCTAAACCAAGGCAGATGACCTCATGCCTGGGGTCTGCTCCATGCAGAAGGGGTCTTAACACCGTTCAACTTGCCTTTTGTGTCTGGTGCTGTTTTTCAGATGCTGCTGAGTACTGCAGATCACCTCACAGTATCTCTCGGGGCTTAGGATGCACGGACACACACGCACACACACACATGCACTGACATGCATCCCCTTGATCCATGGGCTGCAGCGTTGAGCCAGGAGTGAGCCTTAAGACAAGGAGTGACAACCGGGACAGCTGCAGGGGCTGAGAGCCAGTCTTAACCACCCCCTTCCTCCACCAACACCCGCACTGCCTCTAGCCAGCCAAACAAGCCATTGTTTCTGGCCAGGGCCTATGGTATTTCATTTGTCATGAAATGGATACGGACATGGGACAACCATGAGGCACTTTCTCAAAGAGAGACACTACTACAGCCTTGGCGACTGCTGAGACCAGCCTGCTAACTCCCTTCATCCTTAACCTTTTTGTGCAACTTTGCCCCAAGCACCCTGCTCTAAACTATTAATAAACTGCTTTTTCCAAGGTAAAGATAGGTAGGGAGGGGCTGGTTTGAAGGGTATTGTTTTCTGAAGGGCTGTAAGAAGAAAGAAGGAGTGAGGTTGTGGGAGGGACTGAGGAAAGCTTATGGGCCAATCTGTTTTTGTCATCTTTATGATCTTCACTTTCTCAGGTTTCTCAGTGGACATTAGGCAGATTAGGCTTGTGAGCCAGGTAGGTCATCAACGTCCTGCTCAGCTGTTGAGAGTGACAGCAGGCTTCATGAGAGAAGGGCTATGACAGCCACCCAATAATTGGCCACTTTTCACATGTTTACATGGTTGCTTGACACAAAGCACGTGCCGCATCTTAGAGCAACTTTCTTCAAGCAGCTAAAGGCAAGGAGGAACTGACCACATGTTTCTTGTAGAATTATGAAAAGAGCAAAGAAGCTAAGATGCTCATCATCATCACACCCATGATCCATAAGTCCTTAAGTCCAACAGAGTTCACGGGCATAAAAACAATAGCCCTCTATCTCTGTCAAGGGCATTCCTTGGCACAACAATAGGACCATCTCCTCTCCCAGTATTTTCCTTTCCTCCCCTCCCTCCCTCATTCTCCAGCCCCTCCATCAAAGAGCATTCCAGCTCCAGAGCCCCCTAAGCCCTTCACTTTGGGCCTGTACATGTGACATGGCATGCAGACAGTCATCTTTAAGAATTGATTCACTCTGGTATCCAAAGCCCAGGGAGCCTGTCTGCCAAGATATCCAACATAGGCGCCACTCATGGGGTCCAGGTACACAGCAGCTGCTCCCCAACAATAAAGGCAAAAATGGGAGGCACTCAGGGGGAAGATGCAGAGCTAACCTCCCTCTCAAGCCTGAACTGGTCACCTTGGGCCAGTTGCTCCCTGCCTGCCTTTGGAGATGACAAAGGATTAGGTTCAACTTTGGGATGGTGGAAGGGGATGGCTACTGAAAGACACCTATAATTCACAATAGAAAATGGAGAGCGAGAGCAGGGCAAGAGAGGGCAGGAGAAATATTTTTCCTTCCTTGGAAGAAGCGCACAGCAACGGCTGTGTGACCAAGATGGTACAGAGTGACACGTGGAGGACCATAAATAAGGCAATGGCATGTTGTTTTCTTCTGCGGTACATTGTGCAGGAGCCTGAAGGTCAGGTGAAGGAGATGCAAGCCTTGCACACGCACGCACACACATGCATCGAAGTAACACTGGGTACGCTGTAGTGCTACAGATAGAGATCACAAATCATGCCGAAGGAGACAGGAGAGATATTACCTCACCTGAGGTGTTTCCATAAACTCCAGTGTACCAAAGCCTTGGGAAGTGGTATCACTCCTCCAGCAGGTCATGACCCACACGCATAGTGATTTATGATGATGCAATCTAGCACATCATCCATCATAAATAAGAGAGAGTAAATGAATAGACTGAGGCTGTGGATATAGCAATTCCTCCCCGGAAATTATGTATACTCTTGAGTCTTTGTGTAGACATAAATTCTATGATTGTTTAGGATAGAGAAGAAACATATCTGTCACTTTCTTGCTGAAAGTTAAGGTATGGGGCAAAGGTAACAAACGGTAAATTGAAAGAGGACAGAGAAAACAGCAAGACGAAGGGAGACGGACGAGGACAGGCTTGGCATCATCGGTCTTCCTATTAAAACGGAAAAGGCATAAGAGGGAAAGCGAGAGCCATTGAGAGCTCGAGAGAGGCGGAATTTACCAAAGCGGCTCAGGAGGGCCCTCATTACGATATTAAACAAGATTTAATAAGTGAGAGTGATTTGATGAGGTGATTATCCCGGCCCATTAATCAAGCAGGCTTCTGGCCTCACTGTAATATGGCCCATCTTTCCCCCTATACCAAAGCCTCTTTAGACGCTGAGCTCCTTACTGCACTAACGCCGCTTCAGAAACAACACCAGGCCAAAAAAAAGGCATATTACATCTCATCTCTCAAGCCTGCGGGTATTTTCAATGCTCACTCATCCCTCCGCCTCCCAGTCCGCTCTTCTGGTGCATCTGATAAATTGAACTCCTTAACATCTGGGTCAGAAAGTAAAGTCTTATCAGAGGGAGCTAAGAGTGATAACTGGCAATGATAACGTAAAAGCATCTGTTGGCTTTAAGGCTTTTGGTTTGAGAACAGAAGGATGTTGCACAGATACCACTGGATTGTCTGGTTTTGTTGAGAGGCAGGGGAGGTGTGTGCAAGTATATGTGTGAGTACATGGGCTGATTCATAGAGTGTGTCTTGAGTACAAGGAGTACAAAGGAGTACAAGATGCATCAGGACGTGTGAGAGGGAGCACAATCACCTCTTTATCAAAAAAGACAAATATGACCAAGACTGACCCGCAAAACAAACCCTCCAGGACTGCTACTAAGATTACGTTCACTATCGATTAGTCTGGCGGTGTTGTTGTTGTTTTATCAAATACATTTTTAGAAAATAGTGAAAAATAACCCAAGGCCTGCAATGACATCATAAAAATGTATTTTTGTCAAAATCCAAAACAGGCAGTTTATTTTCAATGATTTAGAAGAGAAAAAGTCAGTGAATAAATATCATAGATGAGTAAACGTTTCACACCGGTGCATGTAATTAGCCAACCGATTTATGAAATGTCAACATTGCAGCGCACTCATACACCGACTCTTTCAGCCTTCACACCATTATTTTCATGCATCGCAGGAAGATGTGTAATGTGATGACCGGTCAGAATAGGCACAGGCACACCGTAATCATATCACTTCACAGACACATTTGGATCTATAAGAATGTCAGTGTTCTTGCAGTTGACTAAATCCATAGACAGCATTGAATCTGAAAATGTTTGCTGCTGAACAAGCTCAGGCGCTATATCCAGTTCTAAATATTTAATAAAGAATGTAGAATTTACCTGGTAAAATGATATCATAGAATAACTCAAGGACAAGTGGGCAAATATAGCCTCAAGAGTGGGAGAGAATAGGTATTACAAAGAGTTAACCCCCCCAAAAAACATTTTAAAAGCTCAAGTGGAAGAAGATTACCTCAAAGCAGGCGTGGGACGAAGCTTTTTCTGGGAACTGCCTGAGAGTATTAATACAATAAGCACAGAAAATATAATACAAGAATGTTTTTTATCAACGTAATCCGGAGAGATGAGGCCAAACCAACCTGGAGTGTAATCCCAAGGAGAGGGTCCCCTGGTTACCACACACACACACACACTTTATGTCTCACACTAGCTTCTAATAATCGACTCATAATCTTCAATGGGATGTTGTCCTTCATTGTCTTATTTTTTTCTGCAACATCTCCGCAAGCATTAAGGCTCACAAGGTCAGCTACTGGGTTAAGCTATCAATCAGAGGTCAGCTTGTTCAAATTTACATTAAGATGACTTTTTCAGATCATACAGTACAATAATTTGGATACTTAAAATGTTATTTGTTGAACAAAATCCTATATTTGATTACAGCTGACCTTTGACCCATCCAGTGCTTTGTAATATAAGAATAAGTCACTTAGTGTATCTCGTTTGATGTTTAAGGGGAATTCCTTATTTAAGGACCCCATTGAATATGAGTGAGTACAATATATAGTTCATCTTAAGGGATTTATCCGCAGGAATAATCTTTTATCCTGTTAATTACTAACTAGATGAAGACAGTCAATTAATCAATAGTCAAAGGTGAAGGCCAGAATGAGTGCAATGCCTTGTGTACAACTCCAAGGCAACAATTCTGGTTCTATTATGCCTTTAAATGTGATTTGTACTCTGGATTGTCTCGTCATATGAAAGTGCTTTAATAATAACACAATTTGATAGTCATGATTGCGGAAGTCAAACAGTACAATTGACCTCTCTTCAGGGAGAGAGGAAGGGGTTCGCTTGAAGGACAGATGCTGAATTTGGTAGCTGACACTCAGATCCCTGTAAGACAATGTTGCCTTGGCGAGTAACTTTCTCTCTCTCTCTCGCTCTCTCGCTCTCTCTCTCGTTTTCACTCCATGTATCTAAGCAGCGTAATTTGAGTAAATGACAGGGGAACATCTGCTGTGCATAAGAGAGAGGCCAACACTTTAACATGCAGATGTCTCTCTCCATCTGCATTAATTCAATAATTACCGCAATGGAGGGAGGGAAAAAAATCTTTTTTATAGCTTAAGACAATGTTATCTGTGCCAGTTGGTATGGGGTGGGTGAAAGGGAGGGGAGTGAACAAGTGTGTGTGTGTGTATGAGCTACTGGAGGTTTGTGAGAGGAGGGGGTAGATTATTACACCATTTAGCCAGAGCAAGCTGTCACATTGCAGAGAATCTCACTAATTCCATTGTGCCCTTGGTGAGTCACTGGCAGACTCGAAGTGACCGATGATGCCTCGACGCTACCACTTGGCCCCCAGACAAGCAACCTGCTTCCCTAAGGGGGCAACACACATACACACACACACACATGCATACTGTGGGTTCATGCATGTATGTGTGTATGACTAACCTGTGTTCTTTAACGTGGGAGTATGCAAGTGCACTGCAACCACTTTTCAACTTGGCGATGCTTCACAATGTGTGTGCACGCACATGTCAGAGACTGTTTAGCCAAGAGAGAGATCTCTGAATATCAAATACAAGGTCTCTCAATACCACGTTCAGAAAAATCTGAAGCACAGCAGTAATGACAGCTCAACAGGTCAAGGCTGTGGATACATTTCTAAAAGCACTGAATCAGTCCTTGTAACATTATAAATGTCAGGCAATCATATTTTGGCTGGGCACCATCAATTACAGAGAAAATATCGGGCCTTAGGAGAGCATTAACATGTGATGGCATCCATTCAAAATGAGCTGATTACTTAATTGAAAGTCTGAACTCCAATAACGAATTTTCTACAAAAGCGTTTAAAAGGCTGATGATGTCTTTGTTCAATAGAAACACTGAGGTTAGGTTTTTAGTGTATTAACTATATTAACTATGGAAAGGACAATGCACAATGCAATGTGACCTTTTACATTTAAAGCATTTTCATATTTTAAGAATGCAGCAGGGGACTGCCCAGGACAGACACAGCAAGAAAATGTCCAGAACATTTAGACGAGCAGTGACGTCTGGGTACAGCAGCGGGAGGCAGGACAAGATGTTAAAATTCTGCAGGGAAATTCACATTCTAGTTTGCAGCAAACTGACACAAGCCATTATCAAAAGGTCTCAGATCTTGTTTTCTTCAGCAACTTTCACTTACATCACGCCCTTTTTACATTCAGATGGATTGATTCTAAGTTTTTTTGTCCTTCACTTGTTAGAAAATCATCACCATAACTACTTGCTTGTATTTTCCATTGGAATCATCCAGCAGGATAAGTTCCAGAAATTGTCAAGAACACAAAACTCCCCTCTGGATGTTGAGTACATGTCTCTAAGCAGCTACAGATTCAGACACTGCATCACCTGCCCACATACCTGTGAACACAACAGTAGCCCATGTGAAGTAGATTAGCGTGTATTTCATCAGACAGCATACCAACACAGCAACAGCGAGCCAAGCACATGACCTCTCAGATACAGGGTCACGCTGTTCACGAGTTGCTTTTAGACACACTCACAAACAATTAAAGGACGCATCACTGTACATATTTGATTACACATATAAATAAACATACAACCTGACATAATGCCCACGAGTATGCACATACTTGTTGGTTGAGACACACAGACATCCACCCACCTCCAGGCACACACACATCTGACTCTTACATGACTGCTAAACATAGGGACAAAGGAAAATATCTGTATACTTGGCAGGCCAACTTCCTTTGATTGCAGTAGTGCTGCTGTAGGAAACAATGCACAGGCACTATTAATACACCAAGGAGAAAGAGAATTCCTCTTAGAGGAAAGCTCAAAGGAGCCATCGGCCAGGCTATTTACAGACTTACTGACTGATTGGATGACTGACTGCTCCACTGTAGTCTCCACATCTTGTCTTACTCGACTATTTTTTTTTACAAAAGGACTCTGACATGCTGACACATATATATTACGTGACATATTTGAGAATCACTGGCACATTATTTTGCAGGATTTCTTCTGTTTTTGCTGGTTGTGACACTTTGAATGTGCAAGACATTAAACGGAAGAAAGTGCTGCTGCGACACGCCTGTGACATTTGACTGGTGGTAAATAGCTGCCCGGTCCACCCTTATGATGGCTTCTCCTTTTTAAAAGTGCCCAGTTAAAGAGCATCAAATCCCCACTGGCTAAACCCACACAAGCCCAGCCTTCATTAGCATAGCTAACAAACTCCCTGAAAGAGCAACAGTGGAGGGAGAGAACAATGGCAGTCTATTAAAGGGGGAGATGGGGGGTGAGAAGAGGAGAAGAGGAGGTGGGGGGAGCTATTGTTCTGGTCTTATTTAGCCTTTGGTGTCACCCTGCAACTGTTGTCACTTCTAAGTTTAGCCAGACGGCTGAAGAGGACAGTGAAAAGGAGGAGGACGAGGGGAAGACAGAGAACAGAGGGCGGGTGAACAGGCAGAGGTGGTATTAGAAGAGGGGATGATGAAGGGTAGAGGATAAATTGAAAGCGAGAGGAAGATGGAAAGAATGTAGAATTAGAAGCTGGTGAAATAAAAGAAAGGAATTGATGAATGAAAGTGATGAGGTAAAAATACTGGAGCAAAGTTGTTTTAGTGCTTTGATGTCAGTCTTTATAAATGACTCGAGTCTTAAGAGGAGGTAGAGATAATGATTTATTTTAAGATTGACCTGCTATTCATTCCATTCAGTGACAAGGTGTTGAAATATATTTATTTAAAATGTCAACAAAGAAATCAGCCATCATCTCTCAGAGGCCAAAAACAATTTCAGGTTCAGGTTAAATCACAACACTTTGGTGCAGATTGATTATTGTGGCAAATAATATTTTTAATAACTAACGAACTGAAGCAGAAATACAGACTGAGAAAACCACTCATGACCTGCCTCACGACAGTAAATATCCGTTAAGGAAAGGACTGTTGCCATGGAGACACATTCATGGTTTAAGCAAACATCAGATGTTTAAACAAAGTTACCAGGACACCTGCATCATTCATACACCCTATGACAGACAATGACAGAGTTCCTTTCTGTACATGTATCTGACATTAAACTACATCCAAACATATACATAGCCTATACCTATACATTCATTTTTGAGAGACTCAAGTCACCAACAAAAGTTTAATAACCGTGTTTAACCCAGAGGCCAGTCCTAACATGAACTCTTCTGCTGTGAGTCCCCTCTTCAGAAGCTCTACTGTAGTAAAGCCACATAACAGATACTTTTTGGGCGAATGTATGTTTTTTGTGTTTGCATGTGTGAGTGTGTGTGTGTGTGTACTGAGGAAACAGAAACAGCAGTGTCAGTGTTTGAAAGGCATGAGAGCGAACTAGACGACACAGGGCCAAAGGAGCCAGGAGAAGTGACGAGCCAAGACCTGAGGAGAAAGAAAGAAAGAAAGAGGGAGACAGAGGTGGGAAGAGGGAGACAGATTAGCTCAGCTGTCTGCTCATAAAGCGGCTGGAGGGTGAGGCGCTAAGCCCTCCAGTGAAAGCAGAGCTTAGGTGGGTGACACAGGGCACTGGACCCCACTCTGCCCACAGTGGCCTACAGCGTCGGGCCAGAGCCAAAGCAAAGACACATGGATAAACAGTGGGAGATGAGGCTCCGCGCCTGCAAACCCCACATGGGACGGCCAAGACGGCCAAACAGGCGAGTGAGCAGGCAGGCAGGCGTCACCAGCCCCCCCTCCCCCTGCAGCCAGGAGTGGAGACAGGGGGGTTAAGGCTTATAGCTTGGCTCCCTAACTGGCTGACAAGGGACACGGCAGGATGGTAGATGTTGCGTCATTAAAGTCAGTCAGTTTATCAAAAAGTATGTGGATTTACTGTTAGGTATAGAGCCTGGACTCAGCTCAGGGGAATATAGGGACAATTACACACACGTGCACCTCTTCCTAAAGCACAGCCTAGAGTTATCACTTACTCTGTCCTCACTCCCTCTGCTGAATGCAAACACACAGCTCTGTCCATCTCTCATGCCGTGCCCCGCAGATGACCCCTAGTTAACACAGCAGCCTGGGAAGGCCTGCGATGACAAGGTCACGAGTATGAATCGAGGAGTCCTCGGCCCGCGACTACGGCAAGACTGAAAGCAACAAAGGTCTTTAACTACACTGGATTTCACACACATCCCTGTTGCACGACCTCGTGGCAAAGAGGCATTAGCAGCTGCCATTTTATGAGGTCCTCAATGTGACAAAGTACTGCATCCATCAATTCAGGCCACAACTATGAGCATAAGTATGACCACTGGTTCTACAGATAGTGTTGCTTTTGTAGTCTAATTCTGATTATGTGCAGATACATTATGAGATGATAAAAGTTTCCCACAGAATAAAATTGATTTTTATGGCAGTAGTGCAGGTGCACGCTAACAAAAGGTGGCTCTCATGCACAAGTGACAGACACTTGAAAGAACTACATCTCATACTGTTAGCACGAGGTGTGACTGTGGAGGATCACATGAACGCTCAATATTATAAACATCAACTTCCCTAAGAGAACTGACTGATTAAAAAATACATGGAGAATAAAACTGGAACTGCAATTATCATATTCATTATCAATAACCACAACACCATGTTTGAACTGTGCAGAGTTTAGATGTACCACACTCTATTGTCTGCGACTCAATGACTTTATCTGTACACTGTGGTGCCCCCTGTTGAAGTACTGTGGTGTCATATCTGTTAACTGCTAGTGTTGACAGAATCATTTACTGTTTACGTTACTTTTGTTGTTCATGCTCATTTAAATTTCCGCTTGCAAATCACAAATTAAAAGAGAACTCATCTTATTTCTCAGACTGAACAGGTCAGCCCTACCGTATCTATTTAATACCACTGTCCTGATTCTTTTCTGTCCTGTCTCTTATTCTGTTGATTCCCCCTAACAGGGTTTCCTTGAGAACTAAATCTACTTAGGATTTTATTGTTTCTTATTATTTCTCATCATTGGAAATTATAATCCGTTCACCTAATCCCCCTCTCCCTCCCTCTCTTTCAGATCATATTCATCAAGATCATCCCCTCTGACAAAGCAAGAAATCAGTACAGTGGGTAGGTCTAAAGAGATCCCGTCCTGGGACACGGGGGTTTCTTCCAAATCAAATCAGGTTCCTCTGGTGTAATCAAGACGAGACGCCAAAGACGAGGACATAATCTCCCAGGGACATGCCTCCCTTGCTTGCACATTATTAAAAAATGAGGAGGAACAAATCTTTAGATTGAGATAACGGGGAAAAAAATGGAATTATAATAAATCGGGGTTGGAAACTGGGGCAAGGTTGGATAAAGCCTTCAGATACAGATGAGGGACAAATCTTCACAGTGGTATGCGCTTGTACGAGTGTGTGTTTGTGTTCATGCTTGTACAAGTGTAGGTGTGCAGGTGTGTAATGTGCTTGCATGGTTGCTTATGAAATATTCCAATTTACTCAAGATCAAGTCCCTGACCTGAGCTCTCCCCTCTCCCTCTGTACTTAACTCACTCAGCTGTCAAATAATCTGCTGCTATCTAAGGTGAGTGGTGAACTGTAACGCATCATGAATGGGCTCCTTTAATGATTTGAGGGTGTACTTACAAATCACCTCCACACGATGGCAGAATATGACAAAACCAAACAGTGACCAACTTCTCATTCTATTGAACTTCAATTATTAGAACCAGATCCACATCATGTAGTAATCTAGTAAGGTAAAAAGGTGAAATAAAAAAGTGAATAAATATATAATCAAAGCCAGTGTTGCAGCAGTTGAAAAAACTACTACAATTACAATTGATTCCCTTTTACCACAGATCAGATCAACTATAAGACAATATACATTTGCTTTTCATAAAAAAGACAATATAACTAATAATACGCTGATACTATAACAAAGCATGTATAATAAATATGAATTGTGGAAAGTTTGAATATGTGAAGCTCCATCTTCACCACCAGGTGGCATTATTTAACTGCATTTGAAAGTCCCACAACTACAATGAAAATAACATATGATTTGTTTGTCAAAACTTTGCATCAGATATGTCAAATATTTGAAAAAAAAAAAAAAAAAAAAAAAAAAGTCTGTCTCTTATTTCGTGCACTCATGAAATGGTGGTGAGATATTAATGGTGGTGTTGTTGGTCTGAAGTAAAACGGTCTGTTTGCATTCTCTGGTCTCTCTCTGTGTGACTGGAACGTGTCACAACACCTCTGTGACAGCTCATTGTCTATTTAAAGGGAAGTGTGTGTTGATATGGAACAAACACAGCCAAGACACTGAGGGCATGCACCAACAGACCAACAGAAGCAAAACAGACTATCACAGTGGACCTGTGTCCACCTTAACACTTAGGACCATGTCCACATTAAAAACCACAATACTTGGACGTGTAAAAGTCTAAGACCCTCACCAATCCAACGCTTCACATAGATTTCAGTTTTTAAAAGTCCATATATATCCCTTTCATTTGTTTACCATGAAAAATTCAACTTACTTAGCCTGAAAACCAGTCACTCGCCAGTCAGCTCATATACTCTGTATTCATATTCCCATTTAAACTGATAAACACGTGCTGCTGCTGTTGTTGTTGTTGTTTGTTATAGACTGAGATGGAGCTGACACTGGGCCAGGGAGGGACTCAGATTCAGACCAGGATTTAAAAACCTCACACATGTGCACACCTGGCTTAACCACCAACCACTCAATTTTGAATGAACATATAAGTATCTCAAACTTCAGTATTCACAGTAAAACTCTTGGGACACCATGATTGAACAAAGGTCTATCCAACACAATGTCATTCGTTCGTTTTCAGACCAGCCTGTCCCACAGATGTGTTGTGATAAGCGGTCCTACCTGTCCACTCAGGAGTCGAGTCTTCGTCGTGGCTGTTGTCTGGTTCTCCATCTTGTTCCCCACCAGGACACGGCACTGGTCCCCTGCTGCATCTGCTGCCGATGCTGCAGAGTGGAGCAAAAAGTGTCTCACACTCGGCTAATGTCGCAACAAACCATTTAGCATTAGCATAGCGTTCGTATAGCGCAGCCTCCATTAGCACACACACCTGTGTCACTCTCAATTAACACACTTTTTGAAACGTTGGTGGCCTCGTCACCTCTGCTCTCCTCTTTCTGTTATTTTCCTTGTCTTCTCTTTTTATCAAGTTCTATACTTGTTGTTTTTTTATCTGTATCCTCCCTTTCTATTAATTTCTTCCTCGTGTCTTCATGACATCACGACACTTGTTTCCCTTGAGGCGCTGCACTGTTACGTCATCACGTCATCAAGTCTGGGAGTTCAGGGGTCACGTAGTCAAGTCAGACTACTGGGAGTTTTAAAAACTTATATATAAAATAAAATAAAATAAAATAAAATGGCCTGTCGCTGAAAGCTGTCATTATAAACAGTCCAGTCCATGGGGGGAAACTGCCCAGCCTCCAGGTCTGGTGCCAGTGTTAAGATAATACAATATAAGATAAGATAAATGTGCAAGAGCGTATACTTCTTAACTTCCTTGCAGCGTGCGTGCTGCGCCTTCGGGTACTCATATGAACTGTTATGGGGGGGGGGGGGGGGGGGGGGGGGTGGTTTGGCCTTGGGAGTTGGGGGAGTTGGGGGTGCCACTTCCCAGTTTCGAGTGAGGACTCATTCCTCGTGAAGGGGATCTGGAGGAAAGACACGATGACGGGCAGCATCGAGGGACTTGACGTCTTCCAGAGTCCGGGTAAAGGACGAGGTCTGCGGGTCTCCAGAGCCTTTAAGGTCGGGGAGCTGCTGTTCTCCAGCCCTGCATATTCCTACGTGCTGTCATCGAAGGAGAGAGGCTGCTACTGTGAGTTCTGCTTCACCAGGTAACGATGATGCTTATTGTCTGCCGCCTGCATGACGTTATAACTCAGTAAATTCAATTTATTTATTTGATAAAGTTGATAAAGACCCACCTCCACGTGCAACTTTATGATGATGGCTTATCATGCAACTTAAGGCAGCATATCCAGAAATACAGAATTTCTCATTTCTAGTTTCTGAAAGCATTGATTGATGATTTTAAAACGAATAAACTGCAATCCTGAGATGCTATGTTAATACAACTAATTCATTGGTGATGGAGAAGTAATAATAAATAACGGGCAAACGCACATTCAGCAGCACATGGGCTATTTGTCATGAAAGTGTCACTCCACAGAATCTATTTCTGTTCATGGGATCCTCTTTCCCACTGGTGGTTTCTATATAAATATATATGTGTGGTCTATCACCTGTCTGTATACCTCTCTGTCAGAAAAGGAAGGATGGCTAATGAGAAAGAGTGGCTTTATTTACCTTAATTTAATCTTAGCCCTTACATTTCGAACAGGAGCATGCAGTCTGCAGGCATGTGGACATGCACTGTGTCAGGTGCATGTTTCATAAACCACTGGTGAGACCATTTGATTCTGTTTAGATTTGTTCACAGGGAATTCAGTCTGTTTTAAGCCCAACACTCAACCTGAAGGCATTTTACCCTTTGGAATAACATGCGCACTCAGTCCTTGGTGAGATGCCCAAAGTCCTCTCACCAGGATCTTAAATTAAACCTTTCGCTAAAAGCTGTAACATCACCATCACACGTTTTCCCAGGTTTGTCCTGCTGTGGACACAGAGCAGCTTGTCCAGCTTTGGTTACAAGTGTCTCAAAATTTGTGTCAGTGAACTTTTGGGCTGCTTTACTTTTTCAGTGTGGTGCAGAGACAGGTGGCCCAGCTCTATTAATACCACAGAATGCCTTAAAGCCCTTCATTGCTATTGGTTATGACAGGCCACCAGCAACTGCCCCGTCTTGTCTCTGAGAAGGATGTTTAACTCACACTGAAGCAAATAGAGACCCACCATCATCAGGACTGGCTCTGATTTACTGGAAGTGATCTGTGGTATGCACTTTGACATCCTCTTGGCTCTGATGCCTGGGTTGTTCCTTTGTGTGTCAGGGGAAGTCACTGGATGTCTGAGAATCTTTCAGTAACTTGTTTATGACGTGCTACTTGTCAACCACAATAAACTGACTCTGTATTGTACTCTGTAGTAAAAACGGCTTGGCAAAATGCGGGAAGTGCAAGAAAGCCTTCTACTGCAATGTGAAATGCCAGGTAAGTAACACTCCGCCGACCCGAGAGAGTGAGTGCTGATCGATTGATTTTTAAATGCCATTATGACCTTTATATGTGTGAAGAAAGGGGACTGGGCCATGCACAAGCTGGAGTGCTCAGCAATGAATGCGTTCGGAGAGAAGTGGTGCCCGTCGGAGACGTCCCGCCTGGTGGCGCGGATCCTCGCCAAGAAGGTTTGAAGTTTCAACAAAACATGCAAAAAAAAAAAGAAAAATATCCTGTGTGAGAGTTTTCCGGCCCAGAGCGTATCATCTTTAACTGTGGTCATTGTCACTGGTTTCAACAGAAGACACAGAAAGAAAGATGTTTGTCTGAGAGGATCTTGCTAATACAAGATACGCAATCACGTGAGTATTTCCAATCATCCATGAGAATGTGTGTCTCTGCTTTGGTGAAGTGAGCCTCATCAAAAAACTGAGGGGTTATTTGTTCCAATGTATGAAACCCATGTCATATGTAAGACAATGCTGTCTGGGAGAGTTGATTTTCACCTGTGTAATGTTCATGATAAGGTCACTAGGGTTACAAGACTTATGCACACACACACACACACACTCTGGCAGGTAACAGTATCTATGACAGTCATGGCGACAATGTGACATGGCCTTGACATAGTGAGACAGATGAAGGAGGGAGAGCTGTTCATCCTGGTAGGGTTGGAGTTGTTAGAGCTTATCGGTACGTAGGTGAGGAAAGGCTCTCTTTACCAGCAAACTTCAGAGGAAGTAAATCAGATCGACGGCTTGTCTCTCTGCCATGAGGCATCGGTGCTGCTCGAGCTGTTTATGGAGATTCAAATTCTCATGCAAATGTCACTACTGTTGCAGGATTGCAGTCTAACTTGAGACGTCCATAGAACATTGATGCGTGACGTGTGAAGAGCCTGAGACTGAAATGGACTGAGCGTGTATAAACATAGACAGTTTCAGCATTCAGCCATGACATTCCAACTAACTAATCAAAGGTTTCTGTAATAGACGTGGAGGATGTGGATAACGAGAAAAGAGAGATGACCGAGGCGGACATCGCCGGACTCTATCGTTTTTACTCCAAGCACTTAGATTTCCCCGATCACAAAGAGCTGCTCACGCTGTTCTCCCAGGTACCACACACGGTGCACCAGTCTGTGGAACAACCGACAAACACATGCACGAGCATCTTTCTTTCTCACTGTCCTTTATTCAACAGGTTGCTTGCAATGGTTTCACGATAGAGGATGATGAACTATCCCACATGGGCACAGCGATCTACCCAGAGTAAGAGCAAAGACCCTCATGCAGTTGTACAATACCATTTTCATGTTACTTATGTACATATGTTGTTTACAGAATCTCTGTTGGGGTTTTTAGTCTCAATGTTGTGATTATGATTCCCTATAAGTGTATAACATCAACTTTGTTGAAGTAAACCTGGTAGCCAGTCTGCCCTGGAGAGGCAGCGCCACTCAGATGTGGTATTATAACCTCTAGCTACTTGAAAGTCTGAAACTTTTGACCCGCATGGGCACCCACTGCGATTTCACTTGTCTAAAAATAAAGTGGTTATGTCACAGTCTCTCTGCTCCCACTTCGTCGTTACAAGGAGGGGGAAGCAGAGAGTGGTGCTTGTACTCTAACCTCTCTCTGTCCCTGTGTTTCTGTTTGTCTCTACCCACAGCGTGGCCCTGATTAACCACAGCTGTCTTCCTAGTGTCATTGTCACATACAAGGGGACGTCAGCTGAGATACGGGCCGTGAGGGACATGAAGCCAGGAGACGAAGTGAGGAAAGGGGACAGCTGCCTGTAGAGGGGGTTGGGCCTTTTTATTGCTTACGAGCTGGATGAGCGTGTGTAACACTTGCTAATTGTGTTACAGCCTGTGAGCTCGATTTGATTTGATACAGCAGCTTCATCAGAGCATAGCCGACAGACTCGTGGAGACGATACGATGCAGGGCAGCGAGACAATTATTTCATATGACCTGGAACAGCCCAGCAATCTGACGAACATATAGAGGAAGTCTTTGGAGACAGAATGAATTGCTTCTTCTCTCAGTCTATGAAACCAGTGAAATAAAAAAGCTACATTTTTCAAATAAGCGTGGAGTTGCTATGTACTTTTCTACCTTTTCTTACTATATTGCTCCCTGTGACATCTCCACCTGCAGCTGCTCATCAACTACATAGACCTCCTTTACCCAACAGATGACCGCAACAGCCGACTGAGAGAGTCCTACTACTTCACCTGTGACTGCCAGGAATGTAAAAGTCAGTCCCAAGTAAGGCCCCGTAAAAATATATATGTATGTTCCTGAGAGCCAACACTTGAGCACTTTGTTCTTTAACCAAGCTCTGGCTTTGTTGTCACTTTAAGGACAAGAATAAGTTGAGAGTACGTAAGCAGAGCGACCCCATCGAGCCAGAGGTCGTCGCCAACATGGTGCGATACGCCAGGAAATCCATCTCAGAGTTCAGAGCTTTGAAACGTGTTAAAAATATCCTTTACTGGCTCTATTATTGGCTTATGTCAACAGGCTATAAGTCATTTAGTGTTTTTATGACTAATTATTGAGACAACATTTTTGCTTTACTTGCATATTTATAAATATGTGACTGTAGAGGCTGTCTCCTCAGCTTGTTGATGCAGCCTTGACTCGGTGGCACCTCCCAGTGAGCTGCTGGAGATGTGTGAACAGACCCTCGATCACATGGGGTCCGTCTTTGATGACTCCAACGTCTACATGCTCCACATGATGTACCAGGCCATGGGCATCTGTCTGTACATGGAAGACCCAGAGGGAGCCATCAGATACGGGGAGAAGATCATCAAACCGTACAAGTACTAAGACATCTGCTCTCTAAGATAGTTTGCCAACTTTTTAAAAAATATGACCAAGTAAACATGTTGGAGAAAAATATCTTGACCTCTGTCCCCTGCAGGCAGCTTTATCCCCCCTACTCCTTGAACGTGTCCTCCATGTACCTGAAGTTGGGCAGACTGTACATGGGGATGGAGAGGCTCTCGTTGGGCAAAAGCATGCTCAAGAAGGTAATGACTCTCTGACTTTACATACTAGTATATATAAGTACATATAAATGGACTCTCATACCACATCCTCTTGCTACAGATGACTCTTGACAAAATTATTCTCCGGTGGCAAAATAATAAATAGTCATCTTCAGGGTCAGGGTATCATTTGAAACGTGCTGCACTCGTGCTGGTACCAGAACATTTTAATATCTCACTCACTGACAGGAATGTGAATGTGTTTCTAATTGTGTTTGTAAAGTGTTAAACATTGTAAAACACAAGCAGCCATGGTTTAAGATACGTAGTACGGGGCAATAATAAAAGCGATATAATGCCAGTAACACCAGTAGCAATTTAAGCATGCACTAGAAAATTTGTATGCTTCATTCCCCATCAAAACTATAGATAACGTACATTGTTAATGCTTTATAATAATTGTGTGTGCCCACAGGCTATGGCCATAATGAATGTGGCTCATGGGAAAGATCACTTCTACTTGGCAGAGCTGCAGAAGGAGATCGCACAGAAATGAAGAGGGAAGAAATAAATGACGGGACATTGCTGATCCCTGTGGACTGAATACACTCCTTCATCCACTCCTTTTGTTTCTGGATTAAAGATGAGAAGGCATCCATGTCCAGAAGTTTCCGTCTCACTGAGGAGTTGAGAGTAAAAAATTTTTTACTCTCGTGTTTGAGGAGTTATTTTCCAGATGGTTGAGGTATTTACGTTTATGTGTGTGGGACAGCTGCCTCACAACAAGGGGTCTGACAAAGCTCATCACCAGAGAGCTAGAGTGCAGGACTGTTTTTCGTGACATCTTCTGTGCTCTGTGCTCGGTTTCCTCGTTTCACTTTGAAACGGCCGCTCAAAAATTCCTAAATAAACAAATGTGTGGCCACACTCGTAAAGAAAATAAGGCTTTATTGCATAATAAGCAAGTATGACAGCTTCATACATGTCGGGGAGAGAAAAACAAAAGACTCGATGAACTGAAAACGCATATACAAAACATATGTACACATACTTTGAAACGTATCTTGGAGTTTTTGCCAAAAGAAAGATTGAGGGGGGAAACTTAAATATTAACAGTGGAATGCCTTGTGAGAAAAAAATACTGTCATAAAGAGAACTGAAGTGCAACAAAACACTTACACATGTCAAGAGAGAGCTTATACGTATCTGAGAATATATACATTGAAATATAAAAATGCATGCATAGTTTATTATGTTGCGGTATTTTTGGGGTACCAAGTCAAAAAAAAGGAAAAAAAAAACTATATAATACATTTGTAGAAATGTTTTTCTCTCACATGCCCATTTATGTACAAAGTTATTTTGGGCACGGCTGGCTTTGCATTACAACTCAGAAAAATAAAAAAAAGTATATTTAATGTAACAAGCAACAAGTTAATCTACTGGGTTTTACTCCAGTACTCTGCTGCTGCTTAATCTTTACCAGAGATTGAAATGTTTAAAATTGTTCTTTTCTCAAAGTACAAATTATAAAAATACTGACTTGAAGATTTGATCTTCAGAGACTAAATAAAATAAGGGAATTAATTTATTGAATCCATCGAGGACCTTACCTCAAGCCGAATATAAGGACACACATAGGCAAATGGTGAAAATATATTTATAAATTATCTTGAATTAACTGGACTTAGAAGAGAGAATTAGAAAATTATTTAGGGTTAAAGAGTTGAAACTTAATTGCAAGAAACAATAATTTTTGAAACGTATTGCATTTTTACATATTAAGGTGGAATCGTAATAGAAATGTTCAAACATTTCAGAAGAAAAAAACAAATGTATCTGAGATACATAAGAAAGGCTTTTAGAAAACTGAAGCGAGAAATTTTCCAGTCGACGCTCTGTTCAACGGCAAAGGTGACGTCAATATTGACAGAAATAAATAAAAAAACATTTGTCGCAATGTTGAACTACATATTAGCTGTATTAATCAATACTCTGTTATTTTAGCACTGTGATTTCAAGGATATGTTTTGTCTGGCAAACCTCAGAATATACCAAGAGTTTAGTAATAATACTGCTGCCACCTACTGTTCATGCAACAAAATGCCATTTCTACTGATGGCTCGAAGAAAATGTGAAAAGTAGCAGGCAGGCAAACGATGCAAACTGAAACCGCTTGGTGATGAGTTCTCAAGATACAGAGACAAGCTGCTTATTCACCCGACCTGCACGGAGAAAAAGCACAACCTTATCTCCGTGTGGAGAAATAAGGTTCGAGATTTAATCCCAGGGGATAAAAGAATGTAATGTGCACACACACAGATCAGGAGGAATTGTCATCGGTTTTTGAATCAGGCCGACACACATCCTCTCGCCCTAATGAACTGAGTTAGTACCCAAATCTACACGTTTTCCAAACCTTCACCTGCCACGCAGAAACCTCAAGGAGAACGTGGAGTCACTTCTGCTTGCACCTGCGTCCGACCGAGGCTCCGTCAGCTGCATCGGTCCTCAGGCTCAAGTTAAGTACTGCTGTCGTCATCGGCCACATCGTTGAAACGGTCAGAGGTTGAGAGCCTGCGATCAGATGAGGCGGGAGTTCTTCAGGAACTGGATGAGGACCTGGTAGACAAACTTGTACTGGGAGATGGTCTGAACCATCAACATCCGCTGCTGCCTGAGCTCTGACAACATGGTGGGAACCTCCATCGGCTGAGGTAAGAGGGGGAGAGATGTACAAAGACAGAGTGAGAAACAAAGGGCGTGTGGTTTAAAACGTAAAGACTGCATGTACAACTCTGCTCTGGTAGATGAAGCTCAACTTGACTAAACTCCCAATCCTCTTGAGTTCTTTGACCCTGTCTGCTGCCCCCTGCTGCCCACCCACCTCATTGTGCTCCAGGCAGCTGATCATGAGCTCGGTGAGGATGACCACGCCGGTACGCCCCACGCCGGCGCTACAGTGCACCACCACGGGAGGATTAAGGCTCTTTGAGGTGTCCAGCATGGAGTTGGTGTGTCTCCTCACAGACTGGATCTCCTCCAGGTACGCTGCAGGACACAAGACGGAATGTGAATATCGTCAACACCTGGAAAGTGAAAAAGCAACTAAAACGACCCAGTCGCACTCACAGAGAAATCCCATGACGTATTCAGGGCAGCCCTGCTCCGGCCAGTCCGTGTACTGCAGGTGCCAGACCGTCCTCTCCTGTCCAGACAGCAGGTGTTTGACCTTCAGCCCCGTGGTGGCATAGCAGCCCGAGTCGGTGCGGAACTTGGTGGTCACCTTGAACTTGCCATGCGTGGCCGAGTTGTGTTTGGAGCCCAGTTTGGGCCAGTAGCGGTGACTCTTGGAGCGGCCACCCTCCTGCACAGCGAGCGAGGATTCATCGGTGGACAGATACACACGCGCGCACTCTCCCACACTCATCAGATTTCACACCCACAGGCGAGCGGCAGCTGTCTGCTGCTCATAAATACCCAAATGCGTGCGTGCCGTGTGTGTATGTGTGTACCTCTTCTGCAGTAACCATGGCGATAACGTTGACCCCTTGCTCCCAGACCATCTGCCAGAAGTCGGCGCAGGTGTTGGCGAGCGGGCCCTGGGTGGCGATGTAGTGCCACTCCTCCCCTCTGATCATCACCTGAGAAAATAATCGGTGAGTGTTGAATATATCGTCTGCAGTGCAAACACATTTGACACAGGGACAATAATCGGATCCACCACTAGAAGGCAGCAGAAACACCTCCAATGTTTCCCTCCTTTACAAAACTATCAACTCCTCTTCCCTCACTTCCTTTTGTCCCCCCTCATTAATAAGCACAGGGCTGCACGCTGCACTGAAACACATCCTGTAGCGCTGTTACATCATGAGCATGTCCCTGCAGCTGATTCCACCTTGTGACTGTAAACACAGCATTAGGAGACCAATGGGGAGTGGGGGGGGGGGGGGGGGGAAGGTAAACAAGGCCTTTTGTTCTGCGGCGGCTACCTTAAATGACAGGGGTGGTGGGGGTGGCGGCGGTGGGGATTGTAAGAGGGTTACACCGTGATAGGCGGTGATTCAGCGCGCCGATCGCACCCTGGACCGTGATTAGGCATCCACGCGAAATGCAAACTCATGCAGACGCACGAGCTTGTGTGCGCACACCATTTTGCGACTAAGAATGAATAGAGGAGCTGGTGAGAGCAGCTCAGGCTGACTTAAGAGGGTTTTGGAGTTTGGACCGCATTCTTTGGGAATTCCGCGAGCTCTGTGGGCTTAAAGGCCCAAACAGCCTTCAATAGCGGCCTTTCATCCTTTCCCCTCCGAGCCTTTCCCCCCGCTTAGAAATGACCACAACAAAGGCTCGCAAGAGAGAGCTGAACATATCGAGTTTATACACTTTGTCTCACTTCGTGTTGTGTGATGTGTGAACAGCAGAGACTGCTATGAACAGCTGTGCACATAAACCTGAATGTGATGCAGCAGTGTGTGTTTCTTTTCTTTCTCCAGTCTTCATTTTTATTCTCCTCTATGTCTGCTCTCGCAACGTGCTCTGCAGCATGTGGTTGCCTGTCTTCTGTATGCTACCAAACCTAAAGGATTCGGACTTTTACTTTTACTACTATTTCGACTCTGCTGAGCCCACCTTGATATGTGAGGCGTTAATGTAGCCCGTGTTGTTCTCCTTGTTGGGCACAAGCTCGACCCGGTTCTCTTCGTAAGGAACCACGTCACGGAAGCGGTTGCGCTCCGTGTTCTCGGGCAGAGTCGCCGTGGAGACGGCGCAGTTCCCCCTCTTCTTGGGCACCTGCTCGTACTCGGTGAAGACCCGCTCCTCTTCTAGCTTCAGCTCCAAGGTCTTACACTGGAGAGATGGAGAGAAAGAGAAGAAGGAAAAGGAGCGGGGGGGGTATTAGTCATTGAATACCAAGTAACACATTATTCAGGGGTTTCTCCTTCAGTCGCCTCTAAAGGGTTTTTATTCGTTTCATTCCGCCACATCTGAGAGGCCATTCAAACCAGGAGAATCCACAAATCCCCTTAAAACATGCGTTTACGTCTCAAACAGCCAGAGCTTATGTACTGCATCAGAGCAGAATATGAAGGAGTGGTATAAAAAATCTGGTTGGGGGGTCTCCATGTTGTTTGTTAGGCCAGTCATGTTTGAGAGGGCAGCATCACCGTCTCTGCAGCGCTCGCTTGCTCTCTCTCGGGTCACATTCTTAACATACCAGCGGGCCCAGAGGCGATAAGCACCACCATGCCACGCGTTCCACAGCCCACTTAGGGCTTGCCCCCGTTAGCTTAGCAACAGCCGGGACAAAGTCTGGTTTTCACATCTCTGCGCTCAAAAGGAAGGAAAACAGGCCAGAACCAGGGAAGGAAAGTTCATGAATTTAACATGATTAATGTGTGAGCTTTATTCTGAAAAGAAGCATTCAAACTTTTTGGCAACACATGGGAAAGCTGCTGTTGAGTATGTCCTCTAATGATGTGGGTTCTCTCATGATAAAAAAAGACAAGTGGTGAAAAGTAAGGTTTTTGAATAATTCTTTTTGAATGAAGTGGCTATTGATCTAGATTACAATTATCTGTGTCAATCCAGCAGGATTATATTTTCTGTCCAAACTGTTTTGTTTCCTTTTGACCAACTGAAAAATTTGCCTCTAAGAAGTAGAAAATGTCCACAAATACATACCAAAATTAAAATAATATATTTTGTGATGTCACACAAACAAAACAGAGGCTTGAAATTATTCCAGCTATAATTTTTCCAAGTGACTTTTGAAGCAGCAGCATCTTACCCGTTCGTCGGTAGAAGCCTTGGTGCCGTCCTCCACTGCACTCTTGGGGACCGGCATCCGAGCCACGCAGAGGCCGTTGAGAGCAGCCATCATCAGCGGCCGCTTCATGGAGTCCACAGACATCTTCTGCCTCTCCAGCGTCTTCAACAGAGAGGAGAATCCCGGCGTCATGCTCACAGGTACCGGCAGCATCGCAAAACCGACCGACCTGCCATGGTCGGAGTGCAGCGCGCTGTGCATGTAAATGTGCGTGTGGAGAAGTGGGTGGGGAGAGTTTGACGTGCATGTGCATGTGTGCATTACAGTGTGTGTGTGTGTGTGTGTCCTGCTCGGAGGCTAAACCAGGCCGTACCAATCCCCTGTCGAAAGGTGAAGCCCTGCATACAAACTCTCACTTTCCCCTTCATGTGTTCATTCTTTCCTGCCTTGGTTTGTTCCCCACCTACCTCCTCGGTCTTTACACACTGTCCCTCTGTCACCCTGACTCATTCCCCGTCTACCAAACCCTGACCCACATTGCACAGTCTCCTCCTTGCTTGAGGATTACCTCTCCTAATCTTCGATGCCGTTAAACCTCCAGGACAGCTCCACCCTGCCCCTCAGTCCCTCACTGACAGTCACAACAACAGCTTGGGTGTCACCAGGGGTACCGGCTACATACACACTTGAGAGAAACCACTTGCGGGGAATTACAGATATTAGTATTAGTATGATTCGTTTGAGATTGAGCCGAGAGGTTTATCATGGCCACAAGTGAGGCGGGGGAGTTTAACTTGTACCTGGACCATGCTGCTGCATCAAATGTTTACTCCTTTAACAAACCTACACAAGTGCACTGACCCAAACAGTAATCTGAGGGATTTATGAGGTTTTAGCTGCATGGGGAGACTGAGAGCCTAGTGCTACCCTCTCAGGTGCTGAACCCTGGATTACTGCTAATCAGGAGCCATGAAATTAGCAAGGAAACAACAGAGTGCAACATTTCAGTGGACCATCAGTGTGTTGGGCTATTTTACTATTTCTCTTCAAGTACTTTTCTGTAGTTTGGCATACATGGGTATTAACATGTGGGTCTGACTTCTTTTTCTTTTGTCAGCATAACAATTTTTCAGAACAACATTGACAATGGTAGAATAAGTGAATAATGGTCTCACCCTCTGAGCGATCTCCCTCTCCACGATGCTGTCTTCCAAGGAGAACATCTCCGACACTGGCCTCTCTTTGACGGGCTCCTTCCTGATGCGCTCCTTCACGCTGGTCAGGTCCGGCTCAGAAATGGATGGACCTAAAACGGCTCCATTCACCCCACCCTGGTCCCCTCGGGTCAGTGTCCCACCAGCACCTGCACCACAGCCCGCTCCAGGACCACCGGCGCCGCTGCCGCCCTGGCTCGGCGCTGGTTTGAATGCTCGGCCCTGGGTTTGGTTGGTGTCCATTGCTCCCTGGTTGCTCTGTGGTCCTTGATTGTGATGGTGAGTGTGGTTGTGATTGTGGGCATGGTTGCGGATCTGAGAGTTGCTGGGGGGCCTGGGAGGACCTGGGTACTCTGGAGGGGGTTTGTTGGGCAGTTTGGCCAGAGCCGCCTGTAGCTGGGCGCTGATGCTGATGTCCTCGTTCAGACCTGGGATTTGAACGTCCAGCTCAGGCCTCTCCTCTTCCTCCTCCTCCTCCTCTTCACTCTCACTACTGTGTATAAGCATGGTAGCGTTAGAAAGAGTCTTTTGATGCTGGTAGGCCACCGCTACAGGTGGAGCTACCGCAGCCTCCGGTGCTTTCTGAGCAGGGATCTGCTTGGGCATCTCCTTCGTCTGCATAGGTGGAGGCTGAGGTGGAGGCTGGGGCTGCGGTTGTGGCTGAGGGGTTTGAGGCTGCGGCATAGACTGGGGCTGAGGCGGCATCACGTGTTCTCTAAGAGTGTTCCTCCGATGAAGCGGGGCATTCATGCTTTTCATCACCAAGCCCTCCATCCCTCCGCCTCTCATGCTGCTGATCACCTCCATACTGTGTCTCTTGCCCAAGGTGGAGCGGTGCTTAGCAACTGCAGTCAACGGTTCACTGACCTCCTGCAGCGACTGGTGCACCACTGCTGAGCTGTCCGGCTGAAAGGTCTTGACCGACAGCTGCACCATGCGGGTGACCAGCTCTGGACTGCTGCCCCCGATGCAGCGGTGGCGGTGGCTGGCGAGGTCCGGGGTACTGGTGGCCGGACGGAATGAGCTGGAGGGGTAAGGTGGAGGAGGTCGCGACATGTGGTTCCTCAGCATGTTGGCAGTCGCTGCATAGCTTCCCGCATTGGTGCCCTGTTGTTTGGTGTTTGCCAGCTCCGGTGTGCTGACAGTGTGAGAGATGGAGCTTCCTACGCCACCACCTCCACCACCATTGACACAGGGTGAGTGACAGGGGCCCTGGCTGCTGGCTGGTCCTCCCTGATGAGGGCCATGGGACACTGGTTTGCTGTAGCTGATCTGCAAGATGGAGAAATATAACAGACATTTAAAGCAAGAACTTTTGAAATCAAACAGTAGAACATTTCAAGTTCAATCCAGTGCTACCTGCGCTGTGTAAGGTCCAGGGCTGGGCCCCAGGCCATGATAGGGGCCCCTCTCCCTCATCTCTGGCTGGCTGTACACCAGCGCTTCGGGCTGGCGGTAAGCACAGGCGTTGCTGATGTTCAAGCTGCGCAGCGACTGGCTTTGGAGATCGTGGTGCGAGGGGAGCATGCGGCGCTTCTGCCTCATGACGACATCGTACTCAGGCGTGGGCCGGTAGGACGGAGCGATGATGGCGCTGTGGCGGTGGCTGGGGAGGTAGTCGGGGCGCATGAGCTCACTGCCAGGGATGCTGAGGTTGGAGGATATCGGCGACGGCGGGACGAAGGTCTGGGAGTGGTTGAGGGAGCTCAGGCTGGGGCTGCTGTACATGCTGCCGTTGGGCACCGTACCATTTCGGAAAGGATAGTCCGAGGGGCAGCGGTCCAGGCTTGTTTCTGACTTGTAGTAGGGATCGTCGTGGAAGATGCTGTCTAAAAAGTGCAAGAGTAATAAAAAATAAGCTGTGCCTTTGAAAGCTTTTCAAGGCAACACAGTTGATGGAAGCCTCAAAAATCTTCATTGTTGGTTTCTGGTTGCGCAGCAGCACAAACTCACTTGGAAAAATTCTGAATATTTCCTAGCAGTGGGAACAGTATGGATTTGGATGATGATCTTCCCACCATAATGAAAAAGCATCTTATCGCTCTTTTGGACAACGGAGAATTCTCTCGTCTCAGTCTCAAGCCCACACGCTGGCAGATGCTCACAATCCCCGTCCACGCAGACAGCGTGTGATGCCTGAGCTCACACTCCAAAAATTATCTCACACCCTCACCAAGCAGCAACGCCCAGTTTTTTTTTTTCCACACACGCTCCGTTTTTTACTGTCAGGCATGACAGAATGCTTCTCGGATTATGAGGCCCACTGAGTGTGTGAACAAGTTAATGAGAGAGCGAAGCGCAAATGAGGTCACCGCTCTGCACTACTAACAGCGCGGCTCTAATTGGCTGGGGCGATTGTTTAAAATGCAAATAGGTGGTGAGTCACACACCCAACGGGAAGGGCAGAATTAGCTCCATTGAGATGCTTTTTGTTATTATGAGGGAGGCAGAAATCATAAATCTCAGAGTGGTTAAAGCAGTGAGTCGGAGGGGTGGGAACGAAATGTGTTTGTTGCTGTCTGTGTGTGTGTGTGTGTGTGTGTGTGTGTGTCTATGTACATTGTAAACATACCTTGAGAGCTCTGTGGGTCCTGATAATGCTCTCCATACTGGGAATGCATGGACTGGAAGTTACAGGACTGGGGCCGCGGCTAAATAAAGAAAAACATTTAATGCGACACAATGTATTTTTATAATGATCCACAGATATAAAAACAGACTCTTACAGACTTTCTGAGGAAAAGACAAAGCTGATAGTTTATATCAAAACACCAGTCATTAGCACAACAGGTGACAATGAGCGACTCAGACATTCTCTGAGGCCGTGGAGCTGTCAACCGCCGATGCCTGTGGTTCTCCACGCAGAGACATCTGAGCACTTGAGTGGACTGACTGAGCGGCTATTGTGCCACATTTAGCGTAGCCATTGTCTGGCCAGCAGGGAGAGGAGACGCACAAATCACTGCCTTCATTGTCGCACCGGAAATGAGCCGGAGCAACACCCTTGCAAACTTTCCAGCAACACCCACCACACCAGCAGAGCATGTTTAAAACCGAGACTCCACAGCACAATTAAGAGCTGGCCTGAGTGGGAGAGCGGGGTCAGATCTGTAAACCACGGCTGCTTCTGTCTTCCCTCTCTGTCTCCTGGCCTCATTTATACAGGCCAGAAGGCAATAATAAAAATAAACAGGGCTGTGTCAAAACACTGAGCGAAAACCAGAGACGTTAAAGACAGAAAATGCTTCTGATGGTACCAGAGAGAGGCGGTGGGTCCATGTGGGTCTCCTCCGGATGGGTGCAGGTGAGTGAGTGGGCCTGCAGAGAAACAAAGACGATGATGAATCACAAAGAAAAGCACTGTGAACTCTGCATCGTTATACAATCAGCTTTTTTGAGTGTGTTACATTTTTTATATAACCCTTGAAAGGTCAGAGAACCCGACTGGTAAATGAAAAGGCAGATAAAACCGGATTTAAATGTTTTTAACGGCCTTCAGTCAGTCCTCTCCGTGTGACCTTGAGACTCACTCCGCACAGATCTTGTTCTGTTTGTAGAATTTGTGTCTGGCCGTGAAGAGCCGGGAGATGTACTTGGCCATTTCCATATCCTCCTGCACAGACAAACACACAGAGGAAAACACTGATATTTCAAATTAAAGAATTTAAAGATGTTCAAGACCCCTGTCGTTATCTCTGTGCACGGATATCTGGGAATGCATTGTGAGAAGGAGTCTTTTTTTTTTTGTTGCACTTCCCACTAGAAACCTTCGATTTGTGTGTGTATGTGTGCTAGACACAACGCTCACCATGTGAAAAATGATAGTGTCGTCTTTGCTTGTTATCTCCACTGTGATGGCTGACTTGTTGTGTGCTATGGTACCAATGTCCTTCCACCTGTCACACAGACACACAAGGGTTGAATTATCCCACACATTGCCCATTAAAAATGTATGTTCAGACAAAGAAGACCGGGTGACTGACTTGTGGAGCATGATGGATCTGCCATTTCTGTGTTTGGCGAACACCCCAATGAAGGAGACGCCAATAAAAATATCGTTGGTGTAGTTGTCCTGTGGGAGAGGAACGGATTCAAAGTTTTCTCACTGTCGACAATTGGGAGATACACATGTGTATGTGTCAGTGAAGGAGGCGCAGTGAGCTTTGATTTATCCACCTTGGCAGCAAAGCTCTCCTGGCCAAAGCCGTCCAGCTTCTCCACCTCCTTGATGTACAGCAGCTCTGCTTCAGCGGCCTGCATTCGACTGGAAAGCACAGACAGATACAGGAATGTCAATGCCGCTGAATCGTATTCTCATGTGCACACGTGTGCAAACCCGGACGAGATTGACGGTACCAGTGACTCTTGTGCTCCTCGGCAACTTTCTGCGTCCACTCCTCCAGCACCTCGTCTCCATTAGGCCAGTTCTGAGCGGGGAGAGGCAGCAGCGACGGGTTAGACACGGATGAGGGGGAAGGGGGAAAAAGGAGAAGCAACAGGTGATGGAAGATACAAACATTACAGGACTCACCACTGGGAAGAGCACGTACTCCCGGAGGAAGTCCTGAGACATGAACTGAGTGAAGTCTCCAAAGTCAGCTGGAAGCCACACAAACACACACGTTGAATATGGTGCGATGAACTGAATTAATGTGCTGACATCATCACTTATAAGCCAGTTCTAGAGAATGAGGAGTAGCACATTAATGCATTAGTGAATATTTTTCACATTGCAAACTTAATCCTATTTTTTAACTTGTGTAACTTGCTAACTAAAAATTCCTACATTATCATTACATCTCCATTACACTCCCCCCGGCCTGTGCTTCCATCCTAAGTACTGCTCTGCTGTTTGTCGGACAAGAGGAGGTGCAGCAGGTCCTTCCCTCCTGACAGATAAGAGTCTTCCTGATGCTACTGAGGCTAACCTTGGAGCTAATGATAAGCCAACTGCCTGTTTACATTCCCCCGAGACACAGACAGCACCCAGGAACAAGAAGATGGAGTGGGCTTGTGTGTGTGTGTGTGTTAACACTGATACCATAGGAACTCAAGTGGACTGGGCTCTCCCAACGGTATGCAGCCATATTAGGTAGTGAAGTCAAGATGACCTGAGAAAGTGCGAGTTTGTGCTCACTCCTTCTCTCTTGTTCTGTCTGTCTCCCTCTGGTAGATTATCCACATGAGATGTTTGTTCAAGCGTGTGTGTGTGTGTGCGTGTGTTACCTTGTACTGCTAGGCCCGCTAGTCTGATCCCCTGCTCTACTGTGCAGTGGAGACGTCCATCCAATAGCTCCTTCTTCACCTGTAGGTAATACTGGTACCTAGAAAGAAAGAAAATGTTACTCAAATGAAAAGCTGAGACCCTTTTAAGTCCTAGATTGGTGTTGTTAAGACGGGTTCAGGAACATTTGTGGACCCCCGGCAAAGGGGACATGGGGGCTACTACCAAACAACAAAGCAAAATGTCTTTACAGTCCCCTGTCCCCGGAGTTTATGATATATAAAGTTGGACGACGCCATATATGAGTAATGCCATCTTGTGCATTCAACATTCATGATCCCCACGGGGTGAACCCTAAAGACTTTGGTGAACCTCTGACCTTTCCTTACTACTCTCGTACTTTGGTTAATTTTTTATGCACAACTCTTCCAGGTTAGCAGGGACTAAATAAAACCGTGTAACTGACATGTAACAGGGTACCGGACACGAAAAACATTCCTGCAAAGCGCTAGCATGTCCAGATTGTCAGAGTTGGCATGTTAACGTGCTGATGTTGGAATTTATTCAGTGTGCAGCTCAACTGTAAGTCTTGTTTTCATGTATCAGGGTGCATACCACAGCCTCTGCAGAAGGTCTGACTATGTGGGTGGTAGAATAGGCTCTTATTGGCTTTCATGAACTCACCAGGAATCGCCTAGTGGTCAATGTTATTTTTCCAACTCGCCACAGTCTCTGAACACCAATTATGTTAAACGGAGCTGGAAAACATGACGCGTCTCAGTTCAACACTTTTCACCAAAGAAAATAAGAGGAGTTGTGCCCAAGGCATTGCACATTGGAACCTGAGGGATTGCAGACGTCTACTGAGACATTTTCTTCAGCTCTGGGTTTGTGCAACAGCAAGAGTGCGTCAAGAAAGTATTGGCAACAGCATTAGCCGGTAACAACAATGCCAGAGAAGCCGCTCCAGAATCCAAGTGAGGAATGAGTGAATCACCTCTATTTGAAATACCAGTGACTCATTTTTGACTTGAGAGGAATGCCAAACATATACCAGGAGAAGCTAAACACATTCATTTATTAGGTCTGTAAATTTTCAGCCAACTGCAAAGCATGGAGCCCGGAGCTGATGCAAATAAGGACTGAGAAGGGACGACAGCAGCTGGACAAAAGAGGAGAATTGTAATTGTGGTGTCAATTTGCAGCAAACTGGGACTTTGTGCCCTGTGGTTTTGGGCAGAGGTGGTTTTGCTAAGCGTAAGTCGATACGATGACATTGCTCAGCCTGCTGAGACCTACTTGCAGCCTTCACAAGATGCGGTACCGAGTAAGTCCCAAAACCAAGAGGCTGAAATACAACGCGCTCATTAAGTTGCTCAGCTCCTTTTGTCCACTTTTAGCCGTGGTCCAACTAAATGTTTGTCTTTTTAAGAATGGAGTGGCCACACAAGAGGAAAGAGAGGACTGTCAGGGTGACCGGGCTCAGCTGCATGAAACCCGTGCAACGTTTCCTGTTTGTTGCCATGGTGAGCGCAGACTGAGTCTTTCCAATGTGGGCTGTGAGACACCTTTTCTAACCTCCACACACACTCACTCAGTCTTCAGGAGAGTGCAAGTGTACATGGGACAGTCCTAGCCCATCTATGAGGAGCTGTCTGAATTACCCGTGCGTTCATTCATCTTCCTCAAGCCTCAATTTTTTTCTTCTTGTCGTCGATACCCATGTTTCCTCGTCGTCCCACAGTGTATTTCCCTCTGTTACCTCGACACATCTCTCATGTTTTACATTCTCTTCCACATTTTCTCCCCCTCACTCCCACCTCTTCTTCTTTTCTTTTCTTTTTTGAGCTCTTCTCAATGTACCCTTGGGCCTATAATCTGACCCCGCCCTCCTCCCTCACCCTGTCATTACACCCGTTGGCTTAGTTGCCATTCCGTTCCCGTGGCAACCCTCTAATTAGCCAACCCCAACCACCGCGACTGCAGCGGAGGGGAGGCGGGGCCTGTTGCGGTCTGGAGGGGAGGAGTCTAACGGGACACAAAACTCTTCGAATGATTGTGGACTTTGTTTTCACAAACTCTCCATGTTTTCCCAGCACTCTCCATATGGGGTCTGGGGAAATGTTGAGGTCGACGGTGGTTGGTTCTCATTCTGAGGTTCAACGGTAACAACATGATGGTGTTTATACGTATGTGAGGCCAGCGGTGAAGAGGCTGACCGTAAACTGTTGAAATAACTATGAACAAGTGAAAGGCAAAAGAAAATATGCTTCATTGTCATGTGAGAGCTGGAATTACACAAAACAGCCATGAGACATTTTATAGAACTGCGGTTCCCGACTATTTTGCCTTTTGACGTTAATCCTAAACTGTCAACTACTTGTGACCCCAGAG
Source organism: Pseudorhombus dupliciocellatus (assembly GCA_016785235.1). NCBI lineage: Eukaryota > Metazoa > Chordata > Actinopteri > Pleuronectiformes > Paralichthyidae > Pseudorhombus > Pseudorhombus dupliciocellatus. The sequence goes on along the minus strand of JAFBJW010000018.1, from coordinate 1,056,480 downwards.
GAAAAGTTGCATAGGTTGTGACCAGTGTTTAAAAAGTTGAGGGGTAAAATTTTACTGGAATTCACTAGAAAGAAAATTCTCAGCCAAAAATATTAAGATATTTAATTTCATCACAGTTTCTTTGTTTAAATATAAAGACCATTGAATGATAAAACTGATTTATGATCAACATATTCAGCTTAGACACAGCTACACACAAAGACGTCTTCACAGCCGCACACACCTGACGTGTGCTGTGCGTCTGCCACGTATGTCTGGATGATGTCATGCTGTAATAACAGGTGAACATGCATACAAACATGAGGCACAGCTCTCCTCACTTGGAGTTGCTTGTGACTTCCACCATGGCAGAGAGCTCTGCTGGCATGCAGGCAGCCACACAGGCACAAAGAGCCCTTTATATGCCCACGCATGTTCAAGCCTCGCTCAAGACACGCTGCCAGATGTCCGAGTAGCCTGGACAACAATCCTGCGAGCATGTGTGCGCGCATGACATGAATGTGTGTGTGTGTGTGTTAGGGCAACATATGCCTGAACCCACCCACCATCAATGCAGTGGTGTGACCCCGACTGCCCCCTCGGCCCTGGGATGGGTACAGACAGCTTGTGTGGGAGGGCAGGAGGATTTCACTTTGAAATGTGTTGAATCAGCAAGCAGCACAACAGAGTACAGCTGTGTGTGTGTCTGTGTGTGATAACTAGTCGAACAAAGCTAGGATTTCAAGGCAGTTGGGGCTGTTAGCCTTGGGGGCTGCTGGGGCCAGCTGGCCTCGCTCTGGTCAACAGCTCTCTGTTTAGGTTCCTCACTTTCTCTGTGGGCCACTTTGCTCCTCCTTCAAATCAGTGAGTCAGAAGGAACAGAAGGTTTCTGACACATGTTCGCGCTCACACCTGTCTGTCAAAGTGTAATTAACAAGTAACAGTATGAAACATCTGGATATGAAATGACCTATAAACACGCACATGTTGGAACATCTGTAGTTTCTCTTCATTATTCAATTTCTGTCCTCGCGACCATCTTGGTGTAATTATTTCTGTGGCGACATGGTGGAGAAAGTAACAACATATTTTCACTGAGAAAAAAAAAAACCCCACAACTTAATAATCTGAATCCATGGAAAAATGGAGTTCATCTTTCTGAGGTTATGGCCACGAGCGTAACTCCATTAACACGACTCAAACGCTCCTGCTTTCTCGCTTTACCCACAAAAGTTGCGATACACGGATTGTCAGTGTGAACCACAGCGGAGGGGAGGGGGGCACGCGGATGCTCATGGATTTGAAACCCCCAGCTCTGGGGTGATTTACACAGCTGCATGTGGGGAGGAAGAGAGCGAAGGAGAAACAGATGAATGAATGGATGGACGAGGAGAGTGCGATCCAGCATCAGGTTACACATCCGTCAAAGTCTGAACTTCAAAAAGACAAAACCACAGTGTTAAACTGGCATCGTGTTCTCAGTAAATCTCATTTGTTCACAGACAGGGTGAGATGTTGCTCAGTTAATGTGCTGGAATGTTAGTTTTTTAGATTTCCAATGATATGCTTGCAAATTAATTAGAAAAATTGGGGAATACCACAACTCTTATGCAGTCAACATGGCTTTGCTGAAACTAAAGCGAAATGTCCACAGAAACCAAATCCACTCACTCCCTCTGTTTTGAACAAACAACATAAACATAGCCTTTTTTCTACGAGGACAAATAAATATGTATTCATTCCAGAAAATGCACATGCGGCCGGTGACCTCAGACCACATAAATAACAAAAGTACGGAGCAAGAGCCAAGTCTTTCCACAAGCCAAACGTTTTTCTCTTTCTGCCCCCACTTTTCCTCCATCATCCTTTCTTCCAAATCCTGCCCCACCCCCCCATCATGGGACCAGGTGTGTATGTAGAATGAGTCCATATATTTTAAGAGGATGGGTATCTATGGTCTTTCCAGCAGCGATCGACTTTTTAAAAGTGAGGTACCGACGATGTAAAAGCAAGAAACACCCATCAGTGGGGGTAATGGGTAAAAGAAAATTTTGTGGAATTAGTTTTCACGTGGAGGGGAAAAAAGGGGAATGGGCTTTTGGAAAACTTCGCCTCGGGGACCATGTATGTTCTTACAATGTGCTGTATTGTGACTAACTCCTCTGACAGGGCTGCAGCTGGCTTCTGAGAGGATTCCTGGGGGAGTGTGCGAGGTGTGTGAGGTGAGCGAGTGTAAGTGTGTGTGCATGTGTGTGTGTGTTTTTTGTAAACTAGACACCCCCCCCCCCCTTTACCCCCAGCCCTTTTGCTGGGAGGAATGTGTGGTCTGCCTCCTACGCTGGACGGCTGTGCCAACATTCCTGACAAACATAAGAAAGAGGGAGAGGAAGAGAAAAAGAGGATGAGGGGACCGGGGAGGAGGAGAGGAAAAATGTGGGACTTGAGTGATGAGGAGATCTGCTCCTGATAAAAACGAAGAAGGGGATATACGGTGTACAGGGACTGTACAAGACAGAGAGGGGGCTTGAGAAAATGAGGCGGCCATTGTTCCCTAAATTGCCCCCAAGGCCCCAACATAACCCCTCAACCCCATAGACACACACACACACACACACACACACACACACACACACACACACACACACACACACACACACACACACACACACACACACACACACACACACACACGCGCACACACGCACTCACTCCATAAAAGCCCGCAGGGGATTCCTGGAATACCACCACTTTGCCAGAGCAGATCCTGAAATCTGTATAACGAACCTGCAGACACACACACACACACACACACGCACACGCACACACACTCTCTAGACTCTCCATCTATCCATCTCACACACACACACATACTCGCAAACACAACACATATAAGGTCTTACCTCTTAAAAGTGAAAGGAAGTTCATCAACGTAAATGGTTAACACTGACACACACACACCGACTCTCTCTCACTGACACACACAAACATGTCAGCTTTGACCTGCAGTTGACCTTCCTCACATCCAGCGAGGCAGAGTCACAAATTCAGCAGCTCAGTGCGAGGTCTGCAGACCTGCAGAATGTGTGTGTGTGTGAGGATGAGAAGGAGCCTGACGTGGCAGTCTGTCCACTACACACTGAACCCAGCATGCCCTTTTCCCAGCTCGCCCACCTGTGATATAGTCACCGTCTCACACTCATTTGGACTGATGATGATGCTGTATCTGTCTGCCACCAGCTGTGTCAAAACAGTCCTCAACGGAGGTCAAAGAAATACGCCAACGTCAATAAACCTTTACCTTGTGGCCTCTTGCTCCAGCCGGGAAACATTGGGCACGTAGAACATGACACCGAAGAAGAGCAGCGGCTCATTGCCGAACTTGTCCAGCTGCTTCTTGAGGGGTTTCTCCAGCTCCACCCAGCGCTGGGCCGGGGTCTGTGCCTTTCCCTGGAACCACAGCCCAAAGAAATGGGTCTGGAAGAAAGAGAAAGGACATGCCAGTTAATGGAAGAGACAGAGTTTTGGGATGGGAATTCAGGATGTGAAGGGACAAAGAGAAATAGGCAGGAGAAAGCCTTCACTGAGGCCAACAGAGGACAGATTCATAGCTGCTGATCAAACCTTTGACGTCAGCATCGTAACTCTATTAAACAAGAATATTCCGGAGAGAAGGAAAAGGCCTCAAAAATCAAAATGAAAGCCAAGTCTCATGTCTGTCATGACATGAGATGTTTCATCTGAGAATAGACAGTAGAGCATGCACACGAAATAATGAATAAGGGGCATTTTTGAATGTCTCAGGAAAAGAATGCAAATCATCCAGAGCCCATTACAACACTGCAGAAAACATTACCCCAATTTCGACTGATAATTCAGATTTATTGCTTCTGATCAGCTAATGTTCCTGGAGCCGTGCAGGAGCCTATAAATACTGAAGTCTGGGGCAGGTGACAACATGCTGAGATAATTTCCTGTCACATTAATTTTGATGTATTGCGATCAATGAATCAAAACAGACTCTGGTTAGAGCCCTGTGGGACCCACTTTGAATGCATCAGCAATTTGTGAACGGCAGTCGTGAAACATGACGCCGCTGACACTTGTGTGCTCCGTACTGTGATATACTGTGCAAAGAAATATTTGCAAATTGTGTAACTGTTGGTGAACTTGTCCAATTCTTGCCAAGCCCTAACCTATCCCCAAATTAAATCTTCCCCCTGACTTACACATAACCAGGTCCAGAATGAAGTTTGTGTGATTAGGTCTTAATAAGGTCGGTGTATTTTCTGGAGAAAATGGCCCAAACAAAAACGAGCAGACACACATGGAGTCCTGAGATAGCGTGCATGAATGTGTCAGACTGCGACTGAAGCCGAGGCGTCACACTGCCTTATTTACAACATCACTGACACCTGGGAAATACCACAACACTATGTTAGGACGCACAACTACACCGCCCCTCCCTCTCACTTTGTGAGCAGCCCAGTGAGTGCAGACACACACACACACACACACACATACACACATTCTTCCTATCCCCTGTAAATCAAAGCGCCTTTCACACACAACAACAACTTCACAAACACCATGGAAAGCTTTGAAATGTCTTTTTTGTGTCACAAGCAAGAATTTGAAAGTTTAAAGCAAGATGGAGACGAGAAGAAGAGAGAGACAGAGAATGAGAAGGAGGGGTGAGGAGGGACAGGGGGATGAGCGATATCTCTTTCTTCTGGGGTGAAAAGAGGACAGAGGTAGCCACGCTTCGTTAGAGACAGACAAGGACCCCGCAGGAGAGGGACACGAGAGGACAGGGACACATACAGGGGGTGAGGGAGGGAGAGACGTGTGGCGATCACACGTGAGCTGACAATGCATCCATAGACGTGCTGGAGCGTAAGAGTGAGTTGCTCGTGGTGTAGATCTAATCTCTGCGGATGATAATCATGGTAATAAAGGGCAACTAATAATCCTTTAACTGAAGTAAACGGAGACACACAGCCACAGTTCCAGACAGATGAGTTCACATGATTAGCGGAACATTTTAGCGCCAACGCACCTCCCGTAGCTCCAGCCTTTGGGCCACCGCCTCCAGACATTCCTGTCCCGTGCTCTCCACCGACAGAGTGCATTCAATCACGTTGCTGTCCAGCAGGCGAATCCGCGTCACAAAGTAGTTCTTGCTCAGGACGTTGTAGCGTCGCGTGCGCCATGGCTTCAGCCGGAAGGGCATCGCTGGGCCGGGGGTCGCAACCGGGTCACGGCTGAGTTGAAGGTCAAAAGTCACTTGCGGAGGAGCGAGGGGTGGGCGGACTCTACGACCTGGTCGCTGCCCTCCTCACTCTCACACGACGCCAGCCACGCCACCGGGTGGAGAGATGCCCCCTGGCAAGGCGCTGGCCCATTCCCAAAGTTGCCTGGAGAGGAGGACGAGGACGATGAGGCGGATGAGGAAGAACTAGGTGCTGCAGGAAACAGAAGAGAAAGGTTAGAACATCTTGGAAATATCAACAGGTTGTTTTGAGAGCATCCTGCCTGCCTCCCGTACACAAGCGAGCCGAATCTCTAGTGGAGCAGTGGCGTTTGCAGCGGCACGACTGACGCGGTGGCTTTGTCCTATAGCCGCATCAGCAGCTGTGCTCTCCGCAGCCCCATGGGGCCCAGTGCCGGGCTGGGCCGGGCTGAGCCGGTAGACTGAGGCAGAGATGTGAGGCTATGGATGAATGGACATCAAACAGCAGAGCGCAGACATCCATCTGAACCCAGCAGCTGGCTGTGAGAAGCTAATGGAGCTTCTAAAGTCTCATATCTGCCTGTGTGGGAGGGCATTTCCTTTTTTGCCCCCCCCCCCCCCCCCCCCCCCCCCCCCCTTTTGCCCCCCCCCCGTCCCCACGGCCCAACGGCAGCACAGGGCCTGACATTGTCGCGTACAGTGTCAGGGTGTAAGATCACACACATGTGGTGGTGGCACATGTGCTCCCACAGAGACTGGCCCCACAAAACAGAGCATCTGAACTGGAGCTCATAAAAGTGTTAATAACTGCAACATCACAAGGGAGACAAGGCAACACACACACACACACACACTGTGGTTTTAAGGTTAAGCGAGATCCCTGGAAAACATTTTGTATGCATCTCTGGGTTAGTCATCAGTTCTTAGCTTTCATGTCTTGCGTGAGGACACAACTTTGAAGTAGCGCACGATAGACTGACACACACGCACACACACACCTTTGAGCTTTGAACATGTGATTAAATCAAGCGATTTCCAATCATTACCGAAGGTGTTTAATTAATAAAACTGTGGCCTCTTTGTTGCTATAGATCACAAGACCAAGAACTAGAACATCACTTCATGCTCCTGCCAAGGTAATAAACAATCCTCTCGTGAAACCACATTTAAGTTCACCAGATCCTGATTTATATTTGGATCAGCACCACATTACACACACTCATAAATATCGGTTCCCTAAATGTGCCATCAAAAGCCATGAATCATTCCCTGAGAAATCAAGGAAATGTTCAAAACGCCCTCTCTCCCAATGTTAGAGAAAGCGAAATAAGATTCCTAGAACTGCCTCCTGGTCAGCTACGCACCAATGTGTATTCCCCCCAACCTTCAACAAAATGTCATGGAAATCGGTTTCATAGATTTTGTGTAATCCAGCAGACAGATATGGCTGCATTCCATGCAAAGCAGGGGACAGAACTGGCAACCTAGTAAGAAATCTTAAAGGCTGAAAGAGGTAGTTAGGGACGACACAGAAGATGACTGTGAAATAACAACTGAATTTGAGAGATAACACACAAACGGGGGACACAAAAAAAAGACTGTGGCATGTCAACGCTCCAATGATCAGGAGAGGAGAAAACAAGGGGAGGAGGAGGAGAAGAAGAAAAGGAAGAAGGAGGAGGAGTAAAGACTGAGTGGATGTGTTGCTTCTTGTCCTGGGCTCTGGCAATGTGCTGTTGATAGTCAGCTTGGACCTCGGCCCAGATTCCTCTTTACCCTGACTGGAAAAACAGAGCACACCTGACATAAGTATGCACCACAAGGAAGGTAAAGTGTGTGTGTGTGTGTGTGTGTGTGTGTGAGAGACCAGGCTGAGTAAGCAGGAGGAAAAAAAAAAGACACAAGCAACTGAGTCTTGAATGAAAGAGAGCAAGAAGCTGCAAAAGCCCTGACTTCATGCTGAGTAGTTTGAAACTGAATCTGAATCACTCTTGGTCTTTTTTAAGGATCCGTGGACGCTTTGAGAGCGTAACACATTCCTTCAGTGTGATTCCATGTGAAAACAGCTCACTGTAATGTATCATCATCTTATTCATGGGATAACACACACACACACACACACGTAAATAGCTAAGCAACAATAGCAGAGTCAGTCAACTTCTCTAATCACCTAACCTACCCCCCTCCTCCCCACCTCACACTTTGGGGAAGTGACATCACAGATTGATGGTAAAACCTTTCCTGAAAAAAAAAAAAAAACTCCAAAAAATGTTCCCAAGCTCTCAGGCCAAAAAGATCGCTGTCAGGAAAAAAAAAAGACACAGATAAACACACACAGGCAAATAAAGACGCATACTTTCACTGTGTAGCGTACAAACATAGACATGCATGAACAGGGCACACCACAAACACACCAACACACACAATCGCACACACACCCACCAGGTTCTCCAGAGGTTAGCCAAAGGACCAGACAGCAGTTACTGCAACTCTAAACTAGTAATCAGTGGCATGGGTTGGGAGTGTGCGGTTGGGCAAAACCAGACAGACACACAGACAATAGCTTGGGAACAAACCCACTCCTCGATGCAGAATGCGGCAGCGATGCCGCTACAGCGCTGCAGCAGCATTCCCTCCCGACCGTCGTGTTTATTTCCAGCGTGTAAAAACAGCGTATACGTTTATGAATTTGCACGTTGTAATTTTGCGGCGCGGAGAGAAAACGAGAGGGAAAACTGAGGCACGAGGGTTGTTTTTCTTTTTCAGGGGCAGGAGAGCTCCGACTAAATATATAAGAAACCAATTCCCGTCTTTTGTTGTGTTTCTTTCTTTATCCCCCCCGGGCTGCTGCGGCGAGGGGAGAAAAGGTGGCTTTGCTTTCTGTGCGTTTTCAAAACACAAGGAGCCAGGAATTTAGAGTTTCATGTTGTGTTTGCGGATGAAAAGAGCAGTGACATGTTTAATGTCCACAGAACTTGACGTGTTGATCGGGTGAATGTTCTATTTAATTTATCAAGTCAGACGAACAACATGACAAATCTAATCAACGATATTGATGCTGCAAACACATCTGACACAAGCAATCTCCTCCTGCCCTCTTCACGTGTCAGAGTTTTGAAGAAATGAAACTGAAAATGACTCCATGTCGGCCACAGTCTTTCAGCATTATGCCTCACGAATGTGGACGTAACCTTTTACAGACTTCCTGCAAGTTCAAGTTGACAACAAGCAACTGTTCGAACTGACTCATGGAGCTAATAACGTTAGTTTAATTATCTAGTTAGGCCGGATGAGTTGAAACGAGAAGCCTGCTTTTGCTCATTTCGGTTTGAATTGAAACACCAGCCGATCCACAGCGATATGCAGCTGGTACCTCCGAGCAACGTGTTGGGAAAAATCAGTGTGATACTGATGTTATTCTTTAACAGGAGGATGGACGCGTATCGGTTAAAAACACACGGCTGACAGGCAGATCTCCAACCTCGGGGTGTTGGATGTTTTTATGCAGTGACATCTGTATTTGCTCAGGTGTGCATTCAGCTCACAGGGATCACAGAAAAAAAAAAAAAAAAAACAGCCAAACCAAACACCACAGCTGTGACACACACCACAGCCTGTCAAATAAACACCGCCAGACATTTAAGTGCTCGTCAGAACGCCGTGGAGAGCAACACCAAAAACATTATGACTGAATCAAAAACATATAACACAAAGTGCTAAAACAAGCTGTGCCGCTAATCTCCCGCGTCTGCTGCGGCAGCACGGCAGCTCATCCGGGTGCTGCCGAGTGATCGCGCCGTCTCGGGGTGGCCTGTCTGCCGCCTCGCTCCATTCACCGCCGCACAATGGCGGGAACAAAACAGCACTTTGTCGCCTACTGCTAAGACCATTAGGCCGCCGAGGGCCGAGGACGCAAGTGTAGCGTGTGTAACTCAATCAATCTAATCTCTGCTGCTCGTCTGTCCGGAATACCAACACCCCCCCACCACCACCACCCCAGCCCCCTCCTGTTACACATAAACACTGGGGCAAAACAAACAGGGTTAAGTATTTCAGTACTTTAAGTATTCTTCCTCCATCGTACTGATTTTGACTATTCTACACAACTAAACCAGGCTGGGGTCAAATACTAGGACTTGAGTTTTATTGTACAGGGTAACTAAGTGAGTTTCTTTATTCATGATATGGTCCGAAGAAATCTCAAAAAATATGTGCATCACCATTACCATTTTTCATTTCATGTTGAGCACTTGATCAAAAACATCTATTTTCTTCTCAAGTTGCTATAATTACTTATGAGAAATGCACAAAAGTCCCAATTTTTATTTCTTGCTGTTTGACTCAAAGTTGCATCAAATTAAAAAAAGTTCCTGCCCGACCCATAATGCATCTTCCCACCAAGTTCCCCACCGAAAAGTGCAGTAGTTTTAGCGTAATCCTGCTAAATGACTAATACATGCACGAGCCCAACAGCTAATTATCATGTCTAAGAACCAGAACATGTTTGGAATTTGGTTGGGAATAGTGACTTAGAGCTAAATCCAGCACTGACGCATGGTGTCAACACAGAAGAATGAGCAGCCCCGCAGAAAACAGCAAATTATTATTTTTTATGATTCGTGTCCAGGAGCTTTGCCTCTTCCTGTATCTGATCATTAAGACTAAAGACTCTGAACATACTATTACACCAGTGTCTGCACCCAAACAGCCAGATCTGGTCTCATATTTCCAAAATCTTCTTAGGACTTTGATCCCCTTGTGCCCCGCTGGCTTACCATGGAGCTCAGTAGTGAGATGTTTTGGGGAAACACGGCTCTGAAGTCCACACACACACACACACATTCCTGAACACATACAGTCAGCGTCTGGCTCTGAGTAAGAGCAGACCCTGGATCAGGCCGTAAAACACACATTTAGTGTTTGATATTTGAAGAAAAAGACACACAATTTGCATGCACAGTGGGAATAGTCTCTCCTCCACCAGGGCCCTCTGTGTTATCTGACACTGGCCCATGTGTGTTCCTGTCTGAACCAGAAGGCTGAGTGTGTGTGTGTGCATGAAAAGGAGGCTTTTTTTTATGCATGAAGATACACACAAACACACACACAGACACACACAAACACTGGCAGCTGCAACAGATGGTGGAGCCAGACAGTGTGTTTCTAACAAGCACATCTGCTTTTTCACTTTTCAGCTCCCTCTGTTTTTTGTCAGCGCCCTCTATGACACCAAGATGCACATACACACACACACACACACACACACACACACACACAATCACACACACACACGCTCCCAGGTACGCACATTTTCTCTATTATATGAGAACACAGCGATAGTGACAGACACAGAGGTGACCAGACAGCAAAGGAGCCTTGTCTGTAACATGAGACACACACATGCACGCACATGCACGTGCACGCATAGTTGAAAGGATCCAGGACCATTTAAAAAGGAGGCTCCTGCATCATTCATAGTCGCTGAGTTTAAAATGATGATTGTATGCTTCCGTGAGATGATAATTTAACCATAAACCTTGATGCTCAGATAATTCATGCGCTGCATATTCCTTGCACCGCCCAATGCAGTAAGACTTCACGTGTACTATTCGCCTTTTTGAAGTAAATCCACTTGCTCTTGCAGAACCACATCATTCCCAGGGAGGCCTCACTGCACAGGTGTTGACCAGAAACATCATAAACTCCGGAGAAATATGCGGCTCCCAGGCTGCACCACAGCTGAAACTGACAGATAACTGGTGGATACATGGTGTTTGAGGCTGGTGCATCTGAACCGACAACACAAGGAGTAGGAGGATCAAAGAGCGCTACAGCTCAACGCTGACCAGAGAGTTTTCCCAAACCAACAATGACGCAGAGCTGCCGACTCATTCCGTGGCACCGAGATGTGCCGATTGATGTTCCGGAGGCACGGAGGGTTTGCAGATATGATTGAGAGGAGCAGTGGGAGGAGGTGCAGGGGTCGTGTTGTCTTCTAAATGCAGAACAAAGCGTGGGTGATTCCCAGCATCTGAACGAGAAAATAAAAGCTTTAGATAGATAAGGACTGGGGTGGGGGTGGGGGGAGGCAGATGTGACACTGGTGTCTCTCCGGGCGCTATCGTGTTGTTACAGTTGGTCAGGAGAAAGGCGAGGGGGTGGGGGTGAGAGGAAGAGTAAACGTGGGACGGTGAGACTGATAGCGGCAGCTCTCCACCTCAACAACACAAAACACCATCAACCCGCCGGCCACTGCGGCTTCTCCAGCCTCAACCTTGGTGCGATTCATTTTTTCCATCCCCACCCCCCCCCACCTCCTCCATCTCCTGGGAACTACACTCACATAAACCGTGGTCACAACTCAACACACACACACATGCAAACTCTCTCAACTGACAAAAAAAAAAAAAAAAAAAGCCAAAAGCCACGGAGTGTTTTCTCACAGCCGAGCCCTCAGGCCCGAACATTAACTTCAATGGCAGCGGGTTTACAGGCCAATGAAAGCAGCAACACTTTGGGTTTGCTACTGTTTACATCCGGCTGCATCCAAACACACACAACGGCTGAGAGGTAGCGGGGGGGGGGTGGACTTCACACATTCTGAACCTGACATCAAATGGAAAACTCTCTCTGTTTGATCTCACACACACAACGCCCCCCCCCCCCCCCCCACCCCCCCCCCCCCCCCCCCCCATGTATGTACATTGAGATCCATAGGACGACCACATCATGGAAAAAGTCCTTGAGTTTTGAGCTGGAAAGAAGGGGGGCGTGTCTCTCCATGGTGGAGGGGGGCGGGGCTGAAGATGCCTGACAACTCGTCCGTAGCATCTGGAAGGAGCCTAAGGTGGAGTGTGGGAGAGTTGGAGCAGGTCGCGGCACGCTCTCCGCTCTGTTGTTGTCTGCCGGGGCTGCCAGAGAACTCGGTACTTACACAACTCCAAGAACCTCCAACAAAATCATCTATGCGGGTCTGAGTACACACACACACACACACATGGAATGCTACTCAAGGTCCCAGGAGCCATCACTGAGTCATCATATTGTTGTTGATTGGCTTTCTGCAGATTAGGCACTGTAACAACCTCCTAAAACACAACACCCGCATCGGACAGGCAGCGGCACACTGGAGAAAATACCGGTTTAGGGATGGAGCGTGTGGATCTGAATACCATCTGATGCCAGACGACGCTTAAACGCACCTTTCCCAGAAGTCACTCGAAAACAACACTTGCGCTGCACTGCCAGGGACAAATGTGACGAAGAAGAAGTGATTTCAATTGAACAGGACCGTTCTGTATTTCAAGATCTATTTTTAAATTTAGACCATAAAAGAAGTTCTGTCATTCATTCTGTGTATTTGAACTTCAAAGAGAATGAAGGACCATCAAAAAGTATCAACGATGTATATTATAGCATAGATGATGACAAACAACAGGTAACCAGATTACATTGGTACAAAAACTCTCTCTGTGGAAACGTCCTGTCCGATAATTGGAGAGACGAAGAGGTCACACCTGACACCTCCTCCATCAGCAGGAGGCAACAAGCCATTTCTTGGCCTTCAGTTCAACTGCTGCAACAATAACTCTTCTCCCTCTCTCTCTTCCGGCGCTACAGCATGAGCGCTTGACCAAAATTACAGGTACATTCTCCCAAAGTAGCAATCAGATGGCCTTTAAGACGCAAATGACCAGAGCCTACACAAACAATGGCCACTTTTCCTTTTTACACGCAGCCTCCCGTCACGCAGTAAACAGCCATTATGTTCTCACCGTGCTGACCTTCGACAAAACGTCCCCGTGGGACCTTACGTTAGCGTTTCAGCAACTTTCCTCTGTTGTTTTGGAATGTGAAGACAGTGTGTGTGTGTGTGTGTGTGTGTGTTCTGAGACCATGTCTGACCATGAAATGGTGATGTGCAGGGACGAGGGATACAGCTCTGACTTTTCTTTAAATCCTCCAGCAGTGTTTTAAAACTGCAGTGTCCTCCCGAGCCACTTGCTCCGACACCATATAATTTACACAACATGCCTTTGAGCTTATAAAGACAGCCAGATGTGTGCGAGCATGTGTGTGTGTGTGTGTGTGTGTGGCCTACGCCTCCTGCAGCTATGCTATATTTGCTCTCCCCACTTTTTCTTTTACTGTAGCCCTGGCAGTCAAAGGTGCAGGTCCAAACACATCTTGCACATACTCTCACACAAACATGTGTGCACACTGTGCACGCAGGGTGTGAGGAAGACAAGCAGCTCCATAGCAAAGTCACCGTGTCATCATCAGCTCCCGCTCCAAGAGGAGCGACGCTCGTCCACAAACTGCACCACTGTGAGGACGGATCAGACGACATCGATCAACATCTCAGACTGTGCTGAGTTACACATAATTCAAGTTTATTTCTTAACAAATCTGAGCTCCATAGACTTGTGATAAACTTCCTCACCCTGCAAACACAATGCATAAACAACCACTGAACCTTTAATCCAGTTGTATTGATACAAATGCAGTAGTGATGATTATTAATTATGTTTAATAGCCCATTCCTACTGTCAACAGCCCAGGTGGTGCAGACTATACCTGGCATGAGCCCTCTGTGGGGCCCCGCAGGGGACTCTATTAGAGCCCCCCCCCCAACCAAGTAACTGTACATCGTATTGTATTGTATTGCAGCACAATTTAAGGTATCAAGATCAGCGTCATATATTAATGTTCCTTGATGGAAGTTCACATCTCAGCAACTTGTGTGTTTCATTCATGTGCTGGCTGAAGATGGGGAGGAAGAGGAGGATGAAGAGGAAGAGAAGAAGGAGGGAGTGTGGGGGGGGGGGATGAAAATATTTGGGACCTCTTTGCCTCCCATACGTGGCCACAGCCATTTGGCCTACATTTAAAATCCAGCTCTTCTGCACCGTGTGTGTGTGTGTGTGAACTTTTCTTCCTCACCCTACATGTCGTCTGCTGCTCTCCGCTGGAGGAGGAACTTCTTTTTCACTCGACGCTTCTGAAAATCACAGCTTCATGGAGATATTCCTCAATCCGCTCCGAGGGGTGCCGCCGTGAAAACTCCCGAATCCCCCGGAGAAGCTCCCGGATCATATGCGCGAAACGTTCCGGAGTTTAAAAGCGCAAAATCAAAAAAGTCTCAGAAGCGGGTTCAAAGTCAATCCTGAAGTTTGGGGGGTGGAGGGGCAGGAAAAAAAACGCACAGGGGGGGGGGGGGGGGGGGGGGGGGGGGGGGGGGGGGGGGGGGGGGGGTGTTGGTCGAGAAGCTGCTTCAGTAAAAAAAAAAAAAAGTTTCTCTCGTGTTCTCCAGCAGAAACGGAAAGAGTGGACGTGAAGTTGTGTTCGCTGACCGTGAATAAGAAGCACACTGTTCTCCGCTGGGCTCGAACTCTCGGTGTGTTTATAGTAGTGGTCCCTCCGCTCCAATGGAGGCGTTCAGGGCCAGGGGGGAGAGAGGAGCACATGGTGCGTTCACTGGATGTGGATAAAAAAGGTGCTGCGAGTTTCAGGTTCACAAGCTGGTGGGGGGGAGGGGGGGGGGGGGGGGGGGGGTGAGGGGGGGGGGGGGGGGCTGCAAGTTTATGAGAGTTTCCCATTTTAATTTGTTTTTATCACACAGATGTTTAGCTGTTATGTCCACTCAGTTTGACTTTAATTTGTTGTTTAATTAAGATTCACAATTGATCGAGGGTGCGGGATCCTGCTGATGCTCTTGGCTTCACTTTGGAGAATCTTCACTTTTCCTTTTACAACATAAAATGCACCAGCTCATATAACTCATTTTGTTAGAACACGACACTAACAACTACAGTCATCCCATCATAATGTGAAAAGCTTAAACTTAAATTCAGCAACGTGACAATATGCTATAAGAGAAAAGAAAGCAAAGACAACAAAACTAATAAATGAGCACATGCACAAATACATATTCATCATATTTCGCCTGTCATTGTACTGTTGGCCCTGTGTCAGCTCCACGTGACAGAGATTTTAATCACTCAAATACGTGAGAGGTGCTCCACAGGTTGGCAGAGCTCAGGGTTCCCAGCCTCTGCGGGGGCCCTGAAGGCAGCAGCGGCTCCAGATGCCGTCCCCTCTGACATCAGACCGGAGGAATGTGAGGAATGTGGGCTCCTGGGAGAAGTCCTCCTCTTTAATGGTTTTCCAGGGGCCACAGAGGTGACCGAGCGTCCAACAAAGAAGGTCCCCTCACCGTTTATGTCCCCTGTCTCTGCCTTTTGGCCCTGGATGAGTTACAGCGCCACTGGGGCCAATCTATGGACACAACCTTCACATTGACAACATGGAGGCCGATGAAGAAAATATGTTTCATAAAATATAAACTACTCTATTTTAAATCAGGAGGCTGTCACTGGATATCTGTCTTATAAATCGATGTAATTATTATTATATTTAATATTTTAAGTATCACATTACCCTCAGGATTTTATCAAACACCAAATTTGAAGCTGGTTCTACTGAACTTTTATTCTGCCTCACCAGGAGCTACAGAAATTAACAACATTTTTAGGTTCACGCTGATTTTGTTTATTTGGTTCATTAATGGTTCAGTTACTACTAGATGATTTTTATGTCTGTGCTCGGGGATTTTTCAAACTCAGAACAAAGTAACTGGTGGTGAAATAATAAAACAAATTTTAAATTGAAACTGATCCAACATAACTTGTGTTACATATACATTTTTTTGTTTTTTATTTGCATCATAATTTGGATTTTAAAGAATGAAACCATTCAGTCAGTCAAGTGGAGGCTTGTTGGCTTCATTCGTGACTAAATGTCTCCCTCTTGTGGCGAACATGAAACTCAGCCCAATCATTGTTGTGAGGTTGTACTTGACGGAGACGCAACAAAAAGCGTGTTTACGTTAGACTTAAATACTACATAACCGTTGTGAGATTAATCTGAAGTGACAGACGGCACATATACAAACACAGTATCAGTGTATACAAAGTAACACTGTATATAATTAGACAGTATTACGTGTTTTCAATATGACTATAAACAGTGCTAGCTGAGTCAGGGCCAGTGAGAAGAACAATGGCTTTTATTTTCTCTTTCAGGGTGTTGGAATCCAGCCCTGGACCGAGCTTCCTGTGGGAGACTCTTTCACTTTCTTTATCTCCAGTATGTCCCTCAGTCGGGGTTTTGGATTTCCTGTTGTTTCGGATTCCCTGAAAGTGGTTTCCTGTCTTCAGTCTGATTCCAGGGCCACAGTAAACAAACATCGGAATCTGTCAGTTCGCCCTCACGGAGCTGGAGTTTCCTCGCCTTTCTCTAAAGTGCGAGTTGCTTTGTTTGACCTATTGAATGCAGCTTTTCAAACTTCTCTGACAATGAACAGCCTTGAACAGGACACACAGGTCTTCCCACCCCCTTTAATTGAATTTATCCTCCCTGACTCCTTGGGCACGGGAGGGAAATCTAATTTAAAGAAGTCAGCCTGTTGATGACGCACCGTTTCAGAACCTGACAGGGAGCACATATTGAAATGAATTATAATGGACAATTAGGAAAGTTTCAAACGCTGCATAAGCACACAAGGATGTTGCTTTTATAAAAGGAACAGAATGTCCTGACTCTTCCAGGATTTTCTATTCGCAGTAATTCTCCACTACTCTCACGAGGGAATGACGTGAATTTTTGTACCCATTTACCCAAATTTTTTTTCCTGTTATTTCCTGGAAGATCCTTCCACATCAGTTGGGACGAACGCTGACGTTTTTGCTCGTAGCTTGACTTGTTGTTAATTTTGGCGTCGGGCTGAGCGTAGGCCGCGTCCACACCCATGCTTGGAATGATCGGAGACGATGCTGTCTTCATGGGAGCAGCGGGGAGTGACACAGGTCAGAGGTCAAGTGTAATCTTCTGTCATCAGGCTTTGAAAGGTCTTGGTCCCGGAGCACCCGTCATTAGTGCGGTCGAACCATGTGTTCCTCGCAATGTGAGGGCGCCGAGCCAAATGTGAACCCGACACTGGGAGGAATCCGCTGCCTGAGGGGCTGGAGGACATATTGATACTGTGTTGAATACTTCAAATACATGGATTTGTCTATTAAAGCAAGTGTATATACTTTATATGTCCACGCATACGGCGACATTCCGTCTCCTCTCCTTCAATTAACGTGCAACACCTCTGCGTTCGGGTTTGTCCTTGTGCACATACGCTCCATTGTGGAAACAACCAAGCGGCTATAGGAAGCTGAATGTGATGTAGGCTGGAGGGAGGTGGATTTCTTTGCCGCAGCAGAACCTTGAGAAAACGCGACGCGCGTCTGCGTGCAGACGTGACACGCAGCCGGTGAGTCAGAGCTTCCAAATGAAGTTTCCACAAAGGGGCTCATGACTACCTTGTCAAGGGAGGGCCTCAGACAAACAATCCAATCAGCGGAAATTGATTCGGCACACTTCGCCGTTTCCCCCCCGTCCACCTCTTTGTTGCCCGGGGACCAGGAGGTGTCAGCGATTAGGTTTTGGCCTTTAAAGGACTTCACGCAGAGATTGGCCACGGTGGCCGAGTGACGGCAGTAATTGTTTTTCATCAGTGCGCATCAGACGGACTTTAACACACAGTTAAGAAATTCAGTTCAAGCGAAGACCGAAAATAACGTCCTGTTGGAGTTAATCAAGGTCACGTTGTTTGCTCATTGTGGGAACTGTTGGGTTTCCAAGGTCTCAACCTTGTTATTCGGCTCCTCAAAATTGAACCCTTTATTGCGATTCGTTCCATTCATGTTTTCCCTGCACAGCACGTTATAATCATTAGGCTTATCATCCAGCCGCTCAGAACACTTTGGTTCTTTGTCCTGGCGGAGGACACATAACAACGCCTCACCTGTTGTCTGCTGACGTGAGTTGCGCCGCTGATTAAAAACCGCGTGGGTGGCCTTTTTACCTGCCACACGCACACACTCGCCGTACATAAAGGAGCGGGAGAGCCCTCACCTCGATCACACCCAGGGGCCTTGAGAGTTTGTGCATCTATAAAAAGAGCTTTCCTCCTCTGAGGAAGCAGCAGCGGACCCTCTCAGAGCAGAGAGGAGGCAGGAGAAGAGCAGTAGGAGGAGGAGGAGGAGGAGGAGAAGGATCCTCGTGAAGAAGTCACCACTGGAAGACGCCGGGAGCAGAGTGAGGAGCGAGGAGAGGGAAACATTTGGAAAAGGTAAAACTCAAATTGTTTTCTGTGGTCTGGCCGGGTCCACGCTGCGTCTGGTTTGCTGTCTTCCTGAATGACGACTCTTCCTGCGTCACTGTCACAGATTTCACGCAGTCCTCAGCTTTCCGTTGGTCTCGAGTGTCATTTCAATTGGCGTCCTTTGAAATTTCGCACAAACCACGGAAACAACCCCTGATCCCTCGCAACGGCGGCGAGGCGCGAGGATTCGGTCTATTTTAACTGCAGCTTCTTTGAGCACCGTGTGTCTGTGGAGAGCGCAGATTAGCTGAGTGAGTCACGTTGTAGGATGAGAAGAGTTCCGAAGACGATGGCCCACCGAGGGGGGGGGGGGATAATAGAGGAAAGGAGGAGACCCCATAAGATGCAATGTGGGAAAATGTTTTAAGCAGCGGGGAAGAAAAGTTTTCATGAAAACAGGGCATGGGGTGTTGTTTTTGGCTTTAAAATGTCACCAACTGTGAGGTTGTTGCAAATGAAAAGGATGGAGGTAAAAAAAAGTTTTCTCTAAAAAACACGACCTCCTGATGATCTTGACTCTTGAAGGTTTGACAGAGAGGGGGGGGATAGAAAAACATCGTCAATTGCACCTCTTGCCTCCTTGAGGGGACATTTATCTTCATTTGTCCAGTGACATCTCAATTACTACAAATGACCCTCAGCACTCACTGCTGCTGTGACCTTGGCCGTCTTCAGGGCTTTCGCGTCTCTTCAGCGGGGTTGCAAAGGCTGCGACATGAAATTCCAGACCACATGGAAAACAAAGCGTCCACAAAGCTCAGGGAGCATCTGGGATGTATTTTAAGCGAAGCAGCCAAAGGGGAGAGGGTTTGCCCTTGACCCTGTAAAGCGTTAACGATGACTTTTGACCGGCATTCGGATCAACTGCTGCTTCGTCTTCTCTGAAACTTTGCGGCAAAGTGCAGCTGTAATTTAAGTTTATGACTTTGTGAACTCGGACAACCGGAGGTGAGAGGCGAAACGGTCTCGTTTTTTGGTCGTATCGCCGCACGTTCCCTTATGCCTCAGCCCCCGCGGGAGTGACAACACATCCAGCCTCGAACCTTCACCTGTGTTCACATAACAAGAAGCCATCTTGGATTTCGAAGTTGGGGGCGGTGAGGTTCCTCAAAGGGGAAATACCAACTCGAGGAAACATTCCAGCCGCAACCTCTACATTAATGGAACATGGCTGGGATACTAAAAAACAAGAAACATCTGCATATAAAATCGAAACAGACGTTTTTTTCCTAAAGGCATCATGAGAAACATTTCTCATGTTGTCAGGAGGAGTCGGGGGCTGTAGTCACACTGCACACACACACACGTTCACAGTGTTCTCGACAGCAAGCGTTTGTTTGCCACTTCCCCCCCCCCCCCCCTCCCCCCCCCCCCCCCCCCCCCGTCTCACCCTTCCCGCGCCAAAAATGCCAGCAATGATAACCGCCTGAGTGACTGCAACCTCTCCGCTGTGAGAAATGCCTCTGATTTCCTGTTGCAGGCATTTTAATTAAAGCCAACGCGCGCCTTTGCTCGGAGGATTTTAACGCGAAGCAGATGCGTCCGCGTTGTGAAAGCGATACAGCGGGAAGGCTGCCGTTGTTTTCGCGCTCGATTGTACGCGCGGGTCTCGCACGCAGGTTTGTTTGTTCTCATGCAGGTGAACGAGCGACGCGTAGTGATGTCATTAACGAATGTGCAGACAGGAGAGTCTGCTTGTGATCTCAGCAGATTACATGGCATGACACATGACGCCTTGAGGGCCTGTCATTTCTGTTTCACTCCAACAGTAAATCATCCAACATAAATAACCGGGATAGTAAATCTGGACCCCCCCCCCACCGTCTCCCTGAAAAACCCTGTTTGATTGAAAACAGTCTCGGGGAGTATCACCAGTTTGTGGCGGCGGGCCTTTCATTACTGCTGAAACAACACCGTCTGTTCCCTCCTGCATGTGGTTTTGTCCAGAGGTGGTATGAGGAAACATCTGCCTCGACACACAGCTATAAATCAATGATTCGATAGTGTTGCAACATGTCAGAGAAGGAATGGAGGAGCGTGCACCTGCTGAGTAATGCCTCCTCCTGTGGAGGCAGTTCAGAGGCGTGGCAATCCCTCGGGGAGCTGGATGTTCCCGCTCAGGGCTTCAGCTCACAGCTCTCGTGTTTCTGTCCTCCCTGAAGATGGCGTGTCAACAGTGGCTCTTGGTGGCGGCGATGGTGTTCACGTGCACCCCAGGGTTCGGGTCCGCGTGCCTGAAAAGCTCCGCCTGCCAGAACCTGAGGACCGAGCGCAGGATCCAGGTGCGTTAACCGTGAAGCAGGTTTAGTTAGCGGCTCGGTGTGCTTTAAAGGAGACACGGCTTCAACAACAACAAGCACACTTGGTTGTGCCTAATGCTCTTGCTGCTTCTCTGATTTGTTTCCACTCAGAACTGCATTCAGCTCTGCATCCAGAAGATCCAGGCAGAGCTGTCGCAGTACAATAAATTGGCCCTGAAGGTAGACGAAGAAAACAACCTCTTACTCAACATCATCCTGGCCATCCAGGCTCTGGACCAGGGGCCGGAGTCGGGCCTGGAAGCCCGCGGCAACGTGCGGCGCTCCTACTCAATGGAGCATTTCCGCTGGGGGAAACCAAGTGGCCGCAAACGCCGGCCCATCAAAGTCTTCTTGTCGTCCCTGGAGGGAGGGGGCTCCTCCGAGGGCGGCATCAAGGCGCAGGCTCGCAGGCAGGCGGGCGCCGCCGAGGACGAGGCGAGGGGCACCCAGAACCAGCAGAGGCTCAAGGCTCAAGCCCCGTTGAGCCCGCAGGACAGAAAAGCCGGAAGCTATCGCATGAGCCACTTCAGATGGGGCAACCCGACCGTCTCGAAACGTAACGGCAGCGCTGTGAAGTCGCTGGAGGACAAATATAAAGCGGAGCTGGCTAACCTCCTGAGGAATATTCTACACAAGAACGTGCAGAGGATAATGGGATGACCCAAGCAGGAAGGTGGGGGGGGGGGCTGAATATGCCCAACAGTCGTTGCATGTTATGACTGAGATCTGAATTATTTTGAGTTGCAGTTTTTGAATGTATTTCCTGAGCCATAGTTTGTGTCACGTAATCTTGAGTCAAAGAAAAGTATCGGTTTTATGTTGAATTAAAAGCTATAACGCAGCTGCTGTCCACTTTGACCTTCTTGACCTCGACTTGAAGGCTTTCCGATGAGTTGTTTTTGTTTCATTGCTTTGGACGTGTCATTCCTGATCCAAGTTTTTCAAAAAGAAAGTTGAATATGGAAGTTAAGTTACAGAGTGGTATGTGTTTTTGTAAATTCATTCTAACATTAAATATCATTGGCAAAATCCATCTGACTGATTTAATTTGCATTGAAGAGGCGGACAAAATAATAGGAGCACCTGTGCGACATTAGATTATCGCCACTTTACAGTAAAAATGTTGTTATTGAGTTCTAATTTTAATTTATTCAAGAGGTAGAACAATGTGACACAGGAACACTTTGTACAGAGGTTGCATTCCCAGTGTGTTTGCAGAGACGTGACTCAGCTGTTGTGTTTGTTAGGACACGGCCTGAACCATAAACCTCCTGAGGACTAAACCAGTCTCAGGAGGCCTCAACCAAAAAACATTAGATTTGGTTTTCAGAGATGAATAATTATTCTCTGCAGTGTTTGGACACCGGTCTGAAGACATGAGACCGTGTGGATGCACAGCTGTGGAAATATTTGCTGAGTGCTTCAAACTGTCACATCTGTTTGCAGTCAAATCTCTTTTGAGTGTTTTTTTTTTTTTTTTTTCTCCATTCTCCAAATTATTCCCATGATGCATGTCCTCCACCAAGGACAGTCCACTTTTTGATCTCACATTCAAATCCACTGTCAGATCTGGCCTACACCTGACGCATGATATACGGACCATGAGATATGAGAGATATGAGATATCAAGGTGGTTTCGTTCTTGGCCAGTGTTCAATCCTTCCATCAAGTTTTTCATCTTTTTTTCTTCTTTTCTTTTTGCCTTTTTGACAAACCAAGCAAAAAAAAATAGAGCAATCACACCTTTTGATGCTTACAGACAGTTTTATTGAACAACACAGCAACATCACTAGCATGCAGAGTCAGGTATGACACTCATAAGGCATTTTCTCCTCATAAAAGCTGCCTTCGTCACTAGGTAATCCAGTTTTTAAAGTGCAAAGTTCACAGAATGAATCGAGTTGACCAACAGCACTACGTTGTAAACAGATCTATATTAACCAATCATGTCATGACAAACGTAAGATGGAATTACCGTCGGTTAATAACACCACGCTGTGCGTTGACAAGCAGACAGCTGACACGTTCACAGGGCGGTCATCGTCGCTAATGAGTAAGAGATTATTCTATGACGTGTCGCTGGAAGGCTTAGGCTTGTTCTTCGAAAACACAGTGGAAAAAAAGTCACTGGACAGGAACTGTAAACTGTGTCTGATGAGTTTGGTCTCAACGAGAGCAAAGACGCAAAATCTGCGTGAGCGCTCAAACGTGCACGCTCACTCACATGAACGCAGGTCCACTGACAAAATGGTAAACACGAAGACAATCGGATACACTGGCATGTGTGGACATAGATACACGAACAGGGGGACACTACATTGTGTGGAAAAAAATGATAATAACTGGACTACAACAAATGACAATCAGGAATAAACCAAACGCCATCTTCCACATCAAACAAGACGTGCCATGTCCGACGCAGTCAAGTCACAGAAGCACGGAGGCGGGAGAGACGGCCTCGTAACGATTTCACAAAACTGAACCATCACAGCACCACGACAACATAAGACACGACGCCACTCACACTTAAGGATCTGCTACCTAGAGTTGGGCCGTGTCAGCCAGGCTCGTGCCACTTTATTGCCATTATACTTTGTTATTTTTATTTGAATACCTGTGTGTGTTTGAGAACACACCGAATGGCTTTTAGACTCGCATGTGAAGAAGAAGAAGCACGGCTCGGAGTGTTTTAGTGTCAAAAAGAGGAAGAAGAGCAGTGGTCAGGGTGTCATGGCAACGATACAGGTAAGAAAATAACCTTTCCCTTCAGATGGTTTAATTCACACGTTAATCATGTGATCCTCTGCCCTTGAGATGATGCAAAACATTACTACCCCTAAAGATATCATTTGATTTCATGTGTTGCTGATTAATAACTTGAGTTTTCAACAAAAAAAGTATCTGAATACAAACTACGTAGCTTTCTCCCTCATCTATGGACTCATCAGTGCAGTGGCAGTCTAAAATTAGAGTTAATATACAATATATACACACACACACACACACACACACAGATGGAGAAGATGGCTACTCTGTACATCAGCTTCAAGATTTTATATATATTTCTCTGTATATACACACATTTATAGGGGAAGAAGAAAAATAAAAGATTAGTTCTTTTTCTAGTGTTTGATCTGGTTAACGCAACTCGAGTGTGGTCACAACTTGTGTGTGTGTGTGTGTGTCTGTATTAGTTTGAGTCACCTGTAAGGCACACTCACTTTGGAGGATAGCACACAGTAATCTTTCATTTTCAAACACAGATAAAAAAAAAAAAGAATAATTAGACAAAAAAAGTTGTCGTAGGAAATAAAAGCCTGTCGTTAAATAAAGAAGCACTTTTGGCTGTTACACTAAAAAAATAAAAAGGCAAACCGAAAAGCGACATAAAGACTGAAGACGAGCTGAGTAACAATTCAACTGAACACACAGAACAACAGTAAATTTAAAATGTAACTCATATACTCTCTTTCTGGCCAATACAAATATAAAATAATAATATAAAACGTCATGAGGAAACAAAAATGCTTGGTCAATCTGGTTTTGTTGATCGGGTTAGTATGGCAGCCTGTGAGGGATAAAAATAATTAGCAGTGCTATCAGAATTGTATTGTTCCCGTTCCAGGGCGTGCAGCAGGTCAATTCGTTCTAAAGCCTATAAAATATATAGTTACGACATCTTTAACTCACAGTCCTTGGCAGCATCCTAACTTTAACAAATCCAACCAGTGGAGTTTCTCTATACGGAAGTAGTGAAGGGAATTAAATAAATAGTGTATGACTGCTGCTTCTACTCACGTCAGCAGGGAAATAAAAAGAAAAGTCATCTACATTTTTTTTTAAAGTAGCTTGCTTGACAGTTGCCCCCCCACTCCCCCCCCACACACACACATCCCTTGAATGGTTTGCATCTTTTCTCAATCGCTGTGAGACGGTTCAGTACACGCACAAGTCAGGGAACTTCATCTCATAGATGGGTATGGATCGACTCTGAGTCTGGCCGTAACCTGACGAGATGGTTCCAGATGGGCTGGGTGGGGGTCTGGAGGCGGAGAGGAAACAGAGTGCGGTCATTACCATCACATCATCAATATAATTCAAATATGTCAAAGCCCCGTCTTTTACCTGATTGTGATTTCAAAGATCTGGTTTAGTTTACTCTGCAGGAGGGTTGCCTGGAAAATAAAAAGAATGAATCCTATTAGGCAACGGCACGAAAGTGAAAGAAGAAAAACAACCATGTGAGTAAAGGTTTCTGACGTACCCTGGCACCGCAGTGGGCAGCTATTTCCTCAAAGGGGGCCTTCTGAAACTTCTCCACCACTTGTCTCCTGCGCTCCCTCTCCTGCTCTTCCATACCAACACTGTCCACTACAGGCACACGAAAAGAAACCAAATTAAATTAATGTGAATGGAAACAAAGAATATGACAGAAACTTGCAAAGGGGATTACGAATGTACATTTCAATCTGTTTTTTATTGGATTTGCTGATGCTGAGTCAATGTGTTGATGCTGTGTTGATCAGTGTATAACTGCAAAGTCAAAGGACAAACCAATGGCATTTTTCAAGGTTTCAAATGTGATCTCCTCTGCTGGTGTCCTCTGTAAGAGACAGACAAATGCATCATGATTAGATAACTTCTGTATAGGTTGCACATTTGAAGTTTTGCAACATCAGATCTTCTTCAACGCGTTACCTCCTCTTTCTCTGGACTGTTTCTAGACTCCACCTCCACCTGGAGAGAGATGGTCTCACCAATGCTCTTTCTCTTGGACAGACGGTCCTCATCTGGAAAGAGAGCAGTTTAGTTTTATATTTTTTTTCAGAAAACTTCAACACACAACAAAGCCTAATGCTGATTCACTTGTTGATTCACAACTCTTCACTGGTGACTTTACAGAAGATTGTAAAAGACTGTAAAATAGTCAGCCCTATATAGGGGTCTATAGGGGAGCTGTTCGAACCCACTTGGAGAGAAAAGAACATACATAGTTCCTCCCTCTGTCACAGATTACATTCTAATTCTACCTGTGAACTGTGGGACATAAGGTGTAGCCAGTCTCTCTGTGTTGTAACCGCTGCCTCCAAGAACCTCCGTGATCTGTGACTGGAGAAACAGTAACTCCCCTTCTACCCTCTCCAGTGAGGAAGGCAGTCTGGGAGAAAGCAGGGAGAGGTGGCTGTTTTCAATGCTGCTATTACATCATCCAACTCAAAACTGCTTTGGTTTAGGAGGAAGGAGAAGTGAATGTGGAACGGGGTACGCACTTGGGGCCATCAACAAACACCCCCTCAGGTAGAAGGTGGGGACTTTCTTTCTGTCTGACCTCAATGACCTGAAAGGACAGAGGAGGAGAAAGGTTTGTTGACACATGTATTCTTGGTACTCAGACATCTCCATTGAAAAAACAAAGAGGTCCAGACCTCGTGTATGTGCTGGCAGAAGGCTGGGACGGTGGTGAGCTGGCAGATGAGGTTAAGGTAGGCGGCGGCGAGGGCGTGAACAGCACAGCGGTTGTAAACTGGCAGGGCCTCGTCGGTGGACAGAGCCAGGTCCTGCACAGGTTTGAAAGTTCAGTAAAACACTGAACCTGAAGATCTCTGGCAACTCAACATAACCTCTCAAATACAAACTGACCCCAGTCTTGGGTTCATGTGTCTCGGGCTGTGTCTTTGTGCGTTATGACCTCGGCCGCGGTGATTGTATTTACATAGCAACTTGTCTGTCTGTGTAAAAAGTATTACTCATAAACCACTCAACCAATTTCAACAAATCTTTATGGAGGGGTGGAGAATGACCCGAGGACAAAACCATTCTTTTCTGGATGGGCGCAAGAGAAAACAGAAGTTCCAGGAATTTGGTCTTAAATTTGGCCAGACAGGACGCTGTTTTCTCCTAGTGTCCATGAATTTGAGTGATCGAACAAGTTTATCAAAACACTGACCACTTAAAAACAGTAATATTTGCAGACTTGTAAATAAAAATGGCCGACATGACTCTCTCTTATAGTAAAGCCGAAGCATCTTGATCTTGATCCTGCCTCCTCCATGTTCATGGAAGGGACATGAAGCGAAAGGCAATGTCGGTGCATATAATAAAATCTTCATCAGTACCTGCAATGCGAGTGCCAGGCGAATGAGGTCCACCACCACCTCTTCATTTGCCAGCTCCACGCTGAGCAGACCCAACATAGAAAAGAGGCTCTCGTAGTGCTGCTGACCGCTGCTCTGCTCCTTACAGCCCAGGTAGATGTGTCGGTACAGCTGCTGGCCGTGCTGAGAGTAAAGGAAGCACAGAGATTTCATCAATTTGATGAAGTGGAAGAAAATAAAGTTTGAAAGGGAGAGAAATAACACTGATTAGAAACCAGCTCCACCTAAACAAAGCATCTATAGCTGGAGGACAGACCTTCTTCATGAACAAGTTGTCCTGCCTGGAACACTTGTCAACTTTGAGCTTGAGGACAGAGATGTCTGAGATGATGCTGCACAGAGAGAACAACACAAAACTGTCAATTAAATCCAATCTGGTACAATTTAGGCTCTAGAAAAATTACTCACACAAAAACATACCTAATATTGGCAAACTTGGGCCTGTTATCGTGCCTGTCGATAAGACTGAGGAGGATCTGGAGCACCAGCAGTCGAATCTCTGGATCCTCGGTTAGAGAGAAGGACAGCAGTGGCTCCAGGAAGGAGCTTGGAAGCGCCGTCAACATGTTGGTGGTCTGAAAACCTGCAGTCACCTGAGACAATCATAAGCACAGTTCTATAAACACATCTACAAGCATGATAAGACCATTTCTCCTTGTCTTGATTTTGATTTTACATCAAGACAAGCTGTGTGTAAATAAAACTTCCTCATCTGAGTTTGATTCTCCTTCCATCTTGAAAATTTTATAAAGAAACACCAAGTCAAAGCTTTTTTAAAATAGTAAAGATAAAATAAGGATTGATGCCAACCTGGACCAAGGACTTCAGCAACATAACCTGAATCATTCTGGTGCCCTCAGGCCTGGGGAAGAAAGAAGAAGAAGAAGAAATACAATTAAACCCTAAAACAGTTTTGTTTATAAAGTCTTGATGACTGAGGGACAGATTGGCCCAAGGTTAGATATATGTTTGTTTTTGGACATGCGAAATGATTTACCCGGAGCCTGTGGATGGCAGAGCCAGGTGAACCCCAGGGACAGGGATTTTTCCCATAATGAAAAGCATGACTTCTGATCTCTGGTATGTTGGCAGAGTGTTGGCAAATGAACCTGAAAGAGGAAAAAAAACCACAAAGAGTGAAACACACAGATGTAAACATAAACAAAGACAAAGTAAACATAAGCACCAAATAAATTGGATCTTCTGCATACACAGCGAAGCCAACCATTCACTCACCGATGGTCCTGATGACAGCCTCCTGCAGCTGCCGCTCCTCGTGAGCTTTGATGATCTTTGTGCCGATGTTGGTGTTGCCGTCGTAGGAGCCGGTCAACTCGTAGTCCACACTGAGACGAAGCTGTCGCAGCAGAGTGTTGAAGACCTCCAAAACTGTGGGGCCTGCAGATGCAAACAAAGCACTCCACAGTGGGCATGATACAGAGATTTCTCTCTTTATCTGCAGATGTTTTTTTCTGCGGCTTCCTCCCACAGTCCAAAGATATACAGATTGGGGTTAACGCTCTTAAATTGGGTATATCTAACTTACCAACAGAGCCACTAGCTGCAATGGCAGCTGCTTCCAGCAAAACCTCCACTATGCCAGCTCGCACTGTGGCTGAGTTCTTGCTGTTAGCATCCAGGTGTCCAAGAAGCTGCTGGATGACCAGGTGAGAGTGCTGAGACTGAAAAATAAGCAGAGAAGGAATGATTGAATGAAACAATGGAGAGAAAGAGAGACGGGGGGGGGGGAGTAAGTCAAACAACTGGGTGGCCAACTCTAACAGCTGTCCTGAGATGATCCTGGTCCCTGACTCCAAAAGGAACCACACCTGCAAGGAGATTTGTTGCCCTAAATAACGTAACAACCACTTGCAAAGACAAAATAGGTGCGTAAATCACATTAAAGGATTCCATTTGTACTTGGAGTTGAAGTCAAAAGGAGGAAACCAAGAAAAAGGGGGTGAGGAGGAGGTCTTGAAGGATATATAGGCACGCTATCACTCACCTGGATGGAGTACATGATGATTTTGAAGCAGCGCACCGCAAAAGTCTTCCCCTCCCATAGAGAGTGGTTATCTAAGTGCCTGGGGGAACACAGGCAGGAAGAGGTGAATGAGGAGGATACAGGAAATGGAATCATACAGAGCGAATACTAATATGTCTCCACAGAATCCCACCATCAAGATGGGTGTAATTTTAGCTCCACAAAGAAGGTTAGGTTTCATCGGCATCACTCTCTTCCATTCAAAGCGGCATTATGCAAAAGCTATTCAACTAATTTTAAGGATACTTTGTGTTGGATGGGTTATGACCCACAGGAAAAGCCCAACAGTTAAGACAGTTGAAGAAGGAGACAAATAAAATCATTTTCCAGAAAGAACAGTAGAGCTGCATTGATCAAAATAAAGAGAGATGGAGAAAGAGCTCATTCCCTAAAGGACCTGACTCAGAGGAATTCAAAGTTAAATAAAGACATGACAGACGATGACATCAGTGGCACAATGAACCTGCGAAAAGTAGAGGCTTGAAAACGTGTTCTTAGAAACCCCCCACACCACCACACCACAGTAATTATATCATAACCTTGGAATGCAGACATCAATACGAATGCAGCATGATAATACTAGCACTAGCATCTGCAAATGCTTAACCTTGCATTGACCTTGTGCCCCCTTGTGCGCAAATGTGGGTAAAGCTAAAAATACTGCAGCAGCGTCCTGGGATGCCACCCTCCTTCAGGTTTAGTCAATGCGTCAAAAAATAGAACATCCACGAGGACACAGATCTGAATGAGAGGACAGATGTTAATAAAAAAATCATGCAGGGATGTCTCACATTAGCACGGGTGTGATGGCATTCTTGATGTTGCCATAGGCGGCTCGTCCCAGCAGCTCCCTGAAGCAGCGCTCTGTCAGCTCCACCGGGCTCTCCTTCTCCTTCTCCGATGCCTGCAGCGGTGAGGGGGAGCGGCTGGAGGGGAGACAGTGCAGGTGAGAAAGCAGAAAAGAAGAGGGAGAGATAAGGACGGGAGGGGCAGAGAGGTAACGCCAGCGAAAAGGGAGAAAGGTCCAGAGTTTGGAATCAGTTCGAGTCAACAGTAACATATACACTGAAGCTCCATGTTTCCACAGAAACACTCTGCAGCCTTCACTCCTGAGGTGACTTTTCCCTCTGCAGTAAAAATCAAGTGGATGTGTTTGCCCTCGTGTTTTGTTTGTGTGTGTGAGTGTGTGGATGCCCACAGTCGCTCCAGCCTTCCTTTATTCTCATGCATAGTTAAAACACTCCACCATAAATCTAACTTGGTCATGACTCGCCTCGGGTGGTCCACCAATGACGACATGATTTATTAATGACCAAACTTTTTCATCTCTCCTGCTGCCGTGGAGGAAATGCGACTTCCAGTCTCTCAGTGACTCCGCTGATAAAATAGAGATAAAATAGAGAAGTACCTGAGACCTGAACTTTCAGATGATCCTTACAATTATCTACATGCTACATTGCTCTGATTTCTATTACCCTCCCTCCACCCAGTCCTTCAATCCTCTTCACACTATTCTCCCCCATTTACTCCAGTGACCTCAATTAGCTGAGTTCATGTTTTCCACCTTTCTTCTTCAGATTTTCTCCCCAACGCCGGGTTTCTTTGTCCTCGGATGCTGCATGTGGGGAAACAGACGCCCATAGGGGGACAATGCTGTCAGTTGCTTCAGTCAGTGAAGACAGTGATGATGAATGACGTGGGTGAGGTCTGGCTAGACTGCCGGAACAAATATGTCTAAAACTAACACACCAGGAGGCCACGGAGTAACGGCTGTGGATTGTGTGACGGAGGGATGACGGGTCAACGCTGATTCATTTTAGGGCAATCATTTTCTCACCCCTTGTTGACAATCTCGTCTCTTTAGTGACAACCACAGACAGAGACAGCAGCATCACCGAGTGTGCGGAAAGATGGACGACTTGCGTGCACTTTCCAGAAGAGAAACTAAAATAGTCTGTCCGTGTAGACAGTCTGATGGACCGGAAACAACTCGGTTAATTTCCATCTCACCTCTCCGTACGCTCTCCACTCTGCAGGTTGAAAAGCAGAGAGGGGACGATCTTGTCCATGTGCTGCGGGTCCCAGATGTTGGCCTGCAGCTCATCATTCACAGTCTTCCTCACCACACCCTGCAGACCCTTGATACCTGCCATACGGATCCTGGAGGCGACAAACACACACAGATCATTTGACTGCTGCTAAAAATGGATGATTGTATTTATATTTTTGTCAGTGTTTGGCTGGTGTTTTATTCCAGGTTATATATAACCTTCCACTTCTACAAAATCAAAAGATGAACTTTTGTTTAGAGAAGAAAGAAATGTTCACAGACAGGGTTGCTTTGAGGGAGGCTAAAATTAACTTCCTGTCTGTCTGATAAAATGGCAGTTACTTAATGTCTGTGCCTCTGGTGCAGTGAAGAATCTGTCCACTCACTTGGTGCGGATGTCAGGATCCTCGTAACTGGAGTGGCACATCTCACTGAAGCGTGACACGAAGAAGTCATAACTGCGGTGGTACGACGGCGTGTCCTCTTCTATGTTGGCAAACTTCACAAACTGAGAGAGGGGGGGGAAAGGAAAAAAATAAATCTGTTTCAGCATCTTTAATTTCATGAAGTTCATGAACAGCTAATCTTAATTAAAAAAGGGCCGATGAAATGACCCTAAATCCTCATGGCGAACATCTCCTCAATTAACAGGAAAGCTGAAGCACCATAACATCTCATTAAGAATGAAAAGCACAGAGCAGAGCAGGGCTCTCCCGCAGCGACAGAAAATGTCACCGTTTAAACACGATGACATTTAACTTCACGCCACACGACGATTAATAAATTATGAACGAGATTTCTTTCAAATCAAGTTAGACATGACACAACCTCTAACGAGAACTATGCAGTTCATTCAGGAAAGAAGATGTAATGTAATTACATCAGTCTCCCATTCAAAGAGAGAGTTGTAACCCAAATGCTGCACAAATGATACAAAAGCTGAATTTATGGAGAACATGAGCATCTAAAAGAAGTCCCCGATGAGTCCATTTCCCGGGTTCAGTGTCAGAGAGGAATTAAATGAAGTACCCTTGAGCAAATTTAATGAAGTGAACCACTAACTGCTCCTGCTATGCCACTCAGTAAATTGCTGCAGCAGTTGATACCAGGACGCTGCCCAGTTTTACTGGCAGTATCAACTCTGCAGAACATCAACAGACAGGAGCTGAGCTTATAAATATTTCTGCAACCAAAGGCTTTTTTTCTTTTTTTTCCTATCACGGTGGAGCAAACAGTAACTCAGACAGCGATGTGCTGAAGAGCCGGGTGTGTGGGGAAAGGCTCTGCAGTGCACAGTTTTAGGTCACTAACACAGAGTGTGAGAAAAACTAGTCAGGCTGTGTCGAGTCCTTTGGATATTAACTCCCCTAATCCCCTGCTAACCTCTGTTTGACACCAGGCAGCATGCAATGAACCACATGATGCAGAGCACTAAAGGAGGGATCCAATGAACCAGTTATCTGAACTTAAAATTATAGAATACATATAATTTTATGAATGAGGAAGTGTACCTTGATGTGTATTAGGACTGAAACTAACCCTGATCAATATCCTCACTGAAGGCAGACTGAAGCAAAGATTACATTTAGCAAGATTCAACTATTGATTGTGATGAACCACACTAAGATGTTCAATTAATCCTGCACTCTGAGGTGTGTGTGCTGAAGTGAATGGCCTTGCATCAGTCCTAAAGTCTCATGTGTGAGGGTGTGCACGAGACGGACAGCAGGAAGATTATGAGCGAGAGGCTGATGTGTCTCTTCAATCTGGATGACTGCGCAGCTTTGCCAGTGTGGTCTGCAGCTAATCTGACTTCCTGCATGTGTCCTCTGTTGACCTGGCACGACAGCACTCATCACATGATGCCCAGCGCTCCCACTCCCTATGCCCACCGCTCGTCTCACTGAGCTCTGATCGTTCAAGATTAACGTCTTGTACTTTGTGCCATCGAATTGGGAAAGTGAACGCAGCCTGTTAATTTCTGATTAAGATAATGCCTCTAAATCCACTGAAAGGGGTGGAATTTGATGTGGCATAAGAGCTTAGAATCGGAGGCACATTAATCAGATTAATGACTTACAATTCCAGAATATGGGAATTTGTCTATATTTTTAATCGTTATATAATCTTGTCTTAGCTTTTAAATGACTTTTTTGTTACCACAAATTTAATTTGTGTGAAATTGTCAGTTTGATTATTTTAATGTTAAGTATTCACTGCAAGTTTGATGTAGATGCCTTCACACTGCATTGAGTAAAAAGAAGGAATGTAATTAATTGTTTTGGGAATAGTTTTGTTCTAAAACGGAATAAACATCATTACACACAATTCTTATCTAAAATGAGCAGATTTATGGTTTTACTCACCGAGTTGGTTCCTAGGATCTGTAGATTCGGTTTATCTGACTCGAGCAGCTTCCGCACCATCTTCAGAAAACTCTCCACAAACAGGTTGATGCTCTGACAGTGGCAGGCCATCAGCAGCTGGTCCAGAGCCTCCATGGCTATGCACACATAGCTGAGGAGGAGAGGGGAGACAGAGGGAAATGTAATCTTTGTCTCCATATTTCATATAGACAATAGAGCTAATGGTTATATTCTGAATGGTTAACTGCACACAGTCACGAATACAAAGTTTGACAATCTCACAGAGCCACACCAACACTGAAGACTCACATCCTGCCGAGGCAGAGTGATTCTGCCAAATGTAAATGTAATCTGTACAAGCTCTTTCCACTGGCAAGAATCCTCACTGGGCATTAGCAATATTCATGAGGCACGGCAGACGACAAAGTCTGTGGCATATAAGGCGAGTTCAGAATGTGCAGAAAATCACTGAATAAATAATCCATGCATATAAATAATATAATTAGTTTGTATTATTACTGAGCATGAAGCATGTAAAGTGGACCTTAAAGGTACAGTCTTATTATGATGAACGCCTGTTACCCTTACCACTCTTCCAATTTCTGAACACAAAGAAAATAATATAAAATTTGGGCAGCTGAAATGTTTTCCTTGAGACTACTAGAAAGGCTGACCCATATCTGTGTCGGGCCACATCCCTTGACAATCTCTCCGACAGGTAAGCGCCGATACGGTCGAGCTTCTCTGGAGCTGACAGGGCATAAAATGTCAGCTTCTCCATGTTGGCTTTCACTAGCCCATCCTGAGAGGATGAAAGGGGGGGGGGAGACAGAAGACAGAAAAAAACACAGACACAGAGGATAAGATCATCTCAGGTTCACACTCATAATTATTCTGCAGTGATAGTATGGGAACACAGTTTTGTGCAGCCCTCCCTGGAACCCAGGTTCTAATTGTATAAATGGATCACTGCGTTTTTACCTCCTTTCACCCTTGACCTACTTCACTGCTCTTCAATTTGGTCAGGGGAAAGGGCGAGCTAAAAACATCTGTCGTCCATTGAGAACACTATACATTCTGTCACATGCTGTCAATGCAACACTCCCAAAAATAATCAGAAGTCTGATTAACACTAGAACCCTTTACTAAGACAACAGTGTTAAGATGGAACACTGGTAGAATTTATAAATACACCGGTATAAATCTTAAAGGACAGGCGCAAAAAAAATAATCATGAAAAAAATATGAATATGCTTGTTCCTTTTCTTCATTTAATACATTGGAGAGAAACAAATAAAGAGCAGTAAAAATAGATCCTGTGAACAGAAGGAACACAAGAAGAATGTGACCATAGTATAAAAACACAGGTGGTTCTTACAAGACTTACAAGTTCTTGGTTGTCCCAGCAAGCCAAATATTACCAACAATTAGATAAGATTGTGTGGATTCAGGAGGTAGTCACCAGCTTCTATTGTTACAAAACTATGTGGAGACAAATGTGACGGCTTAGGTGAAGTATGTAACTGTTGGTCCTTGATGGAGGTATGTAGTGTTGAGTGCCACTGCAGTTTGACATGTCAGGGCAGGTATAATAACAGCAACAGTATTGATGACTGATTTTATGTTAGCAAATCCAGTTGGCATGGATTCCTGGCAGACCTGACCGACACAAGGCCTCTTATTTAGCGCTTGAGCTATGACAGATTTAAGTGTATGGTATGAAAAAACGTTGTCTCTAACCACGGTTAATTCAGAGATCTGCTCACAGCTGGCTTTGCTTCTGACTGTCTCTCCAAAAACATCCAGTGGCTGGAATCCATCATTGATTACACAGTACTGTGGTGACAATTTGTGAGTAGAGCAGATACACCCTATATTTAACTACCTTCTCTCCACATTTTAACGTGATGGTTACTTAACATACTGACTTTTATGCAGTGAAAGTTTTTCTTCAGGATTTTTTTAATATGTTGTAGTTAAATGTGTTTTTTCTAGGTACTTGCTCTATGTTCACTCACCTACAAGCTTGCTAAACGGCCTTTATTCTATGAATGCATTACATGTTCATGTTGCTGTTGCCTGGCAGCACGATGAAAGACTTGAATGCAAAGCATACCAACATGACCGTGAACTCCTGAGAAGGTTGCAGCAGCCTTAATCCAAACATAGAAACCTTTTTTGGAGAGGACGGTATGCAGGTGTATATCCTCACACTAACACAAACCCACACAAAACAAGGACAGATGGTCTGCGGGCGCTACTTTGTCCCTTGCACTTCCAGTTTTGGCCACAGATCTGACAGGTAAAGTGGGTTACTGCAGAAGCACAGAGGCACCAGAAAACTTTTTTTTCCTTCTTCACCACATCATGATTCGTCAGATCTTCGTTAATTAGAGGACGTGGAAGCAAAGAAGAGGTCTGTGGTATGATGCCAACAGCTCTAAATAGGACAGTTTTGTCTGGAGGTGGTGCAAAGTCGCTTTATCGCGTGAGCTTCAATTTTCCTAATCAAACATGTCATATTTTTAAGTCACCTGCCTCAGCCAGTGTGGATGTATTGTATTTCAGTCCTCACACCAATACTGGTACCTGACTTCTACCGACATGTGCATAAGACAGCTCCACATGATTTCCATATGTATGGTGATCAAAGACAGCAAGACAAGCAATAAATAAAAAAAACAGAGTGTCACTGGCGCTTCTCACCTCTGGGTCTTCTGGGAAGATGTTGTCTACCAGTCTCTTGTACCGAGGCCTGAGTGCCCCACAGCAACCACAAACCCCTGAGGAGGAGGAGAGATGGCGTGGGTGAAAAACAAAGAGGGAGACAGAGATAATCAGTTAGACTTGCCTATTATGACTGTCAGAAATGCACTAAAACAGCAGTAGCTCAATCTTTGCATCCTGTAGGAATCATACTGTATCATCAAAGTGGCAATGGTGGAACATTAGTGAGGAAAACACACAAGACATAAATCAAATTGTCAGGAAACTACAGCTGTAGCTAGTAAAACAAAAAATGTGAGACAGCAGCACACTGCCATTAACATGAGTCCCACCAATATATCTATTTTAAGGCCTTGTCTTTTGGTTTTATTCTGTGCAGCTGCTTTCTGGGACAGGTAAAGATGTGAGGAATTTGCAAAGGACAATGGAAGGACAGAAAGACTGAGAGATGCTCTCATCTGTATCAGGCCAAAAAAAAGGAGAGCATTAACAAAACTTGACAAAGTCGAACGCTCTGCAGGAACAGAGCAGCCAAGCATTGATCAGCAGAGACAGTGCTGGCAGGACGCTCATTCAAACTGCTGAATCTGAAGTGCAAAACATTAAGCTATGCTCTTGTTAAGAGAGCTTCAGAAAAATAGGAGCCTAAACATCACCTCTGCACGTCTCTGCACTTTTTGTTTTCTCACACAACTGCACGCTAAGTGAAGATAACCCTGTGAAAAGCCATTGGAAACAGATGCCGATATAAAGAATCAGGTCACAAGAAAAATAAAGCCACAACAATGTTGCTCTGATGATAATAACCACACATACGCACTCTCTTTTAATCAAAACAGCCTTGGAGAGACGAGTGCTGTACACTACACTCTGATTTTTTTTTTTTTTTTTTTGCAATGAGGAGAAAGCGAACAAGAGGTGGATTCTGATTGGCTGAGGGAATTGAGCAGTGATGAGTCATATGAAGGCCCTGTGAGGAAAAAGAAAAAAAGAGGGGAAACCTAAAATGAGTAAAGACAAGGAAACAAATTACTATATCCCATCACATAGCTCTCCATAACAGTGCATACAAGTTTAGGAGTCATAAAAGGTAATGTGAAAAAAGTAGGTCAGAGTTTATTGGAGTCTGCAGTGGACTCACGTTTAATAAATTATATGAAAGACAGACAGTTCAAACAAACACAGGACAGATTCAGTGTGGCATAGACAAAAACAAAAGGATCCTCTTTCTTCTCTCCTTCCTTCCATTCCTTTAATCCCAATCTAATTTTCCTTCCTCCGTCCCCACAATGAGGCGCTCTCAGCCTCCTCAGGGACTAAGATATTGTTTAAACAAACCACCAACTAGAGATACACATCCCAAAATCATTATTAC
This sequence comes from Pseudorhombus dupliciocellatus, assembly GCA_016785235.1. Classification (NCBI taxonomy): domain Eukaryota; kingdom Metazoa; phylum Chordata; class Actinopteri; order Pleuronectiformes; family Paralichthyidae; genus Pseudorhombus; species Pseudorhombus dupliciocellatus. The sequence goes on along the minus strand of JAFBJW010000018.1, from coordinate 1,019,038 downwards.
ATGATATCCTTTATTTAAAATGAACCAAGTGAGCCCATTTGTCACAGATGATGGAGGCAATCAGCAGCCTGCCATGCCTGACTCACCGACGTGCAAAGACAGGCTGAGCCCTGTGACAACAACGTGCAATGTGCAAGGCGAGAGACAACCCTGTTCCTTGTGCAATACAGCTGACATTAAGAGACACATTGCCAGGGACTTCTAGTCTTAGTACACAATAAAAGCTCCAAGTGACACATTTGTTTTGACATTACTACTTTAAAATTCCTTCAGTCCCTCTCAAACACTCAGTAATGAGGAAAACAATGTTATGTTTAAGTTCATCTGTGCTTACACTTGTTTAACAAAAGTGCCGGTTGTCATGAAAATACTATAATCTGTCAAACGCGGATTAGAAATGCTATATTAGTAGGACATACAAGCACTGTGGGGTTCAAGATTCTCTAAACCAAAAAACAGTGAAGAGTTCTCCTCGGGGCCAAGCTCACTACAGTGTTTTCAGTGCCCTACACCTCAGAAGAGGGGAGCTGTGCAGGCAGGAAGTCCTTGAAGAGCCCTTTAATAGAATAAAGGGCATCTTTGCAGTCTATAGTACTTAAAGGCCCCTCTGTTCCAAGGCATCTCTCTTCACTGTAAAAGTTCTGCTGAACTCCACAGCAGGAGCTCTGCTGGTGTTCAGGCTTATCTCATGGCATGTGTGTCTATTCATAGCAGTGCTCCTTCATCACTTCAAACACTAATGAGGCCTCTGTACTGCTGCCTCCCTCGCTCCCTTCCTCCTGCACTCACCCAACCTCCCTGTACCTCGCTCTGTCATCCTTGCGGTCTTTGCTCCGGGGCCCGAGTGTGGGAGTCGCCAATGAATTAATGAAAATGAGGTAGCTCCCGAGTGGTGAGAGGAAAAAAGTGGAGGACAAAGACAGAGTGACAGGGACACAGAGCTGGGGAGAATGGAAAAGATGACGGAGATGGAAGGTTGATGGGGCAGGTGGATTGAATGAGTCACAGATTAGTGCTGCTTATTTATTCCTGCAGATTTAATCTGTCTGGTCCTCTCTGTCAGCGGGAGAGGGAAGTAAAGCTGGCTGAATTATCGGTTGGCCATTATAAAAACGAAAGTTGCTTGAATTTGTGTTTCAAATTTTTGGTGTTGTTTATTATTGGTCAGGAAGAAAGAGTGTGGGAAGACAAGTGATGTGAAAATCTAAAACCCTGGGCAGTTTCTGGCTTGGACTTATGCTGTGTTTTGAAAGATGTTTTGTTTCTCCAGTGTTGCTAATGGTGGGTTAATGTGTAAAAAGATGAGAGAGCAACACGGTGGGTGGACAGGAATTTGGAAGACAGTGGTGAAAAAGCACACATAGCAGGGGATCTCACGACATCCGCCCACTCTGCATGGCAAGCTGACAACACATTTAGGCGCTGGACAACGAGCTCTTCCATACACACTCGCACATAAACCCACACACAAACAAGCGCTCGCACACTTTGAGGAGCGTGAAACAGACGAACAGTGAATTACTGGTTGTTTGTAAAGAACAAGACAACAGAGGAAGAGGAGGAAGTTTCTGCCACATGGTGAGGCTAATATCTACGTGTTTCACTGAATGCTTGGAATGAGGTACTTAAGCATACACGTGTGTGTGTGTGTGTGTGTGTGTGGGGAGGGGGGCTCCACCACTCCAATCAACACAGCAAGGAACCAGCCAATCACAGTGCTATTTATAAACCTCTAACAATGGGTTGGTACATTAACAGATTACACTCTCCATTTCCCCAAGGATTTCAGCTTAACAATTCCACTTTAGGGTGAGACAGAGACTGTGAGTGGGGGGGGGGGGCATATCTGCATGCAGAAGGGAGGAGAAATGTGAGCACATTTTTTTAATTTGAAAGTTCTTTAAGACAGGTTTGTACATGATACTATTAAACACACACACGTGTACAAGTGTGAATAGGACTGGCTGAGTGCAGTTTAACACGTGCACCTGCTTCCATAAAGCTGCTGTGTTGAACCAAAATTCATGTGGCTGACAAGAGAGACTAAACATAGCTTCGGATGCCCTGCATTTTGGATCAGTGTGTGTTAATGTGTGCGTTTCTCTTTGTGTGTGAGTGTGTGTGCATGCGGGAGAGAGAGAGAAGGGGGAGAACTGCCAATACACATTTATACCTCAGCTTCACCTGGGGTCATGCACACAAGCACATAGCATTAACTTATGTTTTGTAACCGTGCAGGTATAAGCTAATTATACAGTCGCCACAAAGAGTGTTGCCCCTTTTTTGGCGGGGGTGTTACATAAGTGTGTGTGTGTTGGGGGGGGGGGCAAGCTATTTTTACATCAGCGAAGAAGGAGGAGCTTAACCTATTTTACCAGTGGGTTCACATGGTCAAACGCAGGCACGCAACAGGAACTACTATCTCACACAGGAGATATGGTGAGTAGAGGTAAGCGAACGAGGAACAGGTCTGATTCAACGACTAACTGAAATGCACACAAGCTGTCACTCGGTCAGTTTGTTAGAGCTGCATAGCAGATGAGCCAAGACGGCGAGCATCACGGCTGATAGCTTTAGGGGGAAACTCCAACTGCCGTCACTAAGGCACACAGAGGAGGACAGCTATTCACATTCACTGCGTATGTAATCACAATGTGAATTTGTCCCCCGCCTTCACTGTGTCACGATGAGCGCATCTCCACGTTGCTGAAACGTACACGATGTCTAGGCACGTTGCAGGGACACATGGAGAGTAAATACATATCTTTTTGCCATAGCATATCGTGTGGGTGGTAACGAACATGGTTGATATAATAAGACTAAGCAGCAAAAAATCCTTTGAATGATACACAAGAATGATCCACACTATGAATCACAGTTAAACAGTTACTGAAACTGGGCTGCGAGGGTCTCGAGTGCAGAGAGGCATTTCCATGCGGTAGCTCTCCAGCGCAGTGCACAGTGAAGCAAGCATGTTCTTCCCGTGTGCAGCGTCTGGGCTTATGATATATTAGCCCGCTATCCAGAGCCTTTTTCCATCAACACTCAGCACACTGAAAGCAAAGCTGCCTACAGTTTTAATTAGGACAAATCAATGAACCATATATCAACATGTGCCAGAAATACCCAGAGCGACAGGCAACAACATGTCACAAAGGGCATTGTCTCAGGTTTTAACTTTGTTCAGCACCGTCACTCATTTTCAAGGAAGCATTCATTTACCATTTAAGAAAAATAAAAACTACAAAAGGATCAAACCTCTTGTAAGACAACACTGGAAACATAACTACAACAGATTGCTGCCCGGATCAGAGAAACCCAACACTAGCACCTCAAAGACAGAGAGAGGAAATCAGAAATATAAAAGTGTGTTACCAAATATAAACATCTTGAAAGCACGTAGCGCCTTGTAAGCTAATGCTGTAATTCAATCAAGAGTATCCACATAAGAGACCAAGTTCCCCTGACGTGTGTTTAGGAGACGATACGCTGTAGTGACAACTGCAGTCTGTCACGAGGTAACCAAATGTGCAATGTGGAAATACTGGCTTTAGCACTGGATGCTTCACATTACACACATGCTGCAGGAGCACGCATACAAATGCACAACGAGGGGGAAAGGCTGTTGTTCTTACCGTACATCACTCGTGATGCAAGAGTCTCTTTCCGCTGCAGCCTGTGATTCCTTAACACTGCTTCAGTGGTTTATACGGACGCACTGCTGTGCCGAGAGGCACTGAAAATACACATGCACTCCCCGCTCACCCTGGGATGAATGTGCACGTGTGCTTGGAGCTAAAAGGCATATGAATGCACGTCGTGATTGGTGCAGAGCAGAACTCGATGCAATGAGTTACACACACCCCGCCTTCTGAGCAGACACACACACCCAGGCATACACACACAGGCACAGAAGGGGGCTGAGAAGCAACGTCAGAGACAAGCGTGCCGTGATGACCTTGGATTTTCCCCCCTCGTTTGTCTTCTACAACAGTGATGCTTCTTAGAGGGGGAGTGTAGATGTCACATAGAGGTGCACATACATACACAGGCACCCCACTTCCAATTATTTATCTCAGTTTACAGAGAAATACAGAGAAAGGGCGAGAGAAACAGGGATAGAAGGGAGAAGACCTCCCACTCACGCAATCTCCTTTCCTTCTCTCTCCAGCCCCTAACAGCATCACTCTTTCCCTCCTCCATCATTAACCTTCCCATGCCTCTTTCAGTCCTTACTTTCAGCCTTTCTTTTGGGCTTGAGCAAGTTTCTGCTACATTTCCATCCATTTCCTAGTCAAGCATCAAAATGCTTTTTCCGCTTTCTGCATTTTGACAGGAAGGGAATGTTTTTTGCTGCAGCGGCTCGGGAAGACCTCAAACATTCCAGTCTTTCTTTTTTTCAGATCAGCTCCCTTAGATCGCAGAGAAAACACTTGGTATTTTTATTCTAACCAAATCTGAAGAAAGAAACAACAACACTGGGAAATGTTTTTCTTTAATGGTCAGGCTTTCACCTGCACAACAATGAGTGCACCGCACACACCACACAGCCACAACTATGACCAACATAATCCATACTGATGATCAAATAACTGGCTCTAATGCGTGAAATTGCAATGAAACCAGAAACCTTGTGGGGCTGCAGCTTCCACAAAGAAGTGCTTGTGTCTTATTTATGGCTCCAGAACCTTCTTTGCTATTTTTTCAAAACCGATCATCTGCATAAAAATCTGCTTCCCATTATCAGTGTATAATAAATGAGAAATATAATTTCCTTCACAAAGCTTGATTTCTGTATCACAAGTGCTCATTGGTCCACGCACCTCAAAATGAGAATGGGTTACATCAGGACTGTTCAACAAATTAAAGATAGTAGTAAATTGTTCTCACTTGAGCAATTAAAAGAACAAAACCAGACAAAGGCTGCAGCCATGTGCTGATCCATCCACTGAATTTAACCACAGCTTGGATCCTGTTAAGTTAAGGTTGAAATGTATCCTCACAGCGACAGTTCATTTGATTGTTTTTTCCCCCTGGGATGAATCCCAAGGTCATTTTGCTCCAATGGCTGGAATCAAACACAACAAGCTTTGTTTTCCTTGTGTTGCACGCCTGCACTTCTGAACCAACATCCCATGTAGAAACATGTCACACACCACAGAGACCGTTTAGTCAATGAGAGTTCATGAGTCAGTTGAGATCAAGTCTGAAAGCGGTTAAATATGACCCAGACTGAAAATAATGAGACTTCCCTTTAATTAGACAAAACTGTTCATTAGCAACCTGTGCTAAATCCTCAAAGCAGCCAGATCAGTGATTACCTACTTGAATGCCAAAGCATCCTTTGCAAACTCTTAAAATGCTCAGTCAATTTCAGGTTGACATGAGGGAGTTTGCAGCATTTCAGTGAAATAACCTCCTCATGGTGTGTTCAGAGCCAGTGAGAGAACAGAGGAGCTGGTGTTGTCACTTACCCTTGCCAACGCGATGGTCCAGAAGGGTACGACAGTCCAGTGCCAGCCTCTGAGAGGCCGGGACATCAGGCGCAGGCAATGGCATGGCAGGCAAACAACCACACAACAGCCCACAAGCACACACACTCAGAAACACATCAGTCCTTTCATAGACACAGAAAAAGCCCTAAAAAGGCAAAAAACTGATATGTAACACTACAAGTTACAGACCAAAAATATTTACTTATTTGTTTAATTGTCCTTCTTCCGTCTCATAAGTGCTTGACAAACAAGCTAGATGCAAAATTCACTTGCATCCACAACTAACCAGTTTGACAAGGATGAAAAAAACTTCACACATGCTCACACACACTTACACTTGTCCTGAATGAAACAGAAAAGCCAAGTCCAACTTGCGTGAGAAGTCTGACAGCACACCAAACTCACAAATTCTCAAAGAGCCCCTGCAGAAAACCAGCTCCAAAGTCTTCGTCTTGGCGCTTCCTGGTAATTTATATGTTAGTGCATCGGCAGGTTTAACGTATTAACAAAGAGATTAGCGAATTAGTCCTTCAACAGCAGCTCTGCTTCTCTCGATGGCCGCCTCTCTCATTAATAAACATCCCACCGACACAATGGGGCTCACTATCTACCAGGAGTCTCTCTCTGGGCGAGAGACACTGGCAGACACAGATTCAGAGAGGGTGGAGAGAGGCAGGGACGGAGGGACAAGCATTCGGTCAGTGGGCTTGACGTTCGAGGAATGAGGAAATCAGTGGACATCAACTCTGGGAAACTTTTTGATGGGTGGTTCCAAATGAGCATGCACGTGCAAGTGTTGGAATTTTCATGGTGAGTTTATCTGAGTAAACATTTCCACCATCAGCAGAGACTGACTGGTTTCTCAGGACTGTCCTACATGGAACTTTGAGGTCCACTGCTGTTTAATAGCTGGGCGTTCCTCACCTGTCATGTTGGATGCTCGTCACAGGGCGGCGGTGTTCCTCCAGAGTCTCAGCGGCAGGGAGATGGGCGGCACTTCAAGCCGGGAAAGAGTCTCCACCGGCGGGTTCGCAAATCAGGAAAACCGCTGGATTGCCTTTGGCCTGTGGAGGTTAGCATGTCCAGGTTAGCCGATGCGATTAAACACAAGTGGAACCCAACACAACGCAGAGAACACCAAGAACTGACATGTTTCTGTTCAGCGAAGAAAACAAACACTTCATCACTTCCGGGTGTTGATTCAAAAAAACCCTCCAGAGATGCTAGTAAATTCATTTAGCGGTAGCGACGCTAGCTCCTCGTGTAACTTTGTTTCACGATTAAAAAAAAATTATAAACTAATATTGATGACGTTCCAGCATTAGCTCACGTTTGACTGTATGTAACGAAACTATCTGGTGTTATTTAAAGGGAGGCATGTTGCCACAGGAAGCTAGCATTCGCCTGGGATACCCGGTGTGCCAATGCTAACGGCTACAGTTGTTTACTTACCATGAAGTGGTACACGATTCAAATCCGCGTAGCGCCCGTGAAACAGGTGCAGCATGCGGCCACTTCAGGGAGCGTCTCCTCTACAGGACAACATGGATCCACATATACACGCACACACACACTGTTCCTCCAGCTGTTCCTGACAGGATGTGACACTGACGCATGCACGCGCGCGCGCACACACACATACTAATGATGGTACATACAACACATTGTTCACTGGATAGAACTGGTAATAATGTGAACATACAAGACACATAAGCCTTATGTGTCTTTAAGTGGGACAAGTCAAGTCCTTATGCCATAAGGACTGTTGGCCTGTTAATTAGTGGGGGTTTTTAAGGCAGTATTCCATTCCTTTCATATAATCCCTGTTCATATGTCCTGTTTTTTTTTACAGAAAGCTAGTCAAGCATCCAGATTTCTATATGTCTGCCAACATCTCCATTTTGAGCAGTGATGCAGGAATTAATGAAAATGAACGGTGCGTAAAATAAAATGCTGATTCAGGCTTTATTAAAGGACCCTGTTATCTGTTGCCCTAAAGATGAGAATGTGATAGCTTGCTTTTGCAGCAAGTTCCGTTATCTTCCAGTTAGTGGCAGCGCTGAGTCTTGAGGGATTGTCATAAGTTTGCAAATTCATTTTCATCACAAATGGATTCTAATCTAAGTACTTTGCAGAGCATCATCATACAACTTATGCACACGAAGCGTCACATTATCTGTCAGCTTTGTTGAAGTCTAAACTTGGTGCTTCTCAGCCGACCACACCACACGCGAAGGCATTTACTCCCAGGGGTCACCTAACCTCACTAAGCCCTGAACTCCACGAGTCTTTTACTTTGCATTATTTTTGTCTGCCCCTCATGCCTCGTGCTTCTTGCACGTCACACCAGCTCAACAACAGGCATTCAGTCAGTGTCAGAACGTGACGCGGTTTATGTAGAACGAAAGTGAGTCGAGCCAGGAGTAGCAACCTTTTGCAGAGGTTTGCAGAAAATATGGGCCTCTAAGATTAATTTACATTTGAATTAGAAAGTATAAAGAAGTGTGTCCTGCATGGTGCCTTCTCTGACCACCATGTATTGGGCCCTCCACCCTTGTGAATTACAGCAACATCCCAATAATTAATAGTTAATTCTAAATGAACACTTGAAACCTTTGTTTTTAACCTTAAGTGGCCAGTACATGACTTCATTACAAGAGCTTTGTGCACCGGCCAACAAGAGCTATCATGCCTTCAATGTCCAACTGCAGTCTTACGGCACACACACAGCTGACGCATTTAGAAATCTGTGCCGGGCATAAGGGCAATGTTTGGCAGGCACGTAGGCCCCAGGATCAGCTCTGTGGCTGATTTCGGCTTGAGTTGATATAAGAATCAACTGATTAGCGCAGGGCTAAAGCAGTTTGCCTTTATACTGATTAGCCTCTGAGGGGTCTTTTCTGTCATTGGACTATCCCATCTTTACCTCTACTCCCTACATAAGTTCACATGCATTCCAAATACCAAATAGAATTACAGATGGAATGTGTACACTGGACACTGGCACTAAACTGAAGTGCTTCTTAGTGATCATTAATGCAATCTTCTCCCAAAACCTCCTGCAATGATTTACTCGTTGTTTCTAATGACAGAGACAGCATAATGAACATATTCAAAGAGGTAATTTTATTACACGCTTGCCATGTGTCAAAGGGTTGTGGCAGTAGTTCGAGTAGAACTAATTGCCTTAGACCTGGCTATATTTAGATGCACAGTAATCAGCAAGAAAGGTCTGAGCTACCGAATGGTGGTGGGACAGATGGGAACTCATTAGATCAGCCTTACAGGGGCTTTGTGTGTTGCCTGGACACAATTAGCAAAGCAAGTCTCAAGAACTTAAATCAGCTTATAACTATAGGGACCACAGGCCTGCAGCCTAGTGTCTCAGATAGTCGTCAATACTTCGGTCTGCTGCACTAAAGCAGCTCTTAATATTTCAATTTATCTTCTTTTATTGATCTATTTTGTTTGTTTGTCCATAGATATGTGACAGGGAACAGACAGTTACATGTACACTGACTGATATTCTCAGTTTATGTGGAGCAACAGCGTTGCAGCCAAATCCAATACTGAATGCTGCTTGGATTTTATCCCCTCTTGTTTCTAATTGCACATATAAATATTCACATAACCAGGAGCATGACAACTGTGAAGAGTCAGCACCTTTCATTTTAATCCTCCTGATGAGAGCGAATGAAAATAGACTGATAGTAATGCTATTTAAATGAAAGTGTCAGCACTGTTAGCAGGCCCAGTTGACTTGGCCAAAGGATGAGAGAGAGAGAGAGAACTACATTTATTTTGGATTTTGTCTTGGGGCCAGTGTGACCTCAGATTGGCAGGACAGTGAGAGTGGCCGCTGTTCAGCTAATCCTCTTTGCACTCCTCACTCCTGCCGCTGCGCTTCAACGCAATCGTTGACTTCATTTCAAAACAGTCAGGTGGGGAACCACAACTCTGCCACACAACGACTCAACACACATGTAGGCTGGACTGTCACCTCACTCTACTCAGTTGGATTCTGTGTATCAGTGGGGACTACCCTTTTCTTATTTATGGATTACACCTTAATTTTCAGAGTGGTACATGATTCCTGTGCAATGGAATCAGGAAAAGTGGAATATTACGGACTGGATGATTTTATCCCAGGACTGGAGCTGGACAGGGGCAGTGGATGTAAAATATGGAAAAAAATACAGGTTAGTTTTCTAATTTATTTTCCAGGGTAGGTGTCAACTAGAGCAAACAGAGGGCCATGATTCAAAAAGTGCACTGATAAATAACATTGATGGTAATGACGTGAATTTACATAGTATCCACGGGACCTAGGAACATATGTTTGTGAGAACAAAAAAATAAATCTTTAGTTCAATTTTCATTGCTAAAAGACAAACTTTAATGCTTGAACAGCCCATAGACCATTCAACCATTCAAGTCATTTCACTACCTCTGTGACCACTTTTAATTAAAACTGCACCTCTTTCTTTGAGAAACGTTTCATCATATCATTATGGATATGTGATGTTGTTGAGAACCTGACTGATGACAGTTGCCTGTGAGAGGGCGGGACGGCATCATGAACGGAGCCAGAAGCTCCCGGAGGAGTTTAACTCTGGGCATTAAACAGCTCAGGTCTAAATCTGGCCTCCAGTTAATTTGTTGGAAAGCTGCCTCTCTCCTGGCACACACTGTGTCAACACGTGTGGCCTGTCAGGTGGCCTTTTCCAACAAGTTCTGTCTGCATCAAGATTTTAAAACAGGGCAGATACAAAAGATGGAAAGCATATAATGCTGGTGTAATGTATACAGCATATAAGGGGATATAATAATTCATGCAGTTTGTTCACACTCTCAAAGTGACAGAGATTCACCTTATTCCCGTTTAAATTCAGAAGTTGTTGCTGTAACTATGTCTCAGGGAATTGTATTGAAGCCATAAGACGAGTGAATAAACTGTGATCTCTAGGAAATCAAATGTAAAGAAAGTTTTTTTCCATTAAAAGTACACACATAAATAAATAAAACGTATCACAGCTGCTTACTGAGCATTTTTATCAGTGTTGTACCAAACAAACAAATTCTATTAACAATGTCAAAAGATTTTGAGATCAGATGGCTTTGGCTTAGGTGTATTTTATATTCATGATGACTCATGTTCAGATGATGTAATGTTTAAATCAGTGTGGTGGCAGCAAATGATCTTTGCCTCCACTTAGCAGGTTATGTTTTTACCCACATTTGTTTGTTTGATAAGCAGGATCACCAAAAAATCAGTCAATCAATCTGTATGACCCAAAGAAGAACCCATAAAATGTAATATTAGGAGCAGGAAATGTCTTAATGATGTGAGTAAAGGGTCACTAGCCCTCCTCTTTTACATTTCCTGCAATATCCCTGTTCCTGCTCCAGGCTGCTACTACTTCTCCCTGATCTGAGACCGACAGCCTAGGTTAGCTGAGGTCATCACCATGGTGACCTTCGCGGAAACGACGCAGGTCTCCCCCGTGGGGCTGTGTGAGCCGCCCTGCCTGACCGCCACCCTGTCACCTGGGCTGCGCCGGAAGAAGATGCTATGGCAGAACGCTGTGAAGCACATCATCATCCAGCAGGAGCTCAACGCTCAGGTGACCCCATACACATAAGTAGACGGACCTGTTGTTAATGATGGCGTCTTTCTAGGCAGAAAATTCTGTACAAATACACTTCAACTGTAATGATATGGTGACCAACGACAGAACTCAAGCCTAGGCATTTTTAATATGCATTTCTGGTTTGGCCTTGTGGCAGGTTGGTGTGGAACCAGCTCGGAAAATATTTGTGACAGACGCCTACATGCAGGAGATCAACAGACAAATCCGTAACAAGAACTCTCGTGGGGTCACGAAACGCCGCTCTTCCACGTTCAGAGTGCACCCCTCCCAGGCCCGCGGCTCAACCAGTACTTTCAGCGACTACAGCAGCGATGCAGACTTCTTTGTGCACTGGGGCCGCACTATCCACGGGGTCTACATACCCTCCCTGAGGCACACCTTCAAGTCCCGTGACCTGGAGAAACTCTACCAGCAGCACTCTTCTCACCAGAGACGCAACTCTCTAGCTATCACAAATGTAATCGACGCTGTGGCTAAGCTGCAGGTGTTGGTTCTGTACCTCGCGCTGGCCCCGGAGGATTTCACAGACTCTGTGCGTGGCTGCCTGACGGGCATTTTCATGATGTTAGCTATTGCACTGTGCATCGTGGTGCTGACCTGCAAAGACTCCATGTCCCCGCGGTGGCTTCACTACGCTGGCCTGGCTAGCTGGCTATCCCAGACCACACAGGTGCTGGGAGGACTAGGTTACGGACTAGAGAAAGACCCATCGTGGTACGTTTTGTTCACGCTGTTCGCCACATACACGCTACTGCCCTTACCTCTGCTGTGGGCCATGTGCGCTGGCTCCCTTACCTCTGTGCTGCACCTTCTGGTGGAGATAGTGCACTACCGCGATGATGCAGTGCTTTTGAGAAAGGTGAGGAAACCATCTGTATGACTAGAACACTCTCTTCGCCCTTTACTGGGTAAAATCCTTGCCTTGATCCAGTGTGTAACAATACTTAGATGTTTCGGATGTTCCGTGTTTGTGTACAAGTGAACAAAGATCTCTCACTTACATGCAGGTGTTTGCCAAAGGCCTGCTGTACCTGGGCATGAACACTGCTGGCCTCTTTATCCACTACTTGACAGATCACGCCCAGAGGCAAGTTTTCCTGGAGACGCGGCGCTGCATTGAGGGCCGGCTCAAACTGGAGCAAGAGAACCAAAGACAGGTGAGGGCTCCATTGGATTGTGTGTTTATCTTGAAAGGATGTGTCGACATGGACATACTGTATTATGGGGAGCTACCTTGTGTTTCAGGCTTGTGTCGGTTTGAAATGTATTTAAATACCTTCATCTTTAAACTGAGTGAGTCAAACAAACACAAAGTAAACTTCAGCACTTTTCAGGTCATGATAACTTCTGATTGATGATGGTGTTTATTTAGAGATGTTTTGCTGTTGAGGCTTTCAGGAGGATAAAATGCTTCCCCTTGAGCTGGTCAAATCACTTTATTATGTCGGCTCGCAGGAACGTCTGGTGCTGTCAATCCTGCCTCGCTTTGTTGCCTTGGAGATGATAGCCGACATGAGCTCTTTGGAAGATGAACTCAATCCTCAGGAGTTTCACAAGATCTATATCCACCAGTACAAAGACGTCAGGTACACAATGATTTCGTGTTTTGTTGACAAGTCAACAAAACACTGAACAGCAACTTGAAATTGAAATTCTGCCTCACGCAGTTGTCTGTCCTCTCTGCAGCATCCTATTTGCAGACATCAAGGGCTTCACTCTGTTGTCTATGAACCTGTCAGCTCAGGATCTGGTGCGAACCCTCAACGAGCTCTTTGGGCGCTTTGACCGTCTGGCAGAGGTGAGAACCTCTGCACTTTCTAAATAGTATTTTTGTATTTATTAAAAATTACAGAATCTGTCATTACTATTTCTGTGGTTTCGTCTCTCAGGATCACCACTGCCTGCGAATAAAGATATTGGGAGACTGTTACTACTGTGTGTCAGGGGTCCCTGAGCCACAGCGTGCCCATGCTCGGTACTGCGTCGAGATGGGCCTGGCTATGATCAGCACTATACAGTCAGTGACAGTTCACTGGAGCTCTTAGCTCTTAGACTCAAACTGCCAAAGTTCTTTGTAAAATACAATAAATGATGATGTATCACAAAACAATTCCATCCTGACGTGACTTCCTGCCGACACCAGGTATGTGCAGAAGCAGTTAAACTTTGACATGGACATGAGGATCGGCATCCACACAGGCTCAGTCCTATGTGGAGTGCTCGGGCTACAGAAATGGCAGTTTGACGTCTGGTCCTGGGACGTGGGCATCGCCAACATGCTGGAGGCCGGGGGAATACCAGGGTGAGTGTCCCTGCTGGTTCCAAAGACAGCCTATAAAGATGCACAACCCCTCTCCACATTTCCACTTGTAAGAGTTCAGAGATTTGTGCATACATCACAGCTTCCTCTTCCTCATCACCCAGACGCATCCACATCTCCAGAGCGACACTGGACTGTCTACAGGGCACCTACAAGACAGAGGAAGGCCACGGGCGTGACAGGAACGAGTTTCTCAGGAGACACAACATCGACACGTTCCTCATCTGCCCTCAGGAGGGAAGGGACAAAGTTGACCACACAAAGCCCCCCAAAGTCCAGAAAACAAACCAAACGTGGAACCCAGAAATGCCTTTCAAGAACGTCATTGACATGAACAGTGTAGGTGCTGGGGTTCAAAATAGAGGGAGTTCACAGTGTGCCTAGTGTCACACAGTAAGAGGGGTACAATAGATTATAACATAAGTATAATAGTAGTGTGAATTTGAAAATATAGTTCTAACAATAGACCTGTCAAGCTTCAAGCCTTTGCAAAGGGGTCAATACAGAGCCAGAGTACACAAAGTGTCTCTCTGTGTGAGGCATGTTCATGCTGTTGATGTTATCATGGGTGAAAAGTTGAAAACCACTTGTCATGCACTGATAAGATCTGCTGCTGTGACGATGATTTAGCGTTTGTTTTGCTCTTACAAGGTGTTAATCAACTATATTGCAGCATCCTGCAGTTTTTCACTCCTAGGTAAGCAGGAACAGAACAGGACACCATAAATTCCATCACGTCTTCTTTCCTTTAGATCCTGGCATCTTTTACGAACGGCTCGCTGCCCAACATCTGGAATTCGACCTCCAAAGAGATCAACAAACGCATCAAACATGCAATAGAGGTTCGCAGCAGTGAGCGTATGCACAAGGAGCACATCACCCCACTCACCCTGGTGTTCAAGGACACACACATCGAGGACAAGGTAAGCAAGAGGATCCTCAGCCAGGAAAGAAGGCTGTTTTTTAATTTTTTTGGTGCCTGAAATAAGCTGGATGAAAATATGTGCTTCTCTGACGTCTTTTGGTTGGTCCAGTTTTCCCAGATGAGGGATGAAATGTTCAACTCCAACTTGGTCTGCTCCTTCATCATGCTCCTCTTTCTCATGGCCTCCCAGGCTCTCATCCCGGCTCCTAGGTATGAAAAACACCAACCCTGTACACCCAACAAATATATAAGGGTTTATCAGATTTGATACACTCACGTATATTTAATGCAGGTATTAACTCCCTCACGTTTTTGCCCTCCCTCGCTCTTCCTCGAAAGGATGTTCCCGGCCATCCTCCAATTTTCCATCTTTTTGCTGGTCTACATGCTGCTGCTGCTGTTGGCCTTGGCTGAAGAGTTCAAGTGGGCTCCTGCCACGCTGCAACACTTCTGCTGCTGGATCCACGAAAACAACAGCGCCCGCGACCTGCTCACCCTCACCGCCATCGTTATTAATTTTGGCCTGGCCTCGACTGACATGGTGAGAGTGTGAACAGGCTGTGCAGCAGGAGATATTCTTCTTCACGATACTGACCCTCATATTTGTGCATCCGCCTTATTCAGCCTTTTGTTGGTAGTCACAGATTTTATGTGGTGTTGTGTGTCTGGGTGCAGGTTTGGTGCAGTCTTGCTAACGCGGGAGAGGACGACAGGATGGACAGAACTAACACAGGCTCGCGTCCTCTCAGTGTCTGCACTTACCCTGAGGTAGGTTTTATTTTTACCTCTCCCAAGGAGGTTATGTATTTATGGACGTGCAGGACCAGACACTGGATTGGGGAATGAATAGAACTGATCTGACCACCTAATAAATGTCATTGTTGTCATATATTAATTAAACAATCATGTTATCAGCATTTAAAAAAAAGAAGCATTTTTAAAACTTTAATATATCTATGTCTTCATTCTCTGCTGCTCCATCTTTTCTTTGCTTCACTCTTTCCTCAGGTGTTTGTGTTGAGTGGCGTCATCGCCATGGTGACCTGTGCCGTGTTCCTGCGTCTAAACTCTCTGCTGAAGCTGGCGGTCTTGCTGCTGGCGGTGGCCGTGTACTCCTACCTCATCCATGTGGCCTTCCTCTCACTCATACACCACGACGTGCAGAATGGGTCAGTGCGAAACACGTACTGTTCTGCTTCTTTCTCTTGAAGGACATTTATTTAACACAGAGTTCACATAGTTCTCTCTCTTCCTTTCCTTCTGCCCAGGTCTTATTATGTCCGGAGGAAAGGAATCTCCATCATTCTCATGCTGATGTTTGTTGTTGCCGTCTTCTACAATGGACGACAGGTGTGTTCATTGACGGCCAAACTGAGCTGACGTGTAGCAGCAGGTCATCTCTAATATATCTTGTATATATCTGCCCTTTGTTCTGCAGTGGGAAGCCACAGCCAGACTGGACTTCCTGTGGCGTCTGCAGGCCCAGCAGGAAGTGGAGGACATGAGAGAGCTGCGCGAACACAACGAGTGTTTGTTACACAACATCCTGCCCATGCACGTCGCCCGACATTTCCTGGACCGGAGCAAGCATGATGAGGTACCAAAGACACCAGCTCTGGCTCTGCCCAGATATTAGCAGATGTGTTTTTGAATGTTGCTGCCAAACATTACAGCATACGACTTCATTTTAATTCCAGGAGGTTTACTCCCAGTCCTATGATGAAGTTGGAGTGATGTTTGCCTCCATCGCTGGGTTCAATGAGTATTTTGAGGAGAAGGAGATCAGACACGAAGGAGTGGACTGCCTCCGACTACTCAATGAGATCATCGCTGGCTTTGATGAGGTGAGGGTTCGACTGATTAATCTGTGAGCCGAACAGCAGCTCAGATCATCGATTTAACCATATGTCAAATATATTGTAGGGACATAGTACCTGGATCTCAGTCATTGCAGATGAAACAGTATTTACCTTCCTATTCATCTGATAAAAAGAAGAACGAAGGACAAATGGGATAGATTTTCATAGCTTCACTCAGCTCACCCAGTGTGGGAGATTATCACATCTTTATCTCCATGTGATTCTTCTTCCAAGTTGCTGGAGGAGTCGTACTTCCACTATGTGGAGAAGATTAAGACCATCGGGAGCTGCTACATGGCAGCTTCTGGCTTAGCTCCAGACAGACAGGTGGGCGATCCTCTCGTTCAGCGTTTGTTTTGCCCTTCAATCGTTGGCAGCAGGTTTTATAAATCCATACTTCCACATGTCTCTCTCTCTCGCTCTGACAGACATCCATGCATGAGTGGAATCACCTGAGCGAGCTGGTTTTGTTTGCCTTGGCAATGCAGGAGACATTGAAAGAGATTAACAGGCACTGTGCCAAAAACTTTCAGCTGCGTGTGGGTAAATGCCTGACCACACACACACACACACAGACACACACACACTCATGTAAATAAATAACATGCACCCTGGTTGAATATACCTGTAGTCCTAGAGCTGCTACTTTTTTATCATTTACTTGAAAGTAAATTCCTTCTTTTGTTGGACTCACTCAGGCATTGCTCATGGGCCGGTGGTGGCAGGTGTGATTGGTGCCACCAAGCCGCAGTATGACATCTGGGGGTCGACAGTGAACCTGGCCAGCCGCATGGACAGCACCGGAGTGAGCGGTCGCATACAGGTACCCGAGGCTACGCGTAGGATCCTGGCGGAATGGGGCTTCGTGCTGGAGTTACGTGGGGAGATCTTTGTCAAAGGGGTGAGTAAGAGAAAGCTGGAGGCTGACACATGAGCCAAAAACGATGTGAGGCACCGTGGTGACCCAGCATGCACAGCACTTTGGGCCTGAATGGGATTAATATTATATTATAACACTCTTTGTCTACCAAGACAAATCAAAAAAGTGTATAATTAACTTCAGACTGAGTCTGAACAATGAGAGGGGAAGAAAACTGGGAACAGGAGAATTCTTGAACAAGGGAGACACCCACTGGTGAAAGGGAACAGGACATGCCTTAAATAAAAGCTAACCCGTGTTTGTGTTCCTTCTCGGGATGATGTGTAATATCTACCTGAGTGGAAATAACCAACCTGTGTTGTTGACTGCTGTCGTCACTGTAGGTGAGCGAGAGCCAGGGCAAAGTCCGCACCTACTTCATCAGCACCGTGCGCAGCAAGATGGCCAACGTGGTGACAGATGGCCGCGCAGGGGGCCGCACGGGAGGACGCATGACGCTGGCAGGAGTGGTGTTCGGACTGGTGCAGGCCAGAAACAAGGAGAAGATGAGAGAGGTCAACGGGGGTTTCGGTCTGACTCCGAGCGCCCTGCAGTGCTGAGGTAGAGGAGGACCCACGCCAGCCATATTGTTTCCACTGGTTTACACTCATGTCACCACACCTTTGTCATAACAGAAATTAGCTGCACACTGGTCAGGTGAGTTTTCAGTTTCAACTCCTTCCATGAATGGGTCCTCCTCTGCTTCTCGTCTATAAAGTAAATGTGAATTCTAAAGGATTCATGGGAACTCCATAATTGCCAGATATCTGCAGCACTGATTTCAGTCTCAAGGCCAACATTTGTTTTTTCTTTTTCCTCAGACCTCAAAGCCAAATCACAGACTACCTCAAATCAGCCAGCTCAACCTTTCAGAGACTACCAATGGCCTATACTGATGAGTGTTGTTGTTGTATTATCGTGCATCGAGTTTTACAGTACAGTACATTTCATATTGTGACTTAACACATTTGATTTTTCATGTAGTATTGATCCATCAGCTAGTTGATCCTGTGGGGTCATACGTGGGGTTCAAACCCAGACACATCTAACCAGCTCAGTTATAACTTGATAAACTACAGTGAGTCTCACATCAGCCACTTCCCTGAAGTTGTATTTCTGGTGGAACTCAATGAAGAGGCTGATGCCTAAACAGCCCCATGGTCACATTTTCTTGATATAATAATGGTTGTCATCGAATGCCTGATGCATATTTAAGCCATCCTGTTAAATCCAGGTAGCTATTACATTCCTCGATGAGATTGGGATTGAGTAACTGATTATATCAGACTTTTTCTAAAGTAGGAAAAACTTAAAGGGTCTGGTTGTAAACCCAAATGTAAATGAACCTAAAGTTTTTATCAGTGTTGGAGTGTAAATACCTCAGATTTATATTGTAAAATTGGAGAAGTTGGAATAAGGCTGTTTTCCCTTAAGGTTTTTTTGGAAATTAAATCTGTATTAGTCAAATGGTCACATGTAGGTTTTCATTATTCCAGGGTTTGCTGTGTATATATTTTTTTTAATGATTTTTACAAATAAACTTGAATAGCGTTCAATTTCTGCAAATAAAACCGGTATCAACAATGGAACTGAATCAGGTTATTTTTCAATTTATTGCTGAATATATTTCCAAACATATTTGATGAACTCATCCTTTGCTGAATGAACTGCAGTCAGAGGTTCAGGGTCACTGAAGGACGCATAGAAACTTTAAACATCCAGGAATAGAGAGAGAGATAATTGATTGTGTTAAAGCTGAACAACTTCATTCTGCAGAAGCAGAACAAAAACTGTGTGAGGGCAGTTTCATTCTTGCGTCTGGATTTTTCGTTGACTCTGGTCTGGACGAGTTCTCTTAGCTCGATTCGTCGGGACTGAAAGTAGCGCGGGTAATTTAGGCCGACTCACTGATCGTCTATGATGACAGATGGCTCACACGCTAGTAGGAACTTTTTGATATTGAATATATGTACAATGGCTAAAGAAAGACATTCATCACGTTCAGAGATATGGAAAAACATTGCTTTGAAGAATTCCACTCCACCAAATAAGATAAAAAATTCAATTAAATGCCATTCGTATATAGTATAAGATCTGTACCAACATTAGCTGAAGTTGTTGGACAGAATACAATTATTTACAGTGCAAGGAACATGATGAAATGGGTGGAATTATTACATATTGTTATTTGTATTATAATTTGTGTCATTGTTATTATTGACGGCGACGTGCATTATTCAGAGTAGTTGTCTGGATAAATCACAACGCAACATATATTATATATAACACCCAATATATAAAAGGGCATTAATAAAACTGTGTTCTTTGAATTCAGCGAGGCCTGTCTCGGGGGGAGGGAGCAGCTGACGCGCTCTGGTGAGCACGGGTATGTGGAAACACAGACAGAGTGAGACCTCCCTCCTCCCCTCACACGCCGGCCCGTCCCCTGCTCGCAGCTCGTGTCTCCCAGGGAAAGTTTCTGTTTAGGTCGCTGCCACTTTCCGTTTTCTTTCTTCCTGCCGAACAGCCATGGCGGATTCTCAGGAGGACAAGCTCTACCGGGCCGAGTACGCCAAGAGCGGCCGGGCCTCGTGCAAGAAATGCAAAGAGAACATAGCGAAGGACTCGCTGAGGATGGCCATCATGGTGCAGGTGAGGCAGCGACGTGTGGAGCCGCTCCGGGAAGCAGAAAGCTGCTTTGCTAGCCGCGGCTCCTCCATCGAACACGGCCCGATTCATTCCTTCACCACAGCCCTGTTAGCACGTTAGCACGCGGGGGAGCGTGGGTGAGTGTTGTGCTGCGAGTTCAGCGGGTTTAGGCCCTCGTTAGCATTTAAATGGCTGACATTGTCTATTGAGTTTTGATCACAAAGAGACATCGAGCCTTTCTTCAGGAGGGACTCCCCCTGCTCCTCATGCTGCTGCTGCTGCTCCCCCTGCTCCTCCTCCTCCTCCTCCTCCTCCTGCATCTTTGTACCCAGGCTGCACAATACAGTCTGAAGTTATTTCAAGATATATTGTATCCCAGTATTTGTCCTCACATAACCCCTTTGATGTTCAAAGGCAGTTTTATACCCCTCAGTTGAAAAGAGCATTTAGCATCAGTTATGTTTATATATTCTCCCTCTGATTCACCACAAGCATTTGGACGTGTGTCTACGCAGTAGTGATTGTTGATATTGTGTTATGGCCCAGCCTTCTCTGTAATCAGCTCAGTAGAGCAAGTCACAGCACTGCACTGATTGCAGCTTGCTGCTTCTGCTGTAGAAGTCATGAATCAACTAAGAAGCTAATGTCAGACATAGTCTGCAGTCATCACCCCCCCCCCCCCACACACACACACACACATCTTCTGTCCCTATACCGCAACAAATGGCAATTCATTATAGAACAGCAAATAAATACAATTTTAAAAGCATAAAAGGAATAAAGTGATTAAAAATGATGAGAGTGCAGGAATGTGGACAGGAGCAAGATGTCAAGTAAGTAATGCCTTTTCTTTTTTCTTTTCCTGATCTGTCCTCCAGTCCCCCATGTTTGATGGGAAGGTTCCACACTGGCACCACTTCTCCTGCTTCTGGCAGCGAGCAGCAGCTCAGTCCACTGCAGACATTGCCGGGTACTCTGACCTCCGCTGGGATGACCAGGAGAAGGTGAAGAAGGCCATTGAAACTGGTGGAGCGACAGGAGGTGGGTACTTGACTTAAGGCATTAGGCACACATCCCTATGTCCTCTCGTTACAGTTAATGGTTTGAAATACCTGGATTTTTGATGACACTGAATGATTTCCTCTTGTAGGAAAAGGAGAGCAGAAGAGTGGAGCTAAAGGGGAGAAGACACTGAATGACTTTGCAGTGGAGTATGCAAAGTCGAACCGCAGCACATGCAAAGGCTGTGAGCAGAAAATAGAAAAGGTTAACACCTACTTCTGTAAACTGTTAATTCTGTCCATTCCTTCTTAATGATATAGATCATAACCTAAATCCTCTTGATGCTCTGGCAATCCCTTCAGGATCAGATCCGTGTGTCCAAGAAGACGGTGGACCCAGAGAAGCCCCAGCTGGGTCTGATTGACCGCTGGTACCACACAGCATGTTTCGTGAGCCGCAGGGAGGAGCTGGTCTTCAAATCTGAGTACAGCGCAGCTCAGCTGAAGGGCTTCAACGCACTGCGGGCAGAAGACAAGGAGGAGCTCAAGAAGAGGCTTCCTGCCGTGAAATCTGAGGGGTGAGGGGCTCTTAACGATGTCTGTGTTGTCATATCATTGGTTTGATTTACATTATAAAGTGTATTTGGGATAAAAGTTTGATTAAAAAATATGTTTCTCTGCAGAAAGCGTAAAGCTGATGAGACGGATGGAGTGTCAAAGAAACAAAAGAAGGCAGAAGAGGACGAGAAGAAAAAGCTGGAGGAGCAGTTGAAGGTACATTTTTATTGATGGTTTTCATTTTGTACTGGGATGAAGGCTGCACTGTATTTGGAGGCGGTTTACTTGATATGTTTGTATGTGTTTGCTTGCGTCCACAGAACCAGAGCCAGCTGATCTGGGGACTTAAAGACAAGCTGAGGAAATTTTGTTCCATTAACGATATGAAGGAGCTGCTGATTGCAAACGCACAGGAGGTTCCCTCTGGAGAGACCAACGTAAGAGATCTCAGCTCTTTCATTTTCTCTGCATCTGAATAACCAATAAAAATGTAATTTTGACTTTTACTCACAGAATGATTGTGTTATTTGATTGACAGGTTGTCGACTGCCTGGCTGACGGTATGGCCTTTGGTGCTCTTGAGGCCTGCAAGGAATGCCAGGGCCAGCTGGTGTTCAAGGGTGATGCTTATTACTGTTCAGGAGACATTTCAGCTTGGACAAAGTGTGTGATCAAAACTGCAACACCCCAACGAAAGGACTGGGTCATCCCCAAGGTAGGTCACCTCATTTCAGAACACTCTTTGGCTCTTGCTAGAGAACTGCACAGAAATGAATAAAAAAGCTCCATGTTGTTCCGCTTATATTTAACTTGTTCTCATTGACTCTCCTGGTGCCTCATTTCAGGAATTCAACGAGGTTGCTTTCCTTAAAAAATTTAAGTTCAAGCGACAAGACAGGGTTTACCCCAAGGAGGCTCCCAGCCAAACCACAGCAGCAGCCAACACCAAATCTCTGGCGAGTGCGTCAAGTGCCCCGACCGAGCCACTGCCAGAGGGAGTGCCTTCAGGTGAGAGGAAACCTAAAGAAAAATCAAACCACAAAAGTCAAAATAATGAGCAAACAATACAAAGTTTGATGTGTATTTTGGTCCTGTAGACAAACCTCTGACAGGTATGAAGCTGTTGGGGGTGGGGAAGCTGAGCAAGAACAAGGACGATTTGAAGGCGGCTGTGGAGGAGTTGGGTGGAAAGATCACCGGCACCGCCAATAAGGCCTCGCTCTGCATCAGCACCAAGAGTGAGTGGACGAGCAGTTATTCATGAATCCATGTGCAAAGTATTTCTCCACACTGAAAACACAACAACAAATTCAACCATTCTGACTTCCGATCAACAGAGGAGGTGGAGAAGATGAGTAAGAAGATGGAGGAAGTGAGGGACGCTGGCGTGCGCGTCGTCTCTGACGATTTCCTAACGGACATCCAGTCTTCGGGTAAAGCTCTTCAGGAAATCATCTCCCTGCATGCCATCTCTCCCTGGGGCGCCGAGGTCAAAGTCGAGGCTCAGGCTCCCTCCGTGGCCTCCAAGTCTGGAGCACTGGCGACCAAGAGCACAGGGCGTGTGAAGGAGGAGGAAGGTAAAGGATATTTGCTCCCGAAAGTACTTTATCTAAATTATGAATTGCATATTAAAGCACCTTTCTTTAAATAATATGCGTTATTGCAGGTGGCAGCAAAGCCAAGAAGATGAAGCTCACAGTTAAAGGAGGAGCCGCTGTGGATCCAGATTCAGGTGACTTGGCGCGAACCCTGCGTTGAATAACTCACCTCTGTCCTCTTTTAGCTGCTGTCTTTAATTTGATTTTTAATTGTTTAGGTCTTGAGAACAGCGCTCATGTCCTTGAGCAAAGCGGGAAGATGTACAGTGCTACACTGGGGCTCGTGGACATTGTCAGAGGAACTAATTCCTACTATAAACTGCAGCTGCTGGAGGATGATGTGCAGAAAAGGTAATGTCCTCGTGAAGAGCCTTTGAACCTGTCTGGAGCAGGATTTTCACATTTGAATGTTCCAGCTGCAGTGCTGCCTCACTACATCAGTCTGATGTCTCCGTGCAGGTACTGGGTGTTCAGGTCCTGGGGCAGAGTGGGTACAACCATCGGAGGCAACAAGCTTGACAAGTTTCATGATAAAAACTCGGCAATGGACAACTTCCTGGGCGTGTACAAGGAGAAGACGGGCAACAACTGGAGCTGCACCAATTTCACCAAATATCCCAATAAATTCTACCCGCTGGAGATTGACTATGGACAGGTACACACCAACACAACTATCAAGGCCCTCGTTACACAGTGTATTAATTTTCTAGCTTTTATTTTATGTGTCATTTTTCATGTCGCTGCAGGATGAGGAGGCAGTGAAGAAACTGACGGCCTCCGCTGGCACCAAGTCCAAGCTGGACAAGCCTGTGCAGGAGCTGATTAAGATGATCTTTGATGTGGAGAGCATGAAGAAGGCCATGGTGGAGTTCGAGGTAAGAAACCATCTCGACCTCAAGAGAGTGTGTATTAACACTTTTACGTTGTTCTACAAAGCTAACATCACAATTCCTGTTTTCAGATTGACCTCCAGAAGATGCCCCTGGGAAAACTGAGTAAGAGACAGATCCAGAGTGCCTACGCTCTCCTCACTGAAGTCCAGCAGGTCGGTAACCGGTTACAAATAGAGTCACTTGATAAATTTCAAGTAATTCTTCACAGTCCATAGCTCTTCAATTTATTTTAATTATTATTATTCCTTTCCCATCACAGGCTGTGTCAGATTCTTTGCCAGAGTCGCAGATCCTGGATCTCTCCAATCGCTTTTACACCCTGATACCTCACGACTTTGGCATGAAGAAACCGCCACTGCTCAACAACCTAGACTACATTCAAGTAAGAGCACATATACTGTGCAGTCCTCGTCTTTACCTTGATAATAAGACCAGTGTAGAATTTAGAATTAGGATGGATTCATATGTCTGAATGCATCTCTGTTCAGGCTAAAGTTCAGATGCTGGACAACCTGTTGGATATCGAGGTGGCCTACAGTCTGCTAAGAGGAGGGGCCCAGGATAATGAGAACGATCCCATCGACATCAACTATGAGAAACTCAAAACCAAAATCGAGGTTTGTCCAGTTGTCTCTGGGAGTAAGAATCAGTGCGGTTGAGCTAAAGAGATGATGAACGGAAAGACAACAGTGTCCTGGATATTTGTTTTACAGGTGGTTGACAAGGCCACGAACGAGGCAGAGATCATTACGCAATATGTTAAGAACACCCACGCGGCTACACACAACACTTACACTCTGGAGGTGCAAGAGGTAAGTCAGATACACTATTTATTTGATGCTCACCGTCTGTCTGTTATAGGTGATAAATCATAAACTTGAATTCTTTCAGATCTTTAAAATCGGCCGTGAAGGCGAACGC
The DNA here is from genome assembly GCA_016785235.1 of Pseudorhombus dupliciocellatus. NCBI lineage: Eukaryota > Metazoa > Chordata > Actinopteri > Pleuronectiformes > Paralichthyidae > Pseudorhombus > Pseudorhombus dupliciocellatus. The sequence goes on along the minus strand of JAFBJW010000018.1, from coordinate 994,249 downwards.
CAGAGGTACCGGCCATTTGAGGAACTACACAATCGCCAGCTTCTGTGGCACGGTTCTCGTACCACCAACTACGCCGGTATCCTGTCTCAGGGTCTTCGTATCGCGCCCCCAGAGGCCCCAGTGGTGCGTGGTGTTTACTACACTGTGTTTTGTTTTTAATAAAAACATCACGTTTTTCCTATTTTTTTTGCTCACGTACTACCTTGCTGTTCTGCGTCTCTCTGTCCATCCAGACCGGTTACATGTTTGGCAAAGGTGTGTACTTTGCCGACATGGTGTCCAAGAGTGCGAACTACTGTCACACCTCCCAGTCCGACCCCGTCGGCCTACTCCTGCTGGCTGAGGTCGCCCTCGGCAACATGTGAGTGATAGTCTTACATCCTGCACTCCAGCTCTTAATCGTGTTAAATATTAAATATGTTCATGAGGAGGATGTTAATTCGTTTATCTTTTGTTTCATTGCAGGCATGAACTGAAGAAGGCCTCCCACATTACTAAACTACCTAAGGGAAAGCACAGTGTTAAAGGTGAGAACCTGATATCATGTCTTCCAACAAAAAAAGTAGAATCACTGTGTTAAATTGTATAAATTGAAGAGCAGATCAGAGGAATAATACTCTCTCTCTTTTCAGGTGTGGGCAGAACTGCCCCTGATCCAGGTGCTTCTGTCACTCTAGATGGGGTGCAGGTGCCTCTGGGAAAAGGCATCAACACTAACATTGATGACACAAGTCTACTGTACAACGAGTATCCTTTTATATTTGTCTCCTTGTGCATGATTTTGGAAAATATTTCTAAGTATATCACGTCACAAATAATTGTCAGTACATATTACATTACATTTTGGTACTTTTGCATTAGAAGCCAGACCGTTTCTGTTTTCTTTAACCGCTTCTCCTCCAGATACATTGTGTATGACGTAGCGCAGGTAAATTTGAAGTATCTGCTGAAGATCAAGTTTAACTACCAGACGTCCCTGTGGTGAGAGGAGCTGTGTCCCAACGTCATTCAGTACAAACAAAGACCGCTGCTGCCTCCCAACGCCTGGGCTTCATTCCCTGCAACAGAAGATGTGCAGCAAAGGAGTGATACCGCTAACCTTTACAATGGTCATCGGAAATCTCTTGTCACTTTATTTCTTCTTCATCAGGTTTACTAGATGGCTGAATTCCTTAGCTTTTGTTTTAGGTACTAAAATACCTAATTCTGACTCATACGTCTGCAGATCCCAGGTCAGCTGGTTCAGCTTAAGCTTGGTGCATACTACTTAGAGAGATTTTGGTTTAGAGCTGAAAATCAGAAATGTTAGCTTTCTGTCTCATGATTATCTTGAATAAGAGAAGGGTCTTATTTCATTATTCTTTCAAAACTGTAGGCGTATTACTGCAAAAATAAATAGCTCTGGTCCAGTCAGAAGCATAAACCACTGTTGGTATGTTGCAGAAGATCAGCAGTAAAACCGTCAGAGATGATCATTTTGTAGACTGTTGATTTCAAAGATCCGCCACAAGGTTCGACCTGTACATATATATGTGTTTTGTTGTCTCAAGCCGTCTTCCTTGCTGAACGTAAATACATTAAGAAACAGCGTAGTTCATGTTTATGTAAGTATTCTGTGAAAGAAATAACTGGCATTGTATGTGGTACACTTTTTCCTAGTGTTTTTTTTCATGCTTATCTCAGACAAAATAAAATATTTGAGAGAAAAAGTCATCTGTGTTAAGCTATGTTTGAGTCTAATTCCATAACCATGAAAAATCCTTTATTTAACAAGTGAGTTGTTGCCAAGATGGCCTGTTTTCATCTGCATTTGTAAGCCAGTAAAAACATTTATATGTAGATTACATTTTTATTATTTCTCTGAATTCTTAGAACTATTTTAATTTTAAAAATGTTGCATGCTTCAGGAAGTGTACAATATGGTGCAGACCCAAATCCAGATCTAGTGAATTCTAGTGTCACTTCATACTGCTGGGCCTCATGGAGGTGACCTGAGTGACCTTCTACTTCCATGTTTCATATGTGTGCCATGCGGTTATTGTTTATGTCAAGCTTAATTTTTAGCTTTGTCCATCCTACACATATACAAAGAGGGAAGAGTATTTACACCATGTTGTTTTTTTAGTCTAATTTTCTTTAACAATTCTCGTGAAACTGGACGGTCATGATGAAATATGAATAAAACAATGACTCATACATTCCACCTATAAATGAAAATTAAAACTCAGCGGAAGCAAAGTGATTGGAAGGAACAATGGAGGTGCTACTGCTGACTGCACTTTAACACACGTGAGACAATTCACCCAGCGCTGGCTGGGGCGATTAATATGAAAAGACAGATTAATAAAAAACGAATCAGACTTGACGCAAACACGCGTCATTAAAAGTCGGTGATGATCGATGAGGTCTTTATTTCTCAAATCGCCCTCCAGACTGCGTCCCGACCCAGAATGCATTTTGACAAGGTCTTTGAAAAAGCGGCGCGGCTAATTCAAGATGGCGGAGATGGACCAGCTGTTAGACGAGAGTGAGTAACAACACAATTCAAGGAGTTTTGCGGCGCTCACACGCAAAGGTCCCCCGGCTGGAGTAAATACCCACGCAACGATAAGCCGCTCGTCCCGCGTGTGCAGCAACAGGCTGAGTTGTATTCGGACTTGGTGAAGTAGGATTTAACACGCAGAGAGACGCCGGTCTGCTAACGCTTGTTAGCACCAGAGGCTAACCATGGCTAATGTGGGAGTTGAGCAAGTTACTTTAGCCCGACTGGGTAAACAAATAACGTTAGCTTAGCTTCGAGCTAACGCCTGCTAACTCAACGCCGTGCGCAGCAGTAACAAAATGTGCTGCAGCAACGCCTCTATTCACATAAAACACATGCTAACTGCTAGCTACCTACCTCTTCCAGTGTTTTAGACCTCCGTGGTGCTGGTATTTAACGGTAGTTAGCGCCGGTTGTGGTAACATGGTGACGCTTTGTGTTGACAAGATTGAGTAGGTAAGTTAACACCTGGAATAATCGTGTTATTCGGTGTGATCGTGGTTAATGTGGCCGAGCACTTCTCCTGCTTTGCAATCCTAATGTAAGGGTTAGCTTGCCCAGCTCGTTCCTTTCGATAGGATCTGTCCAGCTGATGTTGTACCCGTGTCTGACAGCTCAAACCAGGGGTAAAGGCCTGTCTGACTGCGCTAGCATCCACAGCATCTAACCCGAGTTTAACCCAGCTGTCTGCTGCCAGTATTTCAAGCACAATCAGCCATTTACACGCGTTTATTTAGAAGAACAAATAAATACAGTAGTAAAATCAAAACTGTCGAACATGATGTTATCCTTCTTATCGCAGTGGAATGAGCAACTAGCTACAACTAACACAGACAAATCTTCATGATAATGTTGACAGTTTCCTATATTTTATTATGCCCACTCGGTTCAAATCAGTCGGAGTAAACACTTCCATTTTTTCTGTAATAAAGCACAGCACCACAGATGACATGTTCCTCGATGACTTTTCTATTACCCTTACCAGTTTTAACCTTAACTGAGCATCATATATTTCATTAATGTGGCATAGATTAGAGAACAGTTGTTTCCGACTGCAGTGTTCCTTAGCTGACATCTGAGTTCATGGGAGTGTTCATGCTGTCGGTGTGATACATGTCGGTGGTTTGATGTAACATCATTTTCCTCTTCCTCAGGTTCCTCAGCTGAGGCACTTGTCAGTCTAAAAGGTATGTGATGCCTTTCCGTGTCTAGCATTTGCTACACTTGTTCTTGGCACTGGAGAATTAGACTTGTTCATATAAAATTGCTTTGGTTTCCCCACAGAGGGTAGTTTATCCAACACTCTGAATGAAAAGAACAACTTCCCAAGAGCTCACAACACCAGGGGACGACACTCCTCCCTCACAATGGATACGGTAAGAGACATTCTGTTGATTTTAAATGTGTGAAGAGGAAGTTATAGAGGAGATTCCATATTATGTCAATGCTAAGTTTAAACCAGAAGCTAAAAGCACAACACAAATATGGAACTCGGAATTTAATTTATCATCTTTTACCCAGTAATGATCTTATCTGATATCAGTGTGTTGTAGTTGGACTGATTATATTATCCGGTTGCCCTCCATAGTGATCTGATCAGCTGCTGTTAAGTCCTCTCTTTGCAGTTGAATATTCTACTTGAATTGTTGACTTAATCCTCTCAGTAATTTTCACATTGGTTTGATGATGGAGCTGGATTGTGATCAATATGAGCCTTTCACAGAGTTAGCAGTGTCTGTAGTTTGTAGTTTAACTTGTTTGTTATAAGGGTTTGATAAATACATATTTGGAAACAATGCAACAATTTTGAAAAATTCAGCCAATATATCAGTATGGGGCAATATATACTCCCTAAAATTGTTACTGGCATCTACCCCCGAAAATCCATATCTGTCAGGATCTAGTTGAAAGCATTAGTTATTTTTATCCCCCTGGTGAAACCATATGTTCTGCACACAGATTTTTGCCTCAATTTTAAAATACATTTAAAAAAATATTGCAGTGTCAGTTCTCTTAATAAACTCGTGTCCATGTTTGTCCTTACAGCCCACACGGAGCTCAAAGAGGAGCCGATTATTTCGGGAAGAAGATGAGGCACCACAACAGCGTCCCCCCTCAAGATCCCCTCGGAGGAGCCAGAGGGTCACCACCACACCACAGGTAAATTCCATTTTCTATTTCTTCCAGCTCTGGCTGCCTTTAATCATTGTGTTGGACATTTCATTTTTAAACCACTGCACTTCCGGATACATATCAATATATGTTATTTTGATCATGTCTAGTGTGTCTGTGAAGTGAGATGGAAGTCAATGTCAGCTTTAACGTGTCTGTTTTACATGTTTTTCTTCACAGAAGTTTTCTAATGTGGTGACACCTGATAAAAAAGCATCCCAGAAAATAGGGCTGAGGTTAAGAAACCTCCTAAAGCTCCCCAAAGCTCACAAATGGTGTATCTACGAGTGGTTCTATTCCAACATTGACAGGTATGTCAATCCTTTGTTCACCGTGAAAAGAGTTTTATTTTACTTAATAGCTTAATTTTTTGTTAATACATTATTTGTGTTTCTCTGTTCTTCCAGGCCTCTTTTTGAGGGGGACAATGAATTCTGCCTCTGTCTCAAGGAATCATTCCCCAACCTGAAAACAAGGAAGCTGACCAGAGTTGAGTGGGGAACAATCAGGAGACTGATGGGGAAACCTCGACGGTATGCTGTGATCTTTACTCTTCATTGGGTTTTAACTTTATCTTTCACAGCACTGTCTCCCAAAAGACATGATATTTCAGGAGAAGTCACAGCACTATGCTCTTCTGTCCTGTCAAGGTGTTCGTCAGCGTTTTTTTCTGAAGAGCGAACAGCGCTGGAGCAGAAGAGAAAAAAGATGCGTCTGCTACAGCAAAGAAAACTTTCTGACGTCTCCAACTGCAAAGACCTTCCAGATGAAATCCCCCTGCCTCTCATCATAGGAACCAAAGTCACTGGTTAGATACATTAAATGTTGACTAAGCCCTTTGGACAGTTAGGCCTACCAGAGCTTAAATAACGTCATTATTAGTGTTATCAGTTGCTGTGGAAATCTGCAACTCAGGATGCCCTATTCAAATGCCATTACCATAACAATTCACTTTTTTTTTCTTCCAACAGCCCGACTCCGAGGTGTCCACGATGGGTTATTCACAGGACAGATTGACGCAGTTGACACCAGTGCCGCCACCTATCGTGTAACCTTTGACCGCACTGGCCTAGGAACACACACAGTGCCTGACTATGAAGTCCTGGTAAGATTTACCTCTTCTGTTAATAAATTAACAACCGTGTTTAAGTATAGACGTTCTTATGCATCCATTTGTTTCCCAGAGCAATGAGCCCAATGAGACGATGCCCATTTCAGCCTTTGCCCAGAAGCACCGGACCGCACGCTACATGCAAAACCTCATGACTCCACCAAGAGGGCCCTACCCGACCGCTGCTACCCCTGTCCTTATGGTAATATGAGCCTACATCTGAAATCCCAAGAAACAAGCTAGCTTATGAAGATGAATGACTCCATTGTCCTTTTATTGAACAGGATAATGACACACTTATCAACCAGTCGCCGTGGGGTAACAAACTGCCTGGTGCTGAGGGAGATACCCTGGGAGGGTTTCCTGTCAAGTTCCTTGTCCAAGTGGTAAATCTTGTCGGATGGAGATCTTGAATAATGACGACCTTTCACTTTTTAAACTTTGGTTCTAACAAATTCTGTCTCACTTTGTCCCTGCTTAGACGAGGCTGTCCAAAATCCTCATGATCAAAAAAGAGCACATCAAGCACTTGAAAGAAATGAACACAGAAGCAGAGAAGCTGGTACAGTGATGTTTTAAACAGATTTCCTTGTCACAGCAAATGCTTCTGCTTCAAGTCCACTTCAAGCATGTTTGTGTTTTTGTATTCAGAAGTCATACTCGATGCCTATTGACCTGGACTTCCAGAAGAGATATGCGACCACAGTGCTTGAGCTGGAGCAGCTCAACAAAGATCTGAACAAGGTGCTGCATGAGGTTCAGCAGTTCTGCTGCGAGGTATGTAATATAATCATTAGCCTTTTATTTAAAATAACAGCCATCTTTATAAGGTGTGACTCACTTGCATGTTTTCTGCAGCTTGCTCCGGACCAGGGCATGGTTCCAGCCGACCATCCCACAGAACTGCGGAGGCGTTGTGAAGAGGAGGCCCAGCAGATGGTGCAGCTGAGCAGCTCGCTGAAGGACGGACAGCCGAGCGTGACAAACCCCAGCCTCACACACCTCATCTCTCGCCTCACTGCTTTGCTCCTACAGATCAAGGTAGCGCATGTATCATAGTCTACTGCTGCTGTTCATGACTTCATTCATACTGTAAGACAGTGCTTTAAATGTAAACAGGAAGCTGATTGTTTTTATTCTTGTGGTATAAAAAATAGAAGTGTTCACAGCATTATGCCTTCACTGCTGGAGGTTGTGGGGCCAGCAGCATGTGGACATACTCCATCGGTTTCTTTCTGGTTGAAATTCTCTCTATTTTGTAAAGTGAAAACTAATGCAGAGGTACGAATTACGAAAGACCCCTTTCTTCTATTTGTTTCAGTGTCTGGCAGATGGAGGAGACCTGAATTCATTTGAGTTCAAATCTCTAACAGACTCCCTGAATGACATTAAGGCATCTATTGATCCCTCCAACCTCAGGTAAATGACGCCGGAGTGTTTCTAGCTTCACTGCTGTACACTCCGATAGACAGACTGGTCCATAACTCTGTCTATGATAATTGTTCTTTTCCTCGTATAAAATAAGTCAGTGTCACTTATGTTTTCGCTTCTTGTGTCCCAACAGTTGTTTCCAGAATAATGTTGAGATCCACGTGGCACACATCCAGAGTGGCCTTAGTCAGCTGGGCAACCTGCATGCATTCGCTGCCAACAACACCAATGCAGTCTGAGAACTGGTATCCTCTTCATCCAAAGCAGGTGCACACACAGAAACCAAACATGTGGTCCATCGGTTCTGTCTTTTGAGATGAAGTCTGTGAACAAAAGTCTGCATGGGTGTCGTGGACCAGCCACAAAATCACAATTTGGTTGCCCAGGTTCCTGAAGCCTTGTAAAAGAGCAAGAGGATGTCATGAGTATTTTCCACACACATTATTTTAATGTTTGTGTGCCCAATTGATCACAAACCTGAAAGTCTTTCCCTTTTCTCCCACCATAAACCTGTTTCTTTGTTCTCTCGATGCTTATTTATTGGTTTCATGTGCCAAACATTGGTTCATACAGTTTTTATAGTCCATATTTATTTATTTTTGAGTAGGTGTGTATGGTTATGAAACAATATTTTGCTATCTTGAAAAGTTTCCCTGCTATTCTGTGTTGTGTTCTGTTGCTCCACTGATGGTAAGCACAGGGGAGGATAAATAATGTTTTATAAAATTGTTTATTGTAGATAATTGTACAATATCTCTGATTCTTAGGACTGTTGTCATTATTTCTGTGTATTCGGAAATGACTTTTGTAATTTTGTGTGCACTGAAAAGAGATTTTGGTATTTTTATAAAGGAGAACTCGGTGGGGGTTTGATGCCTTTTACTCCCTTAGACAAAGTTAGCATTTCCACAGTTAGCATGGCTGTTGCTGCAACCCCCCCCCCACCACCACACACACACACACACGAAGCCTGCTTCTCAGATGTACCCCTGAAAATTGAAGTCAACAGTTTTCCTAGAGAACCTCCTTTTTCAGTTTTGTAAAGTTGTATATGAGAGTGCCTCAGGGCAGTTGTATATAAATGTTTCTTTTTATATTAAACATAATATTGCAAAGCAGCAACTGGTTTTATACATTTGTGTCTTTATTATCAGATGAAAACAAATTGATAGTTTAATACTATTTTACAATAAATACAGATTTTTTTATGCAAACAGCCTCTTATGATACATGTAGATCTCTTAATATCAGCTCTTATGATACATGAAGCTTTGTTTAATTAATTTGCAGGAGATCACATAAAGCCTCTGAACCCAGCCATGGCCTCATTTTCCCAGTCAGAGTCTGAGTCGGTGAAGTCCTGAGCCTCGGTGGCATGGATCGGGGAGAAATGGCTGAACCTGTCACCAGTGGCCCTTAGGTGTGGATACTGAATCTGGCATCCGTTATCCTTTGGGGACGACCTGGTGAAGCTGCTCTGGGTTGGGAGGGGTGGGATCACAACTTTCATCTCTGGCCCAATGGTTTTGTTGGGAGGGAAATTGTCATATTCCACCAGAACCTGTGGCCCCTGGTTGTCTGCCAAGCTGGCCTCAATCCTGGGTTGATGCTCGCTCTCCTTTGGATACAGGTGAACATTACAACATGGAACGTTGACGCTCAGCTCATGACGCTGCATCTGCTCTGGCTTCACACCGGCTCCCTCCTTCTCATAGATGCAGGAGATGGATGTATGTTCATAGCTGCTGGGTTTGGTGGGGAGACTGGTCCTGTGTGGGTCCTCAGGGCTCTGGTGCATTGAGGGTCTGAAAGCGTCTTCCATTCCAAAACCACCAATCCTGTGCTGCTCTGCACTCTGATTGTTGTCATAAACTGAAAGACAAAACAATAAGGGGAGTTTGAGTTAAGTTAATGGCATTTAAATTCACAATGTTCAGAGAAGTATGTATTCAGCAATACTACGATGTGAGTAGGACTAAAAATTACCCTTCTCAGGAGCCATCCTGCTCTGGATCGGATTGAAGGGCCCAGCTGCTGCTGGAGGATTTGAGACCTTCATGGAGACTGATGAGCCAACCTGGCGACGAGACTTGGCTCTGCGGTTCTGAAACCACACCTGGAATTTAAGGGGGAAAGGGTACAATTAAGCATTTTCTCTAACTGACCGTTGACCTCTCCCCTTAACTCTGGGATGTCATTTATCTGATGCTTAAACCTGAGGAGAGCAGTCAGTGGATCATAATGAGGAACTGGGGTCAGACATTACCTGAATCCTGGACTCCGGCAGCCCGGTCAGAGCCTCTAGTCTCTCCCGCAGGTAGATGTCAGGATACTTGGTGTCCGAGTAAACTTTCTCCAGAACCTCGATTTGCTGCTGCGTAAAGTTAGTCCTCTTCCTCCTGTGCGTCAGTATGGCCACGCATTTATCCGCCCGGGGGGCCGAGTTTGCCGAGCTGTAGTAGTTTGTCACATCTGAGGCTCCGTAATCTGAAATGAAAACGCATTCTGTTGAGTTATCAGAGGAAGAAGGAGTCAGAGACGAACCTGTGCGTAAATCTGAGACGCTACGTGTAGATCCTCCAACGCAGGAGGTGGAAGCAGTGCCACTTTCAAATCTGCTCACCTGAGGTCACCATGCCGTTCATCTGCAGAGGCCCTTCGTGGAACATCTGGAAATGATTCAGATCCCCGACGCGCATATTCCCATGAACTGCAGACATGATCCTGTGCGTGTGTCTCCCGGCGGCTGACTGAGTTTGAGAGCCCGTGCGCTCGCCGGGGTTAAATCCCCCCGCGATCAAAGGTGCTGCTGTGAGGACGTGTGAATGGGGAGGCCATCAGCGGCGGCTGGCACTGCAGCGGCCGTGCAGCAACTTCAGACGTCTGCAGCGGAGCGGAGGTGTGAAGGCGTCACACCTGGGCCTCTACAGCGGTGGCAGGTCGCTTTAAAGGGGTTTTAATGGAATCTGCATGTTCAATACACATCGCCAGTGAAAACATTTATCCGCTTTGGAATGGATGAAGCAATGATGGACCTGTAGCCTTCAAAGAGGGAGCGTCGGAAACTGCCGTTTCCTCCACAGGTTAGAGGGGTGCGTTTGGTGGGAACAGAAATACACTGTACAAAATACACTGTATATTATACTTGGTCCAACCTATGATAACACAAACATGCACGCTTCATAATGGGGGATTTACTAAGGTGTTTCGTGCTCTAAAGTGTGTGTGTGTGTGTGTCTATATATATATATAGAGTATATATACATACATACATACATACAGAGAGAGAGAGAGTTACAGGGTATGAAAGCTTCTCTAGAGTATATTCAACTCTCCAAGCATGTTAAAGTATATGGTAATATGATTCCTTTGTGTGTGCGTGTATGTATGAATAGATATATCATTTATAGATATAGCAAGAAAACACTGAATGTGGTGATGATTGTAATCTCACATACACTGATTTTGCCACCAGGCATATTCTTACATGGTTGTACCTCCTGTTTTCTTTCCGCTCAGATGTCAAAGAATATACATAATGTTTTCTGAGTGTTCTGACCCTTCACACTGATCAACATTAACCTGTATAAGAAATGACTCTTCCTGTCTCCTTTTAGTGGCAACAAAGTCCATCTCAATACACAAACCCCAGGTCAAAAGTGGTTAGTTGTTGTCGGTCAAGTTAAGAGGTTAGATAACATCAGCGTGATTTGCTGCCATATATTTGGACAGGGTTTGCTGGAATGTAGCTTTGTGGTGACACACTTTACTCAACAAAACAACATTGTTCTCCAGAGTAATTTCAAGTACGTACTTGGGTAATAACTCACAAGAGTTTGTGCCTCATATTTAATTGCTTTGGGTGTGACTTGAATGAATGAAAAACTGCAATACAGTAAAATGATTGCCATACTCTTTACCACACCCCACTTCATAGGCATTATGAACGCAGCTCATGCTTGAGTCTTAGACACTTCATTGACTTGTTGCACTGAGCAATGTTTTCCCTGAGCACCATTGTATCATTTCACATCCACAAAGGCTCTTATCCATCTCTGCACTTTGACACATACAGCGTTGTTCAGGTAGGATGTGACTGTTGGCAAAGCCATTCACAGTTGCTTTGTCTGTGGACCCTAATTGGGTATTGCCTGTGTGCACAGACCAGATTGCTATGCTAAAATCAGGCTGTTGAAGTTCCTGATCTTTCTATTGTGATGTTCAGTGACAGGTTTTCTCAGAGTTACCAGCAGATCCTGGAATAGACAGAGCAAAGTTTTCATCTGTGACCATGAAGCAGTCCAGTCATTTAACTGAATTTACACAATTCAGTATTTATATTCTGCTCAAATAGACCTAAATAAATACCTGATATGTGTGAACTTGCTTGGCAAAGATTGTGATTCTATTAAAATTAACTTTTTCAGAAGTGTGAATGCAGGGAAATTCTGACGTACATTTGGTTGTATTGTTTGCATGTACTCATAATTTTTAGTTTGACAGCCAGTGATGGAAATTTGACGTTTAAATTAGATTAAAAGGACTAATTTCTAAGTAGATTACTGCTGATAGATTGTAAACAGACTGCACTTTTCAAACATCAAACAGTACAAACACTTTGGGATCTCCACTGGCTATTTCCAGTAGACTGCTGCCTATGTAGACACAAACAAAAGCTACTTCACACCTTGAAGGAGTGCCCACCATTGAACTCACCACCAGTTTGACCTGACCACTATACATTTAACCTGCAGACAGACAGGAAAATTATGCTTACAAGGTTGCAGGGATATGTGAAAATGTCAGCTCTCTTATGTGCTTTTGTTGCGAGTTCAGGCTTCAGTCTGTGTCTTTGAGGTACATTTCTAGGAATTTCTATTGTTTCTTGATTAAAAAAAAATGTTGTTTTGCTGTGAGTCTTGCATGATCAAGGGAAGCATTACAAAGAGATGGAAAATGTTATTGTAATAAATTGCGTTTTGTTGTCACATTGATTGTGTACCATGGAGCAGGATTGTTGATGCTGTTGGTGTGATTGGCGGCTGGCATCCTGTTTACTATTTTATTTTGTTGTTCTGTCCATCATAGAACAGGATTAGGGCCACTGTAAAAATAAAAACTGAGTTCTGACTTTTTTTCTTATAATTCTGAGATTAAAGTCAGAATTCTGACTTTAAAGTTTGCTGTCTATGTATTCTCTAATGTATTCAGTTATTTCCTATAAGGCAATACCCAGAAGTCTTACATGGCAAACTGATTAAATCGATTGTAATAATTAAACGTTATGAGTGATAATTGTCACATTTTATCAAAATAAAGTCTAAATGATATAAAAAAGAAACAGAACTTAAATAGAATACAATAGAAACAATATATCGTGTAAAAGATTTAGTTTGAGGTTTCAAAAAATAAAACTGTAGTAGTTGAGCGCGTCATTATTTACATCGGAGAAAAAAAAATATCCCGGAACTTCCGGCCAATCTTAGCGGAAGTAGGTACGTGGCCGCTTCAGCTGACAGTCTGCATGATGGCGACAGAGGTTCAGAGCGGCGACCTCGACACTGCTCCTTCCAGCCGACTCGAGGTCTCCATCGACGGCCTCACTCTCAGTCCGGACCCGGAGGGCGAGCAGGGCCAGGTGGAGGAGCCGGGGCCCGAACCAGCGGAACCCGAGCCCGAGACGCCGGGAGCCGCTGGGGGCGAAGATGGAGAAACTGGAAAATCCGCGATAGAGGGGAAATGGGGCTTTCCGCTACAGGAGCTCTACGGAATGGCGCTGAAATTCTTTAAAGGTACTTTCATACTTTTGTCACAAGAACGCTTAGAAAATGGATAAGAAACAAAACAAGCAGAAGAGCCGGTCCGCTGGTTGAGGCTAGCAGAATGCTAACATTAGCTGCTAGCTGTCATCGCCGGGGCTGCTGCTGTCAGCCGCAGCGTTCCATTAGCTTCACGGCTAACTAGAGGCTAACTAGCTGTGTTCGGTGGCTGTTAAAGGGTCAACCCAGCACGTCGCTTCCGCCCCTACGAGAGTGGCACATGGGGGCATGTTAAATGGGCTGTGTACACCACGGTGCCTCCCTTTCTCAAGGAAGTAAACTTGTCGTTTGCTGCACAGCTAGCTTGCAGCCGTAAGAGCACTGGTGTCAGCCTCTGATGTGCGTTACTGTGTTTAATTTGGGAAAACGCGCCCTGTTGTTGCGGTCGTGGCGGAAGTAGGAAGCCTGCCGGTCAGTCAGTGGTCGTGCTGGAAGGACCATGTCTGTGGAGGGAGCCTGCCTCTGAGCTCCCGATGACCTGGTCATCAAGCTACGTTTTCAATGCTCACTCCCAGCAGCAGCAGCAGCCTGTTTTACAACCGCGCACACCACTCCCACCACTCCCACCCTGCCACTACTCCAGCAGTAAAAACAATCACCTGAATGAATCCTTCGTGTTCTGCATGCAGTCAAACTGGAAGGCCATTTTAGCGAGGAAGTCTCTTCCCAAGAGGCTAGTGTGACTGTCTTCACGTGCACATTGTGCACTTAAGGCCTAGATATAATAAAGTAATGCGATTAGATCAGTCAATAATCAGTGGCAGTGCAACAGAAGTTCAGGGTGATATATTGCATTGTCTGAATTTAAAATCACCCTTTAAATGTAGACAAATTTAGAATACATGACAGTTTGACAAGCATCTATATAATTATTCAGAATAACTGAAAAATCAGGTTAGTAGTCCGGATTTTCATTCTTTTTTTATCCAAATGTGCTTTTGTCCATGTTGATCAGCCTTACTCTCATAATAATACAGCATGCTATGGCCATGCTATGTGTTAAATGTGCTGGCCCTGTGATAAGCTGAGCAGCAGCATTTTGTCTTAATTGAAGAGGAAGCGCTTTGCTGATCCTCCGGTAAAGTGCATTACCGTGATGCAGACGAGACCTCTGTCTCACCCTAAGTAATTTCTGGTCTGTGGTTACTTTGCAAGCATCCTGAACTTGTGTGAGGCATTTGCTTTTTAAACTGGTCCCTCATTTGCGTTTCACCATTAGATTCACCATATTAACTTGTAAACACAAACCTTCTTGCTTTAACAACAGTTGCAATACTAAAGCTTTGTTATTTTCAGGAATCAAAGAGCTGGATCAACAGTGTCCTGTACACTACTGTGTATTCTTTAAACAGGAATACGATATGCTGCATGCTGCTGCTGTTGAAAAAAGGGGTATTGTAGTGTTAACAAATGCTTGTCACAGCAGGACATTAAAAACACTGCTAACTTGTTACTTCCACCCTGCTCCCCTCAGATAAAGATGGCAAGGCTTTCCACCCGACCTACGAGGAGAAGCTTCGACTGGTTGCGCTCCACAAACAGGTGTTACTGGGCCCTTATAATCCCGACGCTTCACCAGAGGTCGGGTTCTTTGATGTCCTAGGCAATGACCGCAGGTAACTCCGGCAGACATCTGCCTGTGTGTAACCTTTGAACTGCTCAGGACATTACAGGAATTAAGCTGTTATTCAGGAAACACACAACTCACACACATTCATTCAGTAGCTTGTTTATTTTACTCTTGAATGAATGAATTAAATCCTTGTTTGCCATTTAATAATGTTGTTTATAATGACATATAGGGACAATAGCTAAACTAGCTTGTGAGTTGCAGTGAGTTAATGACTAATGTGCAATATGTCCCTCTGTATGATTGTGAAACAATAGTATTCTGCAAAGAATTCAGTGCACATTTACAGTAATTGCTGATCACAGCTGCCTCTGTTGTCTGTCACCTCACCTCCTTTGACTCTGTGTGCAGGAGAGAGTGGGCCTCCCTGGGTAACATGGAGAAGGAGGATGCCATGGTGGAGTTCGTCAAGCTACTTAACAAATGCTGTAACCTCTTTGCTCCCTATGTTACCTCACACAAGATTGAGAGGGAGGAGCAGGAGAGGAAAAGGTAACAGCTCCCGTGAGAGATCCCTCACCTGCAGAGTCTAAATATACTCACATTGAGTTTGTACTCTATGAACCGAGACATTTCATAAATGTCTTTCTTTTTCAACAGGCAAGAGGAGGAGGAGCGTCAGCGGAGAGAGGAGGAGGAGAGGGAGCGACAAAGACAGGAGGAGGAGAGACGGAGGCTTGAGGAGGAGGAGAGGTTTAGGAGAGAGGAAGAGGAGAGGAGACAGGCAGAGGAGGAGAAGCTACGGATTGAGCAGCAGAAGTATGTGTGTCTGTGTGTCTTTACTTAATGTGCATGGGCCTGTAGCTATTGATTTGACTTCAGCATTTCTTTACACGATCATCACACTCCTCTGACACTGATATCGACAGGGGCATTGTCTTTTCCGCTCCATTCTTCTACACTGCTTCTTTCCATTGTCCACCGCTGCCTCTACTCTGATTCCATCCTCACTAACTTGACTGCTTTGTTTTCTTACCCAGACAACAGATAATGGCGGCGCTGAATGCCCAGACAGCGGTGCAGTTCCAACAGTATGCTGCCCAGCAGTACCCCAACAGCACAGAGCAGCAGCTCTGCCTCATCCGTCAACTCCAGGAGCAGCACTACCAGCAGTACATGCAGCAGCTCTACCAGGTGCAGCTGGCCCAGCAACAGGTAGGAAGATGTTGTTTGATCGAGTTTTTGGAAGTTTTAATTAGAATATTGGTAACTTTTCTGTTATTTAACTGCTGCTTTGGAGTGGTGAAAAAGAAAGGGGTTTCTAGAAAAAGAACTTAACACGTTCACCAGTTTTTCCTCACTTTGACTCGGTGCTGTCGTCGTCTCGTCTCAGGCAGCCTTACAGAAGCAGCAGACTGACTCAGTGGTGCAGGGGACACTGGATGTGAGCAACTTTAACAGCGGTGACCATGTTCCCGCCTCGGCAGCCGGGCCGTTGTGCGCGGTGTCACCTGTTGGAGAGGAAACCCCTACGGTCAACGGAGGCCAGTCAGACTCATACTCTGAGAGCATGGAGCGGGAGCCAGAGCCTGAGCCAGCAGAGGAGGTCTCAGAGAACGGACCCTTATTAGGTTCGTGGACTGTAGCTGTGTGTATTTTCAAAATAATGTTTAAAAGATGGAGGGATGCATAGTGTAAGTTGCTTATCAGAAACTCATCAGTTTCTTCTTACTTGCTCCTAGCCGACTCCCCGCCGGTCATAGCTGCTCCCTCAATGTGGACACGGCCACAGATCAAGGACTTCAAGGAGAAAATCCGACAGGACGCAGACAGTGTGATCACGGTGGGGCGCGGCGAGGTTGTGACGGTGCGGGTCCCCACCCACGAGGAGGGCTCCTACCTGTTCTGGGAGTTTGCCACGGACTATTATGACATCGGCTTTGGGGTTTTCTTCGAGTGGACGGACGCCGCCTCTGCTTCAGTTAGTGTCCATGTGTCGGAGTCCAGTGACGAGGACGAGGATGATGAAGGTGAGATATAACAAACAATTGCCTGTAAAGGCAGGAACTTGACTATTACAAGAAGTGAAAATAGAACTTTGCTGGCTCTCCTTGATGTTTTACTGTTAAAAATAAATGAATCATGATCTTCGGATGGAGTGAGAAGTCCTGGTTAAGATTAGGTAAATCTGTTTAATTTGTTTATTTAGCAACCTCTCATGAGAAAAGGACTTAAGGATTTTACTTCCTGCTTAGCTCATGTTGACAAATGGCCGCCACCATTGTTAAACATACATTTGTTCTCTCAGGGGCAGAGGAAGTCTTGTTTGTGCTTTATGTGGGAATCCAGAGCATGCTGATAAATCATTGATAAGATGGGGCCAGTGTTGTGCTGCAGAATGCTAGTGAAGACACTGAAGGTGTAAACTTGAGAACAATGAGATTCCAGAGCTTTGGATGATTTAGCTAGCACCATAGTGGTGCTAAAAACAAAAACACAAGATTCCTGCAGCAGAGTTTATACATTCTCTGTCCTGCCTCCTGCCAGTTGAATCCAGGCACCACTTCATTCTAGGTATTTCCCTGTTGTAGTGAAACGCTACATCCTCAGAATGTCTGGACTAGACTTCCTCAACATTTTCCCTAATTCATGTCTGTGCCACTCAAAAAGAAACCTGGAATATTTATCACAATTCCTGCACTTTTTTACTCAACCTGACGTGTTATTTTTGCACCTGCAGGAGATCCTCCCAGTGAGGAGGAGAAGGCAAAGAAGGAGGCAGGGAAGCCCCAGGTGGACGAGATTGTGCCGGTGTACCGGCGGGACTGTCATGAGGAGGTGTACGCCGGCAGCCACCAGTACCCCGGCCGTGGGGTCTACCTGCTGAAGTTTGACAACTCCTATTCACTCTGGCGCTCCAAGAGTGTTTACTACAGAGTCTACTACACCAGATAAGCCTGAACACAGACACAGTGGGAGCCAAGGAGTGTGTATGTTCATATATCTATATGTGTATGTGAGAGTGTGTGTCTGTGTCAGTAGAGATTTGTGAGATGGCAGCCCGTGTGTGTGTCTGATGGAGAGAGTGCTAACAGATATGTTTTGGACAAAACCACCAGAGGGAGACAAAGAGGCACATGTGGAGCCTGAGTCTGGAGATTCGACAATTATTTATGTACCCTGTGTGTATGTGTGTCCCAAGATGCACCCATGCTAGATCCTGACGTCGAGCCCACCGAAGAGGAGTGTGAATTTCTCTTGTATATTCACTACCTGTCTTCGCTGTGCTCACGTAGACCGAGCCGTGAGACTCTGCTCTCCTGTTGTGTTCTACCGCCCCCCCCCCGGGCTCTTCTCATGTCAACACCCCAGGCTGACTCTGTCCAGCGTGGCCTTGTGGCTGCTCACGCCCCTGAGTGGCCTCATGACCAACGGTGGACACCAGGCGCCTGTGCCAGCCAAGTGTTTCCCATTTGGCAGTAACGGCGGTCGTTTATCCCACGAGAACACAGACAATGCTGAAAATCTAACTTTACTGAAAATGTACTCCCTGACACTAAAATGTTTTGTTTCTCAGAGAGCTACTGGTCTTTGCCAAGTCTTACTAACACTTCACAAAAACACCTGTACACACACGTAATCCTCTCTTTCAGTAGTCCCTCCTTCTCTTCCCCATGAACCACACATAAAGACTTCTTGGCCTCTTCTCATGTAGGTGTCACCTTTTTGTTTGTCAGGGTTAGTTTCATCAGTGATCTGGAGAGGGTTTCTTATTTCTTGGGTCAGCGTTTGTCTCTAGAATTCATGAAGGACAGGCAAGACGGCATTGCAAGGTTCAGCGGAAGCTCTAAATGAAGTCATGGGTGTTAATTGAGGGATTCTAAAATAACCAATGTTATGGTTAAAGTATGGCTTGGGGTCTGAACTCAAACATCTCAGTGTATGATGCAGATTAAAAGATTTAAAAACAAATTGTTTCTCCTGCAAATATTTGTGTGTGCAATGCCATTACAGTTTTGTTCCACCTTCCAGCGGTCGACTCTTGTTGAGAGTACCTGTTGTTATGGTTACGAAATGAAGTCATCCGCCAGTGTATTAATACAGATGTTATATTGCTGGGAGGTGTTTGTGTCGTGTGTTTGGAGTGGCTGCACTCAGTTCTGACTCATTGAACAATAAAAACGCAATGATTCACCGGTCAGGACACACTGTTAGGTCTCTGCAGCACACAAATAACAAAAGAGCCCACAAACAAAACATAGAGCGCTTTTCCACCTCAGACAAATTAAGAGGATCTACTCCTCTAATTGTGTCTTAGGTGATATGGTCGCCTCCTCCTGGGATGTTACATCAAACTCTATTTTTCCTTTCTAGCTTTGTTTTTGTTGCCGCAAGTTAGACTCATCCTGTTTCTTGGTTTCACATTTAATATGCAAGTTTGTTTCTGTATCTATCAACTGTGGGAGTCTGACTTGTTGAATGGGGGCATCAGAGACTTTGGGTTTGGCTTTGCAAAACTTCTTGAGCTGTGATTGTTCATTTCTATGTATGTACGCAACCAAACCTTAAAGACACAGGGGTGGAGCATCTCGCAAATTGGTTTCCTCCTCCTCCATTGTCCTTTTGCATTTGTCATATTTAATTCGAGGCCACTGACGCCTCCTCCGCCTGTCGAGTGATAGTCTGCGTCACTACCCGTGGCTCGCACCAAGCCGTGCACTTCAAGCAAGTTCCCATATCTTCCTCTAATTGCTCACCAAATGGTTTGAGTTGACTTGTTCAAGCCTTGTATGTAAATAATTCTACAAAATGACTTTATGTATGGGTTTTTAGATGTGGAGGGAGGCTATTGTTTTGAGAATAAATGCACTGTAAAATATGGAGAACGGGAAATGTATGCATTTTACTCTGAATGAAAGTTCACAGGAAGTATACAACTGCGAAGACTATTGACATGAAAGAGAAGCGCATCTTTTTGTATCGTTTTGACTTGTTTGGATCTCTTTGGAGTTGGGCCGTATATTTAATCTTGATTAAACTTATGTTCATGTCTGGAAGTGGAGCGTTACAACTCATGCTTGCATCTTTTTAAATGATTTTAATATAATCACATCTTAATGCTTGGGTTTCCAAAATCATTATAAATCATTTAATACCTCAAAACATTCCAAGAACAGTTGCAGTTCCACATCTGTGAGAAGCAGAAAACATTTTAGTTTTCTCGAGTGGTAACACGAGGCGTTGTCAGGAATAGGAGTGAACAAATATGACTTATGAACAGCAAAACACCGTTCGGCTTGTTTCCCTTTTTTCCAGCAGCTGTGGCTTTGTCATCCTCGAGCTGCCTTCCCGTCAAAACATTTTGTGCTGAGTGGCACATACTGCGGATGTTACTAATGTGTAGGAGGAGGATGCACCTCAGTTTGTTTCCCCTTGTGATGCACAGTGGATGTCACAATAGTATTGGGTAAAAGGACAAATTAGGGCCCATTGTTTGGTCGGTTTGAAAAATATTTATTTCAATTTGAAAGTTTGAGTTGATATTGAGCTTGTTTTCATTTCAATTAATTGAATTGAAGAGCACTCTCATCTGCACAGTTTATGTAATAGATTGTGATCTCATTAAGAACTTTCAGATCTGAATTTCAAATTGTGTTTTCAGTTTTAGATCTTTATTGCACTTTCAGATGGATATTTACTTTTCACAAATTGTATGTTTTAGTGTTTAAACCTTCCTTTTAAAATGTCCGATCTTTATTTTACCTTCATATTGTAATTTTACTTTCAAATCACTTTTTTTTTCAGTTTCAAATCTTCATTTAACTTTCAGATGGTATTTCAGCACTTTCAGGGTTTTTTTCTGTCACCGCTTACAAATCGTATTTCTTCACTTTCAGATCCAACTGTAGGCCTTCTGCATACACTTCATAATCTAGTATTGCAAAACCTTTTAAACTTCAGCCACACAGAGTTCACACAAGCTTCATCTGTAGATTTTAATTTATTATTAACACAAGATCACTGAGCGTGAGGCTCCACTGGACTGTGTTTACGTCCAGACACCAGGGGGCGCAATAAACGCCACAGACAGCCCTTTCCCAGGATGCTGGTTTCCATTCTTGGCAAAGACTCCATTGAACTTGGGGGCCTGTGTGTTCACAAACTGAGCTGATGCTGTGGAGGATGAGAGATCAGCTGTGGGATTTCAGGAGCAGCGGAGGTGGTGGCCTGGACAAAGGCCGTGGAGGACACAGGTCAGATGCTGGTGTCCAGAGAATGGCGTGTTCCTGGGCGAATTGAAAAGGTACAAACAAACCACTGGGACAAAGGTGCTAGTGCGTGTCACCGTGAACAAGAACATGTGTACCATAATGCTATGCTAACATTTTAAAGCTAGGTGTTCCGCCTGCCTCTGTTTAAAATCAGTGCAGTAAAGAAAAATGCTATCCCAATGCTATGCTAACAAGCTATGCGTTTGGTTTGGCCCGGTTCAGTAAAGACACATGGTATGCTAATAATTTGCTCACAGCTAACAGGTGTTTGTAGGTTAGGACCTCCCCCCATTTTAAAACACACTTGTTCCATGCCGCTCTTCATTTTGATTTATTGAATGTTCATTTTGTGGCATTAAACTATAAAATATATAATGTCATATCATTAAAATATGATAATGGAAAAAACAACGTTATTTGCTTTCGTAGGTAGTCTAGTGTTAATTAACTGTAGAAGCTAGGTGAAATTTTTTGAAGAAAAAAAAAACTTTTTTTATATAAGAATACAGTTGTATTTTCATGCCATTAAAACCCATGCTGCCAAAAATAACAACACAGCCTAAATCAATCTCTAAATTAAGAAGATTCGCTTCTACCTGTCACTAACGCTTAGTGGCAGTGGGCAGAGAAAGAACAAACATGTAATATATATTTTAGCTTCAGCTCAGTTTTTCTCTCTGATGGTCCCTCCCTCCCTGAAAAGTCCGCTCCGGGTTTTGCGTCAGTCCGCTGCTCGCCAGTGAGCGGAGGCAGGTAAACCCTCCTCGGTGTCTGACTCCCGTTCCAGCAGCCACAGGTGGTCTGTAGTATTCTCCGGGTCTTCAGGCGCGCTGTCCCTTGTTTTCCCCTCTGCTCCGCTGCTTGAATTTGAAAAGACTCGGGGAAGCAACGTCTCGGTGTCCTCCGGCACAAAGTCCCCACGCTTTGGAACACCAGAATATGGCGGGACTGCGGGATTACACTGCCCCACTTACAGTGCGACCCGCGGGACGACAGTGCGCGTTGGCGCGGTGTTAAGGTTGCGGTGTTTTGCGTGAATCCTTCTCGGGCTCGCCGGAGTTCTTGCTATGAAGTAAAAGATGCCTTTTAATCAAAGGACTGTTGAGCCGCGGCGCGTGAGTCGGTTGTCGGCGAGGGATGCCTGGACCCGGGGGGAGGAAGCCGGGAGGCACAAGCTGCCGCGGAGACCGGTTCTGTTCTCGTCTCTGGATGAGGTCTGCTGTCACACTTTCACCAACATCATTCACCAACTTTCAGACCTCTCTCGCCATGCCAGCGACATCTTCCTGGGCATCGAGATGGAGGCGGGGATGGTGTTCAGGAGATCCTGCAGGATCCAGGGGCGCCTGAAGGTTCTGCAAGATGAAGTCCTCAAGCTGGACCCCAAGAAAGTCCAAATCCGTAAGTTTGCAGTGTTGTCCGACTTGTTTGTGATCTGCAGGGTGAGATGGAGCTGAAGTGAGGAGTCACCGTACATGTCCAGTAGAGACCCACACACGGAGTATGTGGTGTACAGGTGTACACATTAATTTAAGTTGGTTTATAGTGAGAACTCTACAGATCCACATACATGTCATTAAATATTACAGGTGTCTGTACACGTATATCTGGGTGAAACATATACAGTATATACATGACACTAATGATTTATTATCATGTGCTGATGAAAAGACTCCAGACATAAATCCTTTTCAAAGTAAGTTTTTAAAAGAAATATATCAGTATCTGTGTGTGTATGATGTCATAATGTTGTCACTGGTGTGAATGGATGCTGGTCAAGTCCAAGGTGTCTGTCCCAAGGACCCATGTAGGGGTGACCGTTGTCTTTGCAACCACATGGCTTTGTTTATGTTAATAAGGGTGTTGAGTCCTGTCAGAAAAGATTGATCTTCCACTGACCATCTGTGTCGAGATCACAGGAAAAGCCTCACAGTTGTCTTTTACCACCCCAAACACACACACACACACACACTCCATCCCCCTATTCTTCCTGCTGCTTTGTGTGTGTAAACAAAGTTTATCAACACAAAGATAAATGGAAAATCAATGTTCCTTTTGGCTCCTGTTGTTTTGTGATTTGTTTAGATTACCCATGTCGAGTTATCTACCCAGGTCTCCCACACAGCGGTTAGATATTAACTCAGACTTTGACTCATGCTATGGTGAGTCAATACACAAAGCCTTTAAAGATAGACATCTTGTCTGTGTTGATATTGTGGACTCTCTATTGTCTGTGACTACTACTATATCACTGCTTCCTAATTAATGCCTGGTGAAGTGATAGCAGTTGATAGATGCAAAGTGCTGTATGTTTTAGAAGATGAGGGTAAATTCCTCTGAACATGAGGGACTGAGGATGTAAGTTCTGACTAATGTGCCTTTTGTTTCCTTTTTTCCATCCTCCCATCTATTCACTCCATTTTGACTGACTCTGACTCACTCTCTCTCTTGCCCTCTCTCTCTCTCACATGTAGATAAGTGAATGGTAACATGTCATCACCTAGAAATCGGGAGGCTTGCTATTAGTTTCCATCAGGAAAATATGTCCCCAAAATATGACCATATAAACAGATTTAGGTCCCCACAACATGAGCAGTACCAGATTCACATCTGGTTGCAGGGAACAGATAAACTGACCTGACAGCAGCACCGAGACACAAGCAAATGTGATGTATGATGAGCAGTGAGTTGAAGATACACGCACTGATTAGTCAGTCGTGCTGTGTTTAGGGGCGTACTATGCCATAAGACAGCTGCCAGACATTGAAGTAATCCCCTGTGTTATTGCATGGCATGAGTCGACAGCTCCATCTTATCTGCAGATGCATCACATGTACTGTGTCTGCTGAAGTTCAGGCTCACACCTGGGCAAGGCTGGGACTTCTGTTTTTGTGAGGGTTGACACAGTCACTCACTGAGTCACCGCAGCTCAGGATAATGTGTGAGAGAGTTCACTGGAATGCGGTGTGTTACGTCTCCACAAATCTGCAATTGCCAGCTCCGTCATAGCCCTAAGGCCACACTGGGTGTAAATTCATTGGAACATGTCTCAGTGGCTCTTTTCACATAAACATACACCTGTTTTAAAAAAAAGGGAGGGAGTGGAGGATTTGAATATGTCACGGTATGAACAGCCTGTGTATTTATTTTAAATGGATATTTGAATGAGAGCATGAGTCATGCACAAAAGTCACAGTTTGTTACCAGTAAACTCTTAATGAAACCTTGATGACACATTCCCTTTATGATGCTGGTGATTAGCCAAAAGAATATATGACGTAATTATATCAGCTGTATATTTAACTGTGACTGGCAATTCTGTTCCACTACTGTGGGTCAGGATTCCTCCTCTAACTGCAGCTCAGAGATGGATCATATTACTGGTGAGAGGCAACAAGAGGGGCCCCTATATGCTGGGGCACTGACATTCAAGGAAGGACATTGTGTGTGTGTGTGTGTGTGGTGTATTGAATTGCCTCGCTTTTTCTACCTATGCCCTCAAAAGTGGTTGCGATGGGATTTCCTCTCATTCCTTATTCTGGCTGTCAGTCTGTCTGCTAGTCCAGGTCGCAAAGACAAAGGTCAAAGGTCATTCCTTCCACCCTCAGAGGGGAACACCTGACACTCCAGAGTCAAGAGTTTAAACAAAGTTTGACTAGTTTGTCTTGCTTGGTCGCTGCTGCTGCAGGCCAAGGAAGCTACGGTGAGCGGATGGCTATTGTGATCGCTACTGAGACAACCCGATGCACTAATGACATTAACTGCTATGGGATTAATTTATTCAGGCACGCAAAGTAAATATGAGAAGAGACAGTGTGCACAGTCCCCAGGTGCAGCCAAGGCTACTGCATCATGCTGTTTGTGATATGAGAACAAGATTCTGGAAGATTTAGAGCAGCTAAAAGAATCATGTACATGTACAGTGACTATTTTTGGGCTGTTACGAACCATAATGGTCTTTCATCTGCAGATAATGTTCTGAGCATCACCTTTTCCGAATAGACACACTACATCTAGACATTAGCTTTTCACTATATCTTAATCACTGAACCTAAATATAACACTGGGCCGAACAGGGAGTTTTCTATTTTAATGTCTGAAGTAGGGCGAACAAGTGAAGGTTAATTGGAGTTAGGAGGAGTCTTGGGGTGTTTCTGCCAGATTGATGGCCCCTAAGCCAGCTCATGTTGGCTGGGCTTTGAAATGGACCCCCTCACATGCAGGAAAAAAGACAGTCTTCAGCGGGCGCTTTTGTCCAGCTGACCTGCCAATGTCCACAGTCCATCTTTCTCTCCCAGACACACAGGACAAGTGGCTGTGCATTCCTTCCCTTATCCTTGTGATATTTATAGATGCACGTTTTTTTCCCTGTAGTGTGGATCTTTTATCTTCATCTTGCCGTCATGTTCAGTGTGTGTTGCTACGCACAAGTGCATCTCAAGGACGTGTCTGTCTGAGCGCATACACTTTTCACTTCTCCATTATGGACATTTGTGGGTCAGGCTTGCACAACTGCACACTGGTCATGTGGGTAAGAATCACCACTCAGTAATGATGATAACAGTGGAACGACACTGCTCGAGTTAGAGCCAAGCTGTGTGTTCCTAATCTCTTGACAAAAATAACAATGCGTTGTCATGGTTGAACAGACTTCCATCCATCCACTCATTATCAAGACTTCATCTATTTGAGGGTTGTGGTGAGGAGTTCGTCCCCCATTGATCGAGACAGTGAGTCTGTAGAAAAAGTCAATGCAAGTTACGGAGAACTTCAGACTATGGTACTATCACTGCCTTCTTTTACTGCTCTCCCGCAGAAACACATGCAAACCCCTCTTTATCCCACCTCACTTCTCCCAACACACTATTCACTCAGTGGTCCCATCCATTCATCAATGGAGAGCAGTCATTACGCAGCCAGAATGTCCAAGTTCGTTCCCACAGGGCTCGTTCCAACGAAGGGCCTGGCCTGGTTCCGGAGGTCGACCTGGTCCCATGAGAGACAAAAGGGAAGGGTGAGGATGGAGAGAGGAAAAGTCGGCAGTAAAGAGTGGGAAAGGGCTGTAGCTGTAGCAAGAAGTGGAGGGTTATTACCATTGAACTAACTCACCCACTAACTTGGGCTTTTTGTGTGTGTGTTTGTGCACATTCATACAACAGCCCCCTCTTGCTCTCTGTGCAGACCGCCCAGGCTGCAGATGGCACAGAGGGGTGTGAGGAGTAAATACGGGAAGCCATTAGTGATGGATTGTTCTTTAACACTCTTGTGTATTTGTACTGTGTGTGTATATGTGCACATGCATCTCCATCAGCGGCCTGACAGTCATGTTGATACTTGTTGATCATCGCATACTGATACTTGTTGATCCTGCGGCTGCTTTGAATGCTTCGACTCTGAGCTGTCCTCCACTACGCAAAACAGTCTGATTTGCTCTTTGTGGTTTCAGATGGTGAAGTTAATCAGAAAATAGAGTTGTGTGTGTGTAAGCCTGTGGTAAGTGCTGGTCAACACTAGATTACTCTCCAGTGTGTGATTAGGGTTTCATGTCAGAATTGGATGATGCTTTTCTAAACAAATTCAATGAATAGGAGACAGTTGCTTGAATTGTTTGAGAAAAAGGTTCTGATTTATTGAAAGTGTGAAGAAAATGTGTTGGAGAAAGGAAATGATGCAACACTTATGAATACTGACTTTCTTTATTAGAAGTTTATTCCATAAAGGAGAAACAGCTGTGGAGGAATCCAGGGAAGTAGAGAGTGAAGCATCCATTTATCCACATAAGAGCATGTGGGGGGGTTATGGGCTGATTGATAAGAAAAATTTCCAGATGGAGAGGATTGTGATTTAGCTGTGTTTCAGTAATAAATTCTTAAACTCCATCTGACCTGTAGGTCAGAGGTGCATCCAACACAGTGTTGAACATCATCATCATAGTAACTGCTGCAGTCAAGATGTGATCGTGTGAGGTGTTGAGCGGGTGACACACTCGTCCACTCACCTCACTCCTTTCTACTACTACAGATAACACAATTATCACGTTTACATCTTGATATGATTCAAAGCTGAAAGCTTAACTCACACATGATTATAGCCTTTTTATTCCCCTCAGGAATAAAGATGCATTTGGAGTGCAGTTGAAGAGGTCAACCTTTGGTCACGGTCCTAGATTAACATAACTGTTTGGGAATGAAAATAATCACAAATAGCCAGATGTTCATTCCGATTGTTTTTTCCTCTGGAGAGACAAACAAGAGCTGAGGTGATAGCAGAGCTGGAGGAAGAGTCTGTCGGGAAGAGACGAGGCTGTGCTTTTAAATAGGATATATAGTTATGTAAACACAACCCTGTTGGTGAAAGTGACAGGAGAGTATAACATAACATTCTCATGGGGTTTTGTTTGTGTGTAAGACACTAGACCGATGTGGCATGATGTTTCATCATTCTCCATCATCAGCCCCTCTCCCCTTTTTCCTCAGCTTTCCATCCCTCCTTCCTGTGATTTAAAGGCCTTTCTTCTCTCCTCTATCCCGCTCTTTCTGTCCTTCTGTTGTTTCATTGCTCCCAGACCTTTGCTCTCTCATCTCTGTCCATCCTTTGCACTTTGATGTCAGCGCACAGTGACCACAACAAAGACGATGGTCATGCTCGCCCTCGGTGTCTTTCCCTTTGCTTGTCTGCCCCTTCTAATCTTTTTGTTTTGCTCTATAAAATACATTTCTGCTATTCGTTTTTCTGAACCTTTACTCTCCCTCTGTCCTGCCTGTTCTTTTTTAAATCGGGTTTTTCTTCTGTCTTCACTCAATCTGTATACTGGAATTACTGATATACATAATTGCATGGATCACAGTGGCTGAATTTCCAAGTAACCTTCAGAAAAGGCCGTGTTTGTCTTTGGTGATGGCATGGAGTGTGATGTGAACATCACTGGGAGTTGTCGGTGTAGTAGTGATGTGTACAGTTGGGATGGAGACAGACACAAGGCAAACACATCCGTAAGTCAAATAATGACACCCTGCAGCAGGTGGGAGCTCATCTTACAGGAACATAAAGTCTATTGTTATCCTCCATCTGCACTCAAGGTCTGTGAAACACGCATGAACACACGCTGACTCTGCGACCGCCGCAGACAACAAAACAGGGATTTCCTGCCACATCTGTCACTTGTGCCATTTACCCATGGCACACAGCGGTGGTGCGTCCTGCACTCACCCTCAGGATTCCCATTAGAAGCTGTAGAAATGTAAAAGGGTGTGCCCTCCCAAAGAGCGTCAAATCAAAATCCCCGACCTGCAGAGGAAAGACCGCAGAGCGGCGGGGCTTTAAAATCACACCATCAACAGTTGAAATGGGACAAAGTTGAATAATTTGCTCTTTGAAACTTGCCATAGGGAGATAAGAGGGCGGAGTTTAGGATATGTTTGTTTTGGCAGATGCTTCTGAGAAGCAGCTGCTCATTTGGATCGTTTCAGGTGTATTTATAGCCCTGTCAACATTTGTGACTTTGGACAATTGGAATTCCTTTTACTTCAGCTGAATAAACAGCTTTATTAAAAATAGGGGGATTGAGGTCCTGTTTTTGGCGTGCACATTTAATGGTTAACAGTCGCAGCTTTTTTAGAATGCTGATGCAATTTGTATGCAAATTGATCTCATCTTTGGTTGCTTGAAATATCAGCAGTCTCGACATTGCTCTGTTCAGAAGTATTCAAATGTCTGTGGAGCAAATTTAAAGTAGGTTAATTTAGCTGGGATTCGTGCAGATCTCTTTGCACAGTTTGATGATGGAAAAGTCCCAGATGGGAGTCAGTAGGACAGATGTATCAACTGTCCGCAATGCTAGTGGAGTGGGGGTGTGACGCTGTGTATTGTGTGGATGCTGGGGGCTGAGCTGTGTTTATCATTGCCCCAGGGAGATGTGGGAAATAACCATAAAGTCTTGTAAAAGTTTGTTTTTCCAGTGAGATCAGAAGAATCACTCCCGTAGCAAAAAGAAAGTGGGAATGTGTAAAATTGAGGCAGGCGACTTGCATGAAAACTTTATTTCCTGATGCCGCCCTGCACTGCATGTGTTCGTGTCAGAGAGTGGCAGCACAATCTGTTGTCCTTCCAACGGCCAAAGGCTCTATTGTAAGCATGTTGACTTGCATAACCTCCCCAGGCGCAGACAATATGCATGTACACCTACAGGTTGCAATGATGGTCCATGGTTGTTTTAGCTTTTTCTACAAATTATAAACATTTTCTCATACACTCTACTTTGTCTGAAACTTGGCTTTAACAGGAATGTCAGGACAGAACTCATGGAGTGTGACCTCATGCTTCTTTTGCCTCTAACCTACAGAGAACCTGTGACACCTACATAAATCGAGTGAAACTCGGCCACATATTTCAAATTTCTCTCAGTGAAGAATGTCTGCTCAGTTGTGTTAAGATGCATTTTCACGTCCTGGCTTAGTCGGATTTTGGATGAATGACTTGGACTGTCCTGATAAATATCCCAATTTTTTTCATTAGCTCAATCGTAACAACCCTCTCATTCATCACCAGATCTGCCCCGACTGTCTTTGTCTGTGTTTTTATGTACTGTGGAGTAATTTAAGACTTTAAGGACTAAAAATAAAAGGGGGATTGTCCTCTCTCTCACTCCTGGCCTCACTGTGCTGTGTTGTTTTAGTGGAGTGCTTCCTCCCTCCCTCCCTCCCCTCACTGTCTTACTCTCTCTGCTGGAACTGGATTCAAATCAGTCAAATGTTTTTCATTTCACACGGGAAGATGTGACAATGCAAAACAAATAATAGGTGATTCATAATGTGATGCTTGTCTCGCCCTCCCTCACCTGAAGCAGATTCCTAGCTTGCCATACATCTTTGTCTTTTCTACCTAGAATGCCTCACGTTGTGTGCGTGTGTGTGTGTGTGTCTTTGAAAGTTTCAGTGACTGTGAAATATGACATACTGCACGCAGGAATTCCAGCTGACTACTGAATCTCCTTCTGTAGCAGCTCCAGCAGTCTGCCTCCTCCACAGAGACCTCATTGTGTGTGTGCATGTATGTGTGTGATTAATATGACCCTCTTAAAGCTTCTGCGCATTATTATCTTCTACAATCACCTGCTGCATTCTTCCTATGTGCAAGGCAAACTTCAGGAAAAATCCAGAGTACATTTTCAGCTAGTCGGAGCTTTTTTGTTATGCTGGCCATTGAATGCGGAAGGTGCCTCAAGGAAAAAGAGGTTGATGGGCTGGTTTACCAGCAGCAAGAGAGAAAATAACAAGGGGTGACTGATGAGTGAAAGTGACTGCTTTCAATGCTTAACAACCTTTAAGACTGTTTAACTTTAGTCATTGTTACAGCCATCCCATCTTGCAATGTTAAAGAAAGTAAACTTTTTTGGTAGAGGTCAGTTTAAACAGATAAATTTGTATCAGGAGAAAGACAGTGTTGGTAACGCTATAGAAACAAATGTTGCCCTGTTAATGTATTCATGACTAAATGGACTACACACAGACAGACAGACATACTGTAATCCTACACATCTGTATCCTGAGCATCCAGCTGTTTTGTGTGTGTGCGTTCACAAAGAACAAAAGAGCACACTTAGAGCGACCCTCTGATGCCACACAGTGAGAGGGGATTTTCAGAGTCAGTGATGGGGATTATGAGGAATATGATTTCATACGGCTACAGAATGGTTAATCTCCTTAAGCTCAGCTGGAGTCTGCACGCCCATTCCTGTTTGCGCCCCACAATGGAGGCTGCAGGAGAACACAAAATGCATGATGGGAATCAACCTGTGCATTTGTCTGTACCTGTGTCTCACCTGTTTTTTAACAAATCAGATAGGCGTGGAGACAGGATTATTGATGTCAGTAATTACTAGCTATGTGCTTGTTCGCTGTACATGTCACATTTGAGCTTGTTTTGTAACATAAGATGAGTCATTTCCATCAAGTTTTGTTGCTGTTGCTTGCATAACATGGCCACGCTGCTGTTGTCTGACTTTTCTTCAGCTGCTGACGCTTGCGCTGCTGTTGAGCAGATTGTCATTATGGACCCAAACCTACCTTAAAAAGATTCTCATGAATAACTGGACACTTCTGGTCCGAAGGTGCTTCAGCCACTGATTGCTGATGAAGTGAACGAGCGGGGATTCAGACCTTTGAATCACAACCCTGCCTCTCTGCTCCGCGAGCTCCTGGTGTATTTACTCAGCTGTGCTTTTGACCTTCTCTCTCTCTCCCTCTGTGGGGAAGTGTGTGTGTGTGCGCATGTGTGTGCTGGAGTGAACAAGGCTATCACCATTATTGTTGTTTGATTAGGTGTGTTCCCAGCCCCCAGGTGGATTTATCACCAAAGATTTCTGCTGCCTGGTGATTAAGGTTCAAATAAAATTTCTGGGAACTGTTCAGCCATTAAGAACTGTTCTGAATAAAAGAGGAACCCCTTCCTTTAACCATATTCATAATAGATAATAAAATATATTTAATGGCTACACGGCCTTTGGGCATGGTGCTCACATGACACACGCCTTTTTAGTTTGTTCATAGAGAATCTTTGTAAAAATGTCAATTGAAACTTCTGTTAGTGGCGTAACTCTTAATGGCAACTGAACGGGTCAAATGTGGTCAAATTGTAGTCCGTTATTTTGGAAAAGGAAACAGTCAAATGTTTTCATTCCACTCATGTGAGGTGAGGTTCAACAGAGTCAAAGTTCCAGGGACAATGGACCAGTTCATTGTTTAAAAACAAATAAACAATGAAGCAGTCAGGAAATTCATTTGATTATTTTTGACCTAATGTACTGAGTTATTTCTGGAGACTGCAACTTCTTTCAGCGTTGACATTTTTGTAATCCATGTACAAAATTATTGCTCCACATAAATGAATATGGGAAGTTCAATGATTGTTTTCATTCAACCCCTTTGCATGTAGCTTTATCTAAAGTTTTAAAGTCAGAAGGTAGTCTAGAAGTCCTGAAGCTGCCGTCCTGTGATACCAGTGTATCAAGTTACTGTTATTGTCTGCGTGTCAGTGGCATCATCTAGACTCCAACATTATGGGCCAGTTTCACCTCTGATGGATTCCCGGCTATTTGTGAAAGATCTGGTTCCTTCCTCAGAGCGATGGGTGTTTTGTATTCTCATTGTTAGATGGGGTTTGGTTTGTGTTCTTGACCCTCAGACGTTAGTGAGGCTGCAGTTACTTAAACGCGTCAAATTAGCTGCACCATAAACACATCATTATCTCTAATCAACACCCTTTGCCTCTTTTAGTCTGTCTTTCTTCCTTTACTCCTCCTGTCTCTTACACACACACACATTCCTCATTCGTTTGATCCAATAATCTCAATGAGGCCTATTCCAGCTAACAAGAAGGCACCACATAAAAGAAAAGCTCCCCCTCCTTCCTCTCCCTCTTGACAAAGCGTCTTCAACTCTAACAATGTGCCCCTACTGTCTGCTGGAATCAAGATTAAATCAGCCCATCAGCTGTGTCTCTAACTGTGAGGACCTCACTTCACCCCTTGCCCATCCTACCGGCGCGGGTGGACAAACTTGATCTAGAAGCCTGGAGGTCCCTGAAGAGGAAGGGGTAGCGAGGCAGGTCAATAAGCACAGTGAGGGCTCTTGGCCTTGTGGGAGAAGAGGTCCCTCGAGTCTCAAAAGCCCTGGATGCCTGAGATGAGACTGTGTGTCTTTGTTGTTGGGAGACAGAAACAGTGATGAGTGTTCTGGATTGAAATGTCAGCTCCCCCAGGGCTGGGAGGAAAAGAGAAATCCATCAATCTTTCTCTTTTATCAATCATTCATGAATGAGTCTGGTCTTTGTTCTGCGGCCAGCTATCTTCTCGCCCATTTTACTATTTTGTCTTGGATGTTATCTCATTTGTTCTTTCTATTGTACTTCCCGTCCATCTCCTTGTTAACTGTAAAGTGTATATCCTATAGGTGATTTCATTCAAGTTCGTTCAATCAGTACTTGTTTTTTAAACACAGTATCTCATGAAAACATACAGAGGATCTTTTCAGACATGGACTCACGGAAGACCTGGTTTGTATTTAGTGATGTAGTTCCAGCTGGGTTTTGGTTTCATTAGCTGGCTTCATATTGTGTTCCTGGTTAGTTTGGTGTATAGTAGACTGGACTGTTGCAGGCTGTCAAACAGAGGTCCAGTCCCTTGTCTTGTTTTTCTCTTTTGCCATTTGTTCGCTTTTATCCTCGCTTTATCCCTTCTGTATTTCTTCCTCCTCACTGATTCCCTAGCTTCAGTTTTTTTCAAAGTACTTTTTGGCACAGCTAATGTGTCATTGAGGCTGAGGAGTCTGACAGGACTATACACTACAGAGAGTGAAGAAAACAGAGGCTAATTCCCTCTGGCAGACCAGTGCAGTTACAGACAAATGCGCACACACTCACACACAGACTCTTGGCTGGACCTGAGCCCGCCCAGCACGCTGACCATTCTGCATCAGTCACAACTCAGTGCCTCGATAGAAAGAGAGGGATTCCGAAGAGGGAGGAGGGAGCGGAAATGAGAGGATAAGGTGGAGCAGTTGAGAAGGTGAGAGAGGATAGAAAGTAAGAATAGACGTGTCAGAGACATCTGGATAAAAAACAAAGGAAGAAAAGCAGCAAAAGAGAGGGCGGTTGAATGCCTTGTTTAACTGTGCACCTCAGCTTTCCTGCAGTGGAACATGCTGGTGAAACAAATGATGTAAAGAAAGAGCAACATAAACTTAGAGCCACATAAAAGAGCTGACGAGACATATGACTATTTATCTACCTCTAAATAACAGGGTATTAACATTTTGCAGAGGCAGTTAACTTTCATGTCTCCTTTTACTTTTGTTGTTCAAACACCACAAACCGCGTCTTGCCCTTTAGTTTATTGTACAAGTAAACGATGTACAGCTCCAAAGTCAATTCACTGGTTAGGTCAGACAGCCTGTCAATCAATTAATGAAGTCATTTTTCAACAATTCAATTTTGGTGGGCCTCTTGATGTTAAGTTAACATTTTTTGAATTTTGGACAGAACAAGACACTCAGTGTCACCTTGCGCTCGAGAATATTTTTCACATTTCCACAGTGATCAAAGCAAAGAGCACCAGGTGGGAATAATGAGCAGGCAGGTTGGAGATTTAGAGATGAGTTTGGCAAAAGAAAAGCAGAAGAGGTCAGGAGGGGCAGGATGAAGGAAGCGAGCGAAGACTGAAGAGGGGAGTTTATGGTAAACAGCCACTAACAACATAACTGGGTGTCCTAATTGGGTTAGGAGGGAGCGTGTGTGCATTGGAAAGTGAGTGAGAGGCTCTTCAGGAAAACAGCTGCCCCCGTGGCTCCTGAAGGCTGGGGGCAGGAGGTCGCAGGGAGCCCCCTTAACCAGCCAAGCCATATAAACATACACACTCATAACAGAGACACACACACGCACACACCCTCATGTCTCCTCACCATATGGGAACCCAACCCAGTGAGCCTTTCAAGTGGCTGCTGTGGGCTGGGGAAGGGAAGGGAGAGAGGGGGGAGGCAATTTCAGGAGCCAGGGAGGTGACACACGAGGTCTCATCAGTTGGCTCATCCCTTTGTTTCTTTACTCCCATACGTTGGAGCTCGTAGTCATTGTGGTTTGGTTTCGACCCCGATAGTTTCCCAATAGTTCCCCAAAAGTTCTCTACCGAAGTTTGGGTGGAGTTCTCATGGGTGGAGCTGAGTTCTGCCACATGTGCGGTAAAGCAATTAAAGGTCTCTGTCTGAAAGGCGTTTTTGTCCACTCACACAAAACAGTGATGTAATGCCACTGGCTGGAATAAATCATGCAACTCCTAAATATGTTGCACGTACATCTATGAAATGAAAATGGCCCAAGAATAAAACAGAATTCACTCCTGAACTCAGCATTGTGTTGAAACTACAAAGAAAAACTTTACATTCGGTGCTAACTGCCAGCTTCACCCCCTTTCTCTTCTCCTTCAATCTCTCCACCCGGTCTCCCGCTCTCACACAGAAGCCCATTGTGTGAGCTCACGTCCACCAGCGTCTCTGAGGCTGCAGCTTGAGACGCAGTAACACCATAAGCCACACACACCCACCCGTGCACCAGTTTGTCTCCACTTTTTCCTCCTGTGACACTGGGACATGGTAAAAGGTCACGTCGCCAGCAGGGTTTGACTTTGTCTTCTCAGTACTGTGGCTCTGACCATGTTCCTGACGTGATGCATCAATCATATCGCCTTTCTTCAATTGTACAATGACAGTTTGCTTGTGGACAAATACAATTTACTTTGCGAATTCTTCAGGTGTTGAATGTTTTTCTCATGATGCTTGATCAGAATTGTGTTTTTACACGTTCGGCCTTTTCTACAATGCTTCTGTTGGTCTGTTGCTGCTTGCCTCAGCTTGTTACTGCCACCTGTTTTCAAATTTTAGTTTTTAAGCTTAAGGTGCTGGGAAACTCCAGAGTAGAGTGAACGTCATAAAGGGAGAGACATTTTAAAAGTAATACAGACGTGTAACACGTGGTCAAAAACTCCTCAGGATATAGTTGAGTGGCTGATGGTTATAATAGTGAATAATAATGTTAAAATCTAGAGACGTCATGTGCAGTAAAATTTGACACAAGCCGAACCCCTGAGAGATGACACAGGCACACACTGTGCTCAATGTGCCCTGCTACTGTGTGGTGGTGACATTTACTGATAGTACTCTGTCTCTGTCTTCTCTCTGCTGAAGCCCTCCTCTGATACTGTCCAGTCTCTCTCTCTCTCTCTCACACACGCACACATGCACAGACATTGCTCCCTTTTGCAACCCCTCGGAACTGCTTTCAGAAATGCAACAAATTTGTGCTTGTTATTATGCAAAGTCTGAGTCTGTCTGAGTTCAATTGATCAAATGTTTCTCATCTCCGTCAAACATCGTAATTGCTTCACTCTGTGGCTTAACTGGTGCCAGAGAGCAGAGCTTGTGCGTCTTCATCTGTGTGTCTGTGCGTCTGCCTTACCTTGTTTATTTTGTGTGTGTGTTTGCCTGAAGGCCTCGTTGACTTTTCCCTTGCTGCTGCTAATGAGTGTGAATTTGGCAACACATGCCGGGGAGTGTGAGAAAAGGGCCTGGACACACACCCTCGGTGCAAAGGCAGAGAGTTAGAATGCAAGGCAGCCCATGTGGCAGTGTTTTCCCTCCCGCGTGTCAGTTCAGACCAACCCATTCAACCACAGCAGAGATTCACTCCATGCGCACAAGTGCGTTTGCATGTGTGTGTGAGAGTACTTTTTCATATTCAAAACACATCCATAACAGTAGTTGGCAGAATTTCTGGACGTCTTGAGGTTTTGTGTTTACTCTTTTACTTTCTTCCTTTTAATTGTGACCATGCCTCTTTTTTTTCCCTCTGTGGTCATGTTCATTCTTCTCTCTCGGGTTCTGCGTGTGTGCTACTTTGTATTCTTGCCAGAGATTTTTTTTTATCAGTAAAGTGACAAGGGAAGTGAAAAGAGGAAGGAGGGGAGGAAATACATGGAGTTTGAAAAGGAGGTGCAAATCCTGTGGAAGTCCTGTGGAAAAGTTTGAGTTTTCGCAAATGCTTTCTTTTGGCACCATGTACCAGATTGTTGACATGTATACTCTGGCTGACAGAAAAAAGATGGGGGGTGTTTTGAGAAGAAGAAGAAGAGGAGGAGAGTGATGAATAAAAGTTAGAAATGGGGTTGTTGAGGAAAGGAGAGGCATGAAGCCACTTGAAACCATCAACCATGAACTAACCTCTGCGTTGCACATGCATTTCCCAGCATCCTGTGGGAGATGCCGCTGTCAACTGCATCCTGTTCCATATCCTCTCCCTGTTGCCATCTTGGTCTCTGCACCATAGACCCTTGACCACGCACATTCCTCAGAGGAAAAAATGCTCCTAATGGGACAGCTGTCCCACCTCCCTCTGATTGTTCCCTCGGCCAGGGTAGCGTCACCAGCCACAGGACGCGACGCGTCTCTCGCCGCTGTTTCCTGCCGGACTGGAAAAAGTGGTGATCAAATGGTCTGTGGAAAAGTGAAGAGCTGAAAATGTGTCCGGATGCTTTGCAACTTGTGATTAAGGCAAACAATACAAGCAGCGGTGCCGAGAGTTGTTCACACACATAATTACCTTCTTTCACTGGCTTCGGATGTCTCTCAGGGTCAATGTATTTCAGAGCTGTGGAAGCCTGAAACACTGTGTATGTTTTGCCATTAAAATATTCTTTTAAATGCATCCGACTGGACCGCCAGGAACATTTTTCTCTCTGCTCGAGCCTATTTTACTGAAAAGGGTGGTGAACATTGAGTGAGTGGTGAGTGGTTAATTATCACATTGGGTCGAGAGACTTCTGTCTGTTGGAGAGGATGGACTGAAGTGAAATCTGAAAGTGAAGCAATGTTGGAAATAGTTTAAGAAGTCTTGTTGTTTAGAGGCTGCAGGCAGAAGCTGTGTTGGCACCAGTCTGTCTAATTTGGGAGGTTTCTCCAAATCCTGCAATTGCGCTGTGTTGACTCATTTAAAATACATTAACAGTAATTATATGTAAAACCTTTTGTCATGTACAGCTGCAGTTTTTAAGGGTTGGAGCCACTGACCTTCTTATTTGAGGCAGCTTGAGATGCTTTTTACAGAATTCAACATTTGTAGCTGGGTGAACATTAAGAACTTTTTTAGGACCTGAATTGAAATAAAATCCCACTGCATTCAGAGTTCCACCAGACTGCCTCAAATCAAATTAAACCTGGAGAGCCTTTAGGCTTGATTGCTCAGCAGCTTAGCGTCTCAAAGACCCCATTTCAGACGTGTGTGAGTGTGAATGTGCCGATGACCCACGGTTTGATAAATGAAAGGGGCCTGAAGACCTGTTGGAAGAGGGTACGAGCCACTCTGCATCGCCCTGGCAACAGCAGCCTCTAGCAGATAGCGACCGCCTCACCGTAGCAACCTCAGGGTTCGGGGGTTGGGGGGGGTCACCAGTCAGGGGCCCCTTGAAAGCACCCCTCCCTCTTCACTCGGACCCCTCTTTCTTTGTGACAGGTATTTGATTGGCCAACATGTGTGTGGGCTCTGCACGCGTGCAGCGAGGCTGTGAGTGGGTGTGTGTTTGTGTCAGTCAGTCCGCGTGTAGTCTTTAAACTGATGTTGGGAGCATGATGAAATGTTTGGTGTTGCATTTGGACCACACCTTGTTTTCAACAGCGTCCTGATCCGATAACATCATGCCTGTTAAAGTGATTAGGATTTGGAACCGGAAGAAAAGGAGGAACCCTTACGAAGGTAGAGGTGTTTGTGTTTCCTTGTGTGTGTGTGTGTGTTTTTGGTGGTACGTGCGTCTAGGCAAATGATTTGTACACACCCACTCATATTAACAACTTCCCAGCTCTAACAGTCCTGGCAGAGCTTAATGGTTAAAAACAACGATTACAAGAAGATGGTGTTATCTCAGTGGAGGAATATAACAGCCAATGGAGGGACTGGGACTTGAAATAGAAAAGACAAAAGTGTGAAGAGTGTGAATTGGAAAAGGAGATGAGAGACGGTGGTACAATTCTGGTGCTAATTGGCACATAGAGCAGTGTGGGCTCAGAGCTCGCCTTGTGCAGGTTGTTAGTTTTCTCAGATGACTTGAAGAGCAGCAAGGAGCCTGAACTGTGGGACTGAGATGAACAATGAATGGAAGCTGATGGACGCACAGATGGAGTGGTCACTGCTGGTGATGTTCAAGCTCTTTTACTGGATGTTTGTTTGGATGTTATCTGTGATAATGGATGGAATGACTGATTTCTATTGTTTAGGTTTTGGATGTTCAGAATGCTAAATGTCTTCAGCAGGTCCGAAGGTACAGCCTCGTGCTCCTGGGTCATGACGTTGTCACAGAAACATAATGTATTGTTCACCATTTTAATAATTTAATAGGAATTATTGAATTATTAATTAAGGGTTCAATCGTTGGAACACATGATACAGTACACCTACCTATAAAAGCAAATCAATTATTGAGCTGAGAATTTAAGCAACAAGTATTTATTTAATTAGTCAAGTTTAATTTATGTCTGAGAAAACATTGAATTCAGATACTATGCTTGTTTATTTCCAATGTCAGAGGCATAGGTATTGATTAAATTCTGTGGTCAGATCAATCGCAATTGTTGAATTGTGTCCAACAAAAAGAAGAGCTTTTATTAATTTAATTTGCTATTTAAGCAAAATTCTACTTTTGAGTGTGTAGAACATTTTCTTCAGATTTCCAGCAAGGTTTTGTGATTATGAATTGTCTAAAAAGCTGCACACGTTTTATTTTTATCACTTGGCAAGTCCTCTATCCCCCTGTCTCTATCCCCAACACACAAACACACATACACCCCCACACACCACACCACTAACCACATATCCAAGGTGTGACTTTGCTTATTAGCATGGCTGCAATAGTCCTCATTAACACATTTCTTATCACACACACTGTAGCCATGTATTTTGTACTTATTATGACTATGTTGTTTTATTCTATTGCACATGATGGAATATAATAATTTAAAATAAAATTCTATTTGAGTGTAAATCTGAAATTCAGAAACCTGCATAAACAACTTAAAAATACAATTCAAACCAATTCACATTTCCTGTTGGTGTCCCAACTTTCTTAAAGCACTTAAGATTGCTTGTCATTTCCAATATGTTTTTCAGCTTCATGACATCTCTTGATACATTTGCATCATTCGTGCAGTTCTCCTGTGGCTTCCGTTTGAATCGGCATTGAACAGCATCCAAACAGAACTCTCCTGCGGATACTTTTAGCTTATTATGATTCTGATTTTCTCTCAGAGGATTTTACTATTTTGCGACCTGTGAGACAAACATCATAATGGCTTGGCTCCGGCTAAGAGCAGATCACTGTCATCCCACTGTGGTCAGACAAAGGGTAAATGTTCGCAACATTCTGATTCCATTATGAAAAGAAAGTTTAGCTTTGTGGTGCTTGAACCAAAGTGTGTTGAACAGTGCGGCCCTGTTACATCGGCAGTAGTTTAGTTTACAGTTCTGCTCCAGCAATGAGGCTTTCATTTCTCTTCAGACAAACCGTCTTCACAATAGAGAGATCTTCAGGCTTCTGTGTGTGTCAGAACAAACTGCCCAGTGAAGCCACTTTGCTTACACCTGACAACAAACACAAGGAGTCACTTACACTGGAAAACAGTATCAGTGAAATGCATCGGGGGCAATGTGAGCACACACGCTGCTGCTGGCTATGCAAACACCAAGGCTCACAAACAAAAGACCTGTTACAGCCGAACATGCCTGTAGTTGGTTTGTTTGTGACTCGTGTGTTTCATGCGCTTCCTGTCTCAAATGATTCTCGTCTAATCCAATGTTGCTCTCATCTTCTCTCCACATGACTTGGGTCTTGGTTTTTGCCCCCCTCCCCCAACTTATGCTCGACCCCTGTGCGACACTCCCCGTGGGACTCAACAGGTAAGTGCTTTTACTTCACACACCCTGGCCCTGTTTGATCTGTTCCATTGCATCACAACACAACTTGTGCTCCACACCAAAATTCTTTGGCAGATGTTATTGTAATAATAGAACCTCTACCTGCTCTTGCTGTTATATCACTCCCTCTGTCGTTTTGTCTCTACTGCAATTTTAATTCACAGTTGCCAACGCATTGGCTGCTGAACAATGACGCAACCTACTTCACAGCATTTCAGAATCATGCCTGGCGCACATGATTTATGGGTTTGTTTTATGGTTGTACCCCTGGAGCGTCAGCGTCTGGTCAAATAAGGGAAGCTGGCTCGATTGTTGTGAATGTGTGTTTCTCAGGTTGTGGAAAAGGCCTTAAGGTTTGTCCTCCTTGACATGGGAACATAAAGTGAAATAGTGCCTGGTGTGTGTGCCGTATCATTTACCTCAGTGTTTTGCCAATGCTATTCCATGCAGAGCCGACAGGCGCCATTCTGTTTCCCTCTGTGTGTGAGTCAAGCACACATGAATCCCCAGTTGCACACACCCGGTGGATCTTGAGTAACCACCCACAGAGGCTCCAGCTCCCACAGTTCAACAGTGAAGTGGTTTCCCACTGCTGTGTGCTTGGCCTGCTCTCACACCCCTGTGACCCATATCCCTCCTCACCACACTGGTCCTCTTTCTGTCCGCCCAGCAGCCTGTGGCTACAGCTGACTGGTCAGGCGAGTTCAACTGGCCACTTAGATTCTGATGTGTATGATACCACGCTGTTTATTGGTCAAACATCTGTGTATTTGTATGTATGAAAATGGGATGGAAAGTGGGACCAGTACTCAGAAGTGTTTGACTTCTGTTAGAACATCTGTGTTGGCATCGAGCTCGGCCTGAATTGTTTTTGAATCGTCTGAAAATGAATTATGCACCGTTACACATTTGTAATGATTCACAACAGTTTAGATCAGCTCCACTATAAATTTACTCGTCTGGCTCGGTTGAAAAATTGAAAGGAATCCATAAATCTAATGTGTCTGTCTGTGATCAGTGAAGAGGCCACGTGTCAAAATGTGAATATGCACTCAGACAGTATGGAGTCTCCTGGGCTTGCTTCCTTTTGAAATGAGGTTGCGTGTGTGTGTGTGTGCAGTGCTGTAAGCCACACAAGCGACTCATGTGGGTCTCTACAGGTTATTAACTCTCCTGTTCTCTACTCATTAAATAAGCCTTTGGGCAACAGGCAGGTTACCTCCGTTCTCTCTCCTTTCTAATCTCTCCGGTAAGAAAATAAATCGTTGATTCTATAACAGACGAAATCCCTTTAACTTGATTAATTGCAGTTCCACTTCATAGAAATCAGT
Organism: Pseudorhombus dupliciocellatus; assembly: GCA_016785235.1. Classification (NCBI taxonomy): domain Eukaryota; kingdom Metazoa; phylum Chordata; class Actinopteri; order Pleuronectiformes; family Paralichthyidae; genus Pseudorhombus; species Pseudorhombus dupliciocellatus. The sequence goes on along the minus strand of JAFBJW010000018.1, from coordinate 952,498 downwards.
GACTGTTGAAGCTCCTTGAAACAACTTTTAAGTTTTTGTTTGAAACAGTATATATTTAAGATAAAATACACAGGAATCAAAGTTAAAGTTGAAAGGAAGGGTGCATCTTAGGTTATTCTGACGTACTAAAAAATGTTTCCAATGTTTGAATGTGCAATGTTTTTAGGAAAAGGTTTTCACACCTCTTTGCTTTAAATACTAACATAGAAGAACTAAATATACAGTAGAACTAAACATAATCGTTCCATGTAAATATTTGACACTGGAGCCAGTCTTTTTTGAGGCAACACTCTTTTATCTGGAGAAACCTGCATCAGAGTGACTATTTGGTCTGGATGAGTAGGAGGTGCAGAGGTTGCACCTGGAAACCCAGTTGCCATGCATGGCACCCACAGATAACTATGTTTGCACTATTCACCAAACAAGGCTGCACCCTTCACTTAAATATGTGCGTCAGTGTGAGAGAACGGTCTGCTGAATTTACGACTTTATAAATTTGTCTGGAGACGGTGTCTTGTAATTTACAGGAGAACTCCTCTAATGGACAACTCCCACTTGGAAAAGATATTCCCCCATAATTTTATACAGAATATTAAGGTTATTTTCATTTTTTTGCTGTTTCAGAGTCATGGTACATCCTCTCCTCTTTAAATGTTTAGCAGTGTGTCACATGTAGCCACGACTTAGCTGAAGGGTTTTCCCTGCCTGCCATCCAAAGGCTGAACTGCAACCTCAGAGTGTTGGATTTCTCATGAGATTAAACTCCATGTTGCCGTCACGTTTAATCTGTGATGCACTTTCACGGCGGAGTTTCATGGACAGTTGGCAAAATGTGGTCAGATAAACATCGCTCTTCTGAAAGATGTTCCCATCATTTTGTTTTTCGGAGGTTTGGGCGGTGGGGAGAGGACGGTCTAACACCTCATTCCAAAAGTTACAATTACAAAGGTTACACATAAACAAATGAAATTACAGCTCCCACCGTGGTTTCCTTCCCATGCACCTCAGAAACATAAGCCGATTTGAGCTCAGTAAGAGGCCCTGGAGGAGGAGAGAGCACTGGAACTTGAGATACAATGAAAAATACACAACACCTGACCTGTATGGGCTGTATTTCAGTGTCTTTCTTATTCATTTGGTAAAAAAACATCAGTATTCTCCTTGGCAATAGCAAGATCACACTTTGCTCATCCAGACCCTCGGACGCCGATATGGCGATATACACACACCTGTGAGCAGACACCGTGGTCAGAAAGATTGCTCGGCTACCACACGCATGCACGCACACATGCACACACGGAAAGTCCCTGCTGTTTCGTTGCACTGTGGGTGGGTGGCCGCAACCAGTGGCCTTTTGGCTTTGAGTCGGAGGTGGGCTGAGAGTTTGTGTTCCACTCCCTCGACTCAGAGACAGACAAAGCGAGGTTGTGTTTGGGAAAAGAGAGACGGCACGATAAGAGGAGGAGGAGGGAGCGACTCGGGACGGTCCACAAAAAAAACATGGAGAAAGATGTTGAAACAGCCATTTCTGGAATTTGAGATGGACAAACAAAGAAGGGAAGAGGAGCCAGACAGAGAGAGAGAGGGATAGATGGGACAAAGGGATGCGAAGAGATGGAGAAAGACAGATGGCAAGAAGGATAGAGGGAGAGAAACGGAGGGTGTCCATATGGAACTCTGCGCTCTTGCTTTTGACAGCTAGTGGGAGGAATGTCTTTGGGGGAGTCTATTTCTGACATATGTGAGTGTGTTTGTATAGGTGTGTGTTTTGACAGTCTTGTCACATTACATGGTTAATCATAGTATAGCAAAGACAAATAGGGGGTGTTCCCCCCCAGACACTCTATTTTAAGTTGATCTATTGTGTGTGTGTGTGTGTGTGTGTCTGGGTGCTCCCCATTACACCCATAGTTTGTCTGTAATGTGCCGTTACACCCTGGAGTATAACGGCTGGAGGTGGATGCTGCCAGTTGGTCTGGCCAGCAACTGCTGATCTGGATTCTGCTCCTAAATCCTCCTCTAACGGCACGACTCGCTTCAAGAGCTGTTCTTGGATCAGGAGCAAGGAGAGTCGGCCAGCGGGGTGGAAAGAGGTTGCAGACAAGACTGTGTGTGTTGGTAAAATAGTGCTGGTCTCAGTCCAGCATTTAAAGGAGGTTTGTGATGCGTTAATGTATCACTGTGAGCCTGGGTAAGAGGGATGAGCTCGGAATAACCAACAATTTTGTGAGCGTGTGTGCGTGTGTGTCTCTCAGACAGCTCACAGCTGTAGAGGGCAGAATGCCAGACCGAAAGTCAGCCCCTATTGTCACGGTAACGGTTGGCCTGCCGTCTGCTTAATCAGCATAATTTCCTCGCTGTCTCACTCGCTTTCTTTTTATTCCTGACTTCTCTCTCTCTCTCTCGCGCGCGCATTCTCTTTCATCCAGCTTCTGCACTCAATCACTTTCTACTATTAAGTTTTTTTTCCATTTTTTTATTTCTCTGAACTCTACATCGCTCTCCTCCTCTTTAAATCAGTTGGAATATCAGGGCTGAGTGTTTCTGGACAAGTTGCACATAAAAAGTTTACACTCACTTTTAATAATTTTAAGCAAACATATAGTGAAAGGAATTATGGGCGAGGGCCACACACAGACACACCCTCTCCTCCAGCTGTACCACCAGGTTGCTGTTATTTCACACATCCTGGCTTTTATTAGAGTTTTCCTCTCACTGTGTTCCACTCAGGCTTGTTAAGAGGATTTTATAGATGTAAACACGTGGTATAATACTCGCACCTCTGTAGGTTCTAAATAGGCTTTAAAACCCCCTTTACTTTAATTCTACTTTGTTTCTATGTCCTCCTCTAATTAATGTTTGTCCCTGTTTCTCTCACACTCTCCTGGGCTGGACAATAACACAGTGACTGCAAAGTGCAGTAGTGTTAGTAGTAATAACAGAGCCCATTGTTTTTAACGAAGCTCTTCATTTATAGCTCGACCAACCAGAAAGCAATGATGAAACAATTACATTTAAAAAAAAAAAAAAAAAACATGAATTAAATCTGAACATGTACATCCTTCTAATATTTTTGTTAGGTGAATATTAAACAAACATCTATGTCAAGAGGTAAACTGTAAGTACATATATGCCTTCAGTACCGTATCTCCACCATGGCCAGTTTGACACGTGTGTACAGTAATATTGAACATTCCTCTGCCATGACGGGTGCTTCCCTTTAAAACAGCTGTTTGTCGACCTGCTATTACAACTCTGTCGAAGTTGGAACAAACACACTCACATGCTCGCACACATGCTCCCTCCCCCGGGCGCAGTTCTACCTGCGGGATTTAAAAACAGGTTCAGCAACATGTAAGAATAAAGCGAGCCCAGTGTAAACACTATGACAAACATAGACCCAACCTGACTATGTGTTCACTTCGAGTTGTTCACATAGTTTTATTGACATTGTTTAATGCAAGGCATTAAAACATTTGGTGCAGGTGTCGGATTTCATAATATACAGTGGTAACAAGGCTGAATGCAATACAAAAAAGGCTTCATTAAATCCTATTTTCAATTTATTTTCCTTTACTTTGCATTGCACCATCTGTACATGATTTTATACATTCCATACTCTTCATTCCACTGCATATGTAAACCACATCTGGGCCCGGGTCTGCTGGACCAGCTCCACAGCTCAGGCACGACTGATCAGGAATGCAGGGAGTCGACCGCACCCTTTCTCCCCCTTCAACCACTGGACGCAGCCCTCCTGGGCGTGTGCGGCGCACTGTGTGAATAGCCTGCTCAGATTACCGGAGATCATTTGTCTCGTAAGCAGCGCTGCCACTCCTTTCTCAAGCTTTTGTTCTTTCCACGCCACAGTCTCACCTTGTTGCTGCTTTGCCCTTTTCCTCTTTTCTTGGCCTGTACTCTACTTCCTATATTTCACAGCCTTTCGTGCAGAGATTCTATTTCACACGTGGCTCAAACGCCCAGCGGCGCTTCCTCGCCCTTTGTTGACGTTGGGCCCAGTGTTTTCTGGCTTGCACAAACTCATGCAGCCTGACTTATAGCCACAGATAATCCTGGAGTCAGCTGGTGCTCTTGGTCAGGGGGGACAGGTCATAGGTCAATACCTGCTTCACTTTTCTCTTTGTCTTGGTGGATAAACTTAATTCACTCATGACAGTCGGGTGCACACATAATCTAGGAATTTGAATCTTTAGTTCATACACAGGAGGTGGGGGGGACAGTGGTGGCCCTTGGCTTATTCTTTAAGACACACACACGAATAATAGATGTCAGAAGAATGGAGCACGTGGCTGGAGGAATGAGGGGATTTGTCTTCTTGCAAGTGTGCGTTGACTAGAGTTGACTCCAGGGGTTTGCACCAGCTTAGTTTCTGTCTGAGAAGTCAGAAGGACCCTTGTGTGTGTGTGTGTGAGGGTGTGTGTCCTCGAACGGGATGAGGCAGAGGCAAAAAAAAATGTAGACCTTGGAAGTTTTAAATAGTAATGTCATCCAATTTAAGATATGATATCTCTGAACACACACAGGGTTGTTTATTGACTGCAGCCTCGAGATAAGACTTAAGTACAAACACACAGACCCACAGAGAAGACACATTTTCTGGCTCATTTAATCTTCCAATGTAGACCCAAGGCCTCACTGACCAACCCAAAGGGTCTCCTCAGAGGCATGTCAGTCAGATGGCTCCCCCTTGTGGTTGGAAGAAATAGTTACAAATCAACGTGGCTGCAGAGAGTCAGGGTTCTTAGACAGCGGTGTACATTAAAGAACAGATTCTGGTGAGATGTCAAGGCAGTACAGGTGCATATCACATACATGCAAACCACAAAAGGTTGAAGCTAAAGCAAAACACAAAAAAAAAAATCAAGTGAGTCGTTCTATTCACTGCCACCACCAGAGGGCCTATGTTGGCCCTTGCCCTTCTCCACCTACTGGAGGACCGAAGCTGTTTGCCACCTAACCCCTGTCGAGGGACATTTTATACTGTGTGAGTCACTTTGTCCACATCCTCCTCGCCCATTGTCATGTGTTAGTCACTCTCATTCTCTGTCACCGCTTTGCCCCCCGATGGCTGATGTCTGCCAAGTTACACAGAAGAGTGTGCTCTGTATTTGTATCTGTACCTTGTAACTGATAGAGACCCTTGTGAAGATTCCAACACCTCCTGAAGGCTCCTAATATAGAACTTACAGTAAACACACACACACTCGGGTGTCTCTCTTTAATTGTGAGACTAGTCCTGTTACTGAGCCCTAAAAAAAAAACGGTTTAATTTCTGACGACCTCCTTGATTAACATTACTTCCCTGGTGTACCCTGATTTAAACCATGATTGATGCTCTGGCCCTTTAATGGACTTTGATCTAACTGCTAGCTACGGATTTATGTCACATTGATCCACTTGCAGCTGCAGTAAAACCAGTTTCTAACAAACAGCTGACCCCTATCAACAGGTTTGGTCCGGTCCGCCTGCAGATGCAGATACAGACACAGAAACACCAACTCTTATATGACCGTCTTGGTAAATGTGGGGTGGTGTGGAGTAATAAAAGCTTTCCTCTGCGGCGGAGCAGAACCCCTGTGTTTAACTGGCTCTGTGGATCCATTACCGCTGAGAGACACACACTGTGAGGCTGTACTTACTGGGATCTGGAATTTGGTAGAGACACGCGGCCAAGTCTTTTGGTGAAAAAGAAAAAAAAAAGCAGTCTTTATAGATGCACTAAATAGTTTGTTTTGTATCTGTGTGTGTGCTTTATTTGTGCTGCACTTTATCTGCTGTATTTACCTTTAGTGTCTGGTCACCGTGCATTGATCAAACTCTATCTGATATCTGATTGGGTTACCTGGCAACCAGGTCACTCGTCTCCTGTCTGTGTCACGCAACTCATGATTGCACGCCAGTGTGTGTGTGAGGAGGGAGCAGGAGGTTCCGTTAGTTGAGCAAGTTCTCCTTCATCTGTGGTATAAGGACAGGTTTCGTTTTTGTTAGATGAATAATATTCATAATATTAGTTTAAGGTTTTTTTTTTTCTACATAATTAGACAACAGATGAAAACGGAGCATGGACTTTAAACCTGTCACAGACTGACTGATATTCTCATCTGAGCAGAAGCAGCCACACTTGGGTTGTTAAAATCCACTACCCTGCTCCTCATATCCGGCTGAACGTATTGACCGCTGTCATTACTGTCACTTCTCTGTGCGAGCAGCTTTACGAGAATGAAAGAAAGGGCTAGTGAGGTGGGGGTCTTACCAGTATGCTGACTTCTTGTGATGACCTTTGACTTTCCAATCCCCCCCGAGGGTTACAGCACTAAAATGGAAGTGGAAATCCAAAGACCCTGACTGTCCACTCTGACTTTATGCTCTTCCACGTGTCCGTTTGTCAATGATTGGTTCTCTCGTCACGGCCAGTTCACCCATTACCCTTTGTTGTTTCACTCGACTTACTTCATTTCCTAATTCTTTTGGGCCCTTTATGAATGAACTGATCCCTCCACACTAGAGTGCACTGCTGGTTAATTACTAAGGGACTGTGGCCTAATGTGCACAACTGACAGGCTTAGTAAATATTTATACGCGTGTGTGTGTGCGCGTCACTTGTCCCCTTGTGTAAGCAGCAAGTGCTGAGATAGTAGATTTCCTTCCTCAAGGGAAAAGGAAAATGAGGTCGGGGACCTGACAGAATGATGGGGGTTTACAGTAAGTCTAGGTTTACGCTCAACCGAGCCACAGATATGGGATCAGTTTGCACCGGCGTGTAATGGATCCACAAAAAGGAGATCCTTCAAATCAGCATCCAAACAGTATTATTCTGATTTCAGTCTAAATCAAGTTTGGTTTGGAGTTAGAGGTTGCTCCAACACACATGCACACACACCTTGGTGGCCACGCAGCCTCCGTGGTTACACTTGGGTGGGAAGACTCCACCTCCCTTCCACACTTACAGAGCGCCATAAAGACTTTGTTTTTGTCCCTCGGGGCCTCTGGTGCTTTTTAAATCTTACCTCAAGTACATGTTGGGCAGTTAAGTGTGTACACTAATTACACAATTTTCAAAACTGGAAAAACAACTTTGAGTGTGATTGCTTCAGAATTTGACGGATATGTCTGTTTGCTGCGCATATTCTCAATGGTTGAATATATTGTCGTGGTTTAAACAGCAGCTGTAGTCATGCTGTGTATATGTTCTTAACATGTGCTTAAATGCTGTCAGAAATGAAAAAAGATAACGAGGAAAGTAAAGAATTGTGGAAAGAAAGGTGTGAGGAAGGAAGGAAATAAAGAAAGGGAGGGAGGGAGGTAGAGATAAATGGTTGCCTTGCCGGCAAACGGGTGGAGGGGAGGAGCAGAGATCAGGAATCACAGAAAACAGAAGGAGGGAGGGAAGAAGGGACGGGCTGACTCGTATTTCAGCACCGTGGCTACAAGGCTAGGGTGTAACCTTAACCCTGCACTCACAACAGATACACACACACTCAACTCCTCAAGTCACACACTTGAGGACTGGCCGTGTGCGACATTCAGGGAATCCTCACCTTGCCTTGTTTTTTGTGCCGCGTGCAGCAGGTGTGTGTGTGTTGTGTGAGAGAGCTGGCCCTCGTGATTCTTTACAGCTGGCGATTTGTTTTTCACCTGTGCCAATCAGCTGATTGCTGAGACGGATCCGGACGCCCGTCAACAACTGCATTTTTTTTTTTGTTCTTCACTCTCCAATAACGAGGAAAAGTCAGGATTGATAAACTCTCCTGGAAACCCTGACATATGGAGTCATCTTTTCCACAACACCAGGCAGGATTTGGAGCTGCAACTGTCGTTGGAGGATCTCACGTGTGAGTGCGTTTATGCCGGCATGTGGGAATAGATCCAGGGACACGAAGATCTTCTCACCTCCACGTCTGGTCTGGGTTGGCAGCGACACTGTGCACGTCAGATGTGCATGTGCTAACAACTGGATGCAGCAGCTCTCAATAGCACAAACGATCGTAAACAAGCAACCACTGCGCTTTGAAAAGTATCTTGATGTCATTTGGAAACTTCACTCCACCCCTGTCATGCACCAGAGAGAAATGTTACAGCCAACAGTGAGCGTGCACGCAGAGGGGTGTGTGTTTGTGTGTGTGTGTGTGAGGCTGAGGGGCGGTGATTTTCCAGATTGCTGGATTGCCTAATTACTCCTTTGGGTTTGGGAATCACGCCCGGAGTCTTTAAACACAAAGGACGAGCTGAAAAGGAAGGAGATGATTTAGTCTCACGACAGAGATGAAATGAAGGAGAAAGATTGGAAGTGAAGACAGCCGGGGTCAGAGTCACGATTGAGCGAAGGGGAACTGGCTCAACTGCTCCATGGAACTTTTGTAATGCTTAAAATTTGAAGCATTTTTGCATGTGTGCAAATGTGGTTGATTGCACATTCCAAAATGCTACGAAACATCAGTTAAACGTATACCAACCAATCTCCGAATCTGCACCTGAGGATTATTTTATTTATTTTATTACCTTTAAAAGACCTTTTGATGGTGCATCCTCCCATCTTGGACTTGGCCTTATCCGAGTGAGGATGAGGGGAGACAGGAGGTCTGCGTCCTTCCATAAGGACAAGCCGGCGGGGCTTTCCCGTGCTCTCAGCTGGCTCAGCGTGTCCACCCTCTCCCGCCAGAGCAGGCGCATCTTCCACAGCCAGACGGAGCTCCACGCTGTCCACAACGGCCACGCTTACTCACACACTCACCTCCATGCCGCAGGCGGAGACGAGGACGACAGTGATGACGACAACTGGGTGTACCAGCCCCAACATAGAATAGGTGAGACTGAACAGGGGCACTGCTGTTTGCTGTTAATGCTACAGAAATCCCTGCAGTCGTGACACAAACAAAACCACATGGTGTTTGGTTTGGCTGCGCCGCAGCTTCACACAATGCTCTGAGCTCGTTTGAATGGATTTTTGTCCTCGCGCTCAAGCCAGGAAGCCAGTGAATGACTTTGTTGACGTGCACAAGCAACATAAGAAGTGGGCCACGGTCTTTTTATGGCCCCTTGTTTTCCAGCTCCATGTTGATACACTTCCTGATTGTCGTATGGAGCACGCGGGAGGTGTACGCAGTCGGGGGGGGGGTCAAAGGGCACTTTGTGTGTGTGATAGATAAACAATCATGCGTCCGCTAGAAACGGTTGATGCCACGGGCCTGGTGATGTCACAGGCTGGTGGCGATGTGAGTGCAAGTTCTGGTGCCAGGGAGAGGGTGTGTGAGAGCGTGTTGACAGCTCATCACTAACAGCAAGTGAACATTTAAATTAATTACATCATTTACTTGTACTGGTAATGTACCTGGATGCACTCCTGCTTAGAAATAGGTAAGAATGCTATTTATACTTCTCTTAGTACCTCATGGGTGTGATGTTTCCAGACGAGGCGCTTTACTTATTTATCAGCTAATTAGATGTATGTGCGAGGCCATGCGTGTGTTGCGTGTGTTGTGTGTGTTGGGTCAGCAGTGTCAATAAGACGCTCGTGAAAAAATGATTGTAACATGAGCTCTAACCCTTGAGTGGGAATGGAAAAAGACAGAAGATACCCTGACCCATACTGCTGCCACCTCTCAGGTCATACTTCGGTTTGTCCATAACCTTCTTTATTATTCATGTTAAAAATAACTCTGTGTTCAAAACAACATCAGACTCCATTGTGCACTCAATAGTATGAAATGTGTGCGTGCACAGCGAGGCAGTCCAACGCTCTGGGGCTGTCTACATGTGTCACTGTGGGGGAATGTGGTGTCACCAGTTTTTCACGACTGATCGGGTTAGTTTGAGGCTGCCGCTTATTTTATGAAAAACACTGAATATCCGTAATGCACTTGATTTGTTCCTTCACAAATCGTAAGTGTTGTCCTGAAATACACGCAGGAGTAACCCAAGCACAAGCTGCCATTTTGTTGCCTCGCAGAAATGCAGAGCTCGTTGCTGTTGTCGTTCGTCGCATATCTCAATCCTGCGGAGTCGCTCTGTCACCTCTGAACCTGCCCTCCTAAAACAGCTCGGGGCCGCACATGGCTCGAATGGTTTGAGCTCCTGACATTTTTTTTTGTTCCTCACAAAGTCAAAGGATAGAAGCGTCAGCCATGGGTTGAATTTAGTGGAGGGATTAATGGTGAAATTACTGTTAGTGCGTTTTGATAAATAAGGTTGAGTTGCTGTTGCAGTGCACCGTTTTAACCTACAGCTGTTGACTATCCACGGAGTGAGGTTGTATCTAATCTGTGCTTTACTTGATGTCTTTTCCTCTGTTTGCTCAGTCACACACATCTTGTCCTGTCGATGTTTGTGCTGAACAAACATCCTCTCTCTGTAACAGAAGAAGAATTGCTAGTTCAACATGCGCTTTAGACTGTGGTAATACGTTAAGGTAATACCTTTCTAGCCAGCGTGCTAGCTAGTGTACGAACATTGGGGAAAGCAAGCTTGCTTACTCCGATCTGTCTGAACACTCTCTACCATTTTATAGCAAATTCTAGACTAGAGGCGATGTCATAGACAGGTCAGTATAGAACTATTCCATCCCGAGGGCACATGCACGCACAGCTCTGTCCAAAATGCACACCACGCAGAGGAAACGTCTCATAACAACACATCTCCAGATGAGAACCTGAAGTATTTATAACATCTGGATCTGGCTTCCACTTGCCTGACAGGGCTCATTACAAGATACATGGGCAGCCGTGCACTGTGCCTGTGTGCAAATATAGCTCCTAAAATAAGCGCCCGTGCCTCCAAAACCTGTAATTTTGTGACGCTGCCTCCAGCTCCACTGGTCGGGTGTTTGCCCCCGGTTGCCAAGGTAATGGGTGTGCGAGTGAGTGTTTCCTGGTGTGGCTCTGGTTGACCTTGCCATTGGGACAGCTCTGAACCAATCATGTGTGTGTGTGAGAGAGAGAGAGCGTACTTCAGTAGCTGAGTGGAAAACATATTTCTATTTGCTGTCCTGGTGAAGTGGTGATGAGCAATATTCTCATCTGTGACTAATATCTATCATATTACAGATGATTGAATTATTGATTATTATTCAGCAAACATTTTGGAGATTATTCATTTAAGATATTTATATACCCAATTTACTGTAACAAAAATGGAAAATAAGGTTATAAAAATAAGGTTCTAAAAAATAAAAAAATCTGCTTGTAAGAATCAATACATAACAAAAACAGAATAAGTCATTCAAAAATTTTCATTTAGCTGCAGAAAGAAGTAGATCAGGCAATGAGGACAGAAGCCTGTCGGGGGGGGGGGGGGGGCAACAGTTAAATAATGATCATACAGTTTATGATAACGGCAATGGTGATTGTACTAACAATGCTGTTTTATCTAAGCCTCTTACATCAGGAAATTGAACCCACACCTTCCTTCTGTCCTGCTTTCTCTCTCTGATACACAAACACGGAGAGACCTGATTGATTGCCTCAATCAACCCTATTGATCCCCCTTTGTGTCTTCTGTGTCTCAATCAATCATGAAGTGGTCGCTCTGGAAGGCCATGTGGAGTAAAAAAAGATCCAAGTGGTGCAGTCGGGGGTCGTGGCATTTTTCTGTCGTGAGCATGTCTGACTTAGACAGTGTCCTGCTGTGTTCTCCATGTGAAGGACAAGCTCAGTTTGTCTTTAGCATATGAAGAAGTTTATGTCTGAATATGGCTTAAGCCAAGATTTGTGTGGATCTTTGCTGTTGGCAGAAGTGGCTTCACTCTGTTAACACGTTGATGGAAGATTGATGGATTTAGTAGAATTCTGAATAACAGGATGTTTTTTCTGCATAGACATCCTTTTTTTTCTATGACTTTCATTCGCACATTTAGGGCAACAGCATATTGACCCAAATATTACCCATATACCTTGGCACACCAGGGTTGTGGCAGGCCAGAACCAGAATTGGGTCTCGCATTATAGAACACTGTCTGTTTCTGAATGCGGACTGTGTGAAAAGGTTCTTTTAGGACGAATTTGTCGCTGTGAGATACTTAGTGAAATTTGAGAGGATTCAGATGAGTCTGAACTCTTGTGTAACAGTGTTGGTGGACACATTCCTCACACACACACACAGACTCCTCATCACTGCGTTGTGCATGTGTAAACCCAGATTAGTAGATGATAATTCGCTGTGGGGGGGGGATAGATGTGGTGTATAAACCAGTGTGGCCTCATTAAAAGACAGACATGGAAATCTGGTGATGTGGCCCACAGCCCAGGTTGTGTCGAAACACACACACACACACATTGTACATAGAACTACTTGCAGGAAATTATGTCAAAGTTTTAAACAGTTTCTAATCACGTGTCTCTCTTCTCTCTTTATATGTGACGACAATGCTGATCTTCAGGTAAGACCAATCTTTTCTGTTTCTCTGTAACCTATTTTATGTCTCTCATGGCTGATCCCAGATCAGATCTACTGAAAATCCTCCAAAGCGTGCCACACACCGCGCTTCAGCTTGAACTAAATCGCATTATGTCTTTATTTCCCTCTAAAAACCCTATCTCTGACCTGCCTCGCCCACCTCTGTATCAAACCTGTATCATCCTGTTACCCTGATATAATCCATGATAGCATAGCTCAGGGACGACCAGCGTGGAGGAAGGAAAGGGGCAATTATGTTTGCGAACATGATTCCAGGTTGTGAGCGGATAGACGTCTGCGGCTTATGTTGATAGGAAGTGCTGATGTTGTCCCAACACGAGCCGCAGGTTATTTCACCGGTGAGATGTTCTGCCTCAGCACGTCCGCAGGAACTATGATGCTTTCATGAGCCTTTTAAGAATAACGCCAATGTTGTTCATCGCTTGTACGTTGTGTGTTATTACCACAGAATACTGATGAATCTACTACAGAATCAGAAACCTCTTAAACTGAAGGGATCCCGAGCCAGGTCCCTTATCATTGCACGTCTAAGGCTGCTTCCAGACACCACACACCATACACCATACATCCTCTCGAGTTTGTGTCTGAAAACTGTTTTTGTTGTGTGTCAGTGAGTCTTAGTCACTAACCATAAAATTATGAAATGTTGTGAAATGATGCCCAGACTCCATTTTCCAGATATTTTATGGTTGCTGTAACTGTTGTTGTTGTTACAGACACTCTATCTATGTGTTTTATCTTGCCCTGACATGGAGCTCACTGCAACATTGTGTGTTGAGTGTTGTCTTGGACCAAGTAGCACAGGGGACGTGCAGTACTGACTCACTTAAGATATTCTCTTTGTGATGTTCATGATTTGGCTCTTACGATAGTGTTTTATCTGCAGACAAAGACTGTGTTTTTAAAGAACTAAAAGAGAGGCCGGCTGGAAATTCTCTAAATACAGTCTTTACGTCCTGCAGTCCCAGTAAGACACTGTCATTTGACCAGAGGAGTGCCGCCACGTCTTGAGAAATACATCACACAGGGGGAATAACACAACAGAGTCATTTTAGAATACAGAGAAAAGGCAGATAAATGTAAGAAATACTAATCTGGTTGATTCTCTTCCACTTTGTGATTAGGCTGACAACACACTGAGTGCTCAGGGTTTTACGATGAAGGTAAAAGTAGAAAAGCCATTTTGAGAGCAGCAGAAGCCAATTAAGGTGAAAGTTTGATGGAGTCAGACTTTATTGTCTGGTTAGGTGGGTGCACCCGGGGATTTGTAGGCATTTTTTTAATTGCTGATTATTTCCAGAGTTGTGTTTTTGTGGCATTCCCCTTTTTTACACACGCACACACACACTTCAGCCCGTAATTGGCGACATCTGGTTAAGGCAGGCATGTCATAACTTGTTAGTAGTTGTGGGGTGGGATTAACACATGTACATAAGCATACAAACTGTTCTACAAACATGTAATATCCAGCGTGGTGTAAGCTTTTAAATGGATTCCCAAAAAGTCCTGGACTTTGGTGCAGTTCTCTACAATCATCAAATAACTTCACAAAATTATTGTTGACTGGAAGGTGTGGCCATAGTGTTTCTGCCCATGTGACTCTTCTGGTTGTTCAGAGCGGCCAGCCCTGGAGGGTTTGGGATGCGCTAAGTTTTGTAGCTGTTTCTGATAACAAACTGTTGAACTGTGGGGGATTAAAGCGATTATATTTGATCAGTGCACAATGGGCTGGCCTCAAGCCGGGGCCCCCTGCCTCATTCTGAACTGCTGACTGCCCAGATTCTCTACAATCACATCATCATCCACAAGGCTCACGCTCCTCTGGGTGTGTTTGTGCAATTTTTTTTCTGTTCATGCCTGTCCATAAGAAGGGCAAAGGTCTAATTTAGATTGATTTAAGTGCTGAATGTGTTTTGATTTATATGTCTGCGCCAGACCAGTCAAGAGAGTAGATTTAAGAGTTTTAGTTTGATGCCGGGCTGCTGGCTCTCCACCTCGTAACACCGATGGGGCGGAGAGATGGGTGGGGGTTTAGCGTTGTAGAGAGATACTGAGAGATGTAGAGAGAGAGAGAGAGAGAGAGGGAGTGGGGAGCAGATTGGAGGGGAGGGGTGGTCGCAAGGCAGTTTCCTGCAGTGTAGAAGTTGGCTACCTGCCACTCGTGGCATGTGCGTGCGTGTGTGTGGACGTGTGAGGGAAGACTGAGAGGGAGGGAGATGGCGAGAGAGGCAGCGGGAGAGAGGAGTGTATGTGTCAGGATGTGTGTGTCCATGTGTGAACGCTTTGACCGAGCGGCATAGAGAGGGAGGGAGTGGGGGAGAGGGAAGGAGGGGAAGAAAGAGAGGAAACGGCAAGAAAGAAGATACCTGTGTTTGTTCATTGTGGAGGAATGGGAAAGTGAGGGAAGAGACATGTTCTGTCTGAAAGGTAAGTGTGCATGTGAGTGTGTGTGTGTGTGTGTGTGCGTGTGTGCATACTGATGTGTGACTTTTCCCCTGGACTTTGTGAGACAAAGAAAAGTTGAACTCCATCTCCTCTCTCTGTCACAGCAGCTTCCTCTAATATCCGTCCTCATGTGTTTTCCTTTACTGAAGGGAAACCCTGCTTCTTTCGCTCTTTAATCATTTCTTCTTTTGTTCCTTCTTTCCGTCTCTGACTCATTTATGTTCGCTGTCTGTTATCCCTCCTCTCCTTTACTTTAAAATCACTCCTGCTCTGTGGTGTTGGGGGTGGACATCTAGAGAGTGTTTCCCTCAAATGCAGCTTTGAATTAGCTGTATCGAAGTGGGCAGTGTGTTTGTGGCTGATGTGTGGTGCTGTGTCCGTGTGTGTCCGCAGTAACAGCTGGCGGAGCAGCAGTTGCTGGACTGCCTTCCTGCAGAGTCGGGCCATGTGTTGGCTATTACTCGAGTGACCAGTTAAAAGGGAGATAACGGGAAAACTGGTTCCTCTTTTACCGGCAGCTGCATTTTGCATTCTTGGTCTGGTCTGATACTTTTGATCGGCGCTGTGCTGTGTAGTGTCTGTATCCGCCTCAAGCTGCCCCTTTGTTTTAAACCCTGAAGTCACTCCACCCTCAACTTTAAATGAACAATGGAAACAAAACGAATGCACTGAGGACAAAAACAATTTGGTGTCTTTATTCATCTAACATTACACTTATATACCTACATGGTTTTCTGCACAGAAATCAAATCCAGCGAAGAACCAGAAATGTGGAAAAGTTGAAAAACCTTTTGTGAAATCTCCAGGTTATGACGCCACCAAAGCGAAGAAAGAGATCTTAATAAATCATCCCTATTGCTTTTATCTCAGAAATAAGGAGATCATTATAACTGGGACACCAGAGCATTATCTATTTCTGCTGAGATTTATGGCTTCAAGAAATGAGGCAGTATAAACTGAACTCTGCAACTATTTCTGGCTCTATTCCATTTTGCCAGCTGTATGCAGTCTTTCAGGCTGTCAGCTACACAGTTTCCGTGCTGTGACTCTGCTCGGACTTGGAATACGGAGGGAAACAGATGTTGGAATTGTGTTGGAAAGGACATTCAGAGTTGTTAGATTAAGTCGTTTACCATTCCAGTACATGATTGGCAGGTTTGACGTTTTAACTTTCTGTCCTCTCTGTTTCTGAGCGAACAATTCTTGATGCTGAGCGTAAAGATGCAGGCATACTCTGATTTGAACATTTTGACTCCTTTCCACGTCGGTTTCAAGAGACACGGCAAACTGACCCAAATCCTGTGCATTACATTAAAAACTGATCCCACCAGTAGATTACTCCATATTGGTTGCCAGTAACAGTAACTGCTTATGTTATGATTCAACCCCCCCCCGTCGGTTGTGGTTGCCAAAACTCTTAAGGCAGATCTGACACATTTTCAGTCCGTGTTCCTTCCTTCGCATCCAGCTGGATTCTCATCTGCTTTCACCATCCCCACACTCCCAACCCAGAGCAAAGCCTTGCATTTTAATATAAGCCCTTATAGCGAGTCAGCCAGATCACTTGGTGTAGCTTTTGGTGTGTTACATAACTTATTTCTGCACTTGAGCCCCTCTCCCTCCCAAACTGCCGACACAGGAAGGGAATGAGTGCAGGGATTAGTTGGAGTGGTGTGTTGTCAAATTGGAGGTTTCCTGCAGAATGAGCGGCACATGAATGCAACATTTTCTATCCATGTCGAGTGACTATAAGCCCTGTCAGACTCCAGAATTCATTTGGCTGTGTTGTTAGGTCAGTTAAGGACGACTCAGGACATGTCCAGTATGTAAAAACACGTCTTTGGTTGAGTGGAACCAATGTTCCCACTCTGATTGCAGTTCACTGGGATCTGTGAGCATTAGGGTGGTTTCAGATGCTCTGGTTGTCGTGACAGCACAGATGTGTGGATGTGTGGCCAGATGCTACGACGAGGAGTTCAGTTGAAATAAGTTGAGCCTATTTATGCCAGAGTGTATTGTAAAGCATATTCAAAGATTTCAGTTTCTCCTTCATTTGTTTGTAAAAAAAAAACCTGTGTATTCTATCCTTTAGTTAATGACAAAGTTGAGCTGAGCTGAGACAAATAAGCTGCATTTTAATTGCAATGTCCAGATGACAACATTTTGGACACATGAATTGATATTCACTGACTCCAGTTTCTCTATTATTAATTTATTTTGTGGTTTTTTCACGATTTTATAACACTTTGTTGGACTTGTTATTAATAAAAATAGCAAATGCAATTTGAGAGTTTTAACTGTTTTGCTGCCGCCCTCGGTGTGTTTATGTGCGACACAGACTCTTAGAAAGGCAGCAGGAGCTCAGGGTGTTTTTTTTTCTCTTGGGCTGCCGTGTTACGGGGCAGTGACCCATATAGCCCTATGTCTAAACCTATATTTAACTTAAACTCTGTCGTGGCATTTCACTTTGGATTCTTACCGCCCAAACGGTCGACATCAGATCACACAGGACTTTGGATGGGGGACCTCAGCCATGAACAGAAATGGATAAGTGGTAATAACTGTTTTAAATTTAAATAATTTATTTTAAAGCAGCAAAATACCATAATACCCTTCTTGAAATTAAAGTCTGCATGTTCAGAATATCTTTGCAAATGGAGTTGTCGTCACCTTATTTTCTGCAGCCTGCTCAAGTCCTCCCTTGTTAACCTATTTAAATGTGTAAGAGAAGCGTCCTTGGATTAGCATTGCACCTGTGCTGTGTTTCTGGAGAGACCATGACCCCTTGACCTGACACTGACCCAGTACCTGCCCTCTGGCCTTGTGAGTAGCGGTGTTGATGGATGTTCTCACACTCATTTTGGCAGGCTGCTTATCTCCAGAGGAGCACCACGGACAGAAGAATGGTGTTGAAATGTCGAGTGAGTTTACGACACATCTCCACTTCCTCCCATTATCCAGAAATGAAAGTTTGGCTTTGACGGGGAACTCTTGATGAGGTGTTGACCTCTGTAAACTTATCAGAGAGAAGAAATGGAGAGTTCTGGTCTCCAAAGGTAAACAATAGGTGGTGATCTTCTAGTTACCTGTGTGTGGACCCTGGAAAACAATGGCGTATTTGGAAACTATAGAAAATGTAAGTAATGGAGTTTCCCTGTAGTTTTGTTAGAAGTAAAAGTTTCTCAGTCAGAGAGCTTTAAGCCTCAGTGTTTCCAGGGACAAGGCTGGAAAAGTTTTGTTGTTTGAAGACAATGGCCGACTCCCTGTGGCTGAGTGGATGACTTCCAGAGACAGAGGGCTAACTCAGCATGCAGGTGCTCCTCAAAGTCCATTCAGACCTACACATTGCTATGGTAACCATTGTCCCTCTCCCAAATCCTTCCGCTTCAGCTTCCCCCCCCTCACAATCCCAGACACACTCACAGTGGACTGCAAGAGTACGTTCACGCATGACTGACACCACCACAAACACATACCTGCCAACAATGTTTGTTTGCATGCGTCATTGTAAAAACACCCCCTGCTGTGATGTTATGCTGCTATTATGCATTTAGCTCCACATGCTTGTTTATTTCTGTGTGAACTGGAAGTCCCACTGTGTCTCTTCATTTATGGACGAAGGGTTAACAACAGTGTTAAGTGCAGTTGAGGCCACAATCAGGCTGTGTGTCCGCACAGTGTTTAAAATGTGTGTATGGGTGTATAGTCAGTGGTTTGTTCTCTGTGTGAGCGTGGGTGCGCTGTGCAGCGGTTTTATGTTGTGTGTGTGTGCTGGGCAGTGGTTTTGGTTTTGTGATCAGATTGTGTGTTGGCTGAGTTGCCGGGCTGTGGAAATGATAACCATCAGTATTGGCTTGTTTTCTGCCCCTGGGTCTCTGCTTGGGCTTAAAGCGCTGCAATAGATTTATGATCATACTTTGAGTTCACAAATCGAGTGCTGTTGTGTGACTGCATGGTGCTGGTATTAGCCACCACCAGAGGGAGACATTTCTCTTTAGTAGCCAAGTACTTTATTGTCCCTATTAAATTTCCATTGTGTTTTACAGCCTCTTATTGAATTGAATGTCTCAATTTCTATCTGAAGGCTGAACTTTATGTACCTTGAGCCTTGTCCTGTTTTCCACTGTACCTGTCTCGCAGCCAATACCATTAAACTCAATCTACATCACGTCCAGGCTGATCTAAATGCACCTGGCAGGTTTTTACAACTCATGATGTTTGGCTAATCTGTGTGTATCTCTTTATACGGCTCTTATCTTTTTATCTGGTGTCCGCTGTGCTTACATCTGTCTGTGTCAACTGTCAGGTATTTTCCCCTGGGCCCATCTGTGCCCTGCTCTCCGCTTCTCTGCAGCTTTAACTCCCAATTAAATTGGTCAAAGCTGTGTCATAACGCATCTCTGCTGCAGCTGCTTGTGTTTTGCCCTCTTATGGTCCATATGTTTCTGCACTTGAGAACACCGATCAGGCTGAGAATGAACCCAAGGCGGTAGTTTGATATTTGGTCCACATGCGCACGCTCTCCTCTCCTCTCACTTCAGTTTGCATCATTTGGGTCAACCAGCTGACACACAACACGCCAAGTCGTCTTGAACTTCCACGCATCTGAGCGCTGGTGGTGATGTAGTTAATTATCTGCAACCTGGTGTCCATCTGGGTTTCGCGTGCGCGTGTCTGTCACGATGAGAGGCAAGAGGCTGGAGGCTGGATAATCTGGGTTTACAGATTAGAGCAGCAGTGTTGAGGAGCAGGGGAGACAGGGAGGAGGAGCTGGGGGGGAGGCTGTGCGGCCGCCACTGGACAATTTCACTGCCCTGTCTTTCCTGAGGGAGGAAGATGAAGAAGGATGCTGCCATGTTGACAGATTTTTCTCATCTCTATTTTACCCAGCAAGGCCCACACCATCTACGCTCTTGAACTCTTTTAAAGGCAGGATGGTTTCTTGACTTTTTTTGGGATCTTATTTTTGAACAATTTGTGGTGGTTTCTTCTGGGTCGTTTCAAAGGACACAAACAAGCTTTGACCACAGGTATTTCCAATAAGGCAGTGCAATTTCTGAATTTTCTTGTGGTCAGTCTTGGGTCCTGTTTTTACAAGCTGCCAGGGTGTCCACCATAGAGCCAACAGACAGCCATGCAGGATATGTTATATGCAAGAAAATAGCCTTATGCTGAAATAGTTCTTTGGAATATTTGTTCTGGAGTTGAATCTTGTAATCTAACACTGTGCATAGCCTCCTTTTGTCAGGCAAATTCATGCAAGTCAATAGGATCCCCTGAGAGTGGGAGAGGAAAGACAAAAACAGGAGGAGGAGATTGAGGAGGAGACAGGGGGGATTCGGTCCCCCGTGGGTTGCAAACCCCTGTCCCATCTTCCTGCAGAGAGGGGGAAGCCTATTGAGGGTTTGGGAGCAAGGGGGGAGGTCTTCTAAACACAAGACACCCACCACCTCAAGTGGAGGGTCCAGAGAGAGAGAGAGAGAGGGAGAGGACTGCTAAAGAAAGAGGAGGGGTTGGCTCCTGGATAGAGCAGGCAAGGGTGGGTGTAGGGGTTGGAGGGGCTTAGGTCTTAGGAGGTGATGATCACATACGTGCAATGCCTCTCCTCTGGGCCGGTGGTCAGCTGCTGGCACAGTGCCTGCTATGTGGACTCCTTCAGCGAGAAGAGAACTCTGTGCTCCTTTAAGCCCAGCAGCAAGATGGGGAACAGCCTCCAGCCCGAGGCCTTGGCCAGCCCCAGGCCTGCCAGGACAGAAGGTTGCCTGCGCAAACGTCTGCTCTCGGTGTCAAAGGTCCACCAGAAGCCGGACTCTCTGTGGACACCCAAACCAATGCTTGGACCCAACACCAATGGCTCACCCAGGAAAACACAAACCTACCAGGATGGAAAAGGTACAGACTAGAGCGTAGACCATGTTCTCTGCCTTTTTTGGCACACCAATAACCCCCCTAGATTTGACAGCATGTCTTTCATTAAAAGACAGTAGCTCTTAGAGGCTGTGATCAGGAGCCTCTTAGTAAGACTTAGTGGCCTCAACATGACACATTGCTGTTCTGCTACAGTAATGTTTGTGGTTTTTGTTTTGGCTTGGAAAGAGGCTGCTGCTTACAACTGTGCTTAAGTCACCTGAACAGTTTGTGGGAAATAATTACACGCTGTGTGTCACTGTGCCAGAGAGTCACGACACTTGCAGTTGAGGCTTTTCTCAAGCCAGGCTTTGTCTCTTCTTATTAGGTGATTTCAATCCCCCTTTTAACTCAGGTGATCTGTGCCGTCTGTCTTTGTGTGTGTGTGTTTTGCTACTTGTCATGCTGCATCAAGGCAAATTGTGGCTTTGTGACCCCTGTGACCTTTGGCTTCTGGTGGATTGGCAGAAAGAGAAACACTTTGATGAGTACTGTCACTAATTCTTAAATACATCACTGTAACACTGTATTACTTACTTGTCTTTATGGCACAATGGGGCTAACCCTAACTCCTGTCCATTAGTCGGTCGATTTGTGAGCAAGATGACTTAAATGCAACTCAAAGGATTACCACAAAACGTGTTGGAAAGATGTGGGATTAGCCAGGTAAGAGCCCATTCAATTTTGGTTGGGATCCGAATCAGGGGATGAATCCAAACCTTTCTTTGACTGAATTTAATATGGATGTTCTTAAATATGTAATTTAGTGCAGCCTGATTCAATTTAATAGGTGATTGGTCCTTTAAGGGCTTTATTTCCCTCATATGCATATATAAAGACCTTCCTACTGTCAAAGTATTCATCTATTCTCGCTCATATCATGAGTATAGGCTCTTGTGCCTGTATGATGCGAGCGTGTATGCATGCCTGCACCAACGACGATTCAGTCTCATTCGGGACAGTAGAATATCGTGAGGATCGTCACCCTTGGGAACGAGACACAATAGCTAGCAGCTGGAGGTGATGGGCCAGGCCTGCAGGGAAGTGTAACAGAGCTGACAGTATGGGGGTGATGGAGCTGACACCGCTGGGGTTATGGAGGTGACCCACTTTCACCTCTGCCACTACAGAAAGGAGCCATCAGGGAGATAAGAGGGAGCGCTGAAGGATAAAAGAGTCACTGAAAGAAATGCTGCTGACCTGTGTTTCTGTTTCTTTCTTTTGTTTGCTGTTCTTTTGACATATTTCTGACTGCTTATACTTCCACAACACAAGGCTTAATTTTATGTTTGAGTTGAGAACCAGGGCCTTCCTAGTAAAACAACTTTCCTAACTTCTGTTTTCCTGTGGCTGTCCCAAATTGACTCACTGTCTATCCATCCACTTATCTACTAACCACTAATGTCTTTCTGCATGTATGCTTATCTAAAAACAAATCCCTTAGTCCCGGGCCTTTAGCGTAACAATACTCAGCCAGACGAGCATGGCCTGTCCTCACGCCCGCTTTGGCTAACGTGCCGTGACAGCTCAAGATGTCGCCGCCATGGGTGCAGCATTGTCTGGGCTCTGTAGGTTGAATCAACCTCCCAGTCTCTCTGTGTTCATGCACTGATGATCAGACAAAGCTCATACACACACACAAACACGCACAGAAGGGAGTTTGGCTAATACTTTATTTTTTGCATATTTGTATGCATGCAGTACCTCTTCCCTTTATCCTCCCATTTTCTACCCGATTCTACATCTTACTAAATCAAATTTATTTTTCTTTTAGTAGAATTGAAATGGCATCATCCTTGAGTCCCTTTGGCTTCTTCTCCATCCTTCTTTCGTTAATATCAGTTTAGAGGTGGAGCAGCTGTTCCACCGGATCCCCCAATAATCCTTTTGTGGGAAGGCAGGTCCGGTTATTGACCTGTCAGTGCCAATGGCTCCCCAGGGAGCAGCACCTGATGGAGGCCAGGCTTGTCGAGTAACTCGATGAGGCCAAATGAAATGGATTGGATGCATTTATGTGGGGAAGCACTGCTGAAAATCAGTTAGGATAATATAATTGGCAGTGGGGATAAGGGAGGAGGGGGGTTCAGCTCTTTGTTACCATTTTCACTTCAGAAAACAGTCATACTAAATATAAATATCAGCCTCAACCCTGGTTTGAGCTCACGACAGTGTTTGTCTCCCCATCATTTCATGGAATTCGGCGGAGGTGGAAAACAATGGGATTCGTTAGTGGCCCTTTCACAGCTAACACCTTCACTCACATTCACTCTCAAACACAGATGAGTTAAGACAAGTGCACACTTAGTCCTGAATGTTCATGGAACCCCCCAGCAGCAAGTTGGATGTGGACAATGGAGCAGAGAGCATAACACACAGCTTAATGAGATGGGGGGGGGGGGAGAAGAGGATTTCTCTCCCTCTCTCTCTCTCTCTCACACACACACACGCTCACTTTTGTGAATGGGGGGTCAGTGGTTGGTAAGGGCCACTCAACTGTAAAATGGGTTAAGGCTGTGTTTTCCTTCAAAGCCACTCTGTCTGACTCAATCTCCATCTCTGTCTCCCTCTTTATCCCTGTTTTCATTGATTAATTCTTCAACCTGGTTTGTGTGTGTGTGAATGAGCGCACGTCTGCCTGTTTGAGTACACAGGCGGCTGCAGTCCCTTCATCCACATCCCTCTAGACATTCATTTGGACAGAAATCAAAGGTGAAGGGTAGTAATTGCTGGGTAATAGCTTTCTCTGTATCTAACAGACAGAGACAGAAGGTTGGTGATTGGTTGAACAGGTGCTTTTCCATCATGTGTGACCAACAGCTAATGAAGCCATCACTGACAAATACTGAGAGCTAATTGAGTTGTGTGTTTGCCTGTGTGTGTATACGTTGTGTTCATACGACTATGGCTGTGTGATGCTTGTACTACAGCCATAGCCACAAACCATTTTTCAGTCTCAGGTAAATTTGCTGTCTTTATTTATGGTGCTTGACATTAGTCTGTAATTGGAGTCACTATTGTCTCAGCATGTCTTATATTTAGCTGTAGTTTGGCATCTCAGCCTTGTCACACAGTGGTTTGCGGTATAGGAAGCTATAGCTTGTAGTTGTATTTTTCAGGCAAGTGGTTTTATCTTTCAGCCCGAGTGTGTCGTTGGCTTGACAAATTGTTGTAAGAGATAATGTGGTCAGATTAATGGAGTGGGCCTGGCCACAGCTGGCTTTTCATTTGGGAGACTAGAAGCGATGGAGGAGGAAAGGGGAGGGGGGTTATTCAGGGAGAGCAGTGTTTTTTTCTGCAGGGATCAGGTGTAATAGAGCCTCAGAGCCCCATATGTGTACAATTGAGTTTTATTTAATGGTTTGATTATCACTTAAGGACGCGAGTGCCAGATAATCACTGGACTCTATAGAGACATTTGTCTTCCCATTAACTAAATGTGACAGAGGAGAGAGATGCAAGGAGCCAAGAGAGTATTGGTCAGTTTAATATTGAACTTATTACCAACATAAATAAACCCATCACACTCTCCTTTGTACTTCACTCATTACCTTCCAAAGATTAGTGTGTTCCTGTTGACATAGAGAGCCTCCTGCAGGTTAGGTTCGTGTACTGCATGGTGTGGCACCCAAACTGGAAGAACAAGAAAAAGATTTGTGTGCACTCAGTTTCTCAGTTTTGGTGATTAACACACTTCCATTGTATCACACAAATACTGATAATAAGCTGAAACATAGATTATATACAATATTATATACAAACAGAATATGCTGAGAGATAACAGAAACACATTGTGTTTGCTCCATAGAAACAACTTTTGGCTTCTTTCTTTCTTTCTTTTTTATTTTACCCCAGAATTCGGTTCAACGGTGTTCTTGTTGTTACTGAGTCAATCTAATTGAGAGATCTGATTGTGCTGCTGTGCAGGATAAGTCCATTTGTGCGCTCCATGGCTGCGCCAAGCTCGGTCACAGCTCATTTCTCTAATGAGCTCTGTTATTGCAAGGAGCTTGTTTCCACCTCATGCTGCTTTGAGTCTGGCCCTGGTCGTGTGTGTCCCGCTGACCTGTCTGTTCCCCGTCTGTACAACAAGTACAGTTTTTTTTCCACATAAACAACACCCTGAGATTGATGATTACAAACAGTTGAATTGCCCTTTATATTATGTCCAGTCATGTCTACTGATAAAAAAGTAGTTTCTTTATTACATCATGCCCAATAATCTGCAATAAGCCTTCACTCCTGTGCACCACTCTTTTCCAAAAGCATGAATGTAACTGATCATGTAAATTAAACTTTCATTCTGGTCATGACACTTTGTTCTGCTCCTCAGCCACAGACCCCTTCATGTCCCAATCAGAGTTTCCATTAAGCCAAAGCTGAGCCTCTGAAAAAGCGCACATACCCCAATAGAGACTGATTATAAAAGGACAGAGAGGAGAGAAAGTGATTTTGAGAGTCTCTGTCAATCTGTCTCATTAATGACTTTTCCTCACCATGGCAACCGCTCTTTTTGACTCCAAATGCTTAGAGCATTTAAGCTTTAAAATCAAAGATAAAAGGGAAAATTCAAAGGAAATAAGCTACTGCCATTTCATGTACTTGTAAAACCATACTGATTGTGTTTGTGGCAGAAACTAAATTCCCAAACTCTTGTGAACCCCTTCCAAAGGATGTTGCTCCTTTTCCCCACAAGGGGGCGTGATAACATTGACAAGTAGAATCAGTCAGTGAACGAGTGTCCAGTGTTTATCTCAAACATTGTTCATCTGTTAATCATTCATTTCAAATAATTTAAAACTATCAGTACACATAATGCCTTAATATCAAATTAACATTGATCTGATTCATGTAATTATGGTAATGACCAATTAGAATTAAGATTCAGTTATTTCCCATTAGACACTACACTCTCATTTATCTACATGAAAAAACCAGTATGCGATGTGTCATGAGGATTTTAATTTGGAATAATGGCGGTCCTAATTTTTGGGAGTATTAGATCATTGAGTTAGTTTTGTTTCCCGGGTGGCCTATTAGGAGGCTGCACTCACTGGGTCTGCTCTCGCCATTCTTCCATCCATTATGGCTCAAATACGACAGACGGTGGTGGGATGGAGAGATGGGCAGGGAGGGAGGTGGCGGGGGGAGAGAGCAGACTGTGGTGGGGGTTAAGTGGATTTGTGGTCCTATGTCTTTCTCAGACAGGGTCTCAGCATCAGATTATCAATAAAGGAGCCAGGGAGTAATAGATGCATGACGTGTGCACACACACACAAACTCTGCAAGTCTCTGTTTTTTTGGCAATTCCTTCAATCTCAACATCTCAAAATCAGTCTCATTACATCAGCACATTCTGTTTTTGTATTTTTTTGTATTTAACTTGTAATTTAACTGTAAATAGGTAGGATGTCAAGAGTATTTTTTATCCTTATTGTTTTTTTTTATCTAACTTGATTCTTCTTTCACTGAGCTGCTGAAAAAGTGTTTGCCTCATGGGGGAGGAATAAAAACATTCTATTCTATTCTATTTAAACTGCATCGCACAGTGTGTTTGTTAAGTCAGAAGACGTGAGTGTGTAAATTTTACAGATGATACTGATCTACGACATCCTCTGAGCACTAAGCCTGCCCTGAGACATGTTGTCCCTCTCTATCTTTACACTGGGATTATACACATGCTCATTATAGAGAGGATCAATAGTGTATCACAGTATGACGATGATTACACACTTCTTTAGCTTAGCTTTAGCTAAGCAATGTAACATAGACCGCGAACAGCCTCCTGGTCCACCAACAACGAACAATGAGGATGGAATGGATCAATGAGTAGGCCTAATGAACAGAGCCAAATGCAATGATGCATCGGTAATTGTATTGGTTAGAAACCATAATCGATATCAAACACCAGAACTCGCATCCGACTTCAAATCTGACCTCCTGGTTGTGCCATAACCTCGGGGTTCACTGTCTTACTCGCTTCCTACTGCCTGTGCATTCACTGGGTGATCCGGTGCATCTCTGCTTGTTGATTGGATGCGTAAGTGTTGTGACCCAATCTCCCATCCCAAGTGACCTACTGCTGCTGCTGATGAGAAGTGAGGTGAATGTGGGAAATGGGTCAAACGCTACAGTGTCAATTTTGCTGCAGTGGTGGAGAGAATGTAGATAACCACATACAATTTTAACCCACTTCCCTTTGGTATCCCCTTAGTCTGACACACACATACACACGCCCCAGGTGGCTTGTTGCTTTGTGCCCTTGAGCCACTGGAGGCACTTAACCTAAATTAGCTCAGTCTGTGCGTCTTAATCAGAGAAGACCCTGCCGTCAGCAGCCTGGCGTTGGTAACGGCAGAGGTGACACGCTACCGTATGACATTCCTTCCGCAGGCAGGTGCGTTAAATCATGGAATATTCTTTCCCTGACCTGGAGTAAAACTAACACTGCCGTAGTTGTGATGAATCAATATTTACCATGTTGTAAGCTGAAAGCCTCCCGTGTAAAATATGCAGTGAAATATTGATGCTCATGAATCATAATATTAAAGTAAAACACGGAATATTCCAGCTGCTACCCATTGATTCCTGTCAGTATCCCAGCTTGGACGTTTATCACCTCACACTTTTAATTAAGCCAGTTGTGAGGTATTTCCCTGTCAGAGCTCCACAGTGTGTCGTCTGTGTTTATTTGCGTCAGATTTATGACATTTTTGTGTTGTGAAGTTAATTATAAGATTGGATTAATGATGCTGTGGTGCTGTGAACAGGAGGGAGGAAACACATACACACATAGTTACACACACTGGCCCTTAGGAGAGAAGAACAGACAACCCTGGTGCTGAAATGTAGGTCAGGAAACTAGCATGGCAGCCACCATAAAGTGGTATGTGCAGGCATCCCTGCGTGGATGTGGGGGCGATAACTTATACATGGCTCGTATGCATGAATGCTATGGGCACATGTGTTGTCTTTGTCTCGTAACCTATATGTATAGTATGTATATGTGTCAAAAGCATAATTGATAAAGCGTGCTCAGTTAGGTTATAGGTCTTTCAGGCCTTTATCATGGTTTAAGATTATGTGTGACCAGGTCTGTTGTCGAAGTGCAGTAGATTGAAACAGCTGCAGGCCACACTTGCACAATAACATGTACACCCAGACGCATGCAGAATGGTGGACCAGTGACACATCCTATTAGCATGCATAGAACATGGGGACTGTACTGCACACACACACACACACACACACTGTCTTGTGGTTATCGATTTGGCAAGTCCTCGGAGAGTCCACTGAAAAGTGAGCCAGGAGAGGAGTCAATATGAGTGGAGACGGCGTGGCTAGGTTGTAATGGCTCTTAATGTAGTCTGAGGACTGCCAGGGGTCTGTCTTTAATGTGACACTACCAGTGAGTGCATGAGGGGTTGTGATTTATTTATTTATTTATTTGTTAGCATGTCAGACGTGTGTCGCAGCTTCTTATATAAAGATCAGGGAGGCACTGAATTGCTGGATGGTTAGAAAACTACTGGTCAATGGACATGGCTGTTGATTTAATTAATTACAATTTTTGTTAACTTGTGTACTTATAAGCCATTTTCAAACCTAGAGAAATCCAAAATGTCACTGTATGTTTAAGCCATGTTCAACTCTCTGAATGTCTTACCTGCTTGCTGTGGCAAATCATGTCTGAAAGGTCTGAACAGCCCCTGCTGCTGAATGACAATACCTTCCATAGAACCGTGCTGCTCGTCTGGTTTGAAAATAGATTAAAAAAACGTTTGATTTAACCATCTTGAGGCCATCCAAACAACAGGAAAACATGCCCTGGAATGTTGTCCAACTTTTTCACTTCCATCTTATTGTCTTGCCCACTTCAGGGGGGGGTGACAACCCACTGGGGTTAGATTGCCTTTGATTTAAAACCCTGTTGCCAGGATGGAAACAGGCGGTTAGCTACAAATCCATCCTGACTGGGAGATAAAAAAAAAAAAAAAAACACAAGACTGCAACAAAACCGCCACCCTCTCTGATGGCACCAAAAGCTGAGGCGTACAAATCAGCTTGCTCATAAAATAACAGCATTTAACTCCCTGCTCAACAGGCATGAGCATATTAATAGTGGCCCGCTTTGCATTGTGCTGGAGGTAACATCGGGGCTGTAAAGGTTGCCTGGTTGAATGACTATAAAGGAAGGTCTTATTTAATGGTTGCACGCCTCCCTGTCAGTTCATGCTCTTCCAGAGGTTATTGCTTGCATTTGACCTGGTCTTTGTTTTAAGGCTTCTAAGCCGCTTCTTGTTTCACTGAGGCACAAAGACAACATGCACAACAGTGTTTTTCAGACACTAATGCAGCCCTTTCCCTCCAAGTGCTCAAACAGAAATAGTAATAACCTCTATCCAAGTTCCCTGTCTTTCTTTCTCTTTTATCCTGGATTGAATTTCAAAGGGGGGTTCAGTCGAGAGCGCCCGGGTTAGTAGCCAGGGAAGAGAAAATTAGGCATGACCGCCAAGCCTGCTGGGCCTTTGTGTGTCTGCGGATTTGTTTTTCTGTCTATATCTCTTTTTATTGATTGACTGCCTATGGATGGTTTGCATTCACACTCCATCTCTTTCTCTTCTCCCCTCATCTGCTCATCCAGAACTCTCCCAGCAGTTGTTGTTATCTCCTCCCTCTCTCTCTCGTCTCTTTTTGTCCCTGTAAACGCCGCCTTTTCTATCCCGCCTTGCATCACTACTCAGCAAAGTGGCTTCCACCACATCAAAGATTTCCTCAATTTTGCTTCTGATCTCTTCTTCTTGCTGCCCTTCAAAAGTTTCCCTTTTGACAGCATCTCTGTTCTCAGCCCACGTCAGTACTGTGTTGGGCCCTTTTTCAAAGTCATCTCTCGCGTGAGCATGGCGACATGTGTTCGAACGGAAAACACAAATAAACGTGTTGACACATCAAGGTTAGGATAAGCAGACGTGCTTGTGAGCGGGGTCTTGTTGTGTTAGCGATGGTGGGTGTGCACGCTCAGGGTGTAGTTCGTAGGGTTGTCCCACAGGTTTTTCTCATGGATCACAAAGGACGAGCGGCCTATAGAGGAAGGGCCCCTCTGCTTTTCATTGAGAAGACTATCCCAGCCCACACACACACAAAATGCAGTTTGTGTTTTTTTGTGAACTTGAACTGTGATTAAATCTCCCTCCCTAATGCTGTAAGTGCTCCAGCAGCTTGAAGTGCATCTGTCCCTGAAATTCAAAGACACTCTGTAGTCAGATCATTTTAAACCTGCCATATTCTGACAGTAAAAATATAATGTTCATGGGCTCATTGACTTTCAAATTGAACAGAGAAATATTTGCTTCCTGCATTGATGAGAATATATGGCATTGATGGGTGAGCTGTGTGCAAAGGGAGGCCACCCAATTTTCCTCCCTTAAGTGCACACTTTGATTAAATGAGAGCACTAAGAAGGAGGTGAGACTTTATGTATGTGATTGTGCGAGGTGTGTGTGTGTGTGTGTCTCTCTCTCTCTCTCTCTCTCTGTGAGATTGTGTGTGAAGGAATCCCAGCTGCTTCAATGGAGCAGGTCAGACGGAAAGAACAGAAGAGACGGGGGGTGGGAGGAGGACCGGAGTTACCCAGTAACCTCCGCCTGCTGAAGAGACACAGAGGGGCAACGGAGGGGGAGAGAGAGAGAGAGAGAGGGGACGAAGGACGAACAGAGTTGGGTGTCAGAAAAAGGTCATACAGCAAGTGCTGGGATTTTATTGAACTTAGAAAGGGTGTGTGTGTGTGAGACAGTGGTGCACGGGAACTTAACCCCATGCTAAAATCATTAGCACCAGACAAACAGTTACAGCTGCTTGTTTACTCAGCCGAGCCTGTCGGTCACCATGGCTTCAGTGAATGTGTATGTGGTGTTTGAGGAAGAGTTTGTTTGTATTCACAAGGTGTGAGTGAAAGTTTTCTGTTTATCTAGCTAATGTTTCAAATGGGGAAAATGGACTCCAAAAGCTTAATTCAGCATTGCTCTGGCAAAACCAAGAAAATGTAGGTTTTCTATTTTGACATTTGTGAAATATATAGTTAACTTCCAACTGCGTATGAACTGAGTCATCCTCCTCACCATCAGAATATTATACTAATGTTTAATTTCTCATTCAATCTGATGCGATATAGTAAATATTCATTAAATTAAATCACCAATAGTTCAGAAAAGCCTGCATATTAATATGGTTAAAGATCTTCTAACGCTCAATGTTCATGCCATCTCCTCTGCAGCTCTTCACTGATAGATTATTCATGTCTCGCTCTACATCTCAGAGAGAAGACCAAAGTGATCAGATTCCCATTGACCCCTAATGCTTTGCTTTCATTCACAGAGATGTAGAGATGAAAGATAAAGGGAGAGAGCATGCTGCTGTACTCGCTATGAATTATAGATCTTCATTCACAGAAACGAGAAGGAGGGGGGGATGAATGAGAATTGGGGTTTAGAAGCTTGTTATTAATTTTTCTGCATGTTTGGTATATTTTCTGAGTATGATTCTCTTCTATACAGTATGTTCTTGTTGAACAAATATAAATAATTTTCACATTCACAGATGCAAAGTATTTGTGTGTCTGTTGTCCAGCTCTTCATGGCCTCCTGCTTATCTACCACCAGCAGGTTTCATAGCTACCCGGGGGAAGGTGTGCTAAAGTCATAGCCTGACCAAGAGAACCCAGGAAACGAAGCGGGTGGACCAAAATCAATACAGGCTAGATTACATTTGCGGCCATGAAAGGGTTTAAAAGAAAGAGGGGAGCAGAAGACTAAATAAAATGAGATGGAAGGAGCAGGAGGAGGAGGAGAGAGATTTGACAGGTAGAGTTGAGTGTCAGAGGGTCAGATTAGCTCTCCCCTCTTAAGTCCAATTATAAAAATAAAAAGGTGAGACCTGTCAGATGAAGTGTCTGCGCAAAAAAATTTACACAAGATATTTTAAATTGAATGTGTGTGTGATAGATTTGGATCTAGAGCTCAATGGGGAAATCTGTCACTCATCTTAATTTCGACATCCATAAAAAAAAACGACCTGTTCATTATCACAGCGCCCTCAATTCTTTTCTCCTTCCTCTCCTTTGTCAGCTCCTGTGAACATTGCCAGTAGCTTTAACAGATGAGATAATTGCCTGTCTTGCCATAGGGACCTGATACTAATCATCAAGTGTGTTGATTGTGTGTCTGAATGCAAATGATTCCTCGATCTCGTTTCAGAGCAGATTAGAAAACCACACAATTAACGCCGGTGGCGATAGTCTCAAGAAATTGATTTTAGCTTCAACTTGTAGGAATGAAAGAATTGTATATGCACACAGCTAATGGCATCCGTTCTTTATGCAAGTTTTCTTGCATTTAAAATTAGGGATTGTGTCAAAGAGGATAAATTGCTTCCGTTTAGCAATGCAACATTTATTAAATGAACAACCATGGAGCAATAGGGGCTTTAAACAGCGGAATCTTTAGTATTTTGTCACTCTTAATCCACTGAGTCAGCACGCCTCATATGCTGCTGTAAGTATGAACAGATGAAAGATTGATGTTTGTGCTGGGGGCTTCCATTCCTCAATGGATGAGCGGAAGGATCTATGGATGAGTGACTTGAATGGATAGATAGCCCTAATCCTAGAGGTGGCCTAGATATGAAGCCCTCCTTCAGCGGATTGAGTTGTTGACCTGTCTGTCACGCTGTGTGTGTGTATGCCCACTGTACTGAGAACAATAGACTTTTTAATGAGCGATGCTGCTTGGACTCGCGTCGGCATTAATTATCCTAATGTAGCACACGTGCCAAACAGTGCGATACAAGCCAACGAGAAGCTGCTCACAAAACACGGGGAGCTTTTTAAAAAGTTGGACACGTGGAGACGGACTTTGGTTCCACCTTTAATTACAGCGTTGATGCTGTAAAGCTTTTATGTCAAATGCTGGGGTTTCTGTCATTACGGTCAAATGACTGTGGTTATCATAAGAGGGTTGTGAGAGCTTTAAGGTAGGTTTTGGTGGCAACGCATCAGAATCAAAATCATAAACTATAAGATGCTGTCAGAAGTGCTGTCAGAAGTGCTCTGAAGTTGGACATTTTCTTAAAGGTTTGTGGAGGAGACATATTAACGTCTGTTTTTTTTTTAGCTCAGGTTAAAAGTCAGGTGCCAAATATAGCTGTTGACCTGGACAATATTTACTATGTTCATCAATCTGAAAGAAGATTTAAAGTAGAAGCTGGACATGTGCAGAGGCACTATTTGAACCTTTAATTATGAAATGCTGACACTGCTCAGCTTTAGTGTGAAATTTTGGGTTTTCTGTGGTTATCATTTAAAGCTTTAAGGTGGACTAAGGGAACACTTTACAGCCTCTGCAAATTGAAGCTGTAATTTAAACATTACAGGGACCGTAACACAGGAACACAGTCCCTGTAATGTTTAAATCAGGAATTGGAAACTGTCTGTGAAACCTGGAAACGTAACACAGATAAAAGCTAACAGTGCATTACAGGCCTGAGAGGTTCAGATGGTTCAGAGACCGGGATGGGGGGGGTCCTTTTAACCCACAAATTCAAGGATCATTTGCAGCCCCATTCAAGCTCATGCTGCAGTGCCCCCCCGCTTCGCCACCATTTTCGTCTGAAAAGAAATACGGTCGCAAAGGAGGGGCTACCCTGCCTGTGTCTGTGTTTGATGAATTGTGAGCCGATTGGACAATGGGAGGATTGTGCATGATATATATTCATGTGGCACCGATTCAGTGGCCATGTGCACGCTCACAGCAGGCTGCGAATGATACAAATAATCCAGAGAAACAGGAGATTTATGTTCTGATACAAATCACTCTAAATCACTAATACTCTATTTTGTTCTGGTTGTCAAAATTTTCTTCTTCCTTGGTAGTTGTGTTTTACGAAGACTTGTTGGTTCAGAATTAGATACTTGGACGTTTGTGTGAAGATGCTTCATGTTTGTGTTACACCTCTGCATGCAAGTGGAAGCTGCGTCCTCCTGAGAATACCTTGTGTAAAGCTGTTTTTTTTCCAAGGATGTACAAGGTGCTCCTGCAGGGGTGACTGATAGTTTAATTAGATTCATAAATATTCACCCAGATAAGTCTGTCATGGCAGCAAAAGGCAGGGCACTGATTAGATTTCCAAAAGCAGGTGGAAGAGAGAGAAACGAGTGTGCCTGTCTATACTCATATGACAATTTTGACTTTCAGTTTTATGCTGAGTCCTGCAGAGCGAAGAAGAAAGAAAGAGCGAGAGGGAGAGAGAGAGAGAGAGAGAGAGAGAGAGCGAGAACAACTAATGATGAGAAATAAAGGGAGAGGCAGCCAGAACTCCTTGGTAACCAAAGCACAGAGGAACAGAGGGGCCGGTCCTACAACCCCTCCCGCTGTGTGTGTGTGTTTGCATGTGTGTGTGTCTGAGGACTGGACGGCCTGAGGGAGGAGTGGTGGTGTTGATGATGATGATGATGGGGGGAGTGGCGGTGGACCGTGTGTGTTTAGAGAGAGACAGATAGGAGCACAGGCTCATTGTCAGCGTATAGTTGACGCTCACACACACTCAGGCGTGTGGTGAGAATGTGAACGGAGAAGAGCCGACATCAGCGCTCCGTCACCCTCTCTTCTCCTTTTGATTTGTCTTTTTTTTTTTTTGTTCCTTAGTCGGACGCTTTTTTTTCTAGAAAAGGACACTTACAGTCAAGTGGAATAATGGTGTTTATTGGGACCTCGTTAAAATCTGTGATTAAATACTTCAAGAGAAAGGGTAAGTTGTTTTTTTCATTTGTTCAGCGCAGATCATTCAGTTGAACGAAATTAAATCAGATGAACAGAAAATTATGTGAATTACCAATTCATCTTACTTTTCATATATTTGACATGAATGCGTTGTGACTGAGTGACTGAAGCCTCACCTGTAATGCTTTGTGAATAGTTCTATTAAAACTAATGCTGTCCTGTTGGTGAACTATAAACCCCTGCTGCTGCCTCTGTTGCACCTTGTTACCAGGTAACAACCTGCCCTTACCTGGAAATGACCCCACTGCATTAATAAATATTCCATCTGGAGCTACTTAAAATTCCAACGACTTTATTTAGGTATAAACGCTCCAGCTAACTTGAGCTCTGAATAAAAGAAACCGCCTTTGAAGCGCTGGGATTACCACTATCTGGATCTGTTAATACTCCAGGGGCATTATTTGATCCAGGTGAGAATGCTACACAAAGACCTGGTTGATGTGAGGCGAGCTGCTTGTGCAAAATCTAATCTCAGGTGTATTTATAGCCTGCGTGTGTGTTTAAGTCAAGGCTGAGGTGATGCTGTTAACCATTGGCTCAGCATTTTTCTACTACTTATCGCTCTATCTCACACATGCCTCCACTTTGCTCCTGAGCTGAGGACGCTGGCACGCCACTGCAATAAACTGCTTTTTTCTATGCAGATGAGTCATTGAGTATAGTCATATGAAATCATGATATTATTAAAAATGTTCATTTTAAACAGTTTGTTCGAGTTTACATAACACAAGATGTTTACATATATACATACATGGGTATTTTCTCAAAATAAACTCCACAAAGTTATTTATATATGATTAATGATAGCTTAGAACATTTTGACATACAATCACAGAAAGTTGTTTTTATCCACGAAAGTGAACTGGTCTGGTGAAAGATCTAGTTCAGGACTCACATAATACCCTGAGTTTGTTGTGTGTGTGTGTGCACGCTTTTTCCTCTGATGATGCACCATGTTGGTTTGGTTCTTCAGCAGTTTGCCTGCAGTCTGTTTGTTAACAGGCGCAAGGAGAGTTGGTGTAAGTGGACAGAGAGATTAGTGGACTTCTCAAAGACTTTGGCGCCGCAGTCCAGTCCACAATGTGTGCGCGTGCATGTGTATGTGTGCTAGGGGGTATTGTGGCGCTGAAAGGCCTGATGCGGAGACCGATGCAGGGCGGACAATATGGGCTTTGTATCTGCGGTCCCCGTGTCCTTGGTGTGTCTATAGTCTGACTAAAGTCTATTCAGGCCCCAGAATCACAAGAGGATGGTGGGGGAGGGATACCTGTGCTGAGCCTGGCTGGTGGAGCAAGAAGATTTGAGACCGTTGAGTTTTTACTATAAACTGACTGTGGATTCAGGCCTTCAACAGTTATTGCCTGCAGCTGAACTGTGTGTGAGAGGGTCATGCGTCAGTATTGTGTAACTCTCCGGTCCAAACTTGTGGTCTGGCGTGTTGTGCCTCATGATGTATTGGATCGATTATTCTGATTGGTGCAGGCACAATGAAAGACTGCATGTGTGAGGACACGGGTGAACCATCACAAAACACTCAATGTAGCTTCTCACAACCATCACGTGCACCGATCGCTGGGTATTGAAGATTCCAGTGACGCCTCAGGCGTGATGTAACTCATCTGGATTGTTGTTAAACCTTCATGCTAAAAGGCCTGGTGGTGGAAGATAACGCTCGAGAAAAAGTAACAAGGTGAGAGGAGGGCATAAATGAAAACAATGACTACTCTGCTGGGGACGAAATTAACGGCTATTCAGCGAGCTGAAGAGAAAGACTTTTAGGTGCTATTATTTACCAGCTACAGGACATCTCTCTATCTCTCTACAAATCTGTGTGACCTTGTTGTGTACTTCTTATTATGGATACAAGTAAAGTTGGTCTGGTCACTTTCGACCTTATAAAATGACCACAGGCGTCGTTTGCAAATCAAAGCAGTTGAACACTGTCTCACACTTTCCCCAACAACTAATTTGCAGTCGTTAGCCTCCACCCTGTACCCTTTACCTCAAGAGGCCTTCTGTCCTCCCCCGATGCCATGCATTCCGTATACATGCAGCCGCTGTGCTCATTAGCACCTGTGAACAGAAGCCTTGAACAAAAACACTCCGGCCCCTTTTCATGACCCAGCCCCCTTCCTCCTGGTTCCCCACGACCAGACTCTCTTTCCCGGGTGGGCCAGATGAGCATGTAGTGTTTTGGTCTGGAAAAGGACAGACCAAACTAGCATTTGGCTGTTTCAATGGAAATAATACTACATCCTCGATCGCCGACTTTAGCTTGGATTCGCTCCCTTGGTAAGCCTTAATTACCTTAGTATTTCCTCAGCCATTCGTTGCATGGTTGTGTCACGAACCTCAATTTTGTCAGTACTGGGGAAAACAACAGTAAGTAAGAAGGAGACATTATTTTTCTCTAGTGTGCAGCAACTGCTTCAACTGATCGAGTGGATATCATGTTTACATGAGCTTGCTGCTAAGAACCAACGGATTGGTGCTATTTAAAAAAAAAAAGATTGTACTGAAGACAATACAAGAACTAACAGCTGTTTCTTTGTGATCAATGTTAACACAACACTTTACTGATATGTGAAAGGACTTACTCTGTTTAACAGTGAAGGACCTTGTTGTGCGTTTTCAGTTGCAGCTTCAACTGCTGCTCAGGGTTTCCCTCCAATTTGTTGTCTGTTGTCCCTCTGAGGTGTGTGGCCTCCTAATTGTGCGACATCTCACACAAGTGTCATGTGTTACTTGTGTGGAAACTGACACCTGGATACAAAGCTCCCAGCCGTCCTTCCCCTTCCTGTTCATCTTCAAACATAAACAAAGCCCTTTGTGCAGGGGAACATTTCGGTCTATCCTGAATAATCCTTTCGTAGATGGTCGATTAAGACGTTTTTATGACCTTCGATGTTCTCTCTCTCTCCAGCGGTGTCCAACCTTGACGAGGAAAGCAAGTGGACAGTTCACTACACGGCTCCATGGCACCAGCAGGAGAACGTCTTCTTACCAGGCAGCAGGCCGCCTTGCGTAGAGGACCTCCACCGCCAGGCCAAAGTCAACCTCAAGTCTGCCCTGCGAGGTGAGGCTCATTCACAATGGACCTCTCATGAGCAATATACATAGACGTTGAATAGGTGACACAGTTACAGAAAAAAACCCAGCACCCTCCTGATTCCTCTCAGGCCCAGGCCCCATCCCATCATCAGCCAACAACACAGCAGTGTGAAATCCTCTGATGGCCGCTACCTTGTTGTCAAACAAACAAACACAGGCTTGTCAAGTCACAACAGTGGGACTTAATATTCTGACAACTTCCCACAGCAGGTGGGGATGATAGGAAATGCTGGCCCCTGGGAAAGCTGTGTTATTCACCTGTTTGTCAGATAAAGATTTGAGAGGTGTGTAAGTGTGTAAATGGATGTTAGTGTGTGTGTGTGTTTGTACACAGTTGGTGTTTAACAGTAAAGGGCTTGGATTGCTCGTGTGTCAGCAGATAAAAAAGCTTGTGATAAAGAGAAAGATAAAAAGGGAGGAGGTGGATGTAACCTGATTCTTATGGTGTGTAAAGGTTTAGTCACCTGCTCAGTCAGACACACACACACTGTTCTTTTTCACACCACTTCCTGCATTATTGATGTTGGTTGGTACGTAAACACACCAAACACCACCTGGGAAGTGGGCTTAACGCAGCCCCCTCTTTATCCTGTCTCCACCCCAGCATCCTGTCATCACCACCCAGCCCCAGGGGTCCTAACTGAAAGCCAACAGGTGTCCAATGGGAGCACCTGTCCTGTCTGTTTGGGTCCTGATGTGTGGAGCTTTTCAATTCCTCCTCCACTCCCAGGAAGTTGAGGGTGGAGATGACACTCCCAGATACGGCCCAGCCACAGGGAAATAAATGTTCTTATTTCTCAGTGATGACAGATTTTATTGAGCGTTATCTCTGACAGATATAATTCATCACTATAATGAGTCATACTTATGACAAACGTTCTAATCTAATTTATACTTTACACTCCAGCCCCACCCATTTCTCTCTGAGGATAAACAGTACAGATAAGGGATTGATATTATCATTTTGACGTTGTATCACAGTCAAATTACAGCCCCGGCTCTCGTGTGCGTGCAACAGGTCACTCAATCCAATGCCACCGGCATGACCACAACAAGGTACACGAGTCTACTTTCTGCTCTGCAAAGCAGAATAATCGATAACCAATCAGATGGCACCAACGCGGATCCTCTCTTTCTGCCTGTCTCACTGTCACATGGGTTTAAACTTGTGCTTTTGCAGGTGGACTGAGAGAGAATGTGCCACCAGCTTAAAAATAATATCTTATATCACTTTTGTTCTCCTCTGCCATTCTTTCTGCTCGCATCATTTAGCCCTCCCTCCAGTTCTGCCTGGCAACAAGCCGCTCTCCGCTCATCAGAGCTTATTTATCTTAACAACCCTCCCCAATCATGCAGCACCAATCATCTCAACATCTCCCGCCATCATCCTCATTATCGCCGCGCCTTTTTCCTAAATCCCTCTTCCACACCGCTGCCACATCAGCTCACGGTCACAGTTGCTACACTATGTTCACCAGCCCCCATAAGGACTCTAACTGACAGTGTTATACAGTGTTTCCCTCCTTAGAGATGGGCAGTAATTAGCTATGGAGATAGATGGGATGCGTAGTGAGGATGTTTGATGCACAAGTGCAATTCACTAAAACCGGTTTGAACGTAAACCCAGGATGAGAGATTAAAGGACAGTGGTTTTTATATTTGAACAAGGACTGTACATGCGACATAGTAAAGACTATAGATAGAGCTATAGTAAAAACTATACATAGTAAAGACAAGAGGACACAGATACATGGAAGTTATTGCAGTTCTCTTCCTTCTACAAGCTGCAGGCATCAGAAGATTTTGTAATTTTATATTTCTGATGTGATACTACTTGAATATAATTAGTGATTGCAGTACGGCAGAGGGATGCTTTATTAGACATGTTCTTTGAGGGTAACAAGGGAGACGATGTGCAAAATGGCCCCTGAGAGAAAGGGGGGGGGGGAGATAGTTCTGCCATCTGTGTGTGACAGGCTGAAACTGATACCCCCTCGTCTGGTTACTCACACACACGCTCACACATACATCACAGCCACAACTCAGTGGGTGGTGATGAGAAGAGGTGCGAGCAGATCTTGGCAGTGTCCAATAGCGACTATACTCACACACACATACGGAAGAGGTTTTTAGGGACTGTGGGGGGAAAAGCAAGTTCTGACTTTAACACAGTATTCTTAGATCAAAGCCATAATTCTGAGATCAAAGCTCGAATTCTGAGATCAAAGCCAGAATTCTGAGAGTAATCTGACTGTATTTTTATTCATATGCATTCCTGTCTGCTCTCAGTGATCCATAGATCATAGCAGCTCAGATCTTCGTTACTTCAACATGTTTTTTGTCCTGTCTCCAGAATGTGACAAGTTGAGGAAAGATGGATTCCGCAGCTCACAGTACTACTCTCAGGGGCCCATCTTTTCCGACCCACTTCAGTCCACCTGCAGCCTGCAGGATGACGAGGATGATGAAAATGACAAGAAGGTATTTGATGCACTGCATGCATACAAATTTCAACACAAATGAGTTCTTAAGACGTACACACAAATGTCCAGGTATTAGTCAGTGGTGCTACTGTTGCTGCACATGGAAACTCCTTGTGAATTAGACAGGAGCTGTCTGCTCTCTAGTGGTTAAATGGTGAACTTTTTTCTGAACCTCAGTCTTTTCACTGCTGCTTTATATGGTTGAGGCATATAATTGGCATCAGTGGAACAGTTAGTACTAGATCCAGACATGCGATGGACATTTTCCTGAAGTCTTCCAGAGGGGCTGTATGCCAGACCACAAATCAGTTGCTCTTGACAATCTCACAGTGATTATCAGACTTAAATCTACATGGTTTGAAGGTGGGCTAAACCTCTTCTCATTTTTCTCTCCCACATGCAAACATTCAGACGTGATAGACGTCCTGAAATAGTTGGGGGGTCTCCTTTGTCCCCTGGACCCCGTGGAAGCCACCCCCCATGTTTCACACTCGCCTCGATCTGTGACCTCCATAACATGTTGTTGTCTTTCTAAACTGTCGATTCCCATCTCTGGTTATCTATGTTTGTACTCCAGCCCCCACCTCTTGTATAGACACCAGCCAATCCTCATCCTCTCTGCTTTCCCTTCCCCTTTCTTTTCTTCCTCTTGTTTGTCCGCTTCCCCTCTCTCTCTCTCTGTCCCCCCATATCACTTCCTGTTGTCCTGAGGCCACTGAGCCTAACGTTGCCTGACAGCGGCTTCAAAAGAGGATACAGGGCTCCCAGTTGAGCCAAAATAATGCAAAATAATAAGCTGTACTCGCCATCGAATTCTGTATGACCGAGGGTTTTTCCCAACATCCCGCCCCCTGTGATGCCTTCCACTCATTTATCTATCTATCCATGCGTGGTCAGTATGAAAGCATTTACAATTCATCCTTTGTAGCCAGTCTGATGGTCTGGATTGTTGGGATGGAAGCAGGGACTGGATGCTGATGCTACATTTGGGAGCTGCAGGGAAGATCTCCTGAAACAGCAAACTCAAGGTCAAACTGATGAAGTTTGGGGGATGAAAATTGGAGGATTCAAACATTTTCCAGGATATTTTTGACTCTGATGGAGGTCGACAACTTCAACTTGACAGGCTTAAACTTACGTTTAACTGCTCATATTTTGGCTTTTAGGCTTCAGGGAAACATTGTTTTTTGTTTCTTCGCTGCAGTAAATTATACTGCAGAGTGTGTGTGTGTGTGAGAGAGCACAGTTAAACGCATGACTGAGCCTCTTGCTCACTTGCTTTTATCTCCAGCTGTGCCATTGGTTTACACTGATCTATGCCGTGTGAGTGTGTGTATAAAGTGTTTGTGTTTCCATTTGGCTTTGATTGATTGTGAAACATGTTTACAGCACAGTATGTTCCTAAAGGTCGCAGCAGTGTGGTACATTGAAGTGTGTTTGTGTGTCAATATATCCTCAACAATCTGTCAGGGATGGTCTTGGGCAATTAAGTTTTATAATATTTTATTCCACTTCACCTTTTCTTCCTATTCTTTTGACATTTCACTTTGACACTTGCTAATTATACATCAGCTCTGTGCTCTAATTGAATACAATACATTAATATGATCGGTCTTTGTTTTCCATTCCTAACGGATCATGTTTCATCTTTTCCACCACTGTCTCTTTTCTTTTCATGTCTCTTTGTTCTCTTCTGAATTTCCCTCTCCTCCTTCCATGTTGTCTAAATTACTTGTCACTTTAATTCTCCTCCTCTCTGTCTTCACTCTCTTTTAATTTCTCTCTCTCTCACTCTTGCCTGCCATCGATTTACATTTCATCTAATCCCATCTCCCTCTCTTTTGGTCCAGTCCACTGCTTCTTCGGCAGAGGACAGTAAATCCCAGCTCTCCATGAGGCCTCAGACGCCACAGGAAGCGGGTGAAGGGTTTGAAGTCGAGGGACAGGTGACATGGAACAAAGCTGCACCCCTCCCCACGCCGGAGGAGAAGATGAGGCTGGCAGCCCAGGCCGTGCCTACAGACATAGTTCCTATCAACGTCACAGGTATGTGTCCAAACTCATGCAACCATGTTGTCCATGTCCTAAGCATCCTAAGTCTGCATTAGGAGAGAACACATGTCCTGGTTCTCTAATTCCATACCGAAGAGAAATGTCAAACGACATTGAGTTTGATCTGGCCTCATCCATCCACGATGTAAAGTCTCTAACATTAACCATCCCACCAATCAGCCACCGCCAGTCACATATTTTGTTTTGCTTGTCGGAAGGGAATTTTCTGACCAATTTTGATTATCTGTAGAGATCCCCCCAAAAAGAAAAAACACTTTTGCAGAATATCAATGAAGTCATATCCAACAAAAACTATTTTTCATCCCTTTTTTTAAATGTTGTATTTTTATATTGTTGATTTTTTTTCCTTTCTAATGCTCAGTAATCCCCAGTAAGGCAGCAAAAATAGCAAAATTGTCAGACTGTACCTTCTATCAGCCCTCTGTGACTGAGTGGATATAGACAAATCAATTACTGTACCCAGTCATCCACAGATGGAAAAACTGTGTGTGTCAGTCATGGGTGTCTGCATCCTCTCCTGTACCTCTGCGTATTTACTCCCCCTCCACCGTGCTTCTGCTTCTGAGACTGGCCTTCACCGTGTGTGTGTGTGA
Source organism: Pseudorhombus dupliciocellatus (assembly GCA_016785235.1). Lineage (NCBI taxonomy): Eukaryota > Metazoa > Chordata > Actinopteri > Pleuronectiformes > Paralichthyidae > Pseudorhombus > Pseudorhombus dupliciocellatus. Next base: position 909,628 of record JAFBJW010000018.1, on the reverse strand, counting down.
CAGCTTATCTTAGGGTCAAGGCCTCTCATTGACTTTATGTCATATCACAGGCCGTTTGACAGATGCAAGCTCGTGCACAGCAGAACGTGCTGATGCAATTCCCATGTCTAACACCCAAATGTTTGTATAAACTGTAGATATAAAGCCTCTCATTCAGCTAGCTCTATTGTTTAATGCAATGCACGTGGGATTCTCTTATTTGACAGAGTCGCATCTGCCTTCTCGGTAAAATTGCCAAATGCCAAGACTCAAAGGTGTCAAGACCAATATAACCCTGATCCCATTGTCCTTCAGACACCAATCAGTTCTTAATGTGATACCTCTCCTTGTAAATCACTGTTTACTTCATCTGCCGTCACTTTCCATTACCGTGAAGAGAGTTAAAAAAAAAAAAAGGAACGGAAAGATCAGGGACCTTTCTGTCACTTTGAGGGGAAACACGTGATAGAACGTGATAGACACTATCTGCCCTCATATCAGTTTCTATTTCCCTAACGCCTCCAAGCAGTCCTTAGTGAGTCAGAGAGACGAAGGAAGAGCGGTTCATAGTGTGATTTTACTCTTCCTCCAGACCACTGGACAGAGTCAGAGGATATTGACAACAGTAATAGACCCTCTCTCATAGTTTAAGCTGTGTGTGAGTGCGTAAATATGTATATTCCTTATCACTCTGTCCTGTGCATGTGTGATAATGGCACGTTTCATCTGTGTATGTTTCCACTTCAGTTACTTGTCTTCAGGGTTGGAATTTGAACCATCAGCCACAAGAAAGTATTTTTTTTACAGGCCTTTGTAAAGAAACACTCTACAATCTCTTTCTGTTCTTAAAATGAAGGCTACAATCGGCACTTTGGCTGGTGGATTAAAATCATGGCTCAGTACACCCAAATAACGTATATTTTCTCACTTATCTCTTGCTATATCCTTGGCGGAGGTAGCAATCTGCATGGCTAAACACAACAGAATGTGAGAAGTGAGAAAATATTGCTCTTTATTTAGTTGAACTGAGCCTCCCAATTCCTGCCCTGTAGACTTTGCATGTTCCTCTCAAACGTAAACCCAACAAAAACCGAAACCCTCTGCATGTTGTTGACTTTATTCCCGCCGACTAACCGACTGCTGTTTGCCTGTGTGTCTGCCTGCCTTGCTCTCGCCCTCCCGGCTACCAGGGGCAGTGTTTGACCGACAGGCGAGCATCCGGCGCTCCCTCATTAACACTGACACCGTGTCCCGCCGGCCCAAGAAGGTCAAACGCAGAAAGACTATATCAGGGCTGCCTGACAACATCAACTTGGAGCTAGGTATGGATCTCTGTGGGGCTATGTGTCGCCCTCTACTGTCCACAGACCTGTAGCAACACTCTGAACCAGCATCCCTCCTTCTTCCATTACTTTCTTTTCCTTTCATCATCATAACTGGATGGCCACTGGACAGTGAGCTCACTCTGCAGCATTCTACTGAGAGAATTGCACATTCAAGGTCTCAGTGTTGGATCAGGGCCCTGCAGCTGTTCAGTATTTTCTCTCTTTCACTTATACACAAGGGTCCTCGTGTTGTCTCCTCCACCCTGTTTAACTGCATCTGAAGCCAGGAACAACTTGTGAAATCATTTTTCTGCACGTCTTGTTGGTTTTAGACGTGTTGGAAAATCAGGTCATATAGGACAAGTGCAGCATTTAGCATTCTTCACTATGCACTGTCGTAATCCTTTAGGTCAAACTTTGTGCTCTCTCATTTATGTGACTTGTATCTGTGCCTGTGACTTAATCCTGATGCCATATTGATAATCTCAGCATGTGCGTCTTACTCACTAACATACTGATCATGAAGCTATTGGCCCAGACGGCGAAAAGACCCCTCAACCCCCTCTGTCACTTTCTGAACTCTGAACATGGAACAAATGAAGGGTAAATCACATACTTGTCCAGGGGGGTCCCCTTAGTGTCTTTGCTGTGCTTGGTGTTAAAAGACTACTAAGCTCACTAAGCTGACACTGCGCTGGCGGCACCGCGTGGCCGATGTTTATTTACAAGTCTCAGAGCTGTAGGATGACAGCGGTATTTACGGAGAATGTAATTTCTTTCCTCCGCGATTAGATCAACCGATAGAGGAAGGAGCTTTAAAGTCTGGTTAGTGCCCAGCTGACGACAGCGCCTGAATGTCATGATTACTGGGCCGGGGTAATTGCCCCAGTGCTTCATCCATCCCTCCCTCCCTCCCCTCTGCTCTAGTGCTGCCTGCGAAGTAGACCTGCAGCTTAATCTATCGCAGCAGCAGCAGCAGCCAAGCTGTCACTCCAGCTTTTAGCACAGGAGGAACAGCAGAGTGGATGTGTGGTTTAGGGAGAGCGAGAGAGAAAGAGCGAAGAAAGGACGCAGGAGTGTGAATGTTTTTTTGGGGGGGACATGAGCATCAACAGGACAGTCGCCACAGATGGGAAACACACTACACATCTTTTTCCGTTTTACAGCTCATTCTTCAAATTGTTTGTTTAATAGCTGGTATGTTCAGGATCTGTGTCTCTGATCGTAATGTGCATTTCTATTTATTATCCTTGCATTTGCATAGTCTGTATGTCCTGTCGTCTGCGCTGTGTTTGCATGCACCTGTGTGTGTGTAGTTCTGTGTCCAATGTACTGCATGTTGTTTATTGGCTGAATCATACTTAACCAGATGCCTGGACCCCGGGAGACACATTTTTCTATCGGATTGAGCCAGACCAAGAATAGGAGGAGGAAGGGTAGCAGGGAGTCTTTCTCTTCTCTCTGTCTCCTCTCATATCCTTTTCTCCTTAATGAAGAAGACCAGAAGTTATTAACACGCAGGACAGGGTTGCAGCAAATCAAATTAATTAGTCTGCCTGTGACCAGTTTGTCAAACAGTCAGGTCAGGGAGGCTAAAGAGGTTAGAGAGGAGAGGAGAAGGGCAGAGGAGCAAGAACTATAAACAGGAGATGTTTTGATCAATCACACATTTTGTTTTCTATCTTTTTGTTGACAGCAGGAAAAGGACGTGGTGGAGAACTCCGGCCACATTCCATGTTCATCCCAGGACAGTACTCCACTTTGGGCCGAGTTAGGAGCGTGAACTCAACACTCTCACGCTCAGTCACCAGAGACTCAAGCTGCCAAACAGAAGAAATCAAAATCGTGCCCCCGTCCATGAGAAGAATTCGGGCTCAGAGAGGACAGGGAATTGCTGCTCAGATGGCCGGCATTTCGACTTCCTCCTCCACCGGAAGTATATCCATCTCCAGCAGCGACAGCTCCGGGGTCGTGATGCTGCCGCATCAGTTTAACGGAGACCTCTCCCGTTTCCACAGTCTGCCTCGACCGGGCGCCAGGGTGTCCCTCAGCGCTGATCCCATCTACAGCAGCACCCCCATCAAGTCAGAGGAGCAAACGCCCCAGAGGCAGATTGGAAAGCTTCAGGTTGATGAAACAGTGGTGCACATGAGAAATGCCCCGAGGACGGGAACTCTGCCAAGGCCCAAGTCTCAGGAAGTGAGGCGGACACAGTCCAGTGAGTGGGGTGGGGGTCCGGCGTGTGTGGTTTCCCCTCATGCCGCCTACTCCACCTCAGTCATCCCCAATGCCACCCTGTCAAGCTCCACTGAGGTCATGACGCTCAACACCTCTGGTCTGCTCCACAGCTCCACCTGCCCGGCACTGGCCACATCCACCCCCACTCATGCTCCACCGGGCGGCGGACCGGTTGTTGCTCCGCCCGCTAGCGAGTCAGGGCACTCAGACAGCAGCATACACAGCCACAGCACTTTGGCTCCCACACCTCCATCCTGTCTGCCGGAGGAGCAGTGGATATACGACACGCCAGAAAACGTGGTGGTCCCTCACCGCACTCTCACCTCCAGCTGCTCCACCCCCATCAACCAGCTGTACAACAGCCTGGAACACTCCTCCAGGACCACTACTGATTCCAGCTCCCTATATTCCCAGGACAACGACGGATACTTCACCTCGATGCACATGGACTCCGGCCTGCGCTCTCGCAGCCATGGCAGTGGGCATGGCGCAGCAGCTGGCCGGGCCACCAGGCACAGCATGTACGAGTGCCGGGAGTTGGCCAATCAGGAGGACTCTGGAAGCCTGTACAGCGACCGCTCTCTGTCCCGCAGCATTTCCCTTCGCAAGGCTAAGAAGCCGCCCTTACCCCCGACTCGCACAGACTCTCTGAGACGAAAGCCTGGTGTGAAAAAGCCCCTCGGAGGAGTGAGTGCCGTAAGTGGTGCTAACGAAGCAAATAGCGCCATGCTTAACGAGACTCTAATTGCCAGTTTGCAGCAGAGCCTACAGATGGGGCTCAGGGGAGGGAAAGGAAAGGGCGCCTCACCATCTTCCCCCTCTCACAGCCCCAGCAGTGACTACGACGACCCCTGGGTGCTGCGGCCACGCAGTCAGAGCAGCGTCAGCGCAGGAAGCTCTGCAGCATCCCTTGTGGCGAACGCAAACTGCGGCGGCGTGTCTAACGTCTACTCGCTGTGTCACGTAACGCCCGCTCACAGCGACACCAGCAGCTTGCGGTCCGACTACGCCGATTCCTGGGGTTACTACATGGACTACCCTCGTAGCAATGGAGACCAGAGGGCACAGACCCCTCCAGCCCCGGACACCGTGACAGCTGTCACTCAAATGGGGGAAATACAAAACGGAGGTGAGATTCACAGAAACAGCCAGGTGCCAGGAGCTCCAGGGCAAGAGGGAGGGGTGGCGGTGAAGCCCAAAGCATCGACTTCCTCTCCGGACAGGGTGCACAGACTGACTTCCCCATCCAGCGGATACTCCAGCCAATCCAACACGCCCACGGCTGGAACCCCAGTGCCGTCATTCATCAGGTCCATGTCCCCCTCCAGCCGGCCCAAACCCAAAGTGCCTGAGAGGAAGTCCTCACTGCTCTCCTCTGTGTCCATGTCCTCCTCTTCTACCTCCCTCTCATCCAACACCTCAGACTCGCTGAAGAGCTGGGGGCCTCCAGCACCGCCTCCACCGCTCCCTCTCTCCTCCTCAGCTCCCACCACCCCTCTCAGCCCACCTCCACCTTTCCCAGCCCCTCTCCCGCCAAGTTCCAGCGCATGTCCCCCCACTCCTCCGCCAGCTCCCCCCTTGCCAACCACTCCACAGGGAAATTCTCTGATCCCACCTCCTGCTTGCTCCACCTCCCCAGAATTCCCTCCTCCCCCATCCCCTGAAACACTAATTCACCCAAGTTTGTCCTTCAATGGAAGCTTCAGTCCTCCCCCACCTCCTCCTCCAATGCCCTCCTGTGGACCCCCTCCACCTCCTCCACTTCCTACTTTTTCTCCACCTTCCTCCTACCCATTTGTTGTGAAGGCAGTGAAGGATGCTCCCAAACCAGCTATTTCCAGCAGCCCCACAAAGAGCGCAAAGCCCCTGATTACCCCGTTTGCACTACAGAGCGTTCAGCTCCGCTCAATCAAGCGGCAAGAGAAGGAAATTAATGGCAAATCAGACCACACCCCAGCTCAGGAAACTGGGGTGGACCTCCCTCGTAGCCTGCAGACCCTGAAGAAATCTCACTCCCAGGAGTGTCCCGCTGTGATACCCGTGTTTACCAGCTCTGCAGAGGATGATTCCCGTAATTCCTCACCGTCACCTGTGTCAAAGCTCTTGGAAGAGTTAACATTAAACTGCAAGGAGAAGGAGACGCCACACAGTGCTGTCTTAAATGGAAAAGCTGAGGATCAGAGTCACTGTCTGTCAAACGGAAAAGACACAGATGAAGGGCAGAACTCGCTGCCAAGCCCCACAGAGAGTTCCCAAAGCTCACCTGTCAAACAGAAGCCCCCAGCCCTCTCCAAGAAACCCAAACTGTCTTTTCTCCCACCGTTTAGCTCCCAGCTGATCAATGAACAGGCTCCAGCTCAGTGTGAGGATCCAAGCAGCCTGTCCCAAACAGAGGACCAAGTAGATTCTCCACAAAGACAGACAAAGAAGGAAGATAGAGAGCGGGAGCAACAGGAGGAGGGGGAGATTTCAGAAATCTCTGAATCGTTAGCAGAGAGTGGTGAAGCATCCACAGAAATCCAGGACAAGTACGAAGTCTCTCTTCCTGCAAGCCTGGAGATGAGTCTGGACAATGGTCTGTGCCCCAACGGAGAGGCCCACGAGGAGGACGGGGATGGAGCAAGCAGCACGACCGGATCCATCAGCTCCAAGGAGGATGAGTCAGGTTAGTTATTGTTCTTTTTCAACAAATGTAAAGTTGCAAAGTTGTGGGGATTCTGGGACGAGTAAAGACTAGTTTTAGGTGGCGTCACTCAGAAAAATTGTTTACTGATGAATTAGACCATCCTCTCGCTGATGCTGCTGCCTGCGGCCAGCTCCCAGAGCAGCCGTGAAATTCGTTTTGAGCCCCAAAGCAAAAGAAGCTGAACTTGAAACCACGCGCTTTTAAAAGGTTTGAAAACTGTGAAAATAGCTCAGGAGAGGCGGCTTATCACTGGGACAGCAGAGCCGCAGCTCGGATTCATCCTCTCTTACTCACTGTCTTCCCCTCATCCTTTTCATATTTTATATGCAGACATCTCTAGTGGCTACTGTCCCCTCATTTTTCCCCTGCAATGTGTTTCCCACTCACACACCTCAGCCTCTCCCTGGCTCATGTCTGCTCTCCATCCTCATTTCAAAATATCAATTTTTGCCTCTGTGCCTCTTCCCCTCTTCTTTTCCGTTAAATCTTTTTTCCTCGGCCCGTCCCGCTCCCTTCTTTCTCTGAGGTAAGCAAGTGAGCGAGGGAGGGAGGGGTGGGCGAGTGTCCCGGGGGGATGCTTGTCGTTGTTGGTGGGAGCAGGGGGGGAGGGGCTCCATCATATCAGAGGGGAGGGGAACAGATCTGGTTAGGGGATGGAGGGGAGGATGGGGGGGGGTGTAGAGAGCGACTGCCTGCAGCGGCTCAGGCAGCAGAAGCGCAGACGTGAGCGCGGAGGTTGGAGGGAGGCGGAGGAGGAGGAGAAAGAGGAGGCTGAACTAGAGGAAAAGAAAGGAAAGAGGCAATCTAGTGACAGGATGAGAATGTAAGGGGACAGTCCAGCACCTCCCTGGTAGCACTTCAGATCTCTTCCCCTGCCAGGTTAATGCGACGGGACGGTGGATTCATCAGCATGTGCGACCTGTGTGCGTAACTTGTGTGTTTCTCTGTGTCAGGTGAGGTGTTCGAATCCAGCACGGCTGAATCGTCTCCGGCCCCGTCCACCAACGGGGTACCTCAGGAGAACATGGTGACCCCCACTCCCAACCGGCCCAGAACCACAGAGGACCTCTTTGCCGCCATTCACAGGTACCAGCATGCACTCCTGTCTTTAATTTTACACCTCCTGTCACTTCATCACTTACTCCCACTTCTCTGCTCCTCACTCACTACAACTCCTGATACATTATTTATTCCACGGAGCTGGTGTATTTTCCCTCTAGTGCTCTTTCATTCCAGTTTCTTTATTTGTTTGTTTCTCTCCCCCCCCCCCCCCCCTTCTTTTTCTCATCTCCCCCTTCCCCATAAACTACGCTGTATCACCCTGAACTCCACCACCACCCCTCTCTCACCTCTCAACCCATCATTTCTCTTCTTCCATCTCAATTCCCTTCCTCACCTCCTGCTCTTCTTGCCCTCCACCTCTAAGTCATAACTTTACCCAGCGCTGTCCCATCTGCGATAGCACACATCTGTCAAATGGCTGCTCTCTGGGGTCTCTCAGCCTCGGAGAAGGGAGTCTCTCTCTGAAGCCACATAGACGCAACAATTTAGGTCACGATACGAGCCAGTAGTCGAGCGTTTATCGAGACATCTGTGTTGGTGAAGTCACATCATCGTTGCTCATTCTCGGCAGGAGAACGCTGTTGCTTCATCCATTATTTAACTGCTCAACACCCTGTGGTCCTAATCTAGGTTAGAGGCCACTGGAGAGCCCGCCTTGTGTCTTTTTCTCTCTCTTTCTGTCTTTGTTTTCCTGCGCCGCGGTATCCTGACATACATTGCATACGTGCCCCTTTTGCTTCAAAGGGAACATGCGCATAAATTTCTCATGCAGCCCGCCAGTTTGTGTTTCACGGTCACGTGCAGCGGCAGCAGCAGCAGTGGTCGGGAGTTCGTCTGAGCGTCACAGGATTTCATTTCTGAGGATTTTGTTTCTGCGGACACCAGATTGATGTGTGTATTTATGGCGCCCGTGTCATGTGTGCAGTTGTGATTTACGGTGTTATTGGATGTGCACATTGTGAGTGCACATGTGGAAAGCTCCCTGGCAAGTTGTTTGTTTACCACAGGCTCTGCTGCACTCACTCACATCTTTCTGAGGGAAGTGATGGATTCTTGTGGTGTTGTTGATGATGTCGAGAAATAACAAGCTGTAGTTTTGACATGTCCGACATTTTGAGATAATGATGATCAAGTAGCATTTCTAATTCATGGTGGTGCAGTGTTTAGAACTGCCGCCTCACAGTAAAAAGGTTAGGTAGACTGTGGCGACCTGACCAGGGTGTACCGACTTCTATATATCAGCTTGGATTAGCTCCAGCTACACCATGACCCCCAAATGGATTACTATAGATAATGGATGCATTTTATTTTATTTTATGAAAACCATTGATATGCTGCTCTTTAGATCCTGCCGACCTTCCCTACAGATAATATCTAATTGATCCTTTTCCCTCTAATCCTTCCCCTCTCTGACGTGGCCTCTCTCTCTCGCCTCCCTTCTCCCATGTCTCCCTCTCTCAATCCTCTTCTCTGCGGGAAAACAGAAAATGATGAAAACCTTGAATGAAATACTACTATAGTAAACCAAATGTATCTCACAGCCCTCACAGTTCGATCCAGTGCTCAGAGTGGTGTCTCATCCTGCAGCATGTAGTTTGCCCTGGGAGCAGAGATTAGCCTTCTGTTTGTTCTTGTTTATATTGCGGGTCTTTGTGTGACTTCAGTGTGGAGCCTCGGTCGAGTGAATTCAGGTGTGTGAGACGCCTCGTGTAAGCGTGTGTCTTATGTAATGCTGGTGGGCTAATGTGGCGAGGAGGCTCACGGGGTGGGGGGGGATTTAGGGCACGGGAAAAACACATTTTGCAGCCTCAACCAGGAGACAGACTCAAACTCACACAAATCATTTGTATCCTTCAGCTCTCGCTCTGGTTTGACCTTCTGCAGGTTATGTGTCCTCTACGGGGGAACTTCTTCCTGTAGATCTAATCTGAGGATTAAGGGTTTTGTCTCGTTGCACCCTTCACTTCTTTTTTTTACGTCCTGCATCAAAACTCTCCTGTATCATGCAATCTTTATTTTCTTTTTTTTTTTAATCATTTCTACCTCCGCTTCCCTGGACTTGCAGTGGGTGGGTGCCTGTCTGGAGATATGCAAAGGGGCATGTAGCCCCTTCCCTTTAATTAGCAAGCCTTGTTTCTGCCATGCTACCATTGGATTATATACAGTAATCCCACAGGGTAACCCCCTGTACCACAGATTAATAAAGATGTTTCCCTGCTACCCCTAATCCCCCCCCCCACATTCATTCAGCCAGTTGCAGCTTTATTTCTCTGCCGTGGCGCAGGACTTATATAGACAGTGTAGGCTGAGTGGTGCAGTCAAATACTCTGATACCCCATGCTGCGAGGAGGCTGAATTGTCGTTGCGTGATTAAAGCTGCTTTGGGCACTTCTCCCAGTTTGCGTTTTTGATTAATTTCATCGTGCCGCCTCTGAGCTTTTCCGTTGCAGCGTCTGCAGCTTCTCTTGTTTAAAAAAATCATTGGATAAGAGAAATGTGTAATTTCTTCCCGTTGTTTTTCTTTCCTGAGCATCCACGCTGCTCGCGCCTCCTTAACATTTGACGTTTTGGGGGATTTCTGCTGTTATGTGTGATGGCTGGGGGCAGAGCCGACATATGGCAAATTTAGGACAAAGATTTGAGGCGTGTGGGACGAGTATTTTAAGTGCAGTTTTTTTTAAAGCTCAAACAACACAGACGCAGTCACAAGGCTGGACCAAGGATAAAATCTGTGATGATGTGCCCATCAGCGATTTTACTCTTTACAAAGAATGAACCTCTTTTTCTATTCATCAACTGCAGAAGCACTTATTAATCTGTCCACCTCTTTCCCTAGGTCAAAGCGCAAGGTCCTGGGTCGCAAGGAGTCCGAGGAGTCCCAAGCTGGAACCCAGTCCCAGTCTCCACCCGCCACCCCTACAGCCACGTCCCCGGGGGGCGCGTCGCCCTCGTCCCGCCAGACGGGCTCTATCCAACGCAACCTTCGGAAGTCGTCCACCAGCAGTGACACTTTCAAGGCCCTCCTCCTCAAGAAGGGCAGCCGCTCAGAGAACAGCTTCAGGATGTCTGCTACTGAGATGCTCCGCTCCACCGACCCTCGCTTCCAGCGAACGCGGTCGGAGTCGGCGTTGGACCCCCCTGCCGCTTCGCCCTCCTCCCCGACAGCGCCGCATAGCCCATGCGCCTCCCCCGGCCGCGGCAAACGGGCAGCGGACGAGTGGAACCGCTACGAGGCCCTGGCGCTGTCCTCGCCGACGTCACCGCCCTTCCCAATGAGCGGCTTCAAGTACGGGCGCTCTCGCACGCCACCCTCGGCCGCCAGCAGCAAGTACAACGCCCGCTGCCGAATCCTCAGCAGCCCAATGACAGTCATCTGCGAGCGCGAGGGGGAGTTGGCCGAGAGCGAGTACGGAGACACGACAGAAACCCTGTCTGGGCCGCTGGTCCAGACACTCCCGGCGCTCAAAGGCTCCAACGGCACTTTATCTGACGAGAGCAGGAGTTAAAGAGCGAGGGCCGCCCGTCGATTCAGGGAACTGAACCCATTGTAACCAGGTAGGGGGCGGGGCGTGAGCCAGTAGGAGGCCCTCTAGACACACGCTCCTTAGCCCCACCTCCTCGACACAGCCTACGGGGGAGTGGACACGTCGGGTCCTGGTGCCGGAGGACCGAGGTCGCCCCATCTGCCCGAGCTGAACTTAGTCTGAAGTGGAGAAGTGGTCGTGCTGCAGCTTTTCAATTCTCCCATGATCCTCTCCTTCGTTTGGTTACTCACCCTTTGTGTTGAAAGAATAGTGTTTCTTTGACGCCTGGTGTTCTTGGTTTGTTTTCTATCTGTTCTGCTGTTTTTACATTTTCACTTTACCCTGCCCATAACACAACAAGCCGTTTCTTTGAAGGACGAGGTTCAGGTGAATGGAAGGAACCGAAAAGTCACAAGTCATTTGCGTAACTTTGCTGCTGTGGTGCTACATAGCTAGGCAGTTGGAAAGTGTGGAATGTAAAAGGCGTGCTGGGAGCTCGCCTCGTAGTTTTTCTCTGCTCCTGCTTCTCTCTCCCGTTGGCTCTAGAAAGTGTCGGAGAGCGCCACGGCAGGGCGGATGTTGGCGTCGAGCACGAGAACGTGTGGTACAACGGATGGCTCCACGGTCAAACTTCGGTCGCAGTTAGCAGCAGGTTTTTTTTTTTGTTTTACTTCGTGCTCTCACGGTTCAGTGGTTTCGTTTGCAGAGCTGGAGTGTTTACAAAAACAAAAACGGTCCAGAGAAAGTGTAGAGGGCTCACTGCTGCCCCCTAATGAGAGGGAGCGGAGGTGGAGGTCAAAGGCTCAACCAAAAAACAGCAGATTTACTCTATGAAATGGCTCATAAATCCTCTATCGATTAACTTTTAGTTTGTAGGTTTTGCACTGTGCATAGGTCTTCTCTTTGTTTGTGACTTCAAAAGTATGTTTTAAAAAGATTGTTTTAATAAAAACAAGTGATGTCAAGACTTGAGTTCGAGTTAAGAATCAATCTATTAATGTCAAAAGCTAGAAAGGACGGTGGTGCGGGTCTCTGATTGCGTTGGTAACCAAAGAGCTGAGGCTGTTAATCTGGACGTGAACACAATCTGAGAGTGTGTTGGCTCATTTTGCAAAACACACGCACACACACATACACACACACAGCCCTGCCACTGACCTTAAATGATTTCTAAAATGCTTCTCGGCTCAGTCTGTCCCCCCTGCAGTTCTCACCTATTCCTGTGTACGTACCTAGAGAGGAATTCTCCGCAGCATTTTCATTTTTAGAGCCCTGTGTTTGTTGGACGGGAGTGGTTTCCTATTTGTAGGTTATTTATTTTCTCAGAGCAGGGTTGCAGTAAACCAGTCGACGGTCAGACAGCGTGGGGACGCAGGGACACGTTTACTCCGCTGATCCCACCAGACCAGGTGCTTTTTAGAAAAAAAAAAAAATGCAATAATGTCAATATTTATGCTCGAGCCTTCTTACTGCCCTTCATCTGTCATGCTAACCCCTCGCTGGTGCTCACAGCTGAGTAAATGTGTCTCCATGGAGACGTAAACCGAGGTGACAGGCGCGAGACTTCATAGCTTCCTAACAGCCGCAGCCCCCCGTGGTTTAATCACCTGTGACCAAGTGTGTGCCCCCCCCCCCCGTCGCTCCCGAGCTCCTGCCTGTTCCCATGATGGAGCACTTGGGTGGGGGGGGGGGCATACTTGTCTCATGTCAGGACACGTCTCAATCGCACGGAGCTCGTGGAGGGAGGAAGATGAGGCTGTGGCGTAGTGAAGCCGGGGCGGGCTGCTCATCTTGTGTATGTCTGTGTAATGAGAAAAATAAAAAGACAAAAAAAGCAAGGTGATATTTAAAGAGCCGGTGTCTGTGTCATTTCTCTCCCTGTGGATGATTCACAGGCATCTGCCAGACCCAACGCCCCAAATCACTGCCTCATCGGTTATCGCCATGGCACCTGCACTCGTCCGTCACGTGGAAAACTCCAGAGGCCATCATTCACCCCCCTCCTCCCCCCCGCGGGGTCATCACTTATGTCTCCTTCTGGACTTCCCATTAGCACGCACGCTGAATCACAGGCAGGGCCCATAATAGACCTCAGTCGAAGAGTGTCTCTCCTGCGTCCTATCGACATTCCCAGTAGGTCCCCCAGCCGCCGTTTCGTCACCTCGGCACGGAGAGACGCAGCGACGGCCTCTTTAGTATGTTCAATGAAGTCTCTCCGCTTCTGTTGTTGAGCAGAGTCAGCGGGACGAACGCGGTGTCCATCTGGCTCCGGGACAGAAATCAATACCAGCTCCTCCCAGCCTTAATCACACTATTGACACCTCCAGTCATCCAAAGCACACGTTCCGTCCCCAGACGAGACGCAGATGTATGGCCCGGACATGACACACCCACACGGAAAAACTAAGCTGATGTGTCTTTATCTCATTTGAACCGTTTCAAACCAAACTCAGCAGACCACAGACCTGCAGTGGGTCCGTTAACTGTTTCTCGGAGGAACTGATGAAATAAAACCACCCCATAATGTTAAGTTGAGGGAAATAAATTCCTGATTCTGCTCGGGACCACAGACCACATCCTCCCACCAGACTGGGTGATGATCTGTCCCCATGGCCCAGGGTTGTGGTGAATCTCTTCAAACTCTGGATTTGATCTTAAATGTCATAATTTTGCCTTTGAAACTAATCCCTATCTGTTTTTCCCACATGTTCTGTTCGTCCGTATATTAGGAGAAATGGAAGCAATCGCCTGACAGCAGCAGCTGGAGTTGTCTCGGCGGCGTTTCTGCAGCCTGTCCTCCTGAAGAAGGTGAATTAAATGAAAGCACACTGACTGTGATGTTTGGAGTAAAACTCTGTTTATATGTTTCCTCTCTGCAGCAGCTTCACCTCACAGAGCAGAGCCGCTGAGACCAATCTGGCTGCTGAACAACAGACGCAGGTGGAGAGCGCCTGTGTGTGTGTAGGATTAAAACAAGATACCACTTCTGCTGAGAGCCTGAACATGATATTGGGAGCAATTCTGCCACAAATAAAGCGAGTGACTCAGCAGACGCGGACCTGGCCTGGAGGAGGAGGTGAGAGAGGACGGAGGGTGGAGCGAGCTGTGGCAAGGATTTCATACGACTGATGAAAAGGTCACAATCAGCAGAGCGTGGAGGACGGTCGCATCTGTGTCCGCGGCGCTGTCCAAAAGACACGATCACGACGAAGACGCGAGAAATAATCAGGAATCAATTTGAGAAGCGTTTTATTTATTATTGATTATACAAAAAAGTTATATTTCCCAGGAATCAGTGTTCCATTAACATCCGTTAGTCCCTTATTTAAGATTCAAAACGTGTGAATACTCATAGAATGTATGAAAAAGGTCAAGTCATGTTTAAGGCACATAGATGATAAATCAGAGGTATTGTAAACGCATGATGTCAGAACTTAAGGTTGATGGCGACTCTTCGTTTTGCTTTTATCAACCACATTAAGAAATGTCTCTATTGCAAATGTTTGGCATCATTTCTCCAGTACACGTGACCGGACATTTAATTTTCTCTTGCGTTATTAGCTCGTGCTGACGTGCTCACCAAATCCAGCAGGTTGATGTTTGATGTCAGTAAATGGGTGAAAGAAGGTCGTCCTCCTAACTAGAGGGTCGGTGGTTCGAGTCCCTTCTGTTTAGTGGCAAGATCCTGAATCCCAATGTGTTTTTTTCTTTGTGCAAATTTCGTTTGTATTCTCTGGCTTTGCTGAGCTGTGGAGACGCAGAGGAAGTTTTAAATTGATTTGTCAAACTCAGACGCTCAGCCTCATACTTTGTCATCTGCTGTGTTGACATGAGGAATGTTCTCTGTGGCAGGGGCCGACAGAAGGAACACTTCCATGCATTTGTAATGTGTTCCCTTCTTGGTATCGTGAGGGATGACTGTTTCACATCAGCTGCTGCTGCTCTGTTTCCATATCATTCTGAGCAGATGTTTAAAAATGTACGTGTTGTTTTTGAATCGATGTGCGTAAACAAATCCATCCAGAAGAGGGAAACGTCTTCTGACTACTTGGCTCCCTCTGCTGGAGATGTGACCTCACTGCAGCCTCTTGCTCCCCGAGATGTTGAAGGTGACTGGGTGAAGAATTCAGTAACTTCAGAGTATTCAGATGTAAACTGATGCAACTTATAGAGTACATGACCTTTCAATCTTAATTCATCATAATAAGAGCTGTGGTAAATCTATCAAGTGCTGTGAGATGATCATAGAATAATCTGCTGCCGTGGGTTTGATGCTGCGTGACCTTTGAGCCTCTCTAGTGCTGCTCCTCCTTCTTCAGGACCCAGACCTCGTTCCTGCGGTTGGTCAGTTTGAAGGGGGCGTCGTACCCGACCGTGTAGTACGGCTTGTCCACGTACGGGACGCCGTCCCTCTGCAGGCTCTCTATAAGTTTCAGGAGCTCTTCTCTCTTCATGTTCTCGTTGGAGAAGCCGCCGTACGTCCTGCAGGGGGCGGCCGGGCGGAGTTATCTTATCGACCGATGATGAGCTGGGGCATTTGGCTTTGAAACTCGGGAGGATTTGTTTTTACGTTACCTGACATAAGCAGTGAACTCCTCCCTGTGCTCCACAAACACCTCCGGGTCGCTCGGCGCTGGCGGGTTCTCCTGATGCTCCTCCGGCACGTAGAAGGACACGGTGAACTGAGACTCGCAGGCGGGGCCGGCCCCTGGGTCGACGCGGCACGTCACCGGGGCCGTCATCTCCACTTTGACCCCTGAGGTTAAAAACAGACGGCGATATCTGTGATTTGATGTCGAGGGAATTTGGGATCTGACTGTGTGAACTGCAGAGTCACCAGTCAACTACACAAACAATACATGTCCTCATAAATAACACTGGTGTAAAAGTGCTGAGTCAGAGGCAGTGGCTCTGTAACAAAGTGCTGAGAGAGAACTACAGTGAACTTTCTCCAACATTGATTCATCCCTTTCTCTCCTCAAACAGCATTCCCCTTATATATATACAAGCAGACAAATCAGTGTGTGGAGGTTTGTATCCACTAATATTGGTGATTAGGTAATAGTCGGGACTCACTGTTGGTGTTGTTGCCCTGGATGTATTTGAACAGTCTGCGGAAGCCATCTTTCATGGCCGCGTCCAGATTCATCCCGCTCAACGTGGTGCTCACCCACTTGGTGGCATGGTACGTGCGGATCTCATAGTCTTGCGCCTGCGCACACACACACACACACCAGGATTATGAACTGCACTGACCCTGCAGATTTATTTATTCCTGTTTTTTTTGTTTGTTTGTTTTTTTTTACAGTGTTGCGGTTTGAACGTGATCGATGACACCAGAAACAGTGAGTCAGTAGAATTTAGAAAAGGTCACACATATCGATCGCTTAATTTTCACACAGTCATGAAAACAACAGTGATCGTTACTCTCTCGATGTTTTCATACACTCTTCTGGATGGTTTGGAGTGAAGCAAAGTTACTGCGACTATATACTTGAGAGTTTAAAGTATTTGTGTATAGTATCGTCTTTTTAATATAGGTCCAATAGGTCCAAAACTAATTTCTGGACCTATTGGTGAAGCCTGTGTACAGTATTTACATCCATAATTATTACAAAGTCACATTATGATTTCTTTACAGTTTTTCAGGCTTCATGAGGTTCTGTTTTGTTTTGTTTTTTTACGACAAACACTGTGATCAGTGATCGTTACCGTTTGTCCCTCCGCCGCGGTGTATTTTGGGTTTTGTAGTCCGGTGGAGAACAGAGCTTGTCCCACAGCTTTCAGCATCTTCACTCTGTGTGTGTGTGTGAGGGGGCACACGAGAGGCAACACCTGCAGCATCACATGACACAGGTTGTTCAACAGCTCGTCATGTTCTCTGCTCAACACTTAGAATCCAGACACGTCATCTTTCAACAAACCGCTCACCACATTTATCTACACACACACGCGCGCGCGCCTGGAGGTTTTTTAAATATTAGATTTGTCACAGAAACCGTAAATTACCTGAGAACTCGCGCGGTTGATCTGATCTAAGGGAGGCGCGCGTTCGATGTTTTCATAACACTGCTTCCGGTTACTCAGCGCTGAGCCCCGATTGGCTGACGAGTCTGATTTTCAAAATAAGAGCTGTAGTAGTGGATCGTTATGACACCGGTTACGAAATTGAAGAAATTAGGTTGTGATCAAGTTTTAGTGAGTTTGAGCTCATCGTCACTGGTGTAACAGCGTTTAATGTTGGATTATGTGTATTTTATATTTTGAAGTTATTTGCTTTCTCTTTTATTCAACCTGCTTAGCATTTTATACTAACAACATTAATAATTTATTATTACTATGAGTACAGTATAGAACCTAATTGTTTAAAGAACTTATACATTAAATTCATAATACATCATAATAGCATTCAACATTTATTAGAAAATACTTTTATACATTTTTAGAAAAAAAAAACCCTAAATGACACTTTGGTAAACAAAGGAGCTCTGAAGATAAATGTAATCTAAATTTTGAACCTTACTTTAAAAAAGGGTCTGGTGATGTGTGTGCTACCACGCAAACCCTCTAGTTTTGAATTATGCTCTTTCTTGAATAAATACATGTTTTCAGTCTCTTCTTCTGGGATGAGCTTCTCCCATTTATTTACTATACTATTATTTACATCAAATGGTCGGTAGCTAATTTTACAAGAAATCAAAAATTTTGCAGGATTTAAGAAAACAACACAGTCCAGGCAAAATCATAACAAAGAGCCAGAGAAACAACCTAAATATCAAGACACTTCCAGGTTTTTAAACACACACACACACACACACTCGATGACAGATCATGTTTGAAAGGAAGAACAGCTGCTACATCTGCAGTCAGTGATTGAGAACACAATAAATGTGTTTGTTGTGTTGAGGCTTCAGCTGGAGCTTTGGCAGGAGGATCAGTAACCCTGTGGATCATTGTTAGTCTGATGTGTGCAGATACACACGAGCGCTTACTAAGAACCAAAGAAATAGAAAACACTCTATCTAAAGGGACATGCTATTCAATGCAGAGAGAATGGAGCCTGAGAGGACGGCCAAGCAGCAGGTTGTTAACTGAAGAATAAAAACAGGGAATTCAAAAACATTTTCAATCAGCTATTGGGTATCTTTGATATCTGCAATAAACTGCATCGTAACATAAGGCTCTTCGTCTTTAGTGCATTCTGTGTTCGGGTTGTCACTGGTGAAGCTCTGGGCTGGGCCTCAGGGATGGTAGTTCTGGTGGATGAACGACAGAACATTGTCTTTGGACAGTTTCTCAGGATCCACGCGGGTCTGAGAGTCATGAACAATGACACCGTCCACCCAGGCCCAGAAGAGACGTTCTGAGTGGCAGACGCTGAGGGAGAAAAAGAATAGTTGTAATTAAATTCAAATAAAACTTTCCTGTGTTGGTCCATAAATCTTAGTGAATATTTGGTGTGAATTTTAAAGGTGGAAATCCCCTCAGGCTGATGTTGAGCTAGTGTGGATTTACATACAACTAGAAACATGGGAAGGCAAAGCTTGAATAAATTCAGAGGTCAGAACTCACTGGAAGGGAGCAGCACAGTTTGGTGGCATTACATAGGTGGACTCCTTGGTTAGCTTATTATAGAAGAACTTCATCTTGGAGTTCTTACTGTACGCGATGGTCCACGGCTCTGAGAGATGGAGAGGGAAGCGAGGCAGAGAGATTAGTAGAGAGAGTGACAAGTCCACGACTCCACACCAGCGATTTCAACCATGTATGTACACACCACTGATAGTCTTGATGATGTAGAGGCCAGTGGGAAGGAAGTGCCGGTCGTCTCGGCCGGTGTAGGACAGACGAGGGATTCCTCCTGAACTCTTTGTGACTTTCATTTCTAGTCTGCATGAGGACAAAATAACAGAAAATGAGAGATTTACTTTTTGGATTGGGAAGGTGGGGACAAATGTAGAACAAATGTGTTTGTTTACTAATGTGAGAACTGTTCTCTTACCTGACAAAGATTTTCTCCATTTCCTCCAACCTGTACACCTCCTTCACTCTGGGAACAGACATGACATGACATAACATGACTATCAAATGCCACAGTGTCTATTTAATGTACCAGGGATACTCCATGAGTGTTTGTTCACATGTATGGCCAAAGTTTAAACAGTAACCTGATTGGGTTCATGTCTGGTCGGCTTGGTTTGGCCACCGCCTTCACAAACTTCTCAGCCATCAGGATTCTGGACACACAACATTCATTAGTGAGGAAACTACAGTAAACCATAACATGTTTGTCAGGGAGTTGTGGATTCTTAAGAGATCACACGGGAGCTTGACGTGATGCACAGGTCACTCTGTCCTACCTTTGGTTGAAGTGCTGGTCTCTGACGTCAGTGCCGTTGAGTATTAGTGCGTCCATGACATGAACTGCGTTGATTCTCCGCTGAGCTTTTCCCTGTAGGCCAAATATGGGGGGAAATGGTCAGAATTTAAGTAATGGCAAATATAAACAGGGTGATATATACTGACTCATGTATTTCATCTGCTCAGCCTCTAAACTCTCACCTCTCCCTTCAGCTCTTGGACGATCTCCACGCTCAGAAGTGAATCTCTCGGCAGCTCCAGCTTAAAGTTTTCCAGTTTCCTCCAGCGAACAGGCATCTTCCCATCCCACGTGTAAATCTGAGACTTCTACAGATGTACAGAGAGAACAGAAGAGAGGATGAAAACGGACAAAATAGTTCCACTTCAGTTACTGCTTGTAATGACAGCGTCCTGTCAACCAGACTAATGATGACAGACACAAGTCACTTCTACTACTTCACAGTGAGACCTGCATCAAATCTTAGGACTCACCCCAAGTGCAAGAAGAAAGATCTGCTCTCCACCTCCCACAATGCACTTGTGCTCCAGAATATGACGCAGCTTATCAAGAGTTGTGGAGTTGAGAGGAGTGAGCTTGCACTGGAACGACTCCACATTTACATTCTGAGGATTAAAGATTAGGAGAAGAAATATTTGTATTAGAATTTATTCAAATAGACAGTTTTTTCTTTCATGATTAACATTTCAAAACAGACAAAAACTGATTTGTTCACCAACCTTGACCAGTTCATAGAATTTTGACTTGGGGTCTGAGGGAGCAGGAGTGACCCTGGCCTTGTCTGGTACCTGGAGACGTATAAAAAAAAAAAAAAAACTTTAGAACAACTATTGGAAAGAATATTTCTGAACAGAACCCCAATGAATTACATTGGCTCCGTTGTCAAGGTTTGTGATGTAAAACATCTCGACTCACCCCCCACAGCTTCAGACACTCCTTCCTGATGTCGGCTTGCCTCATCTCTGAAAGACTCCTACAGTCAACACAGTGTCACAGTTAGTCCCACTCACACTCCCTCCTACATGAAGCTAAACTGGAGTAGAGATAACTGAACGGTTTCTCACGGGTCGACAACGAAAGCATGGATCTTTGCCAAAGCCTTGATCTGGACGACACAGAGCCTAGAGGGGAGATCATTGACTTCCTGTCAGTGTTTCAGTTTGAAGATGAAAACATTAAATCCATTCTGAATGCTGTGGACCCCCACCTCTCATTGGAGTTGACCATAAACTGATAGAAGTCCGTGTCTTCCTTGATGATACTCAGCGGAACCAAATCTGTGACATCTCTATCAGAGTTCCTCAGCTGGTTCAGTTTCAGGTTGACTCTGAACATGTATTCCCTGACGGCGTCTGACCCGGGCTTCAGACCACGGCACACAATGTACCTGAGGAGGATAACTTATTGACACTAATAACACAGATCTCTATGTGCACAAGGTTCACAGAAAGACAGACCGACCTCTCGGAGTTGGCAGGTCTGCTGGTGATGGGTTTGAAGAGCGAGATCCTGTCAAAGCACAGGTACATCAGGTAGACCAGCCCCACGCTGAAGGGTGTAAAGAGGTCAAAGGTCTTACAAACGAAGTGGCCACCTACAGAACCAGGGAATGAGGACATGAAGAGAATGGTGTATGGTGTATCCAGACATCAGAGGGTGTCCACCTGACCAGAGCTTCAGTACCTGTCCTGAGAGTAGAGAGCGCAGTGAGGGACTGACAGAGCAGCAGCTGTTTGCTCAGGATCTCCTGGATGTTTTCCTGACCTTCCACAGAGAATCCCTGCCACAGACAGAGAAAACCAGCACAATCAAAGTGATCCCAAGACTCTGCATCACCAACCTGCTGTAAAAAAATGTGCACAACAGTCTCACCCCATCTGCCATGAGGAAGTGCAGTCCTCTCCTCTCTGTGCTCTCCAACACAAAGTTTCTAAAGGCTGTCACGTTTTCTGGCCGTGTGATGTCCCCGTCTCCATCCACCCCTCCCTCGCCTGGGATACAGAGGTCAGGCTTCCACTGAATCATTCATCAGTCATCTCCTGGCAGTGACGTGCAGGTTTTCTTAACATACCATAGTAGGGCTCGAACAGCTCGCTGGGCGCAGCAAAGAAATCTTCCAGTTTGAAGTCACAAGGTCCTTTGAGAGTCATGCCAAAGCCTTTGGCGTGCCAGCGTCTCCTCCACAGGACGTACTCTGAGAAGCCTCCAGGCCCTGCACACACGTCACCGAAGTACAGGAGCTCCCCCTCACGGTCCTTTGTCAGAGAGACCTAGATAAGGGAGTAGGCCGAGACAGTCTCACCATCTCTGTGTGTTGAATTTGTGTTGGATCACAACTAACATCAACAGTGACTTGACCCACTCACCCCTTTAGAATCCTTTGGGTTGGTGAACATATGGTTGAAGCAGTGGTCGAGGTTGGCCATTTTCATAGCTGCTCTAAAAACAGAGAGAATAGCAAACTATTTGAAAGGATTCTTATGAATTAACCACATAGCATATTACTTTCCATAACTTGAGCTTGTGGCCACCAACCTGTTGAGGAAGATCCCTCCCCTGATCGTTTCGTACGGGTTGGAGCGTGTCCGGGCTCTCCTCATCTCCTCACCCTCCAGGTCATCAAACACCGTCTGAATATTAGACATAGCGGTTACACATCCAGGAGTAAAAAATGAGATTGAAATCAAACAGAAGACAACAGTTGGTGACTTCTATGATAACTCACCTTGCACCTGAGAAGAGTGTGCAGAAGATCTTCAGTGCAAAACTCTGTCTCATCCTCGATCTTTAGTTTTCTCTGTAAGTGGCCGAAGACAGAAGAATAAACATGTATACTTTTATCTGAGTCAGTGTCCACATGTCTAGATTACCTGTCCCAGAATCATCCAGTCCCTCAGTTCATCTGCATCTGGGGTCTCTGTGGTGCATTCTGGGAACCATTCTACCTTCTCTATGGCACTGGGCTGCACAGATAGAGATCATGTCATTGATACCACTGACACTTGCTTGAGTCCCTCTTGGTATTTCAAACTTCAATAATTAATTCCATGTGCACCTCTGGTTCATCGCGCCAGTCGACATTGAGCTCCCCCTGAAAGCCCTGCAGTGTGAGGCCCAGACCTCTTCTTCCTCGCTGAGTGGAAGCTTCCACAATCTCCTTCCGTCCCTGGCCAAATTTTCCTAGACCCTCACCCACACGGAAACCCATCTTGGCCTGAGGATGTGAGCAGTAACAGAAAGAGAGTAAGAACAAGCTTTGGGACAGTCGACTGTGTCAGAAAGGGAACTGAACACATTACCATAAGCTTCTGTGACACGCTGTTGTACATAGAGAACTTGGAGTTGTCTGAGGCAGTGTCTGCATCTTGTTCGTCAAAGGATGATATGGAGGGCATGGAGAACCCTGGTCTGTGATCCTCCTGGTCGCTGAGGGAGTCATTCTGACTGGAGTCTGGACAGAACAAAACAAAACAGTCTATCACAGGGATTCTCAGAATCGATGCAGTCAAAACTTGAACCACACCCTCAGTTCAATACAAATGAATGATGAAATGAACAAATGTACCTTGTCTGGATAATTGGGACTCCTCGTCTGAGCTGCTGTCGTCACGACACAACTTTGTCCCCTTCTGTGGGGCCTGCTGTGCTTCGGCTCTTCTCTTCATTGTGGCTGAAATGAGTGCCGTGGGCAACGACAGAAAGATAGAAACACAATTAAAAGTGGGAAAAGAAAACAGTTGCAGGAGAATTTCTATCATTTAATCCTAGCACTGGTGTCACTGTCCAGCTCTGAAACATTTCTTATTATTAATATTCCTGTAGCATATAAAGGAGATAAACACAACTTTTTGTCAGGTAAACAACGTGTAAGTTATGTGAGATTTTTATTCCTGTCATTCGTGTCATGAAGCATCTCCCACTCATGCAAACAAACAGCCCCAGTTGGCTCCTGTCGTGCATGAACAACATGTTTATTATGGCTGGCGGGAGCATCCCAGGGATTCAGGCACTTCATGAGCCAGAAGGAACAGTTACCTCTCGGCTCGGGTCAGCCACCGGCCACCATAAGTCAGAGGTGGAGAAACTCAGCTGAAGTGGAGTCCTGGAGGGTCCCAGACGAAGTCGGAGTTTTCTGTGAAACGAAAGTGCGCAGCTTTAGCTTTAGCCGTTAGCTTTCTGCGTTAGCCAGCCCGTGTTTAGTTGCCCCCGAGGAAACCTTCACTCTTCTGCATCAGTATCGGCGCATCGTGAGCTCCGGGTCCGCGCCGACATTTTTCCCTTTGACTTTTACTCACGGGCAGACTTTGCTTAAACGTGAACCCGCGTTCTGTTTTTAGAGCTGCAAGGGGGCCTTCTCCTGCGGCCGAGGACGCATAGTGATGACGCATTGTTTATGAACTCTGTCTATAGAGGTGCCTGTATAAAAATAATTACCAAAAACAAAAATACATGTAATAAGCATAGGTAGTAACATGTTATAATACATGAACGTACCCGTCTTATATTTCCGAGTTTTCATATTGTCATCATGTCATGTAGCCCATCTTTATTTACAGTCTTTGTCCCCAACGTGTATTTATATTAGAAATCTTTGTTTCAATAGTTCATTTGCGACCTTTGTGGGGCCTTTTCTCCTTGTACCTAAAAATAACATAAGCTGAGACTAATTCACACAGAACTGTAATTGAATTGTTTTGTGACTACGTGATTAGATTGACCTGTGACGAGTCTCGCATGCACGTCAGATTTGGCTAATCTGTTCCTGGCATGGCAGTTGAGGGATCTTGTTCCCTTCGTCAAAACAATTATTAGGGTATTTTCACAATGACTGAGGAGAACAGGCCTTCACACTCTCCTGTGAGAAAAAAGGAGTATGTCAGCATGACCTTTGTGATGTCACACTACCACAGGTTAGATGGTGAAACTGGGTCTGTAACATCCTCAGTTCTCCTCCAGTTTCAAGTCCTTTGGTGCATTGCATGACTTCAGTGATGAGTCGGTGAAATCCTTTTAGGAGGAAGCTCAGTATACGTGACAACACAGGGGAATGACCTGAGGAAGCAGCCGAGCTCTGCTTCCTGACAGAGGCTCCTTGAGGAGATCTCAAAATATTGAATTCAATTAGTAGGATTTCATGCAGTCTGTGACATTAGCTTTTAGATCAAACATCGCTCTGGATGTGTCCGTTCCAGTGATCTTTGAAAAGGGGATGAATGAAAGTATTTATGATGTTGTCCTGCTCTGTATCCAGTGATCAATGGAACAGCCTGCAAACATCCAGTCATGAACCATGAGGAGGATTAATCGACAAACGTACAGTTTTTAAGTTTTAAATTAAATTTATTACAGACATGAACTGACTGAGGTTGACCATCCCACTGTGACGCCTGCAGATGCCATCACGGCGTCTCGTTAATGTGGTCGTGTTTCCACTCTTGGCCAATGGGTTTGGAACATCTTCTCTCAGGTGTATTAATCCACCACAGTGGATCTGCTAATCCCCCACTGACACACAAAGACACAAACACAGTCCAACACCATGTGACTCGCTGACGCAACAGTGCCAAGGCTTTATATACCACCTGTAAGGACTGGACTCCCTCAGGGGAGATCATCACAGTTAAGGTGTGTGTGTGTCAGGTTGTCTGGCTGAGGGAGCGGGGAGTGTGTCCTCGGACACTGGGGAGAGCTGTTGCTGCTGCCTTACTCTGCCTGGTGGGGAGGATCCAGGCTGTAGGGACTCAGCAGGGGCGAAGGGAATCCCAGGGATAAACGTCCTGGTTGCGGAAGGTGTTTTTTTTTTTTCAAGTGGCCTCACCTGTGAAGCACTGGACAGAACAACGACCATGTTTTTTCGCATCCCTCGACTGACCCCTGGATATATTAGATACCTCCAGGTGCGTAACATGCTTTAGGGTGATTTTCTTCTTTAGATAGGTTAATGATTAGTCCTGGACATGAAGGGAAATCTACAGTGGAGTGAATTCCTTAAGAGACTCTAACAGAGATTTGTTCAGACTGTGAGCTCAGGGCCTCTGAACTTGTGGAGAATGTGATTTGTCTTATTCGACCACTATGCAGCTTTCAAAGTTTCATTTTAAACCAACACCCCTGACTCATCCCTGCACATGTTCAGTTGCCCATTTGTGTGTTTGCATGCTGGGATTTAGAGGATTACAGCAGCCTGTCTTTGACTGGATTTGAATCAGCGATGCCTTAGCTCCCCTGGGTCAGATACAGACCCTCTAATTGGATCTCCTGAGAAACAGAATGACACGTTCCAAACCAAGCAGTCTGCTGAGTATTTCAAAGGCTTGCAGCTGAAGGCTGCAGTGCGCTGTGTCTACAGTTCGAACTGTCAACATCAGAGTTCCTGTGTGATAATTCTCACCATGAGACAAAATAGGTCACGATTAGACAAATGATTCAAATTTGAAGAATCAAGAAATAAATTGTCTGTAATAACAAGACCTGTGTTTTAATGGGTTTAAACAGCCAGGGGCTCAGAGAATGACTATATTTATATCTGATCTTAGGTCATGTCTCCCATCGGCCATCTTCAAACCTGCAGAGGACCGTATGAGTTTTGATAAAAATGGAGTTTCTAATGCGACTCTTCCCCTATGCTAAGACCATTGCTGGTATGAAACAAGCATGTGACCATGGGCAACTTTTTAAGGACTCCACTGCAGCCAGAGCGAGGAGGAACATTGCTGACCCCATGCCCTGGTCATCATCGGCCCTGGTGATGACCAGGCCTGGTTGTGGTAGTGGTGGTGACCCCTGCTGTCTCTTTCAGACTCAGGCAGCCCAGACCGTTCTGCAGAGCCGTGAGGGCCCCGCGATGCCGCGCATGGCGTTCCTGCTGGGGCTCATGGGCGTCGGCATGTCCGGCTACAGCTCCCGCCAGCTGACTCTGCACTACAAGCCGGCGAGTCACCTGTTCAGATGAGCTGGATTGAAGATGGGGGACGCACACACACACACACTGAAGGAAATGGTTTGACCTTCTGTGAAATGATGTAACACTATACTAATGGGATGTTTCTGGGCTTTGAGCGGCTCCCTGGTAACCAGCAGAGAGACCAGATGGCTTCGTGGTCATGCTAGGTCTTGTTAAATAATGAATTGTCAAGTCTACAGCTGGAAACAAGATGTCAAAAATCGGCTGCAGGCTGTAAACTATAGCGTCACATTATTTTGCAAAAGGTCAAACTATTCCTTTAAAAGCAACATGGGAGGAAGAAAAAAATGGCAGAAACTGATCAAACCAAGTCCGATGTTTCTCTTTGGGTTTTCTCTTTGCATCTTTCCTAAAAATCCTCACGTGTGTCTCAAGTTGAACGTGCACCCTGGTTTTTGCATCATCATAATTTTGTCGTTTGATTGAAAAGATATTTTGCCTTAAGGGTTTGTCGCTGCAGTTAAAAGTAAAACAAAATCCCCGTTGAAAACTACCTCTCCATGTACGCTTAGTTAGCGTTGATGTAACATGCAGTGAAACGGAAAAGGCAGCTTTCGGTGTTTCAGCTGAACTGGGTTGATGTTTGACCTGAACCACAGTCGGTCCCCTACGCAGCGCCCCGTGCCTTCTCATGGGAGCATGCAAGCTGAAACTGGCCCTCAAACACATCAGTGGTGTTTAAAGACACTTTGACAAACGCAGCCAAACTAAGCTTCGAGGAATCTCCTCCAAACTCTCACTGCCACTTTTCGTCTGTGCTCTGATTCCTTTGGGGAGATTGTAGATGAGAGGGAGCGACTTCACATCAGAAGCAGCTTCAAATCAGAGAATCAAGGCATTTGGCATCTCTGACTGGATTCTTGATTCTGGAGTTGACGGTGTGAGTTCTGGAGTTTGTGACGGTCCCCGTTATTTTTGTCTCACCGAGGTGTTACTGTCAATCTATCCGGTTGCATTTGACCCCTGAAACCGCAAAGAGAATACTCCACAGACAGAAACGCGTGACTCTTATATGAGCGATGCTACTTTGCACTTTTTTAGTGTGTGTATAAAAACTTGTACATATCACTTTGCTGCTGAAAGAGATTAGTAGGACGTGACGCCGAGCGCTGCCAGCTTGTTTTGTGTGCTGGCCTGGGCGACTTCTGGCTGGATTGACACGCGTTTCGTTGTCAGGCAGAGGAACCAGGACAGCCACCCTGGATACCACCTGCACAAACACGTGAATCCACCTGGACGTCTCCCAGCTACACGCCTCTGTCACGCCAGATTATTATTGAGATGAATGACCAGCGCGGTCTCTTAACGTAGGTAGATTTTCTTTTGCTGTGTGATTTATAACGGAAACTAACTTTGACAGCATGTGAATGTATCACCGATGACGAATGGAAATTAGCGTGAAAAAGATGAACTTGTCATAATCTCCTGGTTCAGGGAAAGAGAAGAAGAGATTAGAGTGTCAACAGGTCACAATGCAGGTGCCGTGATACAGTGATCCCTGAAAGATCCTCTTATGATACTCTGGTCTTTTTTAGACCAGCTTATACTTACATATGAGCGAGGTCACTGACCCTGAAATGGAGACAGGGAACAGTGTGAAATTGCAAGAAATGGGGTCAGGTATGTCGTGTTGACCTTGTGAATTGTATAATTGGATGTAGAGATAACAGAAGCACCTATTTATTGTTTGTTGTTCCTAGTTTATGGGCTTGTTTGTCATGTCGAATGTTGTCATGTCATGACGAATGTTAGTCGCTGTTGTGGTACAAAGGCATAAAATGTCAAAAACCACTTTAAAGAATAAGTTTGTATTAAATTGTGTTTATGTGTGTTTTATAGTTTGATTAGAGATGTATTATATCTCATAAAATAATAAAATACACAGGAGTACCTCCATGTTATATATTGTGTGTATTTTTTGGCCCTGTAATAGTCTGCATTTAATGTTTGACATGCTTGATGAGTCATATTCACATCATAATTCATGTCTGAACATCTTTAGCCATTTGTTATCTTTATGGTTGAATTACTCAACGCATAAATAAACCATTAAGATCCTAAAAGAAACTGGCTGTGATCTTTCATGCGTCTGCTCCTGCAACTTTGCCATGTACCTTCTTTGACCACTAGAGGTCAGCATCAACTCCAGGCATCCCTCCCACCCCCCACTGATTTGAGTGACCTGTAGTAATGTGCTCCCTGCACAGGCGGGGTCATATGATCGACACTATGGTATATAGGGCATCATTCTTTTTTTGAAATTCCATTCATTTTTTTTACGCTTTCCCTCCAAGTCTAAGCCCTTTAGCAAAGGCTCCACGCTCAGGTTAAAGGTTTGAGCGGATCCAGATGCTCGGGAGCAGCTGGCCTGATCACATCCTGCTTCAGATAAGATAAGATAAACTTTAATGAGGATATTCACTGAGAAGTCACTGAAGCAGATAGGATGAGAAAGAGGACCCCTAAAAAGGTTAATAAAATTCAAATAAATCTACATAATAAATACCCAAGACCAAATATTATGGGTAGATAATTGGAAATTGTTTTCATATCTCACTCTGCATCTGGAAATAAAAACTGTTTCTCTGACAGAAGATTTTTTTTTTTTTTGCTGATTCACTGTGGCTCGGGTCAGACTCACAGTTCTGACCCAGTTATAGATCTAAGCTGCTTTGGAAACGACCCAATCTATCCCGGTCGGAGCCAGTCAAGGTTACAGCAGTGGATTTCACCACTGAGGAAACGTATGGAAATACGCGAGGGGCAAGGAAATGTCCCTGTTTGTCTGGCCCCTGTCCCCCGCCTCGGGGCAGAGAGGAGTCAGGAGTTACAGGGACTCCATTTCTTAGTCTCACTCACTCTCTCCAAACACACACACACACAAACAGTGACTCCATTATGTGTCCGTTTCACTGCCGTCTCCTCAGGAGGCTCCTGTTACCGTCTCTTTACAGCCGACAACAAAGAGCTGAATGTCTGTGCTACCGGGAGAGATGGATGAGAAGGAGTGAGGGACATATCCACAAGGTCTTTACCTCCCCAGTGTGTGTGTGTGTGCGTATGTGTGTGTGTCCCTGGAGCAGTTGTGAGTGTTGCTTTTTGTCTCACGGATTCTAACTTTACAAGCTCATACCTAGATCAAATGAAAGCAAATACCAAGAGTAGCCTCAAGTGTGATTTACAGCTGCTCCTGTGTCCGCCTCTGTCACAGCTGCCTCAGGTGAATCAGTCTGAAATCTTCATCCCCCGAATGTCAGAGTCCCTCACGCTAAAAAAGGAATATGAGACATTTGAGTCACCTCTGGAAAACAACGAGCAAATCTCCCGAACGGCTTCTCTCCTGCAGATCTTGATGTTACCAATCAGGGATAATGTGGGTATCTTGCCCACGGACATTTCAGCAGGCAGACTGGACGGGCTGGGGATCAAACCATTGTGTTTTGTGAACTCTTGGAACTCTTTGACTCTGTTTCTCGTGTGTGCAGGCACGTAAAGCCCATTTCCTCTTTTAGCCTGCTGGATGTCTTTGTGCGTCCTCAGTGACACGGCGTTTTCCTCCACCCTTTAAACAGCGGAACAGCTTAGCCTTCTTTTAAATGTGCCTTGCACCCTGAGCTAATGGAATCACCTCTCATGTGCAGGGGCTAATCTTTTTTTTCTTTTTTTACCCCTATCCAAGCTTATGCTGCACGGATAACTCAGCAGATCCATGCATACGTATGCTACTATACGGGTCTGGGTATTTTTGTGCTGGGCTCATTCGCAGGGTGACAGGGGACATGGCAGCTGGGAGGACGCGAGATGTTGCCTGGCAGCTTGTTACCAAACATGAGGATGTGTGTATGCGAAGACACATCCAGACTATTTTAAGGCTGCCACACAAAACCAACGAGGCGCGACTGAAAATCACCCTGTTGTGAACACAGACAAAGGCCTGAATTAGGTTCAAATGTCAAAATATGCTCGTGCATGTATCACACTGACGTTAAGCTCCTTACAGCCGGTGACGGGGTTTGTCTACTGTACTGCTCATGGACCAGTGGAGAAAAAAAGTCCACTTTGAACTACACGAGGGCCGGAGCACATGTCCTCCTCTAATCCCGGCGCTAAAGTTGTGCTAATGACTCAGCATTTCAAATTCACAGGTGTCCAACGCTAAAATCTACGGCTCACATTCCTCCCTCTCCTGTGTCTGGGGTTTCCAGCAGAGAGCAGTGTTCAATGAGCCCCTCACGGACAGGCAGAGGATGACTGAGGAGGAGGAGGGTGGATTTATGTGATGGAGGGAATTATTGATGTATTGATATAGATCAGGGTCACGGTGGCTTATTTCTGATTGGTTAATTAATGTTTCTTGTTGAAAGTCGATTATTTATTGTTGTTTTGTTCTTTTGTGTTTTTTTTCTCCAAATTTGTGCCATCTTAAATTATAATGTTTCAAATAAGGGCAAAATGTCCTATTGACTCTAAAATACATTTCAAATATACCACCACCTCTCAGCTGAGACTGAGTGACATCTCAGAGACTTGGCCTGTGGACATAATTAAAGCTTTTAATCTCTGTTCTTGGCTAACAGGTTCTGACGGCGTCTCGTGGGTTTGTACGGGGGGGAACCCTGTGACCTTTCAATCTCATCAGATAGTTGATGAGTCATGGTTAATCTCAGCTGGCTCCTTCCCTTTGCTGCGTAACCAGGACAGGCTTCAAATAAAAACATTCGCGAGCAGGATTTCTGTGGCCTTCAGTTTGGATTTGTTTTACTGAGAGGCCATTAGCAACCAAATAAGATAAACATAAAAATCATTTGACTCAAGCTGCCACATGGAGGCAGAAGAAACAAGCTGTAAACAAAACAAACATATGCTGTAAATCCAAATGATAATTGTGAATCCTTGTTTAGTCCAGAGCCCCAAACATGTAAATATAAATACTGAATGCTGAAAGACACTCAGAGCTCTGCAGCCTCTCGGGCCGGTCCTTGATCAGCAGTTGAAAGTGTATGAAGTATGTGTCCCCTGACCTGTGAGCAGCTGACATTAGAGTGACCGATGTTACACGTGATGCTATGGGAAAAGGAACTTGGGGAGTTATTCATGCTCCTCACTCAGATATGGAGCACAACAGGTTGCTCTGATCTCTGGTTCCACTAAAAGGGTTTCTAATTAGTAGAAATCAGCTCCTGTCTGGATACTGACGCTGAGACAATGAATGATTGGGGATGTAGATGTCAGCGACTGTCATGGCCACCCCGACTGTAAATAACCACCACAGAGAGACTGTGGGAATGCATTTCCATTCAAAGGACTCCAGTGGACAGTTGAACCACTGATGACCCTCAGTGTCAAAGGTCACCGACCTGCCTATTGACGGGTGGCGGACGTCTCCTAACAGCCACTCACAGCTTCTGTTGGCTCGAGCTGAAGAAAAGCCGACGCTGGAAACACACAAAAAAGCAATTAGACCATTTCAACATAAAGACTCCTGTGCACTGCCACACACACACACACAAATGCAATTTGAAACCTATTATTTGGGGATATTTTATGTACTATAAAACCGACAACTGTTTTCAATTAGTGCCTGGCTCACTGCTCTTATGAAGCTGATTGCAGCTGCTGTGTTGGAATTATGACATTGTTAAATCCAGACTACACACTGTGTGCAACATTGCATAACATCCCTGCTCTACTAAAACCACCACAGCATCACTTAATCGGGCAGAAAATCAACGTGGAACATGTCTGCTGTGTGTGGCTCATCCTGTAAGTTCATGGACACATATGACTTACTGTATAATGTGGACATTATAGTCGGAATTTAAGGCCCTTTGAATCAGGTGAGTGGTCTTAACTGGAGCTAAACTGGGGCTATTTCAAGAGGTCAGCCCTGCAGCATAATGTGGCGTTTGTTTCCCCTGGCGTCACAGGTCTCAGGGAGAGGGAGAGAGAGGGAGAGAGTTACAGTAAAAATCTGTCTCTCATGAACATTAAATGCAACAACAACTCTGCATTTTTATTACATTCAACACACACCCTCCATGTGTCGTCAATATGAGAACGTTCTTTCACAAACGAAGATACTTTCTCAGACACGAGACAAATAGTTACTGAAGCATTTTGCAGATGTAACTGAAGAATATTTTACCCTGAAGTTTGTAGAGCCAATGCTTGGCGTGTTTGTTTATTCTTATTTTTTAGTGATGCTTCTGTGCCTCCCTGTACTGATCTACAGAGAGCAGGATGTCTGTAAGAAAACACTGGTCAGATGCTTCACCAATTAATTTTTTATGACAGCTGAAGGATACCACAGATAATCTTTCATGATCGGAGGGTGAGCTTCACCACTAGATGTCGCTCTGTTCTACGCACTGAACCTTTAATACTGTCACACCACTGGAGCCTCTCACCTTCTTAGTGCTTTTATTTTGTAATGTACATTTTTATTTGTGTGTAATAATACGGTATTCTTGATCAGATGGGCTTTAGAGTTCTTCTACTATAGATTGTTCCACTTGACTCCTTGTCCCCATCCACATAATGAAATATATGGTTTTATGTCAGAAACCGGATCTGAAGGTTTTCATTGGTCCTCCTCCCCTTGCCATGGCAACCACAGCGAGCCATGGAGGGGAGGGGGCGGGGCGACGGTCGGAGGTCCAGGTGGTCGAGTTTGCGTAAAACACGCACCAAACATTCTCCAAAGTCCTGCGGAAGCAGCGGCGAGCGTCACGCAAAGAGACGAAGAAGAAGAAGCAGCTGCGGGCTCCTCGATGAATGACTCGTCTGAGATCCCGGACCAAACCCTCAGGGTCTGATGCTCCAGGGGACAATCAAGTAACGAGCGGAGCTTTGTTTGGCGCAGCGAAGACACTCGGGACAAGACGGGCGCAGACTGACCGACAGGCTGAACTTTCTTTCTTTTTTTTTTTTTTGAGCGATTTATCTCCCTATCTCCCAGCGACCTGGGGAGATATGTTCAAGAAAAGCAAGAGTAAAGTGCTGGTGGACTACGCGTCAGAGGAAGACGACATGTCCTGGCACTACCATCACTCCTACAAGGTAACACTGACACGGATGGAGGGGACGGGCTTCACCGACCACCACGGCCACACGTGTTCAAATCAGCTTCGATGATGAAATGATGTATGTCTCATTTAGAACTGCTCAGCCCACTGCTCGCTCCAGCGCTTTCTTGCCCTAACAAGTGTCAGGATGTCCAAAGTGACTGAATGCACCTCCTGCTGTTGAACTGAGAATGTGGAGCAGACTCATGTCAGCCGAGGAGGAAAGTGAGGAGAGGGAACCACTCAGAACT
Source organism: Pseudorhombus dupliciocellatus (assembly GCA_016785235.1). Taxonomy (NCBI): domain Eukaryota; kingdom Metazoa; phylum Chordata; class Actinopteri; order Pleuronectiformes; family Paralichthyidae; genus Pseudorhombus; species Pseudorhombus dupliciocellatus. The sequence continues at coordinate 876,155 of JAFBJW010000018.1, read as the reverse complement.
TCAGAGACAGTGTGATTCCATAAGGGGATGAGTACAAATCAAATACACGTAGGGATAATATTCTTGAGTGTTTTTTTTTTCCAAATTGTCTGTCAGCACTTTTCTCTGAAGCTCTGATTTGAAAGGTAAGCAGCACCAGTGTGTGAGGTCTCCAAGAGTCTCTGTGTCAGCATTTGCAAGCAGCTGGGTTCTGTCAAGGTGTTGGGAAGAGGCACAGGGGAGAATCCACGATAACACGCACGCACACACCATAACTAGCACTCCTGACTTGTGAGAAATAGCAATCTGCCCTGTTTCCTGTTGTGAAAGTCTCTTCTTTTCCAATAGTCTAAATGGATAGTGTTCAGGTGTTGACTCCATGCATGTGATGCAGCCAAATGTTTGTGTGGTCAAAACGCAGCATCCATGATAATGGAGTCAAAACTAACGTGTCATCCTGCCTGTGGGATCTAATCACTATAAAAAAAAAATTAAAAACAATGCCTCAATGTTTTGTGAGGGAGATTGTTTTACAGATGTTTTATTCTTGTGTGGAGGAAACTAATGTATTCATCATATTCTGAAGTTGGAAATTGTGAAGTTTAGCCGACACCATCCATCTCTGTGATAATGTGGAGATCTGAGACCCCTGGTTTGGTTTTATCAGCCTGTTCTTAGTGTCCACTGGGAACCAGCACAAGTGGCCCTTACCTCCTCAGTGTCTGTTCCCAGTGGTCACCAGGACTGTGTGGCTGACATGAATCTGATCCGAGGACGGAGCAGTGCCCTGGGTGCAAAAAATCCTGGGAAAGTCATCAGGGAGGTCCTCCTCAGTTGCCATCGTCATAAAGCACATCCAGGGGTCAGGGGTGGGATCATAAAATGTCGTAAACGCAGCGGAGAGGCAGATCGGACCCAGCCGCGATACAGGAAGAAGGCAGGATATAAAGTTATGATAACACAGTCTGGACATGCAGTCTTTTCCTGCTCCTTATTCAAGAGGCATAGTTCCACTGTCTGGTCTGCGTCAGGAACACAGGGAAGTAGGAAGAGGCAGAGAGAGATTATCTGCTGCATTTCTAGATCAAGATCAGTGCATGAAGAATGGTCCAGCCCCATCTTTAAAAAAAAAGAAGTCTCCAAATGTGAGAAGCTTGAAAATGTGGCACATCAGAAATATACTGGTGCTTACTGCTAAACTGATTTTATTGGTACAAGAAGGATGAGAAAGTTGTGTCTTCTTAAAACACTTAAATCAGAGTGTAATGTGAGATTCTTAGTCTTGGCATGAAACCACAGGTCTCTTCCTTCTGCGTTGTGTTTGCTCAGGGTTCACAGAGAACTGCTCATCAAGGAGCCACTGGCAGGTGGAGACAGACAGGTTTAATGGGATAATACAGCCACAGACACAGAGGAAGAGCAAAGGGGGAAGGGAGGAGATCTTCTCCAGGTTTTGAAGTTCGTCTCGCTCTCTCCTAACTACGCGGTGCTCAAGGGCAACAGGCGGCCTTGTGTCGCAGCTTTGCTTTCTCTCCGCTCGCCCTGTGTGGAAGTTCAATAGGCTGCGAGAGGCAGCTGTGAGCTCGTGGGAGGCGCGAGTACCTGATTGTCCCGGGCTCAAAGCAGCAACACAGCTGAATACTTTGGAAACGCGACTGTTATTCCACTGACAGGCTCCGCTTTGTGGAGTGGGATCATGGGAGGACAGATTACGGCTGAGCTCACTTCAGAAGGCCTCACATCTAAATCATTAGCGGTGACGGGACAAAAGAGGCAAAGCCGAGGGGATCACGGACTGAGGCACATCAGGAGGACGTTGTGGAAATCAAACAGTTGTCAGATTTTTTTTTCCTTGAAAGTTCAAATGAAACAGGACGGACTTGTAACAGCTTTGACATTCCTCACAGTGAAACTATTCGCTTTCTTACCAGACTTTAACAAGTCATTGGTCCTCCTGTGAAACATCAACCAATGCTTCTGGCTAATGGGACAGGAGGAGTCATGTCATCCATCTTCAATGCCAATGTTCTCCTATAGCTGGAGCTACAAATATGACAAGGAGTCTGATCTTCTCATTGAAGTCTGCTATTTGAATCAGTCCTCGTCTTTGTCCGTCATCATTAAATACCGTAAAAATCTGAAGCATCCTTAGGTCCACTGAAAGGCATTTTTATTATTTCTATGGTGAAATACCTGTTCCACTCTGTCAGTGGCGGAGTAGAATGTGTCAGCCTGCTGCTTGTGGTCGGCTATTAAAATTCTCTCTGCGTCTTTATTGCCTCGTAATCGGCGCTTGTTGTTGTTGTCTCGCCCCGGACAACGCTGAGCTCGAATTTACACACTTGCGCGGCTGCACACACAGTCGCTGAGGCGAGAGAGCCAGACGGCGAGAGCGAAGAAATGCCCCCCCGAGGGGCGAAAGCAGAACTCTTGCTTTCAGTTGTCAGGAGCGTATTTTTCCGAAACACTACACTCTCTCCCCCCCTCAGCCTTTTCCCTCTGTTCTGAGTTGTTAATGCTTTTATTCTCTCAACAGTAGTCAGCGTCATGTGTGTGAGCGTGTTTTTCTTTGATCAGCTCAGGTGGCGGAGACCCAGTAGACTTTGCTCAGACATGTCCCTCCACTGCTCCTCCTCCTCCTCCTCCTCTCTCTCATGGGGTCGTAAGATGTCAGAAGTCCTCACAGCTTTGATAATTCTACAGGAATTCTGGCTCCACTTCAGTAATCCCAGGCTCAGCTGCGCGTCTGATGACTTGTTGATGTCCTTCTCTTATGATTTACAGTTTTTTTTTTTTTTTTTTTTTTTAAAGTCTTGTGGCAAGTCCAAATCCAGTCAGACGTGGTCAGAGGCCTACCGTAGGGCTCCACCTACAGCAAACAGAAGTATTTCCATGACTAGAGGCACTGGCAAGTAATATACTGGCAGCCACAGGTCTGGTTATCATATTGATGACACGGTTATGGACTTCCAGGACTTAGGAGGTCCTCAGACTGATGGATACGGATGTTCAGGAATAACATAATGAGTCTGAGATTCAATCTCTCACACGTCTTAGACTATTAAAGGCCTGGCGCTGTCGTTCCAACAAAACAAACCACACAGTGCTTTACACAGCACAGTAAAAGTAATGAAACTATACAACTGATATTATGCAAAGGATATATGAGGAATGAAAAGAAAGCCTCAGCACAATGGAACCAAAATAACTCGGCTTTAGCTCTATTAAGGCAATAGGTCATTGACTTTTTTTCTTTCTTTTGTTTAAATCTCCGCTCTGAGCTCAGTGGCTTCCTCCCGTCCCCCCTCCAGTCCTCTGTCCTTCCACCCATCTCTCCATCTCGCCTTCACAGCGTGTTTGTGTTACAGCTCTAAAAAGGTTTCCCTCTCTCTTACAGGAAAGCCTGCGCACACTCAACACTCACACATCCCTGCTGTACAAGGTGGATGCAGTGTGTATGTGTTGGGGGGTCGCTGTTTGTCTTAACTCACTTCTGGTATTTGTGTGTGTGTGTCCCAGGACAAAGATGGAGGAGAGGAAGAGGACGAGGAGGCTGTCATTGGTCTGTCCAAGGTAAAAAACGCACAACTTCACAGCTATTTAGACTGAACACAGGCATGCGCGCACGCACACACACACGCACACACACACACACACACTCACTCTATCTGCATTCAAAGCTATTGTGACTTTAGACACTCTGACGGTGACATTCTTATCTTCTCACACACTGCACACACTCATAATCTCTCATGTGGCGTCATGCTCTTTATTTGTCGAACCCTAAAAGTTTCAGTGTTGTCACCACACACACACAGTCAGATGACCCATGGTTCAGAGTGGAGCTGAGGTAGAGGAGTGTCGGAGGACAGCTCCGGCTGCACTGTTTATCTGTAAACACGCCAGCCTTCATCTTTCATCGTCGCCGTTATCCTGAAGCTTATCACAGCAGAAGGACTGTTTTGTTTGTTTTGGTGTCTCCCTTTATCCTTAACTCCAGGTTAACAGTCAAGACATTCTGCGCAGGCCTTCACTTCTGAGAAGAATCACGGTGACCTCAGTTTAACGCCAGGACCTAAAGAATGTTTCTGATTTCCACTTGTGGCTCACGTAGTCGTCAGAAGACACGCACGCTCTAGACGAACCACTTTAAACCAACCTGGGGACTCACAGAAAGTTGTTTGATTAAACTTGCCCTCAGACTAAAAAAAAACACACACATGGTTGTGTAATGCTTTGCTCTGAAAACCTTCAATTAAAAATAAACCTGTTAGCCCTCATCATGTTTGCGCCTGGCACAGGAGGAAAAAGTCTTGTTTACACTGTGGACAGCAACATCTGGTTGGGGACACTTCCTTTCCTTTCATCGTGTTCCTCTAGATCCTGTCACCTTGCTCCCTCTTCGCAAACTTTTCTGGTTCCTGTATTTTTTTGTTGGCGTTTGTTTCTGTCGGTACGCTTCCTTTAAGTTTTTGTTTTGCTGCTGAACTCGCTCCTGGATCGACCTCTCTCCCCTCTCCTTTGACAATTGCTGTAGGGTACCAGTTTGAATCCAGTAAAGAGGGGGGGAGATCCTCTCTCAGAAACCTGATGATGGATTGAAGAATAGCTGCTCCCAGCTTTATCTGGAATTTCCTCAACCACCACCAAATCTCATTCACCCCTGTTCAATGTTGTCATCATCTATGTAAACTTTGTGTTTCCATGCAGGGGGGGGGGGGGGGGGTTATTTGTGGGGTTATCTGTAGCTGCAGCTGTGTCCATTGTGTGAATAAGATTATGTGCTGCGTCTTTGTTCCTGACATACAGTCTGTGAGATCTGATCTGAAATCTCAAAGCTGCAGTCGTGTCCGAACGCCTCTGAGCGTGTAAAGCTAAAGCCCCATTGTCTCTGAACTCTTGGCTGCTTGTGCATGTACACTTTTACTGTAGGTGACTTGGTTCATGGGACATATTTCCTGACCTGTGAGGACAGTGGTGGCTGGACCGGAGAGGGGAGGGGAAGGAAATGCAGCATTCCTTCGAGGAGCTGGGCCTTTTTGGACGGGAACAATCACGCTGCAAGAAAAACAAGGCTGAAAATAGCTGCTGTGAAACTGTGGAAGGCTGCGACTCCGCCACTGCTGGCCGTTTGATGCTCATATTAGGACGCACAAAGTGGAGGTGGAGTCCTGCAAGTGGAGGGAGGTTTCCTTTAGCTGTCAAAGGCTGATTCAGTCATTCACCTAAAGCTTGTCTGCATGTCTTCGGACTCCTGGACGAAGCCAGAGTACCTGGGGGGGGGGGGGGGGGGGGGGGGGGGGGGGGGGGGGGGGGAATCATACAACATTTCCAAAGTGAAATACCTCTTTAGTCCCTCTGCTTTCACCTCAGGGGTATGGATGGAAGAATTTGGCCCAACAGGAGCTCTATTGTTCTGTCGAGCGTGGAGATGTAGGTGAAGCTGCTTGGTTTACCCACGTCTTGGCTGGAGAGATTATGGAGCAGCTTTGGCTCCAGGGGCCTGCAGGTTAATGCTGGAGTGAATGGTGAATAGGCCTGCATGCACATACAAAGCTGGACTTTCCATACATGCACACACACACACGCACGCAGAAATATTTCCAATCTCTTGGCATCTCTGCTTTCTCAAAATAGCTGAGACAAAATTTTGATTTTTTTTTTTTTTTAATATGTCAATAAACTCCAAGAAATTGGCAGCGCTCTTGTCCAGGGCCATGTTCGTTATTATTATTATTATGAGAGTTGAGCGGGGGAGGATTTGTTTTTTCATTTTATCAGCTTAGTGTCTGTCTGCTGATGACATACCAACGATAGACCAGGCGATGTGTTTACAAAATGTCACATAGTTTGGATATGAGATGCGATCCAGAGCAGGGTCATAAAGGCCCCGTTACCCAGCGGTGATGTTTAGAAGCTCGAACTCAGTCCTGGTGACAGGTCTTATTGTGCTTGTTCCTGTTTGGTTTGAGCTGAATCCGAAAGCTCCTCTAGGTCAAATGTAGAAGCAGTTTAAAAGGGTGACCAGGGCCAGATGTGTCATTAGATAAAACTTCTAATACTGAGCATGTTTCGCTGTCGACAAAGCAAGTGTGTGAGCAAGTGTTGTGATCTTGACTGTTGACAATGAGAATTCCTCCATGGCACAGAGAGAAATGAAGGCAAAAGTCACAGCTCAGAGGAGGCCGGCATGCGTGCTCGGTTTAAAGCTGTAGGGTGGAATTCTGATGTGAGTCCGGAGGAGTTTCACGGGGAGTGAAGGGTCCGACACTGGAATGTGCCAAACAGCACTGACCATCATCCTTCTTCTGTCCCTGGCTCTTCGTGTTACAGCTCATTGTGCACTATTATTTTTAAGTTCGGTCTTAGTAGTCGACAGGAACCAGTACATGAATGGACGGATGTAACTTGGGTTTGTAGGAGTGCACATCGATCAACATTTCTCCAGACATCAGAGATAACAAGTCTGACACGCACCAGATGTGTTTGCTCACTCCAGCTGAAATGCTCTGCTGTGTGCTGCTCTCTGTCAGGAGGACAAGGTGAAGAAGATCATGTCCAAGAAGGAGAGGAGGGAGAAGAAGCTGTTCTCCTCGAAGGACGATGAGTACTTCTTGTTGACGGGAGTGAAACTGGCCGACCGCAGAGGGTGAGGCTACCCGAACTGGATAATGTGGGAGTATGAGAAGGCATCTTTAACACTGCATTATCATTTATTTTGTATTTACAACCACCCTTTTTTCATTTAGTTTCATATGAAACTAAATCTCACAGGAGAAGGAGCACTGGCTGGCGGAGGCGTTCAACCGCAGCATGATATGTCCTGAATAAATGTTTTTGTTTTTTAATTTTTTAATCTCCAGTTTTCTTTCCAACGGATTTCATTTCTGTCTTTTATTGTCAAACTGGTTCTCTCCACAGCTGAGCTTTTGTTAATGGAAACAAGCTCACAGGTCAATTGTGTGTGAACTGCTTCTGTTTGTTTATATGGAAGAGAGCTGCACTAGAAACTCTCGGAGCTCTCAGTGATGTGGGGCACGTATGAAGAGGAAAGACCTAAATGAATCACGCGGCTGTGACAACCGGGAATTCCCACTGTATATAATGGCTCGTTGTATGGGGACAGATCCCCACCCAGTCCGTGTTATTTTTAGACGTTCAAGGTGAAGTTTTGTGCAGCAGCAGCTTCACTGTTTGTTTGTTTTATTTCCCTGAAGGTCTCACAAGAAAATCAAAGACGATGAAAAGGATAAAGAAAAGAAGGACAAGCCCGAAAAGGCCCACTGTTTCTGGGAGAGCGTCACCATGACGATGAGGCAGATCTCTCCCACCAAGAAGCTGGAGAAGATGGAGGGCTGGGAGCCGCCCCAGCTGCAGGACTTAAACGAGACTGCGACCGATGACGCCCCGGAGGACAACAGCGTGGATGGGTACTCGCCGTCGCCTCTGCCCGAGTCTCCAGGCCTGCCGTTGGACCTGGACTCCTGGGGGGGGCGGGGCCTGGAAGAGGACTCTTCCCGCTACGCTAACCTGTCGGACTCCAAGGATTCAACAGCGGCTGTCACGTGGACGGCCCGCGCCAAGGTCAAGCTGGCCGGCATCAGCAGGATGAGCCGAGGGATCGTGTCAGACATTGCGTGGGAGGGGTTTAAATAGTGGCCATTTAAAGCTGCGATAGCCCCTCTGTCCTTCCTCACCTGAACCAAATATTTGCTCCTCTTCGTAGTCTTTCAACTTGACAGGTGCTAACCGATGTTGAGCTGCTGTACTGTAGTAAAGACCTGCGCATGAAACATCAAGTTTGTCTCTGGTAATTCCGTTTTAAACTCAATGAAGACAACACGTTAGTTTTATCAATGGGCTTTTTTATTTGTGACAGTTTTTAATCACTGGTGTCAATTGTATAGTAAAACAAATGAAAGCCTTAAAATGCCTGACCTGTAGATATGTGATTTAAAGTGATTGTTTTTTTTTTTTCATGTCGTTTTTTTTGGCTGTTGTTATTTTAGTGTTAGAGAACTGATGAATATGCAAAACCTTCTCCAGAGTTTATAAAGTTGGACTGGTTCCCAGTTGTTACGTCTATGCCGTTACAGAATGTGCGGTTGAAGCCTTAACTTATGCATCAATGCTGAGCTGTGCAGTCGGGCACGTTGGGGTGTGTAGCTGTGTGTGTGTGTCTGTGTGAGTGAGTGTGTGAGAGATGAAGGAAGATAAAGACGTAGACACTTTCAGACATGAGCTCCATAAGATGTCTGGATAATTGGTTCTGGGAATTTTCTGGAGTTTTCCTTTTACATATAAGAAACACTGCTGGAGATTGTCCAACTGGTGTCGACTCTCGGATTCTGTTGTGTTGGCGAGTTTGTCTGCTTCTTTGTGTTAGATTTGTTTTTCTTAAGTTTGGTGTCCGCCACATTTAGCAGACGTTTGACCAGAGGGCCAAAGTGTCAGGTTCTCTCACATTGGCGCTCTGGTGCGTTTTCAAGAAACGGTTCCAGCGCTTGTCTGAACACAGCTGGAGACTAGGTCACGGTTGTTAAGGGACTCATGGGCGACTTTGCTGAAAACATCTGTGGTGGAAAAGCTGCTTTCATATATTAGTTATGATAAATATTAATTTAGTCACAGAAAAAAAAACAGATAGTGCCTGACATCAGTTAAAAATGTTTTTTATAGTTGAATTGTCAATGTGTAGTATTTTGATAATCAAATGACAAATATTAGTTATAGAATGAAGTAAAGCAGTGTGTTGAGCTCAACACACTGCTTGACCTGACCAACAGGGGGCGCTGCAGTGTGTGCATAGGCCGCTGGTTCGCTCTTAAATGATATCATGATATGTGTAGGACTGAGACAGTGAAGAGTAATTTCACTTCCGCTGTGGTTGAATGTTTCTTTTGACTGAATAAGAAATGTTTTTAAATCATTCTTTGCTTTTCCCTTCTCTCAGTTTTATGTTGAGTCTGTTTCCTGAATTAGTTTGATACTGAAACTTCGACAAAGCTGGAGGTTCACTTCAGTGGATTCCTGCTCTTATTCAACTACAGGCTGGGTTATCTTTAATCAGGGTAGATTAAAACTCTATTCTCACTGTATGTCTCTACTTTTTCACCACAGAGTAAATCCTTGGCTTCACTGACTGGTGATTTTTATTTTTATTATATTGTTTTCTTCGGAACACAAAATCCCCCCAGCATCCCAATACAAAAAGAAAGCAGACGCAGGTTTTAAAAAATATTTGTTATTTTACCTAATTCCCTTCCCATGAAAGTCACAATAGTACCATAAAGAGAAATTGAACAGTCAAGAAATATTAGAAAAGTTGGAGAAAAGGATATAAATATAAAATAATATAAATAACCTCTTTGATTTTCTGACAGTTTTGACAAAGGTAGTTAATCCATACAAATATTTCCAGACCTCAGAACAACGTACAGTATGTAAACAGAGACTCACACTTGACGTGCATTCAGTTATTGCAGAAAAATACCACAAACATAGAACGCAGAAAAACTCGACGGCCATTAAATAAACCATCGACGTAAGACATCTTATTCTGTCACACGGTAAATCGGTAGAACCCTGCCCCTAAAAAAACATCGATCACCTATAATGAATCACTTATCAATAGTACAAGCATGCTACAACCCCTTTTACATATAAATCCATTCAACATAGGAATTAAATGTACATAATATTTTTTCTTTCCATTTATCACCACCAAAAATGAACAAATTTACAAAGTTGACCTGCCCCTTGTCTTAGGGGAACATTTGTGCGTGTGACCATCGTCGTAAAAAAACAGTTTTCTTTCATTTAAAGCCCTTTGTATTTCTGTAAAAAGTCTAGCGTACACACTCGGGTTCAGAGACTGAGGGTACACATTTGGAGGGTTTAAAACTTGAAGAGGTCGATAAAGTGCTGAGGAGAGATGGGCATGAGGCAGCTGTCCGGATCGGTGGCGGTGCACGGGTGGCCACTGTCCTGGAACGAGGCAGATACAGAAATGTTAGCACAGAAAGGAACGACGAGTCTGCTCTTCAGTTGTTGGTGAATTCAGAATTAAACAAGCTACCCTCAACTTTAGCTGATTGCTATAGGTGATTAGATTGAACAAAAGCAGGTCTTGACAAACTGGACAAGTCCTTACAGTCCTAACAAGACGCCAACATGACCTAAATAACAAAAGAGCAAGTCTGTGGTTCGAACTACACACAGCGAAAAACATTTGTGTTAAACCAAATGAAACTGACGTCGTTAGGTGTCTGATACGACACAGATATTTTCCTAAACATGTGATGAGGAAGGATTAAAGAGTCAGCACAGCAGAAAGAGTGACGCTGTTTACTAAACACGAGGCAAACATGATGACATCAAGCGAAACAGAGAGCACAACAAGGCAAAGCTCAACACATGCGGAAAGATAAGCCCTCCGTCAGTTCACGGGAAGAAACACTGAACAAACGGTCGACTGAGGAGACAGAGGCATGACGGGACAGAAAGTACCTTGAATAACAAAGTCAGGTGATGATCCTTAAGGAATCAGGGGGAGAGGCGGGGCACGAAGGGGGGGGGGGGGGGGGGGGGGGGGGGGGGGGGGGGGACAAGCGAGAGGAGGGATATAAGGGCAGAGGTTAAACAGTATAAGGAACCAGCCAGGAGGATAACAAGACTCTGGGGTGGTACGTCAAATAAGGGAGGACAAATAAGGATTGGAACTGCTGGGTATTAGGGCCATATTAAAGGAAGCAGGCATTTTTCATTATGGGGAAGAAAGCTGAAGTAATAGTAGAGTATTTTGAGGAAATAAACACCGACTCATGGTTAATGGAGTTCTACTGCGTTTGAATCCAAAATCTTGACCAAATCTCATTATTTCCAGAGAAACTATATAGACAGAGAATTATTCTTAAAAATCACAACCCTAATTTGAGTGGCCCTGACACACTCATGGATTGGATCAGTGACATTTTAATGAAAGCACTGAGTTCACTTACAAATCTTCCTCACACGTTATTAACTCAGGCTCCAAACTAAATCAATGTGATCTGTGTCCTACATGTGGTTAGGGATCAGCTCTCACGGGTGACTGAGGTCAAACCAACCGTTTGTTTGACCTCTGGCTGCAGGAGTTCTGGCTGCGTGAGTTCTCTAAAGGATTTAACTAATGTAATGCTAAATTTGAACAGCACTAGTTGGGTGCACTGAGGTGTTCCCTGTTTGAATGTGGTCATGGCTGTACTTTATGTTCCTGTTTACCTTCCAGAAGAGGATGCAGCAGTGTTTGCAGAAGTGCAGGGTGTCGCCGTACTGCTCGTTCATGGGGTAGTGTTTCTGCAGCATGAAGTACATCAGCTTCCAGTCCACGCTGTCGCTCTTGGTCAGGACCAAGTTCTGACAGAACTGCATGCAAACAAGAAGTCAAAGTAAAAAGAGGAGCGGATGCTTCAACAATACATGAGAGCGTACGAGATGTGTGCGCATGAGAGAGCGATCAGGTAGACTGTAGTGTAGCAATCCTGCCCTCTAGTGGCCACCTACGATTATAAATATTTCCTCTCCGATTGTAACGTCATTCAACTGGGGACAGTCCTTGTGCAGATGTTGTCCTCTCACCTGTTTGTCTGTGAAGTGGAAGTGGCACAGCCTCTTCCACAGCGTCCGGTTCTCACTGAGCGTGAGCAGAGAGGGTGTGGCCTTTCCCAGGTTAATGATGTCGTATGCGTCAGACAAGTTGTAAAAGATCTTGTTCTGCATGTGTAGGGGCAGGTCGCTGAATGACAGGCCAGTGCCCATTTGCTGTGGGAATAAGTAACCGCCAGTCAGAGAGAGGCATTTCAGATGTGCACAGTGTGAGGTTGTGGAGACACATCGTCCGTATTTATGTCCAGTCTTCCTCTACCTTGGGGATCTGCAGGTTGTTGAGCTGCTCCTGCCACTTGAGAATGTTCTCCATTCGGCACAACCAGATGTTGACGTTGCCCACGAGGACGCATCTGCCAACGTGGATGGCCAGATTGTGCAGAGCCACGTGCAGGTCCTGCAGCAGGTCCTTGACCAGGCGAGGGTTGTGGTGGTCCTCGAGGACTGGGAACCAAATGTGAGAGAGGAAAAACAAGATGTTATGTTGAGCTATAGCAAGTGGCACTCATTTCCAAGGCTGCTCATAAACTTTTATGTCTTGTTATTTAGCCGTTCTTAGGAGATTTAAAGTCATCTTAAAAAGTTACACAAAAACTGACAGAATATTGTAAAAGTTTATGGGCATTTATTTAATCTAAGGGAAAAATGTTTGAGATTGATCCTCAGTCTAGGTCACAGTTTGATAACATAATAAAAGTCTTCCTCTCGGGTCCTCTTACCCTTTCGAACAATCTTCTCCAGTATGTTGAAATAGTTTTTCTGGGCAGCTCCACTCAGAGACGGCAGCTGAGACCTGGCTATTAGCTGGAAGAGCTGCGGGTGAGACGGTAGGATGGTCACAGATGGAGCTGCTCCAGTTGTGCAACCAAATGATCCAGAGGAAACTGCGAATCCTCATCAACTCACCTTTGTAACATAGTTGAATCTCCGTAAGTCCTGGATGGCACTGGAAAAGTCTAGACGGTTGAGGGCTTCGCCAAGCGTGCTGTATTCCCGTCGCTGCGCACAAACACACGCATAGTTAGATAAAGAGTTGGGAATTTATGAAACGCAGCTGCAGATAAGTCCTCCACTGTGCTCCAGTGCTCACCTCCTTTGAGTTCCCTCTCAGCACATAGATCCACTTATCTCTGTAAATGACTAAAAGTCAGAAAACAAACACACAGTCTTTCTCAGGGTCAGTTTGTCAGTGGGTAACATGCACATGTAGATATTGCAGATATTCTCATTGTTCAGCACTCCAATATGTTGTTGTTAAATTGTTACATTCATTTAAAATGGAGATGATGATTATTATTAAAATGGCCTTTTTTAATAGATGTAGTATAGTAGAAAGTAACTCAGCAGAAACACTATGAAGCATTTGATCCCTCTCTTCTCACAGACTCAGATGTGAAGAAGCATTTTCTCTGATCTGTTCAAAAAACAAGCGCCAGAGTTCCATTTATGGGCAAAACCTCCTGGATGGAATATTTCTCTCCTTGGCAACATTTCCCTCAGGCTCTGTCGTTAATGGTTCGATGATTTGCTATTAAACAGAATTATGGAAGTAGTCTAAACACGCTCCATTATTGTGATGTCACGTTCAGAAGGTGGCGGCTTCGCTGCAGCCGGGACTTGCGACCGCTGTAAACTCACACTGAGATCTGGTGTTGTTGTTGTCCAGGTCCTTTTTCCTCTTTGCTGTGGGGAGCTCACACGCGTCTTTGACAAGCACATTTTCTTTGTTGTCCTTGCAGAGCCTGTTGGGAAAGAGGAAGCGCAGGAGGAATTTGTTAATAACGCTGCACTGTGGTGTGACCAGTAAACCAAAAAAAAAAAAAAAAAAAAACACCTGTCGAGAATGTGGCCTGCTGCAGTACCCTGGAGCAGCAGGGAGGGAGACAGGGGGACGTGATGGCTCATGTGTAGGGTGAGCAGGTTAGTGAAGAAGGTTTCTTTTGTTCTCTGCTTTATTCAATAATCATGAGGGTGTCAGATAAATAATATGTCAACACACCCTCACACACATGGCAGCACCTTGCAGTCATTTGAATGGTAACAGATAACAGATGACAGAGGTCTGCAGGCCTCGAGAGGAGGGCTATCATCTCAACTGTCCCTGTGACCCTGCGTGACCACATCAGCTGCCACAATGCTCCTCTGTCCTCGCGGGACACATGTGCCAGGCTGCCTGACGCACCTCCGCTCGCTGTGTCGAGAGGATGATGTCACTGGTTGCTGTCTGTAGCCGTGACCTTTTGTTAAGACAAAGTACTGCCCACAGAGTCGTGTGATACTGCAAGGTACTAGTACTTGAGAGACAGAAGGCGAGACCGGGCTGGAGGAGATATCACAGACTGGTGCTTCACAGGGGAGGAGGCTTTAAAGAGTGTGTTATTCCTGTTGGTCAGTTGGTTGGCAGCATTACGCAAAAAAACTCACCGGCAGATAATCAGAGAACCTGATGGAAGGATGAGTGAGGGATGTCTGTGACTGTGAAAGCTTGATCGAACTGAAGGGGGACTGTTCTTGGCCTTAAACGGCCTTGTTTATTCTGAAATGGGAACTATTTGATCCAAATACGCCACAGAGCGCCACAGACGTGCTGAGCCACGCTGGTGTAAAAAAATGAGCACAATGCACATTTATATACGAAGTACGGGGGGGGGGGACTGGTTTTTAACGTGACCACACTCATCACCAGTCGGAATGCTTCAAGCCCCCTCATGTTTCCTGCAGATAAGAGGGCAAGCTCTTCTGCTGGGAGGCAAGCTGCATTGCACACAGGCTCACACATGCAACACACAGACAGAAATAGCAAACATGTTTTCAGTTTGGCTGAAAACTAACAGTGGTCTTTCAAGTCTTTCAACCCACTAAACGCCTCCTTTGGGAGGGAAGGCATCACAAAAGCACACAACAGGGATTCTTTGAACTGTTCTGTTGTTATTCTTGGGCACCGCGCTGACAGACTAAACCGGAGCCCTGGTGGTGGTGCCCTGGTGGTGTTGGGGTGAGTGATACGACTGGGTCTGTGCTTTGGCTTCCACATGTATGATGGGTACGTTGACACTGTAACTGCTGCACACTAACCCAACTTGTTCCGCCATGTTGCATTCTAATCACCTCCTTACACTGAAAGGTTCCAGTTCTCAAAGATGTGATGACACGGGTCAGCAGTTTCACAACGCCTGACCTAAATACTTAAATAAATACAAAACCACAGTAAAGGTCAACTCGAAACTTCTTCCTCAATTCAGCTGCTTTGGATTTGCTCGACCAAGATGCACTGAACAAGTCGGTCTCAGATAAAGTAACTCTCTCGATTCTCTTCAATCAACCCCATGCCCAGCTCCGTCTGTTGCCATGACGCCCATCTGGAAACAACAGGCTGCAATTGTGGGATGCGAATAGCCTCATCAAAGACCCTCTGCTGTGGCTCAAATGAAGAGCTAGCCGCATGTTTTCTTTATTTTTTTATTTTTTTTTATCTATGACCCTGGGAAGCTGTGGCTTTGCTGAAATCTGGTCAAGGCATTTACAACTTCTATACCCACATCCTTGTTTCCACCATGAGCTATGAAACAAGCACGGGTCCCCTCGCACAGTCTGCACAACTTCTGTTAGTGTCCTGAAGGAAAACTGGTTTGTAGCCAGGCCTCAAGCTGTAGCTCAGTCAACACAATGATCAGGATTTTCTGGTTGTCTTTGCTTTGAAAACATTGACCAGTGACCACTTCACCCTTTTAGTGAAGAGTGAATATGAAGTTTAGACTGATGAGAAAATTATTCTCCATCATCCGATGAAAGATGACTTAAAAGACATGATTGATATCTTATTCAGATATACCAACCATCAGTTATTATACAAAATGTCCTTATGAAATATGACAGGGTTAGTGTTAGTGTGCTGAAAGTTTGCATAACCCAACAGGTATATTTGTGAGTGTGTAATCTCTGGCAGCCACGTTTGTTGATTGATAACTATTCTTGTTATTTCCAACAGATCTCAGAACGTTGGCAGCAAACCTAAAGTTGACGTGTGATGACAAGAAATGTTTGAACTGACTCAACTCCAACTGAAACCCAGGTGAAGACACTACAGTGATGCGAGAATTGATCAAGTTACGATCTTACTCCGTTAAGTCTACGTCTGAGTTGTCATCCTCCAGCTCGTGTCCATAGTATATGACCCTCTTCCAGCCGTTCTCTGTCTTTGTCCAGCACAGCCCCGGTGACCTCCAGTCCTGTCCCAGGAAAGGCATTTTTGCTGCAGGGGGAGAGAGCGACAATTAGCAGAGAATATTGATGCCCCTGCAAACACCTTGGGTGTGGAGCAGATGTTACGAAGAGAAATGTGCTTGTATGCTCTTTAGTCCTCTAGAAGTCATGATCATCATTTACACATAATAATCATGTGAATGCAACTAGTACTGAATATCTTCAAATAAGAAAATTCAAGTTGTATCTATCCATCTTTGTGCTCAGATGCATTAATTCTATATATACACACAACTATTTACAATTTCAGGAACAACTATTTCATTCCAGAACAATAATCAGACTTCTCATGACATGTTCAGCAGAGAGCAGAGAAGCAGAATATTTGCAACATGCATCCTGGATGTGTCCCTTTACGTGGCGACAACTATGACGCATTTGCATCTGCACAATAACATCGTTATAGCGAACCAATTTAAATCCTGACGTAAAAAAAACGAGTTGAGACGAAGCTGTCGGTCGACTCAGGGCAGGAATCCACGCCAGGAGGGCAGCGGACCGACGAGAACAGGATGTCACTGACTGTCAGTAGAGATGCAGAGCCCGAACAAACCTTGACAGCAGCTCGTCTGCTTTGTGTCAGCTCCTCTCCCTCCTCCGCTGCTGCCGCTCGGCTCTGATATTGACGGAAGTAAACACGGTGCGGACGCTGGAAATACGTCCACGCCCCCTGCTCCTCTCTGATTGGAGGAGAGCTCGTGGTTGGTCTTGTTGCTACCCGATATCGCGCTGCTCATTGGCTGACAGCAGCTGTCAGTCTGTTTGTTTTTTTATCCCCTTCTTTTCTGTTGGGGCATTTCGCTGCACGTGACAGAGACTGCGCACATGTATTGTGTTTTGATTTTGAGATGGGGGAGGGGAAGTATTATCATAATACCACTATTACTACTATTTATAATACTACCTCTACAGTTAATAACAACATATATTTAATTGTTGTTTTATTGCTGATTCACTATATGTGCAATGCTTACCTATCTATCTATGTATCTATCTATCCAGGGGCTGTGTAATAATTATCATGACAATTCAATTGACAACATTCAATCTAGTTGTAAGATACTGCCCCCTTTAGGTTATGGCCAAGTAATTCAAAGAAAAAAAGCAACCATAGGAAAAGTTTGTCAAACGTTACAGCTCTTCAATATAAAACAAGATCAAATACATTGTTATGCTGCTTTGGGTGAAGTACAATACCTTTGTTGTTGTTATTTCAATCAATGGAAAATGTGTGGGCAGAGTGACATTTGTGCATCAAAATCCTGATAACAGAACACATCAGCCATCAAAAATGCAAGCAGTGCATCTTTTCAGCCACTAATCATATAGATGTACAGATGAGAACACTTTTACAACTGAATCCTAAACTGAATAAGGAGTCACTTGGAGTTCTAGAAGAGAGGAGTAGAGAGGACAAGACGTGACTTGTCTCGGAGTAAAATAGTCCCGGGGAAGTGAGACATGTGTTTACAACCCCAGCTCAGCTGAGTCCTCTTCGTGAGAGAGAGAGAGAGAGAGAGAATTTTTTTTTAAATAAGAAATAATCATGAGACTGGCCTTTGCTCCCCCCCCCCTCCTCACGTACACCCTCTGAGCTTTGGCCAAAAGGCAGAAACAGACAAACTGTGGTGAGGAGATGAAACCGGCAAAGATCTGGCATGAAGTGCAGATGGGCCAGTGGACATACACCCTCAGATTCTAAGGTGCATTCCTCTTCTCTCACACAGCACACATGAAAAACAACTAATTCAGTGGCTGGAAAATGAACATAAAACGTAAAATGCCGACCAGAAACACTTCGCATGTAAGAAGCACAGCTGTCTTACTGATACTATTAATATGAACCTTTAAATAAATATATGTTATGCTTATGCACTGTATGAGGAGGCAGAACCCATGATTGATCTACCTCAGATGTGCGTCATGTATGGCTGGTCCTGGTGTTTGCTGAGTTTAAATCCACACCTGCTGCTCATGAGCAGAATTCAAACTTTACAGAAATGTGGCCTGATATCACTGTTCACCATATCGGCTCCAATATGGCGGAAGTCTTGACCTTTGACACTGGAATCGTTCTCTGACTGAGAGGAATGTCTACAACATGAAAACAAACATTTCCAAGATATAGACTGATTAGTTAGTATGTCACTGCAGGAGGGAGAAGAAGAGGAAACGATCTCAGTCCAGGTCTCGTAACTTTTTCCCAGTCTCATTTGCGTTCTTGCAGCTGTACAGCCACTTGATAATCCGTGCGTTGCGCTCGATAACCGACGTCCCCTGGCGCACGCTGCCCTGCAGCTCCTCCCGCAGGAGCCCGTCGCTGTCCCCGCTGCTCCGGGATAAGCCTCCATCCGACGTGGACACGCTCAGGCTGCGGACGTTGATCGCGAGGTCGTCCGAGCGCGCAGAGAAGTTCTCCCGCCCCAGGCTCTCGATGATCTCGCCGTCCAGCCCGCAGTACTTGAAGAAAGCGTCGAAGTCCGCGAAGTTCTTGGAGTACCGGGAGCTGATGTCCGAGTGGGAGCGACCCACGCCCCTGCCGGGCCTCCTCTCCGGCTCGGGGACTGCGAGCAGAGCCGCCGTCACCTTGGTGCCAGACCGCTGCGCGCCGCGCTCCTCAGGTGTGGCGGTGCCTGCTTCCTCATCTTCCTCAGACTCGCACTCGTTAAGTAACGGGACATTCTTATTCACAGCGTTGTTCTTCCGCACTTTGGGTGTGATCCGGCGTCTCCTGTATTTACCTGCGCCCCCCAGGAGGTCACACTTCTGCCTGTAGAGCAGCAGAGAGTCCGGGCGCCTTTTGGAGCTGGCGCGCCGTACCTGTGCCGGCGGGCAGCTTTCCGCGACACCCCCTCCTGTTGGAGCGTTCCTTCCGCGGCTCGAGCTCCGGTTTGAGGACCCCGCGCTGCTCACCGAAGCTGACCCCAGGCTGATCGCAGGCTCCTGGATGGAGTTGACCACCTGCTGGCTCTTCACATACTTGGGTTTGCTCGCGGCCAGCCTCTCCACGGCGCTCACGCGTCCTTTGGTCTCCCCCTCCAGCTCCATTTGCTTTCGAAGGTACTCGGGGCCCTTCTCCAGGATTTTTGTGGTGTCACTGGCTGCCTCCATTGTGGCACTTAACTCAGACATGATCCCTCTGTGTGTAGCCTCTAGAGTGTTGGAGGAAGACGGGAAAAAAAGGATTCCATTCAAGCCCACTCCTTGCCTGAGCACGTATCACAGCAGATTTCACCTTGTCTGTGCAAACACACACTCCATTACCCCACCCATCCTGTGCAAGGCCAGGCCAAACACAAGTCTGCTCAAAGTACACCTGACACCTTCAGGAGTGAGAGCAATGGGAGCTGACACTGCTGCATTGTGTTTCCCTCTCTTGTCCTTAGGGAGATGTGGATTTAATTTCTTTGTGTTGCCCAACACAGGTTAACTCCGCTTTATCTAATAAATCTCCTTTGACAAATCGTTTACCCCAGGAAGTGGCCCACTCCTTCCAATAACGTTGCGCAATAAATGTTTCCCCTGCAGCCTGTTCATCTTCAAATCATCCACAGTGAGTGACGTGACACTGACGCTGGCAAAGCAAATAAAACAATATTGCGGAATTCGAAGATCTGGGCCTATATTCAAGAAATCCAGGACTCAACAACTCCTATTTCCATCTGTAGTAAATTGAGTTTATTGTATGTCCTCTGTTAAATATCAAATTTGATTCTGTCATTTTCATTCATTTTCTTTTGTCTCTCTCATTTTATCTGTTGCTGGAATGAATTTTGCGTATGTGCGTGCCTTTATTTTAAGGTTTAATTGGATTTTTAAATTTATACAAAGCACTGATAAAACACTGCACCTTCATTCTCAGGTCATGGCCTAATATCATTACCAGTGCATTACCTTGCAGATTCCGACACATCCCACATGCTTGTTAAAACAATGGCCAACAAAGTGAAACAAATAGGAACAGTTAAGTATAGTGTAATGTGTTATTGGACTCTTCAGGTATAGTGCGCTCACGCATTTATGAGCATCTGCACACAAAAAAAGTGCTTTTGCCAGTCATGATGAAAGCCATTTGAGATCATTTCCCCATGTGCAGTCAGTCTGCTGAAACCACTAAACCCCGAAAAATCGGGTCTGCTTTCACTAAATATTGTAATTTTAGTATTTGATGCCTATTTTTTTTTCACGTGCACAAAAAATAGCAAAGTACAATTCAGATATCAGAAGGTTTTGGATGTGTGTGAAGACACAAAGGCTTCAGAGATGGCTGTTGCTTTGATTTAACTGAAGGACATGAACATGCTAAATTAACTGGAATACTCACAAATAAATACTGCGATGCATAAGGTGTATTCCCCCTGGAACAACACCTTCTATGTCTGTGAGTTTATTCAGATATGACAAGCACTGTTAGACTGGATTTATTATTTAGTTTTATTAACAGTGGAAGTGGCCTAACCCTAACCCTCACCCGACTACAGCGCGACCTAGTAATTAGGATGGAATTACACCAGTGAAGTTAATAGAAGGAGTGTGAATCAGTGCAAGCTTGTACCCATTTCCTTAATCCTCATCTAAAACTACAAACATCTAAAGCATTTTAGCACAGTTTTCAGAAAGTATGTCGAAACTCCTCTTGGTGCGTCATGGCTGCGAGATCAAGGTTTGAATGGGATGGATTGAAATTAAAGAGGAAAATTGCAAATCCCATCATAAAAATGAAAGGGTAACAACTGAATCCCTGTTCTCTGCTTCCTCGTGTAATTGCAAACATTCACCGAACTGGAATCCAAACCATCTGTTGACAAACTGAACCCTGAAGTTACCAGTCACCGGGGTTTACTCACTCAAAAGGCAGAGGGCAGCACGAGAATACACCTTATGAGAGTCATTATTCTGAAGTATTGCGTGCCTTTGGCTTAATTACCTTCCGAGACTGAATCAGATTCAATTTCTCACTTAGTCACTCTTAAGAGCAAACACAACATATTGGTTGTGTTACTGCAATCACCCAGCACCAGAAAACGAGCCATCTTTGTTATCTTTCTACTTGTTAGTTTAACAGAGGACTGACAGAGAAATCAATGACCTGAAGACCTTTTCATTGAATCCTTTCAAATCATTTAAGTGGACTCATATTTTTTAGCTTGTACATAATCATCGTACCACATCTGGGTTTGTGTTGATTGCTTTTTTTTTCAGCCGTCTTTTGACTGGCTTCCCTAAAATCAGCCTGGATCGCTCGTTTGGGAATTCAGCAGTGTTTGCTTGTACTTTCTCCTTCCTTGATCTCTCCTTCAAGTACGTCATGTTTGAAAATGTGTTCCTACATTTTGAGGTCGGGTGCAGTTGAAGTCTGGCACGTGCAGGATGTGTCACTATGATTTATGACCCTTCGCAGCCATGACAAGGTTAAGAGGCAGTAAAAGGATTGGGAACATGAGTCAGACATGAAGGCTGTGGTGCAATTATTGTATGGATACTTGGCCAGTCAAAATATTACATTTTTAAGAAGTAACAATGAATTAAAAGCCTAATTTCACATGATTAGCCCACAGAGAATTTTGCAACTCTCCCGCCACTATAATCTTTATGGACTTCATAGTGTATTTCAGATCATTGTTTTGGTTTTACAACTTAAATACCTCTGCTCTCACAAGTTTCATTCTCAGCCACAGCAGCTAAATAGCTATAAAAATCAAGTGTGCACCACCTGCAAAGCACCACACAGCAGGCAAACAATGTTAACAACTCACCAGCAAACATCTTAGAGCATTTTGCAGGGTCAGGATCAAATATTTCTCTCAGTGGGTGGAGACTTGAAGCTAAAAGGTCACACAATTTTGGATTTGTTTTCCTCAGGCCAAATCATGACTACAAATAATTACACATTTTGTTTGGTTTTGGTTAAACCCTGCAGCCCACCTTGATGTGGGCCTTCCTACATTCTTTGACCACCTCAAGATATTTAGCCCCTACTGGGCCTTCTAGCTAGTCTTCCCAGACCACAGGAAGTTCCAACTACTGAGACACACACACACACACACACACACACACACACACACACACACACACACACACACATTCTACACTTAAATCAAGGACTGCATCACCAATGAAAGTGGATGACTCAAATCAAACATGGATTGAATATTATCAGTTCTGATTGCTGCAGGCATCTTTTACTTGCATTCATTGATTAAGTAAGCAATAATTGGTAATTGTGCATTTCCAGGAATATAAGGTCACTATCACCTCCCACTTATTTATCAGAGGCTCATCTTACTTTATATTTAAAAACATTTTTTTTTGATTGATTCCTCATTTCTTTTCATTTCATTTTGTTGCTGTCCTTTTGTCTCAGGACAGGAACCAACACGAATGGAGAATATCTTTTATTAAATTAGCAAAAGAATTTCAAAGCTTTCAACATTTTCATTCTTGCCATTGATCAAATCATAACATTGAGTGCAATGTTCTTTAGCTCCACCAGGCTTTGTCTCGCTGCTCATTTTTCCAGTATTACACACCTCAGCTTAACTGTTTTGTTTTCCTCTCTCTTCTATCATCATCGTTTGTTTTCATTTACAACAGGCAGCTGGTTTTGGTTTAGAAGCTCTTATAATCCCACTGTGCGCTACCAGACCAGCACCAAACAGGAGACAGAGCAAGTGACTACATGGTAAAAGACCAGATATTTCTCTCCTGAGTACAAAATAATTTAAAACAGCCATGATGGAGTACAAAGTGCAAGCTCGGAGGGTCGTCCATACCATGTCTACCTGGCGCTGTCTCCCTAACAAGCGGTGTTATAGCCCACCTGCTAACACGCTAAACCAAAAGACATAAATGTCATCATCTGAGGGTGTACAATAGACTATATATAAAGAAAGACAAATCGTCTCCACTTGCTCCTGCAATTCAGACAGGAGGCCAAATTAGCACAGATATGAACGGCGCCATCTTGTGCATTTCGAGCCAGAGTTTGGAGAACGCTAACTTCCACCAGAGGCTGTTCGTTGCAAACTTTGAAATCAGGTGGGTGAAACTTCGGCTCCATGCATCCCTCATAATTATCCACCAATAATTTTCTTTGTGAGATCACTAAACAGTGATATCATAGTGCATCCCTGCTCAATGAAACAAACTGTTGTAGTAGTTTAATTGACTATAAAAATCTTGCTAATGAAGATAATACAATTTGATTGTTTGGATGTAGTCGGACACTGTGGTATAAACAATAGTTAAAATAATTAAAACAGGTCCATTATTTTTATTTCAGCTTATTTTGTATATAAATACGACAATCTCAATTTTGCCAATGTATAAATTCTGCAGCTTAATGAGCATAAACATAACTGCAGTTTCTTTGAAAACACAGCTGCTCTGCTCCCCCCTGATCGTATTGAAGTGATTAAAGTCTTTCTCTGTGGTGAGACATTGCAACACATCAGGGATACAATCAGTTACATTACTTAAGCAGAAACAAATGCTGACATTAATTAAAGCCATACTTGAAACAAAGAAATATCTGAAGTCTAGAGTTATTATACTTTGTAATTAAATCCTACATATTAAACCATAGAAGGCCTGGATAATATTACAGCTGCTACATTAATACTTGGTCTTTGCTAATATACTGTAGGAAATGGACCATTCTCTTGACTATTCCCTTTACATTCATCATGCATGTCATGCATAAAGAATCGTGCTGTCACTAACAACCTCTGCTATTCACATCTGCAACTGTGAGCACAATCAAAACAACACTTATATTTAAAACAACTCCTTGCACGAATTTGAGTGTAGCCAATTGGATTAGATCTGTAGAACATCTGTAGCATTCATTGCTCAAATGCCTCATAATGTGGGGAAGATGGGAAGCAAACTGTGGGATGTCAGAAAAGGGGAATGGTTGTGATTGACTACATAGCAAAGCAGCAACGCAAGGGGCCAACGGTCGTGAGCGGATGTGCTTTTCACTAATCAAGACCAGTAAAGATTTACTGCAAACTCTCAGTGCTTGATTTGCCACGATGTCAGACCATTCACCCATCCATTATCGACACAGCTTGTCCTTTGAGGGTCACGACAGGTGGGGTGGGGCAATCCCAGCTCACATTGGGAGGAGGAGTATGGGTCATCAGTCCATTACAGGCCAGAAACAGAGTCACACCTATAATGACTCATTAACATAGTGAACTACTGATCATACTTTAATGTGAAACCAACAGTCTGAAATAAGAGATTCTTTATTTTAGAAAAGTGTGCCTTTTTAGTTTGGTCTATGTCCCATCCACCAACAGAGATGAGGCAAGATTTAAGGCTTGCACTGCAGTTATGTGATCTGACATTGAGTTTTCTTTCTGGGTTGCCAGTTCAGCACATTCATGTGTCCACTCTCCTGGCAA
Source organism: Pseudorhombus dupliciocellatus (assembly GCA_016785235.1). NCBI lineage: Eukaryota > Metazoa > Chordata > Actinopteri > Pleuronectiformes > Paralichthyidae > Pseudorhombus > Pseudorhombus dupliciocellatus. The sequence goes on along the minus strand of JAFBJW010000018.1, from coordinate 851,856 downwards.
CCACTGGACCTCCCTATTTGAGTCAAGCAGTGACGTAAACACGAAATGCAATGAAAATACATTGTTTATGTTTCTGAGGGATGTGTTGACTGGTTCCATGTAGTTTTTAACTTTGGGGAATTCTGTTCACTGCTTGGCCCAGCTGATGGTGCTGAGCCCAGTGCGTAAAAGGCTTATAGAACATGAACTCTCTCATTTACTGGCTGTCTCGCTTGATTTGTACGATTTGTCAGAACAGTTAAGACTAATTAAAAACATGGTCCTCCCGGAGCAGCTCAGCTTCCTTAATTTTATTGTAACACTAATCTTTTATTTCAGACAAGTTCATAGAAAACCATGAACAGATTCTTTAAAGTTTTGATGTGCAGGGTGTCCATTTTTTGCCAAAAAGAATTATACAGATATGATGCAACATGCAGGAGGATTGGTTAATACTGCACTGCATATATTCTGGCCCAGTTGGGACAGTTGAAGTTCCACGATATGGAGCACAAATCCATCTGTTCCATGAAATACGCAGACAGATGGAGGTACATACGAACCTTGAGAGAGATACTATAAATCCCAAAGCTGTCTTTGAGGAGCTGAGGGAGGAATAAAATTCAGCAGTTTCTAGTCTAAATGTACACCTTAATCCTAAATCACAAGATATTCAATATCTCCCATGCCCATCGGTCAGTCACGTCTGGCCTTTCCATCGGGGTTCAGTAATTCTTGTTGTTCATCCAGTAGAATTACTCATTCAAATCTGTTGGTTTTATTAGTATGAACTGAGAAAAATATTTGCACTCGTTTCCATTCACGTCATGAAAGAGAGCGGGTGGTTCGGCGAGGAGCCTGTGCCGAATATCTTTTCTTTCTCTGAATCTTCTGCATCTGTGTCTCATTGTTAAATGCAAGATTTTTTTCTCTTTTCCCTCCCTCAGCCCCACACACACACACACAATTAGACAGAAACAACATCCTCGGACATTCCTCAGAGGCACATCGCAGGCATTGAGCATAATTTCAAAAACAAATATGTTCCTAGAAACACCACCTCATATTGGGAGTTTACTGGTTGGTTTACAGGTTACATCCTATTTCTGTCTCTCTCAACAAACCTGTCCATGCACCATCCTTGTCTTGCAGGAGTTCCAGACTTTCTGTTGTGTCTTCCACATTTTTTTGTGGAAGACAAGAATACTCCTCAGCCCCAGTGAATCTTGTGGGCTGCTCACAGAACCATGGCACCGTTTGTGTCTCAGTGCATCGACCTGGGTTTGCTGTTTTTCCAAAATTCAGGCGGAGTATTTGTTTGGCTTGTTCTTCCCTAGTGTTTCTCTTGAGTCTTTCCAAGCTACGTGTCTCTATTTAAGGTTTGAGTGGTGCAGTTAAGGACATCTGGGAAAAAAAAGTGTTGTATTTGTTCGGTCACTAGGACATTACAGGTCTAACTTAACTATTTCCGTTATGGCTCCAAGTAACCTCCAGATGTGTGCCTAAGCAGGATGCTGTGGCTGTGAATCCGTCTGATGGACATCACCCCAAGGGTGATACCACTAAAGCTAAACTTCATTGCTATTCACACTTACGTTTTATATTTATTCTGACATTGGAAACAATTAACTGTGCTTAAAGAAAGTAAAATCCTTGAAAGTAAACAACACACGTGTAAACGCTTGAGCGTTGTACGGTGCTTGTTTCACCACACTTTCTTCAGTGGATGGGGGTTCAACTTTCAGTCTTTGTAAAAAATACCACAATATCTTCTCCCAGTTGAGATGCAGATGCCAAGGAGATGTTCTCATCTGCATTAATATTTACACACTTGCTGCAGAGTAACATGTGAATCTAGTGAGTTTATATTTGGTTTCATAAGAAGATGTTTGGCCCTTTTCATGGGTGTGTGCTCTATAGTGCCATTCTTTGAATTAAAACTCATAAAACATTTGTTTCAATTGGCAATTGGGATTTTCCCATGTAAGGAACAGCATATGTTTTACAACACCTTGTAATCTGTTGTTAAAAATATCTCACTCTTTCCAGGACCAATTTTTTTCTCATGACCTTGTTTTCCACAACAGTACTTAGCAAAGCATTATAAGGAATCTGTGCGTCTGGAACATTGTGTCTTAATGTCCATGAGGCTCTTACAGTCTCAAGCACATACTTGCCTGCGTTGCTCTATGACATCATAAAAAGTGTGGGGTTGATTAGTCTTGACTTGATTTACACTTGTTAATGGTTCGACTGTAGCCAGGTTGTGTCTCTAATTTACATTGTGGGAGGATCAGAGATGCTCTTTCGTGAGAGGATAAAGGTTTATTTTTCTCCCTCTAACTTTAACATTTATTATCAACACTTCAAAGCGGGGGTTGACTAATCTAGTAATAAAATAAAAGTGATTGTTTCAGGCTGGTGAGTCAGATTTGCATATGTTTGTAATCATCACAAATTTGTTCTTTCCTGTCTGGTGAACATATGACTTTTTTATTGACTAGATACCAATGGATTGGTTTGTAAGAGAAAGTTATTTTAACAATAATGAACGTGTGCAGTCTACAAATTCAAACTTTAATAAGCCGAATAGGTTCACTCTAAATTATACTTTTATTACTATATTTATGACTACATGACCATTACTGATTAGGTTATTTATACCGCTGTAATGTAGTTTAGATGTCATTTCATACTACTGTAATCTTTTACACTTAAAAAAACATAAATTAAAACAACAGCAAAAGAAAAATAGGCAAGGCAAGTGTTTTAAATAACATTTCATCAGAATATCAATCTATAAAATTAAAAATAAAAAATCACGCAATATACACATTTGTGAAGAGGTGCTTTGAAGGTGGATAGTTCATTGCAGTCATATCGTAATGTCAATTCTCAGGACAGGTAGTAATTCTTTGTAAATGTAAACTGAAAAAACAGAAAAAGACAACACTGTGCTGGATGTCTTCTGGTCCCAAAGAAGACTCTGCCGAGTCAATTGATTGAACGAGTGTTCGACATGAAATTACTAGTCACTGCGACCTGTAATTCAATCCCAACCTGACGGGGGCAGCAACGTGCCACCCAGCAGCTGGTCTGTCGGAAACTGTTTAAGAAAGCAGCGAAGAAGAAAAGGAGGAAGCGGGTGCAAAGCAGGAAGATGGCAGCCTCTGGTTCAAAGTCGGTTTTATTCGTTTGCCTCGGTAAGTGACGTCTTTTGATATTAACAGCAACTCGTGTACTAACTGCGAATACTTTATTTCCACTTGAACTCCGTGTTCGCGTATTAAAAATGTCGTAGGAATGTGTTAGCACGCTAACACCAGTGTTTAAGCTAGCTACGTCGTTCCACACACACACGTGCCTGGTTATTGGCTGCATCACACTTAGAATGCCCTCTTACTGCCAGCTCTTGTGATTTGTTATGTTATGTGAATCATGTGTACTGTAACATATGTGATTGAAGTGACAAATAAACTTGAACCTGGATGCACAAAAGAGTTTCTGGTGTCAGGTTGAGAGAATGACTGTTGGAAATGTTATCTACGTGATGTGGGAATGTAATAAATTATATTGCTGTATGGGAAGTCCGTGTTGTGTTAATGCTGTTCCTCCTTACTGTGCATAACTGTTACATTAATATGTTTTTGTGTTTGTGTTTGTGTAGTTTAGAAACTTGTATTGCTCTAATTATCGCTATAGTTTAATCTTCCAGTTGTAGCCTGGAGTCACCATTTCTAACAGAGTTCCCATCTTTGATATTAATAACACTGAACACTTTTGTTACTTCATGTTCAGGGATATATTTAGGCTGTCTTGCAGTTTCTAAACAAACATTAAAATGTTAATTAGCTTTAATGTGTAGTATTTGCATTTTTGCTGAGCTTTTAAAACTCCCTAAAATAGTCAGAGTTGCATCCAAAGGCATTGCTCTAGGTTGAAATCCACCCTAACATTTGTTTGTTTTTTCCTACAGGCAATATTTGTCGATCCCCCATTGCTGAAGCTGTCTTCAGAAAGATGGCAACAGATGCTGGTGTTGTTGATAAGGTAAGATACTTACGTTCTGATTTTCTTTTTAATCTACCTGTGGAAGTTGGCAACAGAGAGATGTGGTGACGATGGGCAATACAATGATTTTTGTTACGTTAGGAAACATTATTCACTGTAACTTGGAACAGCTGACTATTCTTTAGACAAGCTATTCAAATGCTTAAGTCGCTCTTGTGTTTTCTTTCCCACTTGTACAGCTAAATTATGATACATGGCTGTTAACAGTATTTTCTTTGTTAATTACTGTTTACTGATATTGAGGAGAAATGTGGAATTATTGGTGGCAGATTAAATAGAACCATCGTCTCAGGTGTTAAAAACCATACCATGAATTTGAGTTTAATTCAACACCTGCTTATTGAAAGTATTGTATATCTGTATTATTGAAATTATGGTGAAGCTATGATAGAACTGGTAAACACAGTATATTGGCAGGGTATGTATAAAATGCTAGTAAAAAAATTAATCACGATCGTCATCATCCAACGACTTGTGTTGTTATTCTCCATGCTCTGTGCTGCCTAGTGGGGAATAGACAGCGCTGCCACTTCCACCTATGAGATAGGAAATCCTCCAGACTACCGTGGCCAAGCCTGCATGGAGAGGCATAGTGTGCCAATGAGGCATGTGGCCAGGCAGGTACGACTTCCACTCCTACACATGTCACGCAGTAGTTAGCGCCCCCTTTTTTGCTTTCTATTGTTGCAGTGGGTCATAGACAGTGGTGCCACATCTGACTGGAATATAGGCAGTTCACCCGATACCCGTGGCCTGACCTGCCTCAGGAATTACGGCACTGAGACGAGTCACAGGGCCCGCCAGGTACAAGCTCATTTCCTGTGACACTTGTGTGTGAAGTTGAAGATCATGACGACTAGACATGGAGCTGCTATTGTCACTTCACACACAGCAAGCACGCTGTCTTTGGAAATTTGTTGCCGAAGCAGATTTACATTTATTTACAGTCCTCAATGATAAAAATGAACACTAACTTGGTATTGTTTGCTGTGTGAAGGTTTAACTAACAACCATTCAAAGCTCTTAGTTTCAGATTCTGGTCAACTGGTTATTGTCAATCTTCTTTTTCTGATTTCTGTGTTTGCCTGTTTTCCATGTCCAAGATTTGGAAAGTTTTTTATATGATCTCAGATCTGTGCCTGCTTCCCTCTGATTTGTGTGCCTGTTTCGACTGCCTTCTGATTTTTGAGTGTTGTCTGTCTCATTTCTCCGCAGGCCTTTTCCCTTTTTGTTTTTTATTAAATCAGTGAAATGAATATTGCCTGGATATATTCCACATTTGCTTGCACCAGTTATGACAGCCTAAGAAAGACGAATACCAGTGGTCTGTGTAATGATTGATGACCACAAAGACTGTTTGATGATCATAAAATTTAAAAAAAATTTAAAATCGATTGCGACATCGGTGTGATTTCCCAGGGTGATAACAGTTCTTCCCCATATAATAAGTGAGGCAAATGTAATAGTTCAATCCGGTGAAGAAGTTAGGAGGACCAAAACATTGTGAGTATTGGCTGGAACTGTGATGTCGTTTGGGTCACGTTAACCAGGTCAGCACGTCTGTACAACAGCTTCAGAAGTGATGTCACTCATGCACTGTTGCTCATGTGTTTGTCCGTAAAAATGAAGAAGAGCCTGTCGGTCAGGCTTGTTTGCAAAATGACAGCACCTGTGGTGTGTATGAGCTACGGATGGCGCCGAGCAATCACTGTATCACGTTGCAGCATGTGTTTTAAATCATGAAACAGGCCTGAAATTACACCAAGATGTTTGTCCATGTAGGGCCTTCAGCCCTTATGGAGCACTGGTTTATCCTCACTGCAATTCTACTTCCCTTTGCACTTAAAATGCTCTTTTTATGTTTCCCTGAGAGAACTTGGAGGTTTCGCCCTATGCTTGAGATCTCGTCTAATCTCCTCAAAGAAGGGGAGAGGCTCAACCCTTGGCTTAAACCCAGCCAAATCCACACAATGAGCTTTGACAAGCCTTTTCTCTCTTCCCTTTTCCCTTTATCACCCTCTTCATTTTTAACCATTAGATTGGGACATTAGATTTAAGAGAGTTGAAATTTTAATTTCATACTTCAACATGTTATTGTTGAATCAACATTTGAGGAATGAACGTCACCTTTCGCCAAAATATAATTATGCTGTTGTAACCACATTCATTTCACCTGTCATCATTGTGGTTTGGCAGTTTCGCCGACATCCAAAGAATCTTTTAATCTGTAAAAACGCGTCCTCTCTTAGCACGTAGGTGTAAAATAAACAGAAGTATTTAATAATGTGTTTGTTAAAATTGAAATCTGGGCTGGTGGAGGAACTGATAATTAATTATTAGATGAAAATCATGCATTATTAAACAATTCAATGTTGATTTTTGTTTTTTTATTTTTTAGGGCGGGTCTTGTTGGGGGCTTGCAACAAGCTTCTTAAATGATCTTATACAGCTGCTGTAAAACAGGAGCTGAGAGATTAGCACTGTCTGTAATTAACTCGCCAGAGATTACCACTGTGTGTGAGAGTGTTCAAATGAAAAATACAGTGATCAGACTCGAGTGGACTTTGTACGACTTCACAGGCTAAACCAGCCGTTGTCTTTGTGATTGAACATGACTATAACTCAACATCTGGAATATTGCAGAACTTCTATTCATGTCTTGTTCTTTTGTTCCCCTCTTCTCTCAGTTGTCCCTCATTGCCCTCATCCTGTTTGAAGCATTGCTATAAATTTAATCCCAAAACCCCTTTAAAGCTGTTCTGGGTACTGTTCGTAGTTATTATTAATTTATTTTCATTTGCTGCTTGTTTCATTAAATCATCACCAAGCACAGTGGACACTCTGCACAACTCCCCTCCACATCTCTACAGATGTGCATCTTAGAGCCCTTTCATAAGCATATTGCTGGCACATCCAGGATTCTATCAAAGCTGTTATCTTTGAGATTTCAGCCCTGGTAGAATAGGCCACACCCGTGGTTACTGCGGTAACGGCAAATGTGTGTGTGTGTGTGTGTGTGCGCACACACACACACACACACACACAATCACTGGTGTATCTCTTCACTGCACAACCCAACATGTTTTTGAAGAAGTAGTTCAAATGGCAATTATTGAAACCATGATCTGATTTCAAGCTGTGCACAGCTTGAATAGTTTTTCCTCACAACAGCAGAGCAAAGTTTAAGCTTGCTACCTTGCTGAGAAGGAACAACTCTGCATGTTCTGCAGCGCACTGTGGCCATGTCTCCTTGTTTTATTACACCATTGCAAGATTGGAAATGATACATTTGAAGAATAAATGACAAACACATTGCACTTCCAGTGACTTTCGTGCCACCCCATGTTTTGCCAGTTGAAAGCTTCAATGTGAAGCAGCTGCAGGAAATTTTTCGGTTTGCATTAGCAGCAACTTTAAAGCTACCTTGTGGAGTATTTTTGTAAATAAACACAAATTATATTTATTATCCACACTCTGTACCATGTTTCCCAGAGGTCTAAAGATGTAAAATACATCTGTACCTGCACATTCTCCAATGGGGCTGATAGCATTTCACTGCATAAACCTGAACCCTGTCTGAATCACTGGGCAGGAGCTCTCCAGGCTGCGCGGCGTTTACCCTGTCAGCCAAAAGTAATATTTGTTTTGTCCTCCCCACTTCCAGGTGACCAAGGCAGATTTCACGAGTTTTGATTACATTCTCTGCATGGACGAGAGCAACATGAGGTACAGTTCTTCAGCCTGCTACAGAAGTATTAACGGTGGTGTCATGTGTTAAGTGTCCCGTCTTTAGCTAACTTGTCCCCTTGGTTTATAAAACACAATTATCACAGAGGTCAGGGTAGGTTGTGCCGCTGTTGACAGTGATGTGTGTGTGTGTGTGTGTGCTACTCCTTCACACACGTGGAAAATGTTGATAACATTGAACTACAGCTAGCTCGTAGGTGAATGCCTCCTTTTAATGAGCAATATCCTTTCTTAAGCTCTTTCCAAAGGTCAAGGGGGAGGGATATTTTTTGCTACTTTGAACGTTTAGGGATCATTTTGAGATCACATGCCCATGGCAGATCTGATCTGTAAGCAGCTTACTGAGTTCCTTGGATGCCTCGTCTTTGCTCTTTGAGCAGTTTTTTCCCCCCCCTTTCTCTCCCACATATTTCTTTTCCGTCCCACAAATGCTAAGCTGACCAGACTGAGAAAATGAGAACTTGTACAAGGCAAGGGGCTAATTAACCCGTGTTATGCTTTGCCAGAACAGTTCACGACATTGAATTTGTATGAATATTATTGCTGTTGTGGGAGGATGTCTAACCTACATAACATAGGAATTGTTAATTTTAAAATATTCTGTTTCAATCTTGATATATTTCCTCCCCAGGCCTTACATGCTTTCCTTGCTTCCTTCTCTTGTGAAGTTAACAGGCCTTCTCTTGTCTTCACAGTGACTTAAATAGGAAAGCAAAGTCTGTGAAAAACTGCACTGCAAAGATTGAGCTTCTCGGTTCCTATGATCCGCAGAATCAGCTGATCATCCAGGACCCCTATTATGTGAGTATAATGAAGAAGTTAAACGCTCCATACAGGAGAATGCATTTTATGGTCTGAGTGTTTATTACAGTGTTGATACACAGCAGTTAATCTCTGTGTATGCTGACAGTGGTTTTATTACCATTAACAGCTGTCAGTCCCTCAATCACTTTCCTGCTGCAGTAAAGACTGACCACCATGTCCAAATCCACCATGTGATGAATGTCTGGGGCTGTAAATCCCCCCCCCCCAAAATGCATGACTCCTAAAGACTTTTGTGTGGTGTTTTCAGGATGAACCCACAGACAATAAGATGCTTGATTCACTAACCTAATTAAAAAGTTATCATGTTGAAATAAAATGGTTTGAAATTGTATTCGTTAGATTAAAAATATTAAATATGCTTGACTGTATAACAAACCAGAGTTTGTTGAAATATATTTAATTAAGTTGACAAGGAACAAAGAGTTTAAAGTTGTTCTACTTCATCAGGACTTTAGAAATGTGGTCTGATCCGAGGATTTGATTGATGAGGAGCTGACAACAAAAGCAAACAATATCCCCTGAAGTGTCATCACGTTTTCATTTATCCGTTGTCTAATTCTTATGTGAGCATGGAGGTATTTATAACTTTGAGTGCTGCCCACCTCAAAACAGTGAGTAGAGCACAAGCAATAAATAGGATGGCAGTCACCTTGACCCAACATTACATCACAGATATCAGTCCCCTAAACACGGCCAATTTCTTTCATAGGAAATATTCAGAGAGATTTGGTAAAGCCAACTGCAGCAGTAAGTTGCTCCACTCCATCCAGAACAAATGCTGAAATTTCAACCATGAAAAATGTGTTCTGCAGCCCTCTGAGCCCAATAAATCACCAAACTATCATTTGATTTGTGTGGACATGGTTTTTTACAAAGCATTATTTGGTTTCAGCTCGGTCTGCCTTTTGAAGCTTCATGGCTCAATCATGCCTTTTTGGTCCTCGCGTGCTCTCTATGCTGGGGAAGTCATGCCAAGTGATTTGGACGTGGCTGCGTCATATCATTTTGAAGTTTATGACTGAGGGGAGGAAACTGCAGGGGAAATAGTAAATGTTGGAATATTTGAATGTTTTTAATTGTGATGATGTGAAGTTGTCAATACACACTTCATTTGAGAAATTATTATAACTTCCTGGGGACACGCAACCTTATTCTATTTTAGTAGTTTATATAAATAAATGGTAATGATCCTTGAAAAGTTAATTTCCTGTGTGGTCCTGAAGGAGAATGTGTGGCACGAGCTCTGTTTATAATACTGTTCTTTGTGGCTCTGTTGTGGAACCAGAATCCCAAGATGAAATGGTCAGATTAGTGATGTGGTTTGGAGATCAGTCGTGGTTGACCACAATATGTGACTGAACTCAGTCGTATTAATTTGTCTCATATTTGAAAAGCATGTCTTTGTCCCTCTGCCTGCCAACGGTCAGTGTGGTTCGGACACTTGGAAGATTATTGGTTTGTGGTCTCTCGCCAGCGACCACATGGCATGACGAAAAAAGTGTAAGGCCAACATGGTGGGAGTGAAACATCTCAATACGTTTTGAATGGACTCCCATGAAACGGGAAATAACAGAAACAACATCTGATAATCGATTCATCACTGGAGACATTTTCAAGTAGTGAGGCCAAAGAAAGCACCGACCACAGTGTTTAATATTACTGCATTTGTTTTTATTTATGACAAACTGAGTTTCATTGATTCCTGGACCGCTGGGATAAACGCACATCTTAGCAATAATTAAGAACATAAGAAATGGAAATGATAATTGTGATTTCCATTTCTTATATTCCTCAGTGTGACAAATAAAACAAATCTAGAATGAGTTTTTGCTTTTTCTTTTGTTTCTTAGGGGAGTGACAAGGACTTTGAAAAGGTGTACGAACAGTGTGTACGGTGCTGCAAAGCATTTCTGGAGGCGAACTCCTAACGTCCAACCTGGATCATCCTCAGTCTGCAGGAATCATCATCATCCTCACACGTGAGGGTTCTGTCACTCACTCAGGACGACGCTAGAACGTTTGTTTCAGTGTTGTATTTGGATTACACAAACCACACAATGTGTATGTAACAATATGAGGGTGACAAGTTTGTGGACTTGTCTATAACATAAATAAAGTAATTTTGTCTTTATCTGTTTGAACATGTTTTGTTTCCTGCACATCCTAGGTATTTTGTTGGATTCTCGATGGTTGGTTTAAATTTCAAGGCACAGTTTTTAGTTTTGTTTGCTTTAGGTCTCAGCATCGTTTTTTCTGTTGAGACAAAAGTTGTTATGCTGAGCCCCAGGCTCCACTTACTATTTAAATGGCGGTAATTACATGGAGGAGGGTTCATCAGTGGCAACGCAAATTGCCATTCTTTGTGATTCCTTGCACAGTAGAGTTGCAGTCCCACCATAGGGCTGTTAAACATTAGAGAAGGGTGAAATTAAAGGGGAGATGAAGCAAATGACGACTGGAGAGTTTGCTGAAGAATTTAGTTTTAGGGCTGTTCTCTTGTCCGTTTGTGTTGAGGCCATATCAACAGAGGATGTGTAAAACCAAGCTTAACGCAATTTGCTTTTAAAACAACCTGAGAGATTTGTTTACTCCGAGTCTTTTGGACATGTTGTGGTTACGAGGCAAAGTAGTTACCTTTAACCAGGCAACAACCACCTGCGTCCAGATAGGCTCTTTCATTACGCGTAGAGTAAAAATAGTTGTCTAACTAAACTACCCTTTAAATTCCCTTATCACTGTGGATGCTTTTTTCTTGTTCTCCAAACAAATTATGTCTCACCAAATACATGCTCCATAAAATATTTATTTAGCAGCTGTTGGCATCCTGGGTTCGTTAAATATGGCTGAGACACTTTTTACACCTGATTGTGTGGTTTGGACTTGACCTACGAAAGTCTGAAGGTCTGGACCAAACAAGGTCAATGTGAAGTAGATTTGATGGACACGAGTAGTGTTTGACTTCACTGTACTATACTCTCAACATTCAGACTTTATGCCTGGACACACTGAATCCAACTTAAGACCTTTGTTGCATCTCTCTCCTTCCTGTCATCTCTGCTGTCTCCATCACTTCAAGATAAAAGGATCCTCCTGAAAGGGGGAGTATTAAAAGTGTCACTCCACTTAAAGAACTCATTTGACCCAAATCTTTTCATTTCTCCAGTTCTGGGTGAATCCACTGTGCTGTCAACAGAGTCTGGTGAGCGGTTCCATTTAAAACAAACTTCTTTCCCAATGTGAAGATTTATATGCCTGAAATATGCTGACTGACATTCTTCCGAGTTTTCACATTTAAGAAATGGTTTCGCAACTGTCTCAATTTTGACGAAAGCAAACTCCACTCTCTCTTGACCTTTTCTTTTTTTTTTTGCTGAGCGTTTATGAAAGCAGTGGGAACTTCACTAAATCTGCCATCTCCAGTCATGTGGTTGCTCTGAATTCCTGGTTTTCAGCGTGGTAGTGGAAAAAGCTGCACAAGATGACAAAAACCATTCGTTGTACCAATCTTATAATTTATTTAAATATATTTAATTCTTAAATATACAGTGTATACTGTATATATGTATTCAACACCCATTCGATAAATGCCAGTCACTTTAATTTATGGTAGATAGGTAGAGTCCTCTTATGATTTGTTTTACAGTATATACATGTTTCTGTGGTCACGGCCTACACAGTATGCAGTGAAACCTTGTGACACATATAAATATAGACCAGTACCATGTTCTTTGGATATCCATGGGAGGGCTGCGACTTACAACCACCACATCGTCGCAAACGTGTCACAAAGACTCAAACAAACCTTCATGCAATTAATAATTTAATCACAGCTCTCCTCTCTCTCTCTCTCTCTCTCTCTCTCTCTCAGCGTGAGCACAAGTGGGTGAAACTGTGGCGAGAGTGCCAGCGCGGTGAGAACAAATTCTGTGAGAACGTTTAGTCAGTGTAATAAGTAGTACAGTAGTATGTCTGGGCTCAGCCCGAAACACTCATACAGAGCAAACCAGCCGCAGAAGGCGAATCATACTGAACATAGTACATTTGGAATTTGCTCTTTCCTAGACGAGATGAACAAAATAAAAAATATGCCATCCCTTTTTTTGGTTTTTATATTTTTGATTTGACATCTTTATTTGGATGCCAGCAGGAAATAGTCCCCACGATTGTTTGACTAAACGCCACTTCTTTTATTCTTCTTCTTCTTCTTCTTCAGTTTCACCATCGTTATCTTTAAATCTTGGTCTGGTTTCGTTGCTTGGTCGCTCCCCCGAGGTCCAGTCAGAGCGGTGGGTGGCAGTAATCCACGCGTCAACAGAACAGACCTCACTGAAGAGCAATACTGTGCATAATATCAGTCGGGGATGGTCAAGAGTATTTTAGGCTTCCCTCTTATAGTGTCCAAGGCACTTTTTTTTTCTTCTACACTTTTTTTTCTTTTCTTCCTCCCTCTTCTGGAGAACACATGTTTGGCTTCAACCTGCAACGACAAGCAAGAGAAATTCAGTTTTGTCTCCAACTTGGCAGCACCTGACAAAATCTTTCTTCCAAGAACAATTGTGAACAACAAACCACTGATCTGCTACTCTCACTGTGCGGCTGCTTGGGGCTCTGTGTATTCATACAGCACGCAAATCGATCCTGTGAGTTCTCTTACTGTCTCAGGGAAAAAAACCTTGATATTTACTCTGAGAGCTTATGCAATGATTTGCACGGATTCTGCCTCAGTCTTGGAAACAGAATTTGGATCTACTTCTTTGGAATAGAACACTGTAAGACCTCAAAGTTAGTAGTAAACTAAACTTAACTTAATTTGGTCTTTAGTTAATGCTACCAATAGCCTTAATCATGAATCAGTCGGTCAATTAATAGATTTACTTAAAATCTTTTACGTATATATGGTATATCAAAACACAAACTTGATTTCAATTTAAATATCTAATTTGTTGAATTGAAACCTTAACAATTTTTCATGTTTCACACTCGATGTCACGACCGGCACTTTGAGCACACGTGCAATTCTCATCAGTGGAAACAACAGTGTTGGAATCAGAGGTGAGCGTATCGCATTACCTTGCATGTGCTACGCCTCTGTGCACTGCAGGCTGCCGGCTAGCCGCGTTAGGAGCCGCGCACATCGTTTGAAGTCTGAGGAGAGAGGATGACACGGACAGTTTTACTGAGGGATCGCCTTTCACACAGTGGCGTGTCCCTGTCAAAACAAAGTCCCAGAGGAAGCAGACACAAACCATAACTCTAATGGAAGGAATGCACATGATAAATCAGCTCAATGTTAATGTTGTTTTACAGTCATAACAAGTGGCAGCTAGTTTGATTTGTAACTATTTGGGAGGCAGGTTTAGGATAAAGCTTGTTGTGATGATGTAATTGAATATGCATCTGCTCTTGTGTGGCATCTTTCCAGTCAAGCGTGCTTGAGGATGTTGGAGATGCAGACAGCCAATCAGAGGTGAAGTTTGAACTTTCCCATGGAGGTAGGACCAGTTTACACGAACCTATGCTTCCATGTGGCGACATTTGTGCTTGTTCACCGAAATATTTTGAGAACTTCAAGCCCCTGGTTGGAGAGGCAGCACTGTGCCTGTGTCTGATGGTGTGTTTAAGTGCAGCTTCTCTGGGTTTTGCAACACTGAGATTCAACAGGCACCACAGGAACATTTAAACTTAAATACTAGATTTCATCTTTTGCATTGTAATTTCTTTCTCTCTCCACTCCAGCAACATCTCTCTTTCTATTCCTCTCTGCCTCCTCATTTCTTCTCTCCGCCTGCTGAGCACTGCCTCATGCAGGACAAAACCCATGGATATTTATATATAATAATGTTAATGGCTTCCTTGATTTAAGTCTCATGGATGGAATTCAGGTTAGCCGAATGACTCTGTAGTTCGCCTAATTTAAGCTGGCTGGCCATCATGGTTGAGGGATTCTGTTTGATATGGTGCGACCGCACAGGAGCTATTTGTCAGATGTGTGGGAGAGAGTCGCATTGAACAAGGAGCCTGCTTGTAAAAAAAAAAAAAAAAAAAACACTTTCAAAGCAGAAATTTGTCACAGCGGCAATCACCCTGGTGTAAAAACAGAGCCACCCATGGCTGAATTTCATTAAGCGTATTCAGTTTCAGGGCCCTAGTAAGTGGTGTTGTGCACAGCAGCTCACAGTCACGCAGCTCACCGGGACACTTGATGTAAAACACAGCTGGTGCTTATAATTTATGGAACAACTGCCACTGGTCAGAATGTGCGCAGCGGGTAACGGCCTTGTCTCCATTTATCTGTTAGCGGCTTCGGTTGCCTGATGTTTGGTCTGATGACGAAACGTCTCGTACGATGATTGACTCAAGAAATGCGCCATGATGTTAGTGATCAGATGACAGAGAGCAACGATGTGTACTGAGTATAGACTTATGCCAAGGAGCAGATTGTGTTGACCTTTTGTTGACCATGGTGGCCATGAAAAGGCATTATTCTAACATCCTTCCTCACGTTGTGTACTGCTCACAGTTTAAGAGGACTGGTGTGATGGCAGCTTACATGCAGGTATCGTGCATTCTCTGGTGTGGTGGTAGACTCTGTACACTAGCTTCCTGCACTTCGGACTGAAGTAGAGAGGACCTGAAACGAGAACAGGTTTTCAGAACATTTGCAGGTCCACATGTGGCCACCTGCACTGCTTCATAGCTCGGCCGTCCCCTCCCTTGTGACACACGGCCGTGTTCAGCAACGTCTTACCTGTTATATGTTTTAGGAATTTCTCCTTCTTTCTGGGATGCCTAGGGAATACCACTGTGGAGCAGACAGGGAAGCAGTGTCAGGTTTGCAGCTGCACTGATTTGAATCTCGTGCATTTGAAAGTTTACAAGACATGCATTTCATTCGAAGGACTCGAGACATTGACTTGTAACAGCCACAGCATGGAGAGGAATTCGTTAAAGGCTCAGTGGTTATTTTGGGTGCAACAACCCTTTAACCCAATCCCGTGTGACTCCCAGTGTCTCTGCACCGCGGAACATATTCCAGTATCATCCCTCATCACGCGGCATCCTCAGGAGATCCAACATACGGCTCCCGCCCTGACGACGAGCCACTCACCGACAGCCTGGGAGCCTCTGTCTGTTTTCAAGTTGCGTAAATCCCTTGGCTCCACCGGGGACGTGAGCGCCCGCGACGTTAACGGGGATTCCGTTTTCGCGCTGACGTGTCGACTCCGGCTCTCCTCCACGTGCTTCATGACCTCCACCAACCGCCGCAAGTCCAGACGCGCCTCGCCGCCACTGGCTGCGAGCGACCGCGCCGCCACCGAGTGCGCGCTCCGGCCGCAGTGGCCGGTGAGCGTGCACATCACTAGCAACAGTCCCATAGCGAGGTGCTTGCGCAGTCCGTTCATAGTAGCTCCCGTGGAGTTGAGGAAAATAAAGTCCTTATCCAGCGCCTCTGGGGAGAGTGGCGAGTCCAAGCGGACACCTGCGGGAAGAGATGAAGGAGAGCTGTCAAACCTAAAGGTTTCTCATATCTCTACCTTTATACGAGCTAGTTAAGCCACTGGGAACGGGGCGAGGAGGGGGGTTTAATTGCCCATATATTGTTTAGGACGTAATAAAAAAGGTCAGACTTTGACTGTGGACCACCACGATTTACGCACACATTGCTTTGTTTAACCTCGTGTTTGCTTAAGAGAAAAACAACGTTGGCAACCTTCAGCCTCGGTGGATCCAGTTTGCGCAACAACTGGGAACTGAGCAATGCCCCGGAGCAGCCTCTGTCCATACATCAAACATCGTGTTCTTGCTCAGGCAAAAGTTTGGCACGCTGCGCTCCAGGGCTGAGGTTCCCTGGTGACCTCAGCTTGTTTTGCGAGACACCTGAAGAAAATTCACTGTAGATCGCAGCAAAGCGAGTCTCTGAGAATCAGCAGCAACATCAAACCGTTTTTATGTGACATTAGTGTAATATATGACAGCTTTATAAAAGTGCGGACTTTTACCTTCACAATTAAAAAAGCTCCTCAAATGCGACTCAGTGCTCCCGTGCGTCCAGCAAGGATGGAAATGGGCTTAAACAACTGTGCGTAACTTTCGCTTGTAGGTCCCCGCTTCTGTCCGGTGCGAAATATGCCCTCTTCCAGTCTGCTCTTCGGTTGGAAATACATCTATCAAAGCTGCTGAAGTCGTTCGAGTAGTCGCCGTGCATCCGTGGCCATCCTCCGAACACCGGCGGGCTCTTGAGGAGAAAGGGGAGGGAGAGAGCGAAGAGGCACGATCCACTGGACCCCGTGCGTCCCGTGTGCGTCCCTTGTGCGCCCTCGCCGGAGCAGCAGATCGGGTCTCCCTGAAGGAACGCTCACTTTTTATTCTGTCTCGCAGCCGCCGTGACCTTTCTCTCGCGGGTTACTCCGCCGTGTCTGCAATAAGAATATGACGCACCACTGGCACTCCGCAAAGTCCGCTGGAGTTGACTGACCATCACTTGAGCACTGCACGTACTTTTCTGCGTCCCCCTCCTTTTCGCGTCACCATTTATCTGTGCGATACGCGGTTACGGGAAGCCTCCCTTTCCTACTAATACTTCCACTGAAATTTCCAATGAGCCAAGTAAACGCAGACATCTTAGCGGAAATACTCCCCGAACCCGTTGGTGATTTTCTTTTCCCCATTTAGAGCCATTGCGCGGTTTACGCCCCACTGGGGAATTGAAACCCAGCTCCGCGGCGTTTAATGAAGATTCTTTGTAACTTTTAAAGAGTCATCAGTATAATTATTACTCCACAGTCTAATGGTCAGACCCTGCGACTGCACAATATGTTTGAGGGTTTTCTTCTCACTGGAGATTAGTCCTGCACTGGTCGACTGTGGTTGGTACAGCTTTCTTTAAGTCGGGCCGTGCAATTGGCTCCCTTGCCCCCCTGCCCCCTCCCTCAAATTATGCTGAGATGTGGGGGTTGAGTTGACTTTACTGTGAAAGTACAAGCAACCCTGTGTTTCGGCGTAATGAGCAATAGAAGTCCAGGCAGCCTTAAAACTCCAAAGTGACCAACCTATCATTAAATTGCAGCAAAGACCCCTCCCCAAAGTTTATTCTTAAATGATTTTTGTCTCAGTTTTTCCTCTCAACCCATCAGTGGCGTTACATTTTATTTGTTGTAATGATTCGGAACATCCTGACTGTCGTGACCGAGCCTCAAGCGAAGCCTTGGTGATTAAATTGCAGCAAAGACCCCTCCCCAAAGTTTATTCTTAAATGATTTTTGTCTCAGTTTTTCCTCTCAACCCATCAGTGGCGTTACATTTTATTTGTTGTAATGATTCGGAACATCCTGACTCTCGTGACCGAGCCTCAAGCGAAGCCTTGGTGCTGAAAGGACAGCGCGCACTGTCCCCCCCCCCCTCCCCCCTCCCCTCACCTCTGACGCGCCTGATCAGTTCCTCCTGAACCTCTTATTTAACCTTTAGGAGAGTCTCCGTCCAACTTTGAATCCAGTGACACTGTAATAACAAATGAATGAAATGGTTTGGAATGTTTAGAAGCATCAGGTTGTTAGTGATTTCTGATCTGTGAAGAGGAAACCGTTGGAGGTTTTTTTTACGCGGAGCAGGCGTGTAAAGAGAGGAGGAAGGATGAGTGAAGACAGCCGTCCACACTAATGAAGTGTCTAACAGGGAGCAGAGACTTTTTCAATAAGGTCATCACCACACACGAACCCTATTATCATCTAACAGTTTTACGACCTTTTAAAATTAGAAATGCATTAACCTTCCTGCATTGACTCTCCGTCTGTTTTCCTGAACCCAAACAGCAAATATTCCACCATGTGTCACTTCAGTATCAGAGGGAACAGACGTTACTTTGACTGGGGATTGAGAAGCAGTTTCAGCAGGGGGCGTCATTCTGCAATGGCCGCATGTTGTGTGTTCCAGTGATGCTCTTTGCGGTCATAAAACAGGGCTCCATAGAGTCGAAAACAAAATAAAAAAAGAGTTCCCTGTCATGCCCACTTCCTTTGGAACAACCTCCCTGGTCCCATCAGCCTGTCTTTCTTCATGAATCCAATCTTAAATCACATCTCCATGCCTTAACTTTCAGTTAGGAGCTTATTCTTTCACTTTTCCAGCCTGGCACCTGTTACTATTCTAATTTTAACTTTCTGTGGATGTTATCATGTGGCCGAGGTTCCAGTAAACTGATAACTGATGACCACAGCCTCTCACTCACTCACTTTGTTCCCTCAAGCACATGAGTGTCCTCCTCGTCTCTCCCCCTCTCTCATCTGTGTGTTCATTTTCTTCCCCTCGACGATGTGAACGATGGTTCTTGTCTGTCTCCCTGATGGGCCCCGGGATGGAGAGGTGGCCATGTGGCTCAGGCCCTCTCTGTTGTTGGCAGCACATCCAGACTGCATTCTGCGGTCATGTATGCAAGCTATAGTGTTTTATCCCAATTGTGCATACCGTAAATCAGCCTCAGCATCGATTGCATGTCTGTCCCTCCTCTGGTTTCTTTCCCATTTAAGACTTTCTTTGGAAGGATTTTGGAATTGTCCGATTCAAGGGTCAAGGACAATGTCTCTCAGATTTTTATGGTTTATCGGTGACAGCCCATATAAATAAAACACTTGACTTGCCTGTGGTCTAAACTATTTCAGAACATTGTGATGTGATTCCCCTCTTGAAATCTATTCATAAAGATAACACAAAGAAAGAGCCAAAACATCAATTTAGATCACATAATGTAGCGAGTGGGGGCCCGAGTGTGTTGCGATCATCGGCCCGGGTCGCAGGGCGTCTTTCAACTCATTCTAGAGCAGATGTTTAATGTTAAAGGTGAAAGGAAAAAAACAAAGATATGCTGCACTGATTTTGTTAAATAGCGATTACAGCAGAAATTATGACATTGCGAGCCTGTAACCCTGTTTAACTCGGCTCCTATTCTCGTGCAGTTGTATGACCTAAGTCAGTGAGTCATGTTCATATGATTTCAAATAAGCTACATGTGGTAAACCTCACAGATACGCTGCGGTGGCCGCTTCTCTTAGCACATCGATTGTCTCATCCTTCCTTTCCTCCTGAAATTTTGCTGATGATTTCCTTCTGAAAGACACTTTGATTAATTCAAAAGAGGAGGATGTGGTCACCTTTCCCTGAACATGCCTCTCTCTCTCTCTCTCTCTCTTCCTCAAGTTCTCCTTCAAAGTTGAACATTTCACTTCCTCAAGGTCTTACACAAGTGAGTGGGTTCATCCGGTTTTTGGCCAGAGGAAAAAAAAATAAAAAATCACTTCTTTAATCACAGATATTTAAATGACTAATCTGTGAAATCACTTAAGCTGACACACAACACTAAGGGGACGTGGTAAGATTAAAGGGCTAGTTCACTGAAACATCAAGATTCACTTGTTTTCTCCTCACCGCCATGAGAAAGGAGGGGTGGGAACGTGTGTAAAGTGGAGAGTCGAGGGTTTTGTGTTCTCGAACACTTCACCCCACCTCCATCTTTATCTCTTGTATTTTCTTCTTTTTCTTTCTATTTTTTTTTACAAACATTTAAAACCACATTTACTGTAAGTCCTAGACACAAAAAAACAAATCTCGATATCCAAACAGGACTTTGGGTCCATGTGTTTCTGGTTAAACAAAATCCAAGCAGGGGTGTAGCCAATTCAAAGTTTCGTCCACTGATCTCAGTTTTATGAAATATCCTTATAGCTTTTGTAATGTCGCATTCTATAAACATTTTATTGTGCTATGGAAATATATCTTCTCAGTCAGCACTGAAATTTGAATTCCTCAGAACTTTGAAGTCCATTAGATGGGCACTTCCTGGTTAAAGAACTCTGGATTTATTAGGGTGATGTTGAGTTTTGTAAAATGGGGTCTTTATTCCTCAGGGACACCATATAGAATACATCCCGACTGCTTCAGAGTCCAGTTCCCCTTCATCTCTCTCCTCAGTGGTTACCTCACTGCATCTTGAACGCAGCATGGACTGTAGATTGAGTAAATCAGAACATCTGGACGTCTTAGCCAGACATCAAAAAGCACAGCGTATATCTGGATACAGCTGTGTTGGAGGGCTATGATGTGTTATCACGCAGTTGCAGAAAACAGTAAGAGGGTTTGACAGCCTAATAAATCGCCCTAGTTGAGGTGACGCATTGCCTTCACCCATTAGGTGGTGTGATGATGATGGAGCAATGAGGCTCTGTCATCGAGGGGCGGCCCGGTTTTCTCTCCGACAGCGATTGGTAGAGGAGTGGCATGTGGTCAGATCGTTCCTAGGTCAGATCTGACAGTCGTGTCAATGGAGCAATGCACTTGACACTTGTGGCAATTAAAGACGTGTAAAAATTGATGCAACAAAACCAGATGCGTCCCACGAAACAGAACTGAAGACGAAATCTTTTTTTTTTTTTTTGAGGCAGAATCTGTGAAGTAGCAATCAGGGATGGAGCCATGGGAGCAAGGTTCCATGATAGAGTAGCTGTCTTGGCAGACAAACTTGTATTAGACCCCAAATAACTAATTCAATCCGGACTCACTTGATGATACAATGGCTTGATGAACAGTTAAAATGACTGATACCATTGTTGAGAAAAATGTATTTGACATGCACTTTGACTTTGTTTTTTTTTCTTTTTGTCCATGTCCCATCCACAAACATAGAGGAGGCAGGCTGTGTGATCCTGCAGATGCCTGGGCTTCTCTTTAGAGGAGCAGTCACGACATCCATCTTTATATAGAATGTGTACATAGAAGCAGTTCATCCCTCCTCCATGTGATTCTGATTTCACATCAGTCAGTTTGTTTGTCTCCAGGATTACACAAGAACTACTACTGCTACTACAGTTTTCCACTTATTTCAATTTGTTTTTATTAATTCATCTATAATCATTTATTTTAATGTGTTTCTTTTACTGCCCTTTGTTGTTTTTCCCCTGAGCTATTGTAATTATGTGTTTCCCCCTAGGGGAGGAATAAAAACATTCTATTCTATTCTAACTGGGGTGAAGGGATGGAGCCCGAGAAGGACCTGTCCCATTTTGGCATGGATGTGAAATGAGGGGTGGGTCCCTTATTAATTCAATTTTTTTTTTACCAGTTCAAACTCCCAGTGAGCGAGTGGACGTGATGACCGTATTTTAAACACACCAGGCGAGTTTCAACCCACGCTGGTGTCAGTAATTCCGTAAACGAAAACATGTGATTTAGGCCGTGGATTGATTCGTACCTCATGTCCTGCCTTCAACGTGCACTGCGCACATAGCTCAGACCTTTAATGTGTCAAGTCACAGAGCTGGTGTTTATATGCCGGTTTGAGAGAGATTTAATGGAACGTGGAACAAATTATCAAAAACTCAATTCTCCCAAACAAGTGTTTTCAGTTACTTGTGGCTGATCAGTCTGTGCTGGAATGCACATGCTATGCTTGACTGACAGCTCCCAGAGAGATGTGTGGGGTGGAAGCAAGAGCTCCGGTCAGGCTCCCATAAGGAGAGCTCGTGTATGCAAAACGAAAAACGAACGAGTCGTGGATAAACGTTCCAGTACTCTCTGCATCCTAAAAGACTGCAAGCAAAATGTTCAATAGCTCAAAAATATTTCGTGCAGCTATGGACGTAATGAAATCATCATGGCTCGGATACCTTTCATTTTTATACACAAACACAATGTCTGTATGAGAAAGCGTTTCCCAGTTTCCATGTGAGACAACAATAGAATCAAACCTCACATAGTTGAGGCAGGAACAAGTGGAACGCCGCTTGCCAACATGGAGGCTAACCCCGCCGCTGTCTCACGCAACAGTGAACAGTTTACAGGAAATTTACCCTTGCAAATAAGGTGAACCCAATAAATTTAACAAGCTTTCACATTTTGATTGCAATTTAATAGGATATCAGTACTGCGTCCTCCAACTCACTCCCCTCCTGGCTTGAAGGAATACACATGGTCATTATTATTAGAGTTTGAGTGTTCTGTGTTCTGTGACACTGTGCAGGGAGATCAACCGTCTCTGCTGTTTCTGTGGTTGAGCGTTGATGGTGACAGATCAGAATCCGCTGGTCAAATCTCCATCCGCCTGCCAGCCTTCCACCCCACACGCTCTGTGCTGTCTGCGGGGTATTTTAGGTCAAGTCATGTACAATCCACGGGGTTGACTGTAACATGACTGCTGAACTATTACTTCCCCTGCTTCATAATGAAGGACACATTTGCAGTGAGCGTTTCTTGGACGTGCACGGGACCGAAGATCCAGAGACCTTTGGTTCACATCAGTCACTAGACCTCCCCTTAACGAAACCTACAGATAGACAATATGTGATTGTTCTGGCCACTAGACTTTGGCATTGTCCCACTAAGCCATTAGCTAATGACAATTTTAGTTAGGTTATTTAGGTTCATTCCTTGAGTCTTTGAATTTTTTTTATCTTTACAGGTTTGTGACACATGGCATCTTTCCTGTTTGTGTCAGCTCGACAGTAGTGCTGAGGGTGAATTAGTGTAATGCAACCAGTGATTCAGAATCATATGACGGTGCTGTCAGCCGACTGTTGCAAAAGGAGCAAAGCATGCTGAGAATAAAAGCCCTTTGTGGACAAAAGGATAAAACATACCTCCATTTAAACATGTATGAGAAAGATGTGGGCATTGACAGGCACAAATAAAAACGACAGTGACATAAAAATATGGTGTTGCCATAGCACGCGCGTCATTGGGGTATTTTATAACAATAGGAGTCTGCAGCTCTGCATATGAATAGGAACATTAGTGATATTCATTTTCATTAGCCATGTAAACAGCTCAGTTAGAATAATGTCAATTTGGATTCGGGGCGAAATCCTGAAGTGCGTGAAAATACATAGTTATATCATCAATCATTAAATAAGGAGATTAGGATCAACCCAGATCAAGCTCATTTAATTGATTTAAGTGAAACAAAATTTGAAATACACTTGTGACAAATTCTCTCTCTCTCTCGCTCTCCCTCTCCATTACATATCAATTAGTTTTACACAAGAAAACAAATCTCATTCATTCTCAAAGCCCTCGCTCAGACACACACACACACACACACACACACACACACTCTTTCTCTCTGTCTCTCTCTCTCACTAATAGTATTAAAGGATGTTGAGTCATTTGGGCTCAGTCATGTGTGTTAGCTTAATGAGTCACTAGAATTCAAAGCTTGCTCTTCTGCATTACTCAGAGTCCACATAAAAGGACGAAGGAGCTTGTGGACGATGTCTTCACATCTGCTGCGTTAAGGATGAATGTGTTAGAAGTAAATATACAGTACATCCCCAATTACATCTATCTTCCTACCTGACCGACTACCCATCCATCACATTACATTTTTATTTAAGTATTACGATGATTCTGTTATCATCATCATCCTATTATTATTTTAATCACTGTATTAATTATATTCATATAGTTTTATGCTTCATTTGATAAGTTGCCATTTTTCATTTTCGCTTCTTGAACCTAGAGCGATACACCTTTAATGTCATATTAGTACAATGATTCGTCAGCTTCTGAATGGGATTGTTTCAGATTGCTGTTGCCCCACTTTCTCTGCTCAAGCTCCGCTAAACATGTGTTCTTCTGGAAGTTCACTTCTTTTGTCACTATTTTATCCCAGTGTCTTTGTTCCAGTCAATGTCCTGTTCACTTGCACACTGAAGTTTTGTCAACACTTTCCTGCAGATGTGTCTCTATACAGCCTCCCATCTGGTGAGTGAACCACACACGATCAAAACTGTTCATATCTGTGGACCTTGGCTGCTCTGTCTCTCCTCTTGTGTGTTCCGAATTCTTCTTCAGGCGACCTCCTTTTTTGTTTTTCCCCAACAAAACAATAAATTGCCCTTCACTACCAGTACCAGTACATGACTTAACACCCTCAGTGAATTGTGGATATTATTGTGCTCTGATGCCTGTAATGTTCTTTCTGCTTGACCCTTCCATTGGGATTTATCAGGACTTAGGAATTCCCAGCTCTCGGCAAAGTCTTTGAACTCAGCACAGGCATCCTGTGGACCGTTATTGGAGATGACAACACCAGGAATGTCACGGCCCTCATGCAACTGATCAGAGGTGGAAGCTAACAAAGTAAAAATACTTCTTCACCGTAATTTAGCAGGCCCCGGTGGCATGTGTCAGGCACCGTCCAGGCACCGTCCTGGACCTTTGAGACATTCTCCGCACATGGTAGAAACAGACTTCTCCCCATCTAGTATTGGGTGTGAGAGTCTTTCTTGGAATATATTTCCTGTTTGACAAATGCCATGTGAGATGCCAATTTCTTGTGATGTGACCGGTGCAGAATGTCTCTAGTTTGTCTTTGCACTCCACATTTCCCGAGTGTGACTCATTGATTCTGTATTTTTGCGCTTCTCGTCTCTGCTGATGTGGAACGATAAGATTTGCTACTTTGAACATCAGCCCAGAAGTGTGCGTGTGTGTTTTCATCCCTAAATGTCCAATAGGACTGAATATCCTTTGGGACAGCATTTCTTTCAATCGGCCATCCCCTTAATGTAATTTCTTTCAGTAGCTGCATTTCAAGATCCCCATCTGCTGTTGCTTTCCTGAACTTGTGCAGTTCCTCCCCCCTGTAATGGAGAGATGAGGATGTAATCATGCAGCAGATCTTCCTCCTGATCTTTGAAGAATGCTTGACTTAAAGCATCTGCAGTCTGACGGGCCCCGCTGCTTAGGCTGTATGTTTGCAGCCTAAGCAGAATCCTCTGCATGAGCTTGATGTAAAAGCTTTTTAAAGACCCAACCTAATCAACCCTGACTTTGAAATCCAAGATGGCTGTGCAGTGTACCAACAGGGAAGGCTGCACTTTGTACTCCGACCTTGTACCTTCTACCGTCATCAAATGTGTCACGCGCGCTCGCACTTTCTGTGTACGTGCAAAACGCGGGCTGATTTTACTAACTATGGCCTTCCATGGGATTATTCTTGTGTGACATCATTCTTAGCGCTAAATTCCGCGCCGAGGCGTAATGCAACGCCACAGGTGTAATCGTGTGTCCAATCTACACGCGGTGCCGAACAACCGAGTCCAAAGAATAGACCCTAAGTCATCAAGGTTGTCAGTCTCCTCCCAAACATCAGGCACCGGCTTGATGAAGCGTTGTGTATGGGTCTCCACCCAGTATAGCCTGGACATTTTGTTCTAAGATTCAAACCTCAATGTTTTTGGCTCTGGTACTCATATATTAGGCAATGATGTCTAATTTTAAGGCCAAAGAAAGCAACACGTTTTCTTTGACTTGTCTTCTCAGCACAAGCGCCTGACAGTTTCTACTGACACGGCCCTGCAGTCTGCACCTGGGTGCAGTTTAGAAGTCACATCTTTCTTTCTTCAGATTCCACCACCATGATGTGTTTTTCATTCTCCACCACGGTGATTACCCAGATCGCCGTCCTCTTGCATGTTATCGCAAATGATTATATTGACTGGTGTTGCTGGTCCTGTCATTTGTACAAATACGATTTTTGTGGCATGACTTGGAAAAATATCAATGTTTGATCAAGCAAATGTTCAAGATTTATGGTTCTGGCTTTGACTTAATTGTTTCTTGGCCCAGATGTTCTTATTTTTTCCACCGTTTCATTCTCTTGTCAGTGCTTCTGCTTGATTGGTCGTAATCTCTCCAGCAGTACAGATATCAACTTCTTTTCTCCTGCGTCAGATCTCATTCTTTCAGCAGTCTGCCTTTCACCCGCTCCATCGTTAGGCCACTTGCTATTTCTGTCACATACCAGGAATTCGTGTAACGTTCAGGATTCACAGTATTTAGCTTGATCTCTCAAATCTGTTTTCGTGCGCGTCAATGGACGGATCAAATATTTCTGGGTCAAAAACGTGCCGGATGTATGGTTAGACTTTCCTGGGCTCTGTGTGTCTGTGGGAGAACAATTTCCTCTTAAGTGATTGATGGGTCGGACTTGAAATCAGTGATAGAATAAGACATATAACCATAATGAGCGAGGCCTGTGTTGAAGCACTCATTGTTCATGAGGGTATAATTATAATTTCATCATATTCCCTGACTGTGTGGCTTGAACCGGTTGAACCAATGAAGCTAGAATGAATGGACGGCAAACGGCGCTGAAAATAACCTTGGTCAAATGTGAGTCTACCAGCTCGATCATCTGTGTCGTACACGGAGGATTTAATGGAAATGTTCATGTTCTGGCTTTTCCCTTAGGTCTGTTTCTTTTGGCAACAGTGGAGAAGCTCTTGATTAAAATTGTCTTTCCTCTAAGTCATTATCTAGTGCCAACAATTTCAAGTTTATTATAGCTTGATATTGCTTAGGTTAAACAGGTGCTTTGCTAATTTGATCCGAGCCAAATGTTTTTATTTTAAAACAATATATTAAATGGCAAAGTTGATGACAGTGGAGGAGATTCTCTTGAGACACGCGTGTCCTTCCATCACACAGACAGGAAGTTTTAGAGAAGTAGATCCTTTTCCTATCCTAGAATTCCGTCAATGGCCTCAGTGGACAAGCTGGTACCGCCCATCATGGAAATGGTCTGTAGGGGAAAGCTGGGTAGACCATGTCCTCTGCAGGATGTAGCACATGATCCGAGACACAGCTACCATTCTCAAATCGGACCAATGGTGTGACACAGTCACAGGAGCAGAAAACTGGACAAAGACAGGAAATGAACTATGCAGAGAGTAAATCATTTTTAAGTAAAAACATGAACTGATAAACTTGATCCGACTGGGGAAAAAACAAGTCCAAAGACTATAAATTCATAACAGGGTTTCACAGTGCTCATCAAAAATCCATAACTGATATGTCAAAAAGTCCACAGAGATACATTTAACAGAATCAAGACACACGCTAACTTTGAAAAATGACTATCAGGCCTCATTATGATCAATTCTGTATACATGCAAAAACACATTTCCAAAACCTTTTGTTTGAGCCATTGAAAATGATTTGTAGCAGTTTGACTGTCCTCCTGTTGAGACAGCGTTGCAATAAAATGAGACCACACAAACCCCATCCGAGAGTATTAAATATTTATTCTGGCAACTGCCGATTGCCCGGTTTGTAGATCTCACAAGAGGCTTGGTTATTGTTTCTGTTGACAAAGCCAAGTTTAATATACAGTTGTTTCCTTTAAAGCAGCTGCCTCAAACATGGGCTGAAAACCTGGTTGTCATTGTTAAAAGTAAGAAAAAAACAACAACTTATAACAGGAATAAAGATGTAAACAACAATCAATCCCTGGTCATAACATAACTTAATTATGACAACATATTACAAATATCCCTGAAGATGTGTATAATTTGGGCAATTTTACACAGCAATTAGACCTACTTTCATTTATTTTGGTGCAGGATGTTGTGATTAATGCCGGGCTGGCCTCGTCTCAATGTTAAACTAAACAAGCGCTGCACTGTGTTATCAATCATCCTTGCTGTTCTAGCTTGTTGACTTTAAACGACTGAAGTATTGCATTTAATTCTTTTCCGTTAAACATCAAGTGAACGCTTCGATTTGAGACACTTTTTTTTTTTTTGGCGCACATGCCTAGTTGAGCCAATCATACACCAATTACAGCAATAAATGTGTAAAGTTCCTTTTGTATATTCCGCTTTACGAGTGAAGGCCTGGATCTCATGTTCTCTCAGCAGGCTCCAAAACAAAAACAAAACGGAGAGGGAAATAATATCTTCCTGGGCCAGTTCTGTTCTGTCTCTCCACTCTGCGGGCTGCTTTTTTTTTTCTTTTGATCATCCAGCACTTTTTTTTTTTTTGTTCCTGTCTATGCATAATAATTCCTAATGTGTGTTTGCTATTATCAGATTATTATCCCGCTTAGTGCCTGTGTGTGATGCTTGGGCTGAACACCAGGCGCCAGCGCCCGCCCCCCCGAGCCTGCAGCCATGACACAGAGAGAGAGAGAGAGAGAGAGAGAGAGAGAGGGGCTTATATACATGTATTTGCAGTATGCTATTAACATGATTGGCATGATTACTTTTGCGCCCTGGAAACTTCGCAGTGCGTCCACCTCATAGACAGTAAGGGAGCAATGAGCAGACGCTGCAGCGCACGGTTCGCTTGGC
This sequence comes from Pseudorhombus dupliciocellatus, assembly GCA_016785235.1. Lineage (NCBI taxonomy): Eukaryota > Metazoa > Chordata > Actinopteri > Pleuronectiformes > Paralichthyidae > Pseudorhombus > Pseudorhombus dupliciocellatus. The sequence continues at coordinate 823,117 of JAFBJW010000018.1, read as the reverse complement.
TCTGTCGCAGGCTGTCGCAAAACAAATGAGGCAACACTGTGGAATTTGTTTGTTTAGGCAGGATGCACCGGGGTCTCCCCATTTCCAATTTCCGGGAGTGCAGACTTACCATGTTTACTTGTTTTAGACAGTTGAGAAGAGGAGAGAAGTAATAACCAGTGCTCTAGAGGTGCACTGACGGAGGCATGTGAAAGCTGGAAAGCAAAAGACATCAAGACGATGATAAGGAGATAGAGAGAGAGAGAGAGAGACAGAGACGAGTTTGTGTCAGCTCAGTGTTTGTAAATGTTTAAGAGAGCTTTGTTAGCATAATTTCCCCCCAGGAGGATGAATGGTTATGGTCTTGTATTGGATTACAAAGTGTGCTTTCAAGTGTCAGCATGTCTCCATATGTGGAGCACGGCGAAGGACAATGCAGAGACTTACAGCAACAGAAAAACTCGCTGTATATCTCACATGCTAATTAATTCCTAAAGGACCTTGACAGTGATGTCTTCTCAAGAAAAGGCCTCACCATGGCTGTACGGTAAATGCACTCAGGAGCAGATCGGTTACTGTAGCTGCAGCAGTCAACAAGGAGCCAGTTCCTTGGAAGAACTGTGGTGATCCTATCATTACCTTTGATGACGTGATTCCTAGATAAGATTATTTATAGTCCACATTTACGCAAAGGTTGCAGATCTAATCGCAAAAGCTTCACCTCAACTCGTGATGTGGAGCTGGTGCCTGTGGGGTAATCACCTAAGAAATACACTGACAGTCCGGACTTTATTTACCACATCATGGCGATGTAATAATCCTCTGACACTCTATACTGTTCGCTCCCGCGTGACGCTGACGCAGCGATTACAGAAAGCAACCAGTTCCTTCCAGCCAAGCACTTACAGAAAGAACCAAAACATGGTCAGCCCACTTTGATTTGACCACTTCATTAACTGTCTTTTATGGATCTTGATCAGTACTGTTCTGTGTTACACGTAGTTATGGAAATCTTGGAAATATGTGCATATACACATAAATGTTCTCAGGTCAAGTCAAGTATTGGAAGTAGCTCAAACTTGAACTTGTGTTAACCACTGATCTTGTTTTCCACTTGTGTTCACATTTGCAGCAATATTAGCAAACGACCTTGTTGGTCGACTGTTTCATATTGTTCAGTTGGTTTTATGGACTTTTGATTAGAAACATTTACCTGTTGCATCTGGACACCACATTGAGAGACTAGACCAGCGTAGTAAAGTTGAAAAAATTAAACAAGGCAACACATAAAAGGTATTTTTCATACCAGGCCCATGTTTATGAATGTGGGTGTGTGAATCACTGGGGATCAGCACCTTGGCCATGTCAGTTCATCAAGATGAAGTGGAATACTGGATTTATTTACACTTGGACATAAATCAGCGTGGTGTCACTTTTCAGTTTGGCTCTTGCTCCATTTACTCACATGGAGGAGGCGGGTTTTTTTGACTTTTACTGCAATAAGCCGTCCCCCGGGAGCTTTCATGTCGTCCATCTTCACACATGACCATGCATCATTCTCTACATTCCTCTTCCATACACACCCTTCCAATTTGTCTGAGCTGCAAACATTTCCCATCCCTCCCTTCACTTGTTGGCCTCGTGTATCAGTATTGCTGCCCGCTGTTACAGCATCACTATGATCTATATGTAATATGATCTGGGAGGGTGACGAGATTGGTGCAAAGAATAACTCTGACATGATGTTTTCTGCTGTAATAGATAATTTAATACACAAGTTATCGAACTGAGCTAACTTTACATCGAGCCTTCATTCCGGAGAAGTGACCTTTATTCATTTTATATTTATACAGAGACTTCTGTGCTATGCTAGCTACACTCTAAACACCTTAAGTATATCATGTTCTCATGGTATGTGTCATGGAACGATTCCCACCATCCTTCTTTTTCACGGGTACCATCCTCCCCAGTCACACGGTCTGGGTATGTTGAGCTCCTGTTACATCTGCTCGCCCTGAGCGAGAGCTGTGCGGAGAAAACCCAATCTCACATGAAACAGGATATCATCTGTGGGATAATGCACACTCACATGTACACTATGTCCACACAAACAGACATAAACCCGTCACTCTCTTCCTTACAGTAACAGTCTCCTGCCAACAGGTGGGAACATGCAAGTGCAACACGTTTCAATATATTTCTCATCTTCTAATATTCCCATTTCCAGCGGGAAATGAATCCAGGGGAAAACAGAGCAGCGGAGAAATGGCCAAGTCAAATGAACACAAATCTGAAGAGAGACCCTGAAACAACAAATGGGAGAAGGGAAAAATGCTGAGAGAGAAAGCAAAAATACGAAGCATTTGATAGAAAACAAGATAAGGAGAGAGAGAAATGAGGGCATGTCCAAATTATGTGTGTTTACAGGAGCCAGGAACGTCTGTCTGGAGACTCATCAGTGGGAAAAGACGCTGGCTGAGGGAAGGACAGCTAATATGAACCAGAAAATAGAAACGCTCATTGGTTTTTGATAATATTGCTGGGAAAAACCTTTTTAAGTTAAACAATTAATCTACTAAATTTAACGCTGATGCTGAAGCTGAAAACTCGCGTACTCCCTGAGCCATCGACACAAAGAAGTAAATCTCTGATAGGTTGACTAGGGACAAAACGTTGTAGAACAATCCATAAATTCAAACATCCTCACAAGATTTTTGTGATTGTTTTGTAAACGTCCAAGATCGGCCGCGGTTAAGAGACTAAGAATTGCATTTAGGACTTCCTTAATTACCTGGCTGTGATGAATGATGGAGTATGGGCTGGATGAAGCATTTATTTAAGAGCTTTGGTGTAAAATACCTAAACGCAGTATTAGAATCTATTAATTTCCAAGTTGAAAATTGCCTTCCAGTGCCAACTGCTGCTCCTGATTTGAGTTCATCCTGGATACTGAACTGTGGTTCTTTTCTCTGCTGTGCAGCCACAGTCATAATAAGTTGTTGTTGTTCAGGTTGTTATTGAAGGGCTGATGTTATTCAGGGATCAGAGCTCCAGAGGGTATGATCTTTTTCACACATGTTATATGAAGAGTTTTACAGGCCGGAAGCAACGTGCTATAAGACAGAAACAGTGGCAGGAAGTGGAGGCTGGAGAGAATCCGCAGGTCCGACGTGCCAAATATAGGCGTGGTGGTTCATCTTAACCACTTAAAAATACACATTTTGCACAACCACATGAAAATGATTAGGGAAAAAAATGATTACACGCCGCAAACGCGCGCCAAAACATACACATTATTTTCTGAGAAAGTTTCCGTGCCTGTTTGTTTATTGCATAGTCTGCTGTCATTGCACTGACAGCTTCTCTTTGAGTTCAGGGCTCGCAGCCATCACAGCAACTCCTTATCCATTCCTGGTAGATAACACGCTGCAGCATATTTTCAAGTTGAATTCGGAGTTCGAAGTTTTTAATAAGTTCAGGTACGAATAGCTGGAATACGTTTTTCATCTGCCCTTCTGTTATGAGTTAATATATCACATTTTCTTTAGATAAACTGAAATCTGTTTTTTAAACACGAGTGTGCTTTGTTAACAGCTGTGATTTTCTGCTCAATTTCCCTGCATTAAATCCAGCTCTTGTAGTATTTAGGTTTGTCCGGACTGTGCCTGTTTTTCTGTCCCTCTGTTGACCTTAGTGTTAAATGATCTTGTACAGTAAGTATTTATAATACTTCATACGTGGCTATTCTGGCTAATCTAACTAGATTTGTAAGAAAAATATCGATGGACACAAAGTTCCCATGTTCTGCTTTTAGTTTTTTTCCCTTTCTCATTTGTTCTGCATGTAAAAATCCCACTGAGTTACAAAGGCCAAAGCCCACATATGAGACGGGGGTCCTCTCCCACAGAACTCTGCTCCTGGAATGCTTGAAATTCCAGGGTGACCACTGATTTATCCATCTACTGACTCACCTCTCCATGCGTCCACAGACTGAGTGGGGCGTCCCGGTCAAGTATTCATGGTTGTGCGGGAACAACGCAGAGACGATTCGAGGAGGAGGAACACACAGTGTTTCCTTTCTTTTTTTTTTTTTTAGACATACTATAGATAAAAGCAATAAAAGAGGCACCAAGTCATGTGAGGCATGTATGCACATTAGAGTTATCATTCAGCGGATCAGCATGCCAATCCCTTATCTCCCAACAGAACTTCCTTTCATGCTCAGCGGCCAATAAATTATGGTAAAACCTTTGAACTGAGGGATGAACCTAAGAAAGTCGATGCCATTTAAAATCTGCTTCCAGTTGCTCTTGCCAAGTTAATGACCACTCGCTGAGTGTTTGACTTCAGTCCATGAGCCCTGCACGTGGGAAACTGTTCTTCAGGAAAGAGAGAAGGCTGGGGGCATGGAGAATGGCAGATCATTATCAGGCACTAAAATACATAGCCTCTTCTGATATATTCTGTTACGCTTTTTCTTTTTTCAAAAGGACGTGCGCACACACTCACACTGATAAGTGGACATAAATGTTCTCCGAAAGGCTGCACATGGGTGAAGCGTGTGGAAAGAAGCTCCGCCAAAGAAGCTTCATAGATACACAGACAAGGCTCTCAAGCCCCTGACTCCCCCGTGTCGCGGGACAGCAGCGTGGCGTAGGTGTTCCACTTTGTGTTCGAAAGGCTTGCTCGATACTCTCAAGACAACACAATCTGACGAGGGAGTCGACCATGTAGACGTAGCGCGATGTGCAGGAATTTTAGGGAGTAACAGGAATCTTTGTCTTGATTTACTTAAGTTGCAAGGGAAGAGATTTGAAATTGCCATCATTTATAATGACATTTTCATTTGGTAAGTAGCAGATATTCAAGAGTTTGATGAGGGTTATCATTCAGCGGATCAGCATGCCAATCCCTTATCTCCCAACAGAACTTCCTTTCATGCTCAGCAGCCAATAAATTATGGTAAAACCTTTGAACTGAGGGATGAACCTAAGAAAGTCGATGCCATTTAAAATCTGCTTCCAGTTGCTCTTGCCAAGGTAATGACCACTCGCTGAGTGTTTGACTTGAGGGTCCACACACGGAAGACGATGTCAAATTGGAAGGGCAACGAGATTCAAGCGGCGTTTGGCAACCGTGTCTGACCCTGGGGTCAATGTACGGTAAACAAAAACAGAACAAATTGATTTCTTCAAAGGTGAAAAGTCTGTCCGGACCTGGTTTTGTGTTTGGAAACCGCTCTGTCCCGGGAGTTCCATGTGCGTTTGTGTCCTGCTGACAATCACAGAGGCAAACTTGGCTAACGGCCGCACACAGAAGAGTAATCTAAGATGTTTGTTACACAAACGTAGCATTGAAAATGATATATCGATCTTGTCATCACGCTGATATTTTTGAAAACACGCCAGTGCACACAGACGATAACTCCTGTCTTGGATGTATCATCACCTGGTGGTTTTTGACACAGCACCAACAGATTCAAATGAAACCTGGGAGACAGGAGCAGCTCCAGACTACCTGGTCCTTCCAGATGTTTGTGGCCACCCACCAATCACTAGATTGATTTTGATGGATTTTGGATTTTCCATATATTTGAGATAAATCTAAAACATTTGCTTCATTTGTTTTTCCAGTATCAAAACAGTATCTTGCTGCTTTGTTAAAATGTTGATTGTAATAATTTATAGTTTGATTTTACTTTGATGGTTGATGCATCAGAAGTGTTTGCTTCAGATTGTTTGTGTCTGTGTGTCTGAAGTGTTTCCCTAATCTCTTTGACTGTCTGAACACACTCATAAACGGGACACAGGTGCTTGTTCCCGAAACAAATTAGAGGTATGTAAAACTTTTACAGACAGGGCTGTTTTGTTCCATTTCAGACATACTAATTAAATCTCCCTGCTGGGACTTTAAGGTGACTCATTAAATTAACAACCTGCATCATGTTAGATCCCTGAATCAAATCCAAATGTCTGTTTATGGCCGACGCACGGTGGGGTCTGCAAGTCTGAGACCACTTGCCAATTCTTCACCGTAGCCGGAGGGAACTATGACATGCAATAGTAAATCAAAAATACATTTATTAGAGAATTTAAACAGTGAACAGCTGAACATGACTGTGTCATGCATATTTGTTATGAGCAGTTAACAGCCTTGTAACTTTTTAAGTCGGGACCAATGACTCCCCTGTTGATGCTACGTTGACAGGGGGAGGACAAATGGAGTGTTACATTATCAGTCCGCGGCACAAAGATGGTGAGGGTGAAGAGGCTTGACCTCCTCCGACACTGACCAACCGCAATCACTCTCTGCCCCTCGTAGCAGCACTAGGCAAACGAGGCAAACGAGGCCGTGGGAACCGTCACGGAACTGGAGAGAAGACAAAAACTGTCTTAGGATTTTACACAGGGTAGTGCAAAGGTTTAGCCTTGGTGGGTTGCGTCCTCCGACTTGACATAGATTGTGCATTAAATTGTACTTGAGATGTTTCTCAAAATAGAGGCTTCTTCACTTCTATGCTTCACTAAGGCTTCCTTTTATTTTTCTTCTTTTTTTTTGTTTCTTCAACTTCCTGCGATTGTACGTAAGTGGATGACTGACAGTCCGCTCACACTGAACCAAACCATAGTTTAGACTGATCCAGCCTGAGACCACCTCTTTTTAGCACAATACATTGTGGTCTACACACAAGGCTAGAGTGACTCTTTTTTTATTCTTTTTCGATGCTGACAGATTTAATTTTGTCATTGGCCAATGAAACACACAACAGTGGCACAGAGACACATAATGACTCAATATATCTTCAGCACTTCTGCCTAGAGGCTCGTCAAACTTTGTAAGACATCAATTTAAAAGTAACTGAAGGCCATTCATGCTCTGGCCGCAATGTCTCACAGCCGCAACCTCTGCACCTTCAGCATGTGAAAGAAAGAAGACAGAAAAAAAATGGTCAAAAAAAAAAAAAATCCTTTTTCTGTCTCTTAACTTTCCTGATGCTTGTGTCATTAAATCTGTCACTTTGCGTTTTCGAATGACATTTACAGCAAACTGACTCAGACAATTAATCTGTCCTGGCATCGTAAATCAGGAAGTAATGAAGGAGTGCACATGCATTAATGTTTCCTCTCAGATGGAGGAGGTAGTGAGCTCTGAAGCTTCTGCAAATAAAACAACTTTCTGGACAGGTAAAACTCCACAGAGAGGAAATAAGAGAATGGAAGAAGCTTCTAAGATGAGCTACATCTTCAAGACTGAGTTCAGTGACTTGGATGACTGGACTGATGTATTGGACTTTATGGTTTCGGCTGGTTTTAGTCATGAGAAGTGATAAGTACTCAGATTTGTCATCACATTTGTGAATAGGAGACACACGCATTCATTTGCATCATGTATTCTTAACTTTTTCAGCCGAATAAATAGAAGGAATGAATATATTGTGTGCTATATAGCATGACTAGGAAGTGAATTTAGAGTTCAAACCTTCACCCCAGTCTGCATGTCACTGGAAGCCTGACAAATCAGTGAAGGCGTTGATTTAACACTGGAGTCGCATCAACCTGCAGACATAAGAAAGTGAAAGGAAAAGTTATTAAAAAAAAAAACCCCACTGCGCTGTGAGGTGGAAACCCCACCAGTATACGCACAATGAAGCGCCTCATTATTTATTGACAAACAGGTAGAGGGGGAGGGAGGAGATGAACAGCTGACTTCAGGAAGTCAGGTAAATGGCGGCTGTCTTGAGGCAATGAATAATGTAATACAACAAGAAAGGACTCAAACGGCCTCCAGATGCACTTAGTTCTGTGTTTTTGACAATCCGGTTAGTGCAAATGGGAAAGATATGGAAAATTAGACTTTAAAGACAGGACAATTAGGATAAGACAGAAAGAAACCACCCGCCTGCTCTCCCTCATCCTGTCCTGTTCCTGTGTATGTTCCACTACTCTAACCCCCCCCCAACCCCCCACACCCTCCGCACAGTGCTGTGTCACTTCTCCTTCAGGAAAAAAAAAAGAAGCCCACTCTCTCTTGTTTACATTTCTTTAAACGAATCATAATGGGCAGCAATAAGATAAGAAAGACCAGGCTCCCGACTCAAATGAATAGCATGAAAGCCATGACTGTTTTTTCAGTGGTCACCAGCACATTGAAACTGTATTTAGACAATCACAGGCCAGATCTGATAAGAAGAAAGTTCGTTCTGTGTGGGTCAAAGTCTGACACGGGTCCAGAGAGACTTCATTGAAGTTTATGTGTGAATAATTGTACATCGCTTTTTGTTTTTGTGCCGATCTCCTCCTCTACATTCAAACTGCATTGTGCCTCGATTCGGCAGAAGACTGATTGAAGGGAAAGACGTGTCTCCTGCTATCTTTGCTGTTCAGCCCTATACGCGGGCTGGAGCAGTGATGCCTCTGCACTATCAGGGAAGGACCAAGAGAGGCAAGCCCTGTCGTTAAAATGGATGATGCCATCCGAGAAAATGCCATAAAAGCAACATGCATTTTATGATTCCACTTTTTTACTGATAAAACAGATGAAATAATCTAATCATCTGTGGCCTGGAGCTGAAGCCTGCTTCGGGTTAGCTCTGGAAGGAAATCACTGGACTCTTTAATGACGCACTTTGTGGCTCTTGCAGAAATGTATCAGATAGTTTTGGGGCGGAGTGGAATCAGTGGGTCCGTTAACCACGTCAGTGTCAGTGGTTCCCCCGGTAAAACATCTGTCAAAGCAACTTTGAGAACGGTCAGGTGGGTTGTTAGCTTGTAGGCTGCTTAAGGGAGTTTCTTAGAATTTGATTGCGTGACCTGAACTTGAAGTCAAAGTTTGCCCTCACGCAAGTTGGTCACCCTGACTCCAGGATCTGGATGTATTTGTGTAAATTAATCTACATTATTTTAACAAGCTGATTAGTTAATGTTGATAATAATATCAATAATTCACAGGGGTTAAGTGCTGGATAACAAGTGCACATGTACTGCGTTGTGAGAGCTTAGGTCTTATTTACTCGTCAACGAGAGGGGAGCTCGGAGAACAATATATATACGTACACAGATTTCCACAACTTGACATATTTGAGATATTCGCCACATCTTTTTGTCAGCGTCACTCTGCGTCATCGCGTGCCGTCACAGGTTCCGCAGCATCAAGACAGACTCTTAGGCTTATCGTATTATCGATGACATCATTCCTGCTGCGTTCATTCATTTGAATTTGGGGCGAAATTTAAAGTCTCCGTTTTTTCTCCCAGAAATTTTATTATCTATGGAAAATTGTATTATAGTTTCAGGGTGGGTAAGAACACACACGATTATTATTTTTTTTCCTCTTTGACTCGATGACAAAGAACAGAAGGGTGTAACGTACAAGGCCCCCGGGCCGGGTGTGTGTGTGTGTCGTTCGTCGGCCTGGCATGTGTGTTCCGTGCGCCGCGGATAAATGGGTCAGTCCATCTTTTGGGGGGGAGGCAGATAAGATCTCGTTGTTACTCATATGATGAGCGTAAACTTTAAAAAGGTTGGGGTGTTTTCTCTCTGGCCTTTGAGATCTCACCGCAATCTCATCGCCTGTTTAGTCAGTCCAGTGGGTGCACACCCTGCGGGCTTTCAGGAGGTGTTTGCAGCGAGTCTTGTTGTGGGAAATTACCCCCGGTGAGCATCAGGAAGCGAACGCCTCCGATGGAAACCTCGGCAAACACGACTTGTGACACTGAGGGGATGTCTGCAGGGGGAAACGGCAGGAAAATATGGCTTATCTTATCTTTAAATGCCTGGACGATTCACTCGTGTGTTGTTGCTGCTTTATTTGGTACGTGAGGCTCAAAACTAAATAGAGTGGAACGTTAGAGGGAAACACCTGGTCCCTGGTGCCTGTCACCTGCCCAGACATTCCCCCACAGACGTGTGGGATTAGTTGACTCCATTAGTGAGCAACTTTCATCTCAGCACTGGTGGTGGACTGGCAAACAGGCCGAAGTGTAAAGCCAAAGTAATCTTTTTAACCTGCAGAAGAGGGATAATAAACAGAAAGAAATAATGGGGGGAGACTGAGAGGAAGGACAGATGGGGAATCACAGATGGGAAACTGACTTTTCTTTTGCTATAGTTTGACATTTTAGGAAATTCGATTGTTGGCGTTTTTTTTGCAGTTAAAGAGTTAAAGAGATTGATATCACTCTCAACCAGCGACTCATCTCAGCAAAATCTGCCGGAGATATCCCTGTGGTTGATGTGATCAGAACAGTCTCCTGCTGCTTTGCAAATAACCAAAAGGTTAATTTGATTGATTTGGTCACAGAGCCAGCTTCACATTTTCCATATCCTCAAATGTGATTTGAAATCTTTTAGCTTCTAATCAAACGGCCCTGTGAAGCAGATATAGGTTCCAGAGTGGTGACTGCTTCTGCTCCTAATGGACAGTCCTAATGTATTTGGATTTAGTTTCATTTGACTTTCTATGAGGTTTCTGGCTCGGTCAGTATTTGCTCTCATATCTTTTTGTTTATTTGCAATGTTATCAGTCGAGATATGGTGTAGAGCATTGGCTGTGGTTGGCTGGGAAACAGTTATCACGGCCATGAAACCCTGGGTTTAAGAGCGTTTTACTCAGTGGTACACGGAAGATGGGGAAACAGCAGATTTCCATTCATCCTTGAAACGTGCTGCCTCCGCCCGCTCCGAGCGCGTCGTCCTCATCTGTGCGTGAAGCTCAAACATCGAGACAAGTTCCTGTCGGCTGTCCCCGGTGATCAGCAGGGAGCGCTCGCCTTTAATTCAGCTGATTCCGGACAAGAGTGACAGGACTGAATGAAAAAGCACTGCGCATTACTGTTTTATCGAGCTAAGAGCAGGCATCCAGCAGTCCGCCTGCGGTGACGGAGAGGGGCCCCGCCGAGAAGGGGCATCCGGCCGTGTGTTTTCAAACCGGCCAATCGCGGCGAGGGTTGCACGCTGTGGAATAAGGAAGCCAAACAGAAACGGCAATAACACGATGGCAGACACAGAGCAGCGGGAGAGTTGCAGGCAACTGCCCTTACGCTCACATGTGCGTAGAATCAGTGCGTCACACATTTTCCATCTTTACTTCATCATGCCACTGTCTGTTTTCAGACCCTTTAATTGTCGTGCGTTTGGAGACATCCTGTCTGCCCCAAAGTGGCTCGAGCATGACTGAAAATCCCCTTCGCTGCATAGATCTTCCATGTGCACAGAGATACGAGATTTAATATGAGACAGACAATTAACTTTTTTAATGCAAAATAAAACTTAAAGCATGTTGCTACTGCTCAACAAGATGAAGTGGCTGCAGGCACCGGGCCTTTTGCGCAGCAGGATTAACCACTCTGGGGCCCCCGGAGCTAGAGTCTGCTGCTGGGCCCATTTTGCTTTCAAGTTTCCCTCAAAGTGTTCGCAGATCCTGAAACCAAACCCCTACAGTTTACTTTGTGGTAATAAAATAGGACAGAACTTTATTTAGTGGCCATGTGAGCGCAAGATAAACTAACATGATGGGGGTCACAGGGCGCCTCGGCATGATTCTGTTAAGATAAAGAACAAGCAAAAACAAAGTGACATAGCAACTATTTTCCCTGTCCACATAAAACAAGTGTGTCAGGAAGTTAACTCTTTAAGGTCGGCGGGCCACTTTCTCTGCTCTGTGACATGAACAATCTGTCCCCCCCCGTTTTGATTTTTTTCTTAAAATCTCTTTTTTAAAGCAGGTTTCCCAAAGCAGTCCGGTCCCTTTTCCAGTGGGGCGGTGAGATACCGCAAGATAAGGAAGAAAACACAAAGAAAACAAATATCTCAGGGCGAAGGAGATTCTTATTCACGGAGAAGACGCCAAAGTAATTAAGCTGTTGAGACCATGGGATTCGAGAGCTTTTCGCCACTGACCCTCTACTGAATGTTCCGGACATTTTCCTGTTGTCATAAACTCGTGTGATCAGGACAATCTTAGGAATGCAACCCTTCGATCCTCATAAAAAAGCTTGCACTTATTATGGAATCTTATCTCCTGGCACTGTGTCCTTACAGTCACATGTCGCTCTTGGATAATACTTTTAATCAAGCGAGGCGAAGGTAAAGTTGCCCGAGTCTCTGCACCTTCAGATAATGAACCGCAGCAGCACATCTGTCAACTTTGACGAAGCTGTGACTGGTCCAAACTGCACCGCCCACGTGTCACATTTTCCACAGACATGGCATCAAGACTATCTGATTAAAAAAAAAATTCTATGAAGTGAACATGACCTAAAAAGACACAGTGGGGCAGAGAGCTAATTCGATGCTCGCACCAGACTGATGTGACACACGTGGAATCGGGACATGCGATGGAGACGGAGATGATGACTCACGGTTCTGCACAGACCAGTGGGATATCTCTCGGAGATGACGACAAGGAACAAAGGCCTGCGAAGATAAAAAATAGAAAAATAGAAAAGCAGATGCATTATGCCCACCATCTTCCTCCTCAGCACCCTCACTCTCTCCCTTTCTCATCTTCCTCGGCCAGATGTTCGTCCTGACAGGCGGATCAGGTGCAACTGTTTCTTTTCAACTGACTTCAATATGTCAGTGAGGGCTGATGTGTTAATGGAACTGAGAACATTTGGTGGCACATACACGTTTGTTCTGAACATGAAGCAGTTTAAAATAAACAGGGACATCACTATCTATTAACCGTTAGAACTGAGTACTCATAATGAGGTGTATTGCCCTTGTAGTAATTTAGTAATTTGGCTGAGAAGTCTTGGGTCACAGCGTCGACGTACTTTACTCCATTACTTAATCATTTCCTGGGAATGTCTTTGTCCTGATCACAGAGCAATATGATGACAAATATTTCATGAATTTTATTTATTCTGTTTGGGGACTGACTTATCTTAGCACAAACACTGGTTACATATTGAGTGATGTAACATGTTGACTCCTTAAAGGGAATTTTAGGATAAAACAGAGATAAGAAAAGAACCGAAACTTCCCGGCTACCACGGAGTTCTGTCATCTGCTCTGTCATGCAGTTATCATTTGGACATTTTCACACATTTTTGATGGTTATCTTCAGTTGAAAAGTGATTGAGTCGACAGCCTGCAGCTGCTCAGTGGAAGTCATCTGCCTCTGAATGAAAAAGTTCTATAATTCATCATAATAACGGGCAATGATTCATGCGTTTCAGATAGGAGCCCCAAATTGGCATAAGTGACAATGGAGACACTGTCCCTGGGGTGAACAGGTTGTCCAGACAGACAGGAAAGTGTGAGAATGGACATGAATAAGCTTATTTCATTCAGCAGGTCCTCCATCCGCGGCTCCATTTTCATGCAGTCGACTTATTATTCCTCCTTGGAGACCTGGGAGGACTGCGTGTAAAGTTGACTGTCTTCAATTTCCCTTTGATAAATACTGTACAGTTAATGACCTCAGATGTTTTAGATTTTTTTAGCCTGTTTATAAATCCACCCTTGGACGTTTGACTTCGCGTTGGGAGGCTAATGCACTTGGCAGAATCTCCTTGGAAAGTTATTCATCTTAACTGCAATCTGCTGTGAAACAAAAAACGACCTGCGTTATCTGAGGAGAAGCGAACGTGTCCTTTGAATTTCCACATGTCCAACATCAGATTTCCGCTCCCTCCCACCCCCCAGTTCTCTCCATCACTCCATCTCCATCACCTAAGCTCCTCTGGTTCTTTTCGGTCCGGCTCAGACTTCCCTCCCCGCCGTCGCTTCCATTGTGGCCGGTTCTGGCGCAGCTCAGCAGGGGGGCCGTCCAGAGTTCAGGTGTACGGCTCTTTAAAGTGTGTCCCAGACTGTAGATTACATCTTAACTACTTAATCATGTTCAGAAAATTGCAGGGCAAGGTGAAACCCTGTTGAATCATATGTGTCCAAGTACCTTATTCCGATGATTGCTAACCCAACCAGGCGGCTCTTGTAGTCACGGTTGACATATACACACAAAGAAGAGCTCCCGATAAATTCTGTGCATTGATTATCCAGGAAGCTAAAATACTATCATGCAGATTCATGATCTGAAGTTTACATGGTCGGGACTGAATGGCTGATACACAGCTCAGACTTCACGCAGTATTTTTCTGTTGGGCCTGCTTCTTTACAAGCGGTGTAAGAATTTCAAGAGTAAATTTATCGCCCATGTTTTATCCCAGTGCGACCCCTCGATGCTCGGGCCTTCTATCTGTTCCAGACTCTCAGCTGAGGCCTCAGAGGGGACAGGGCTTTTGATGTAACAGCCACGAGACTGTGGAACACCCTGCTCAGGGCCAAGTTGAAATCTAAACTGAAAACATATTTTTATCTCACCACCTTAACAAACTTTATCTGATTCTTCTTTAATTTTTCTTTCTGTTCAGTCTGGGTTTTCATTTTTAGCTTTTAATGTGGTTTGTTTAAAAATAAATAAATAAATGTTTTCTGTGTTCAATTTAGTTCAGTTTGATGTATATTGTATAGTGTCACATCACGGCATTTTCATCTCAAAGAACTTTAAATAGTTTTGTTTTACATGGTCTTGATCTTATAGAATAACTTTGTAACTTGACACAAGAATGCAGTGGGAGACATTCCAGACGCGTTCACCACAGCAGCCGACTGAATCATTTGTGTTCTTATTTTCAGCCTCTTTTTGGGGAGGAAAAACCCAGCTGCCTAAAGTAAAAGTAAACACAAAAGATGTCAAAAGTAAATGCCAAAATACAGTTCAAATACAGTCTGTATTTGTATTTTAGCTTGTGGGATGGGGTTAATTATGCCAACTTGTCAATATGATAGATGAAGCTGATCATCGATCTGTGACTTCAGGCTCTGTCGTCTTTATTCCATAATCTGTAAAAATGACAGTCACGCTGACAGGATCAGTGTCTCATATGTGTGACGCTGATTTGGTTCATGAATGAAAATGGAAATTTGGTGGCCGTCTTCATCAGACAGTTGCAGGTTTTATGTATGCACGATATGTCTAACCATATATATCTTTATAATCACGGATATCACTGTGACTCATTCAGGAGCACACACCGAGTGAGTCATCTATCACTCCATTACTCACCCCTCTCTCTCTCTCTCTCCCCCTCTCTCCCTTCACACGTCTCTTCTCTTTATTACATTAAAGATGCCCCGTCACAGTGTGACTCAACCTTCTGCTGCTGCTGCTGCAGGACGCCAAGATCCCAGTCCACCCAGGTACAGAGAGTTATTTCAACCCCCGCCACTACAACCACCACCACTTTAGCAACAAATCAGTCAGGAGAAACTTACAGAGAAACAAAAGAAAACAAGGAAAATAGAAGTGCTTCAGTTGTGAAGTTGACTGGTGATGATGAGGAATGGAACGCGGAGATAAATGGCTTCTGATTGACTGGTTCAAAGGTGATGAGAGAAATGGGAGTCTACAGAAGTTTAGAACGGATTCCTTATAAAGGGAAAAAATACAAGCTTTCCCCACTGGTGGGGAGTGATTCAGCATAGAGACTGATATCTATGTGTATGTGCAACTTGTTATGGCTCGTTTGAATGTAAGTCAGTTGTTGATTTAGTTTTGTTCTTTATCTACAGAGGAATTTAGACTCGTTATCCCTGATATTCAGATTATATTTATATATTATATAACTGGTGCTGTGGAGGAATGTGAATTTGCAGCGGTGAGAGGTTGATCAAAACGTGACCCTAATCCTGCAGAATCATTTGCACAATATTCTGTGATGGAGTGAGGTTCTTACCGTTATAAATTCGGGACTGTTTGTTGAGATTGCGAACATAAAGGGAAGAAATTTTCCCACTGAAGCATTATCGAGTGCTGTTTCATGCAGTGTGTGTTGAGTTGTCTCATTATCTCTGTCACGCATGCTGTTCCCCGGAGAACAATATGAACCTCTGTCTTACAGGTGTTGTTTCTTTTATCTAGCGTTTTCTCCCCCATCACTGCAGCTGACTGTGTTGTGCAATGCGCTGCAGTGCATGACAAACCAGAGGAAATCAGCCATAACTGAGATACACACACGAGGAGGAGAATTTGGCTGCAGCTTTTTGCACCAATCAGACCAGAAGATTTAAACTGAGGATAGTGTCCACTCAAATCTCTATTTGAATTTGAAGAGAACCACGACCACGTTTTAAGCTTTGATACAAGACATGACTCATATGCCTGGAGTCGTGGAGCTGGTTGAAATCAATGGGTGTATGTGTGTGCGCGCACACCAGAGAGAGGTCAGAGTGCAACCTCTAACGTTAATGCCCTTTAGAGATGATCAGTTCCTCCGGCCTCAGAGAGGGAGCTGTCCAGTCACCCAACCACTCACTGACTGACATGCACGTACTCTCACTTGCCCACCATCACCACCTCCATCACTGTAACACGCCCATCCTTCCCCCCAGTCGATCGCTCACATCCACATGTGGTGGATTGTGACAGGTGAATGCAGGCAAAGCATACCTACATGACATTTGATGCATGTGGGAAAACAAACGAGTGAGAAAAGAGAGATAGCAGTGATTATGAGGTAAGACGTCTTATCAACCTCCTACAGAGATAAAAAATAAGTTAGAAAAAATGGTGGTGAAAGTCAGAGTCCACAGACATGGTGAGCAAGCCCTGCCTCGTCATTTAGTTTGCACTGCCCTCTAGTGGTCGTGAAACTCAATTTTGCTCTCACTCTCCAAATACCATAGATGGGGAAAAAAAATCCATATTACTCTTGATGACTAGGTCCAAGCTAGATATTCAACATCCTTTCTTAAAAATATACTTGATGTTTACCGTTACTGTTTTAGTGTATCATAAATGTATTTCTTGTTTTGATTTCTGCTTCATGTCTGCGGAATTGTGCTTAATTGTGCTTTATAAAAGAAGTGGATTAAGAATAATAACTATTTTTATCATCCCACAAATCAGTCAAGTGAAAGTAATTCAAGCCATTGTTCATTTATAACACACTTTAAAACATTACATACAAAACAGTAACTGTCCTTTGGTCCTCGTGTATCTCATATGTACAACATATTCAGAAGCACTGGTTTCAGACACAGGCATCCAGTCCGCTTATCAGCCAAAAATCCTTTTTATAGTCACAATGAAGGAATCTGCCAACCGCCTCCAAATTTCAGGATTAAAGGAGAAATTCTAAGCTCCTCTCAGTGAAGCCCATTTACAGGCATAAGGAGAGAGATCAGTCAGTCTTGTCTCTCCTCTCTCTGCGCACCTTTCGCTTCAGCTGGAGCGTCTTGAGTTCAGTCATAGTGGAAAAGGTCCTGTGCACCCACACCATCTGTAGTGAGGAAGCACACACACATGCTGTGTTTGGAATACCTGCTGCTCATCTCTGCTCTCAACATTTAATCTGATGTGACGGGGCACTTACCACAATGATGACTGTGTTGAGCAGCAGAGGAATCGAGTAAACCAAAGATATGAACATGCCCTTCGAATCAAAGTACTGGAAATTAGAAAAAGACCTGTAAACAGAAATACAGCTGAATGAACATGTGTTACTGGTAACGGTTAGTTTCCCTGTTTGAGATCAAAGCCAACAGGGCATGCTGTTTCACTCACTGCACTGAAATAGTGCTCAGCAATGCTCATACCTCCAATTCATAGCTGCCAGCTCATTCAGATGTTCAGCACTACACACCAGGCCCACTGTGTAGAGAAGTATGGTCAGTCAGTTAGCACTGCTGAATCACTCACAACAACACTGTGTTTACAAGCCTCTTCACGCCGAGTCCCATTCATCTTGAATTCAGAGGTGGAGACATCCAAAACAAGATTTACAGGCTCTACTGATACGCAGCTGCTGACTGAAGTACATTATTAGCTATTGCTCTCTTGTGCTGTTATAATTACTTTCAGGATGTCGAAGGCAATCGGAATATTAAGAAATGATTAAATATAATTTGATTTCTATACCTGAAACATGCATTATTTATTCATTTAATAGATTTAGAGTTGGCTCGGTGGGTCAGAACTGACCACCCAAGAACTGCTGTGTACATGTAATAATCGTGGCTTGTCCAGTTGAGTGTATAAACAGTGAGGATAAAAACTGAAAGCAGGAGGGTTCGCTCTCCACGTACCCATGAGCAGGAAGTGACAGATCTGGGCTCTGTAGAATCTCCACGTCACCAACGTCACACACAGACACACAGCGTGAAACAACAAGAGCCCGATGAGCCAGGGCTCCGACCACTGCACCTACAGATAGACAGACAACAGACAGTCAGTGGATGCTAATCTGTCATCTGTTTAGCGGCAGAGCTCAGTGAGCTAGCTGCGAGAGCTGACGCTGAAGTATGAACAGACTTACAGACATGAGAAACGTCCATATCGACGTGATTCTTAAATTGCTGAAGCCATCGATGGGGATTGAGCTGATGTTCTTCTCTGACTTAAGCTCCGCCATCTTCGCAAAGTACCTGGGCAGCAGCTAGATGTTCCTCCGCTTGTGTAAACAGAGCCGAATGCGGAAGTAGCCTCTCTGTCGCGGTCAAAACACGTCATCACGAAGCCTGATACGTCGCCTCTGCATTTTGCGTCTTCATTACCCCAGTTTTTAAAAAAATGCCTTATAAAGGTAAATTTTAAATATATATTATCATAAAAAGTCCTTTAATTTCCTATACTGTTGATGAGTTTAATCTGGTTGGCCTTTGATGTTTTGAACACTGCTTAAATGAGCAACCAACCAATCAACAACCAACCAACAACAGAAGAATCAATTGTATACATTTTATTGCCAGCCCTCAATCTAACCAGCAACAATAACAATATCCGCCTTCTCAAGAAGACGAGGGAGCACAGAGGCATGGATAATAAACTAAACGAGGTAAGGCTCCACGAGCATCCACTGTGTGGCATTACAGTCCCCTGTCACAAGCCAGAGTGTCCCCGTGTTGACATTGAGCACATCATTTCTGTCTTCCACGTCCCGTCTCTACTCACTCTGACCCAGTAACACCCAAACTCATCCCCGGAGAGAAAAAAAAAGTTGCGCGTGAACACAAACAGTTATTACGGAGCGCAGCCACCATACTGCTTGACCAGTAACGGTCTATGATTTAATCACGAGGGATCCCAGGTTCAACACCAGGTGGCGACAGAAGGTACTTTATTTCACGTGATTTTTAAAATTGATTGATATTGATTTAATATCATTGTTTTTTTAACTTGATGGTACAGTGGTACAGCCTTGTAACCATGGGGTCACAGGTTCACAACCAGGTTGTACGAAGCTAGGTTTTTGTCGTTAGCTTAAATGTTTGTGGAACGTTGATAGAATGTCCCCAATTTTCACTTCACACTACAATTTTTTAAGACCTGTCTTTACATCAGAATATCTACATACATATGTACTGTGTTCATGGTGGATTGGAGTATTAATCATTATTATCCATTTATGGTCTATTTTGCAGGCCCCACCTGGAGGCCAAAGGTTTGTGGTGCAATACGGCCCCCAGCCCACTGTACAGACGAGAAAAGCTAATTTTGACAGTGAAGACTGTCGAAGGAAACAAAAGGTGTCGACGAAAAAGCAGAGGCTTGATCCCGCACCGTTAGAAATATCTGCTGGTGCTGCTAAAGATCAGAGCATGGAAAACCAACAGCCTGCGGCAAAGAAACCTTGTTTGTTAAACGTATATGAAGACAAAGACCGGATGATGTCAGCTGAAGAGCTGAAAAGGATCTGCTTGACCAGTAGCAGGCTGGAGCAGTGGTGCCACATGCCCTTCTTTGCTGACACCGTGACCGGCTGCTTTGTTAGGGCAGTAACCCAGGAGAACGTCAGTAACCCACTTCACTGTCTTACCGAAATTGTGTCTGTGAAAGAGATTGACCAGATCTACGAACTGGGATCCACACGTACAAACCAGGGTATGGAACTCAGGCATGCTGGTATCCAGCAGCTCGTTACGCTACGGGCTGCATCAGACCAAGACTTCACAGAAAGTGAGTTTCAGGTGTGGAGACGATCGATGACAAATGCTGGGATGCAATTCCCAACTCCTGAGGCCATTGCCAACAAGGAGCAGTCCATCAAAGACGCCATGAACTACAAGATCACTGACAAAGACATATACTTAATTGTGGAACGGAAGAACAGATTCCGATTGACACCACCGTCAGTTGCCAGGAAGAGAATCGAGCTATTTGAACAACAGCGCCGAGCAAAAGCCTGCAATGATATGGAAAGAGTGAAAGCAATCCAGAAAGAGCTAGAAGAGCTTGAGAGGAAGAAAGAATGAAAGGAGCAGAGGTTGTCCCACTAGGAAGTCCAGGAGATGTTCCGGCCTAGAACAATAAACTTCCCAAACTTTCCAGCCGGAATGGTGGAAAAAGAATCCTAACACGCAATTCATGCCTAACAGCTTCATTAATGTAAGCTATTCAATTTACTGTTCTTTCAGATTAATCTCATTTATCTCATTTAATCTCATTTATTTTTTATTGTGGAAGATGGTTCAATAAATTTGTGTTCGTTAAATTTGTGTTTCCTGTCAAGTTGTAAGCTGTGAGTTTTTGAAGGGTAAGCAACAGAACACTTTGACAGAAATGCTTAAAAGGTGTAGTTGTACTATTACAGATATCCTGACAACACATTATGAGCAACAACGTCTTTTCCAGTGAGAAAAAATAGCAAGATCAGCAATAAGTTTTATATATGTTACAACAAATAACCTTTAAAACATTTTGTTTTTGATTAAAACTTGTAAAAATGTAATTTCAAATACACAAATATCATCAACATCAAAATTTTTCACTCAGTAGCATTGCCGTTATATACACAATAGTTTGTCAGAATTAAAAAAATAAAGCCATCAGTTGGCGGGTGCGTGAGCTCAGGTTCTCCCTCGGTGAAAGTCAGGGACAAAAGTAGCTGCCACGGTGATCGGAGTGGAGTAACCCAGAGCAAAGTTGTAGAGACCAAGCATCACACACTTCCAGGTGGAGCGTAGAGCCTTGCCAACATTCTGCAAAAAGAAAGACAACAGCCTCAGATTAATGATTTATTGTGTAGATTACGGTAGCCTTTCAATGGACAGTGCAGTGTCCACAGAACTGGGCCAAATCAATATTTTCATGATTCAGGATCTGAATCAAAATCAGGTCAGTTCATTTCAGACTAATCCTGCACTTGTGTTTGCTTAAGAACAATGGCACAGCATGGTGAGCATTTTATACTGTAGCATATAAATAAAGCGTCCCATGAACACCATTGTCTCCACACTGAGCAGGAAAGGGCTGTCCGGCTGAGGCGGAGACAGGAATTCAGATGTTTTAGGAAAATGAAGCAAAAACATTCCTCGAGCAGTTATGTTTACAACATAACTGCTTGCTGTGTCAACCTAAAACAATAGTTAATAAGTCAATAAATGGACCTTAAATCACGACAAAACTATTCCCAAGTTTGAGAGGAAACTCTATGACTCGAGCATTAATCTCAGACTGTAGTTTTGTTCATGATTTGTTTACCTGGTGTTCACGTTTTCACAGATTTATATGAGCCACCATCTGGTACTGGGTCACTGATACCATTTCCTGCTTCCTGTCTCATGTGTGTGAGGGGTGTAAACTCATTTGTTCAGTAAACATGTTGTCAAGAGACCAAGCAGCTCATGGTAATAATTAACCCACAGTAATTATCCACTCGATCACGTTTATAAAAACTAATAACATAAATCATTCATATGAAAACCATTTTTTAAGAAAGATTCAAAATCCCCCCCATGCCTCTCCCAATAATCAGCAGTTTATCTCAGTCATAACAATTAGGACAATTCATTATCATATACATTTATTTAACGAACACCGCTTTCAACTTACCCACAGTGGAACTGCAAGAGAAGACAACGCATTAAATTAACTTGAGGACCTAATTATAAAGAGGGCACTTTGGTTATATTCACAGATTAAACATGAAACAAAATAAATTTAAATGAGTGAAGAGAAACTTGAAAACATCCTGAACTCTTTAAATCTGACTCACCAGGGGAATTGAATGTGTTACTGCACACTCGGGTAGACACACATCGCTGTGGATGTCAAGTCTGATAAATGTGTGATATATATATAGATTAAATAAAGTTGAAGATTAACAGCAGACTAAGATCACTTTATGATTTGATTCCTTGACATTTTACAGCTCCAATTCTCAGCAAAGCCAACTACACCAGATTCTGTGTGAGCCATTTCCTCATCGCTCACGTGTATGTGGGTTATAAAGCCAACAAACAAAATAAGGAAGTCACTTGTACAGTATTTATTGTCAAGCACAAGAAGGACCAGATGCACTGATAAATGATCCGTGCACAAGAGTGAGGACACTGAAGGACCACCAGACAGATCACAAGGCTCTTTAGTTGGAAGCAGAAGTTATAGGCTCGAGTCCCAGATAAATGAATGCAAAGCTGTATGTGATGATTTACACGGTCTCAGGGTAATTCCTGATGAAGCATGTATAAATATTTTTCAGCAGTTACCTCGATAATCAGAAACCTCAGCCAGATTTTGATTTGGTGACTTGGGATGATGATGATACAGTTCCAGTACTGAACCCAAATAGCTCCCATGTTGTGCAAATACAATTTTCAGGTTAATTTACAGCAAGGTGTTTTTTTTTTGTTCCCTTGATAATTGAAATACAATTATAACAATTTAAGGCTGATTGATGCCATATTGAGAACATTTGGACTTACCCAGACAGAGGCTATAGAGAAAAACACAATAGAGAGATGAAGGATATCTAAAAGTGCCACCACAGCATCAGAACACACACTGTGGTATTCAACATGTGAAATTAGCATACAAACCTTCTTCACTTTTTTGTACTTTTCCTTCTTTCTTTTCTTCTTCTCTTCCTTCGCTTCATCATCCGTCAGTGGCTCATACCTCTCCGGCAGAAAAGCAAAGTGTATTTCTTTGTGGCACTTCTCATGCTGTCTGCTGTTGTCTGCCACCGACCCGCTGTCTGTGGAGGAAGAGTCCTCCGCACAGTCCACATGACGCTGGTACTTGCGTGCGGATCCTACGCTCAGAGCCTCACCTGATGCTGCCGCCGAGTTTCTATTAAACAACCTCGACGAGAGAGATTTAGGCTTCATGTTATCTCCTCTTAGCCGGTTCTCAGGGATGTAGGGAAAATAAAGTAGCACTGTTCCTGCAGGAGGTCAGGTATGTTGTCAACAGACGTTATGTGCATGAGTGGTAGTGCATTCCAGTGGGACGCCTTGTGTGGGAGATCTGGCACAGAGCCCTTAAAGGTGCAAATCCTTCCTCACATGACTGACCTCAATAGGTCTCATGGTTTCTGGTAGAATTTTTAAATGCAGATCTAAATCAAAATGACTTTCATCCAGTGAGTTAGAAAAGCTGAGGAGCAATATCAAGGACTGTGTGTCAACTCTGGTGTGTCAAACTGAATGGATCTATTGAAAAAGTCTTGCCTGTATGCTGGGGGGAAAAAAATCACGAGAACCTGATTGATCTATTAACATGTTTGCTTTTATTAATAGCATTAACAAGTGATCATCCATTTATTTTGACAAACGTTATAAAAAAATCCCCACCCCCACTAAAAATGTCAGCTCCACATCTTTGTGCAAAAGAAATTTGACAGTTTGAGACAATTGTTTTTAAAGATTTCCAGATCAAACTAAATCTAAACTCTGAAGCCAACATGATAAAAAAGCACATGTGGCTGCACTTACTACCAAGTGTTCCCTGAAAACTGCGATCAATGCACAACTGTGTCAGACTTGTGGCGGATCTCAGAACTCATGTGTGTTAAAGGAACACTACTGGTCCTGATCCATGGTGTCTTGCTCTGCTGGTCCATTGTTCTGGCCACGGTCTGGGTCTTTCATTTGCAGGATGCGGATGATTTTGCTCACAGGAAGTGTCCTGTAAAAAGAACAAGGGGAAAAGCATAGATGACTATGTGGTTCTACCTTTGAGGTTTATGCTTCCAAGGCAAACCATCACATGACCTTTGTTCCTGAATGGATTAGTTTTATCATAGCTCAGTTAATATTCAGTGAGTCAATAAATTAGTAACCGGGTGGTCAAATAGCTTTGATATACAAACAGAAGGATACTGTATAGGTGATTACCCCATGCTCTGTGGAGTGAGGAATATGAACTGTCTGTATCGCTGACCGCTTGCCACCTGTAGCATCATGTCCATTGATATCCTCCTGTTCACCATGTCCTAATTAATCAGAAAGAGCAAAACAAAGCAGAAGCATTGTTTGATAAATGACACAGACAGCAGTGGAGGGTTTTGATATTTGATGTATGCCCCGTCGTTACCATGTAAACATCAAACTCGTCGAGGCAGCGGAAAGGCGCCTCTGTGATGGCCCAAAGAGAGAGCACGAAGCAAACAGTGGAGAAGGAGCGCTCGCCTCCGGACAGAGAGCGCATGTCTCTCTGGTCCGCCTTGTCTCCCTGGCCGGGCTGCACCTACACAGTGAGAGATGAGAAATCGGTTTTGAAATAGAAAGCTTTGTTGTGAAGCAACAGTCAGTGTGTCTATATTGATCAGTGAGCTCTTGATTTAAATAGAATCGCTGCCTCTCATGTTTACAATCAAGAGTGAATCTAATGCTCCTCTTACTGAGATGGAGAGGGTTTCGTTCTTGTGGTCAAAGGTCATGCTTCCAGTGTATCCTCTCTGGGCCAACATGCTGTCAAAGTAGTATTTACACCGGGCTGAGAGGAACCTGAAAGAAGAGACCCAGAGAGAAGAGATCAGACGGATGAAGGGGGAACCAGTGTCACAGCTGGGAGGTTTATCATCTTTATGATTTGACAACTTGCCTCCTAAGTTCAGCGTAAACCTGGAGTCTGTGTTTCATGACACTATCGAGGCATTTGATGAAGCTGTTGAGGTTCTTCATTTGGTGTGTGAGGTTCTTGTAGCTCTCCAGAGCCTCTTGGTACTGTCTGCATGTGGAATATGAGAGAGAGAGAGAGAGAGAGAGAGAGAGAGAGAGAGAGAGAGAGGAAGCTTTACATGCTGACATGAATCAATGTTCGGTTCAGTGACAGCAGTGAGGTTTGCTGACAGGAAAGACTCTTGCTGGGGTAGAGCTAACTTACCTCACAATCTCTTCACGGTCTCCCTGTTGCTCCCGCTGGGTGGAGATCTTAACCTTGAGACGGCTGATCTCACTATCCAGGCTCCTAGCGGTCCGACGCACTTCCACTCGTTCTGGTGAGATCTCTGAAGCCTTGGCTACAGAAACCTGAACCACAGAGTAAAGCAATAAATCAAAATGTATGTAAAACTAGATGCCTCCCTCCACTCAGGCCCCACAGCTTTCTTTTGTATTGTGCTTTTGCTTTAGGTCGCGTGAACTCATTGGTCTATTGTCACCCCTCAAATCTCTGTTCCTCATACCTGAACTGCCTGCTCTTTGCTTTGCAGGGTGGTTTCGAGGGCCTGGATGTTACGGAGGTGGATGCTGCGCTTCTCGTCGTAATGTTTCTTGTGGTGCTTGCACTTCATCACCTCTTGATCAGACTTGCTTAGCTCATCCTGGAGTAAAAGGACGACACTTTGGTC
Source organism: Pseudorhombus dupliciocellatus (assembly GCA_016785235.1). NCBI lineage: Eukaryota > Metazoa > Chordata > Actinopteri > Pleuronectiformes > Paralichthyidae > Pseudorhombus > Pseudorhombus dupliciocellatus. The sequence goes on along the minus strand of JAFBJW010000018.1, from coordinate 797,562 downwards.
AGCTTGCACTTATCGTACCCAGGATGCCGATCTAAAGCTTTGGGTATAAGTGAACACCTGAAACCTCAGACCTGGAGCACGACTGTACCTTGATAGGGTCAGCCTCTTCTGCGATGCTGTTGATCCGCTCTTTGTGCTGCTTGTACTCCAGCTCTGCTTTCTCGTAGGATGCCTTGATGTCAGTCATCTGGGTTCGGGCCTGGTCGTACTCCGCACGCTTGCATGAGATCTTAGTGATGATCTCCTGAAGCTCCTCCTCCTGGTGGTGACCGTGACATTTTTACAGCAGCACATGGTGTGATTATTATTTATGTTTTGAACTGTATGGATCTGAACAAACCAGAGGGTTTAGGTCCTCTGACTGAGGCTCCTCCACGTTCTGTAGGTCTGACAGCTCCAGCTCCAGTTTGGTGGCCTTATCTATCGCCATCTTCTGGTCAGCATGAGCTCTTCTCAGCAACCCTTCATTCTGTTTGACGTCATCATCGGCCTTTCTCATCTGTTGCTGGAAGTGACTTGCCTGAGCTTTCTGGCTCTCTATCTCTCTCTGCAGATGCCTGAGAAGAAAGATGAGAGATGAGAGTGAAGTAAGATTGAGTGTCTCACTTCACACATGCACCCCACACAGACACACACCTGATCTCCTCCTCAACATCTCCTGAGAGGCAGTTGGCTCTGCTCTGTTCTGCCGTGTAGTTACGGTTATTGTAGATCTGATCTCCATCCTTGGAGAAGGCCAGGTTGCAGTTCTGAGGAGGGTTTTTGCCCTGCATCACTCTCCGAGCCTCTGTGCGATTCTATACACACACACATACACACCAAATCTCATGTTAATCCAACATCGCAACAGCTTCATCGCTCACCTCTGCTTCAAATACATTATTATTGAACTGGAACATTTCTTGTGAAGAACTCTCTCGTTACCTTGATGAGGAGAATGCTTTCTATTCCTCTTTGATCAATCAGGCAGTTGGCAACGACTGGGTCCTCGATCTCCAGAGCTTGGAGCACGGAGGGGTATTCAGGATGATTCACAGCCCTGACAACAACAGTTTGCGAAGTTTAATTATCATGGACATGATTATACCTGTCTCTGCTTGAGTTACTTTAAAAATAGTCCAGTATCACTGTGGGAGAACACTTCAAGGTTAAAGCTTTCATTATTGGCAGCGTTCAACACTTTAATATGAACAATGCACATGTCCTCACCTCCTCCTCGTGTCGTGGACATGTGGGAGGAATTGGCTGGTTATGATGGCAGGTCTGCGGCCTCTGGGAAACACTTTGGCCATGAGGTCCTGTAGTACCCTCTCATCTGCATAATTGTCACAGGTGAAGGCCAGCAACTGCCCTTTAAGACACACCTCTATAGCCAGCGCCAGCTCCGGATCTTTCAGGCTAATGAGGTAACCTGTCGAGGGAAAGAAAAGCAAGACACACTTAAACCAGAATCATATCATAGCTGTGTATGACTCATGGTCTGACTGCTTATTACATAACTTCAACTTTTAGGTCTTACCCAGAGGTCCTCTGGGTTTGTGCTTGAACTGGCCCCTGTTGTGGGCGTCCTGGATGGCATTGAGGAGTGCAGGCATGTGCTCTCCAAAACGCCGCAGTCGATTTGAGCGGCTACTTTCCAGGCTCTGCAAGTTCCGTCTGTTGGCTTCAATGGACCTCTGGAGCACATCATGGTCTCTTCTGAAGAAGTTTAGATTGTGTTAGAGGCCAATTCTTTTTTAATGATCCTCCTGCTGAGTGGATTTGGTAGAGTGATGTGTTTTGGTGACTCATCTGTTTCCTTACTTTATCTTTGATTGCTCTTCCCTGGCCCGGTTGCAGGCATGTTGATATTGGTCAGTCTGCTGGCCCAGAGTGGCAATCTGGTGTCTTAGGTTTTCCAGCTCAGTCCGGATATGCTCCATGTGCTCCATCCTGGCCTGACTCTCTGCTCCCGTTGTTTCACTGATGCTAGAGAGACAAAAAAAATGGATAGAAAAGATATGAAAAGCAAAGGTTAGGAAAGAGACAATGAAATCATACAGATGGCAATAAATTAGACAAGAAAGCAAAGTGAAGTTGTACCTCAGCTTGAGGTCATTTATCCTTGAGGACAACTGAACCTTGTCCTTTTCCAGGTCTCTCAGGTTAGCCTTGCATCTGTGGACAGTGACCTGCGCAACGAGCATCACAGCGAAACATCTGTGTCCTGTATTATACCTGAAAACCACTGACTTCTGTTGCCAATAGAATAAAATATGATAAGAGTCATGAAAACCTGACCTCGCTGGACCTGAGAAGATTGTTATGTTTCTGGGCCTCGGCCTTGAGCTGAGAACATTTGGGCTGAAGCTCCTGAACTTGGTGGGTGATTCCCTCTAGCCGCTCCTGGATCTGCTTGTACTTCTTCTCAGCCTCCTCAATCTTGTGCTGAATGATTACAGATCAATAATAGAGAGGTCAGAGGATAAAGCGAGCTATGTGCAAACAGATGTTGCATTGATATAACACTATTGTACCTTCCATTCTTCAACCTTCTCATCATATTTCTCTGTGGAATGTCTGTCCGCCCTCAGCTTCTCCTTCATCGGCTCCAGCTCCTTCTCCATCTCGGTCACCTGTTTGAGGTGACAGCAATTAATATTCATGTGAACCATCTATTCAGTAACTAATGCACTCATCCAGCATCTCAGGAGTAGAGGATTTGGTGAAGAAGATTGAAAATGATCTCACCAAGGCCCAAGCCATCTGCTTCTGTAACTCCTCTAGTTTAGTGTGCATTTCGTCAAGAGAGGCCAGACTCTTGTAATGATCCTCTTTCTCTCTGTATTTCTGCTTCAGCTCTTTCAGGCACTGCAACAGTCACATAACCAGACACGGCTTAATAAATTGAGCCAAGCCGTCTAGCTATTATGCTGAACTCATAATTACAGGGTGGAGTAAATACAGCAACCGTTCAGAGCAGTGTTGTATCAATACAATTAATAGTGACACTAATACTTACTTCATTTTGTTGCTCCACCTTATCCTCTGTAGCATGCTTAGTGGTTTTGATGTAAACAAAGTCCTCTCTCATCTGCTCCAGCTGTGTGGCCTTCATAAAAAACTGAACAATGGGAACACAGTTTAAAAGAAGAAAAAAAGGACTATGTCAAAACATGAAAAGCTGCAAAATTCACATCAAGATTTTCATTAAAAAATTTGAGTCTTAAGGATTACTTGGGACTAACCTTATACTTGTCCCCCTCTCCTTTGGAGTGGAGGAAATATTTGCTCATCTCTTGAGTGAGAACTGACACAGGATTGTTGACCTTGGGAAGAAAGTTGAACTATACTTCAAACATTTCACAGGATTCCAATATGTCAAAGTAAAGTATAAGCAACATAGCACTGTAAGACTTTACTTTACACATACCTGAATATTGAAATTGTCCAGGATAGACAAAAGCTCTTCCTTCTTAGTTGAGATAATCTGACCTACAAGAGGAGGAGAAAACAGATGACAAATAAATACACCGTATTGGTGCTTTTTTTATTCATCTTCATTCACTTATTTATTCATTTAATCAACATTTAGAGTAGAAATATGAAACGATCTTTCCATTATTACCTGACTTGCTCCGCAGTTTATATGTTCTCATCCCCTCTCGTGTTATTTTGAGGTCGACAGTGATGGCTGGTCCGTACACCTCAGGTTTATAAGCATCCCTTCCTTTGTTGTGAAGGGTAATTGAAACATCGGCTGAGCTGAGAAACAGAGAGTGATGCGATGCAACATTTAGCATGTCAAAAGAGATAATCTATTACAGTGTGGTAAAAGATTTACCTTTCTCCCTCTTTCACAAAACCTTTGAGGGACGATCCTCTATTTGTGGCCTGTGCATTCCCACCCAAAGCAACTATGAGAGCAGTCAGGACAGCACTTTTTCCACCTGGCACAAAAATGTAAACAATCCAAATTGAAGTTAACATGATGGGGATGCCACAGTGTTGAAAGTTTCCTACCAGGTTATTATCTTGTGACAACTACACTGTTAACGATCACCAGACGCTAAAGAAAATACATCTTTGCTCAGAGTCTGTTAAGTTTTTACTTTGTAAGCTTGTGTGTTACACTGCAGTAAACGAATCAGTTTTAAGAGAGGACTATGTTTCTTTCATTAACGCTGGACTTGCTAAATAGTTTTACTCACTTCCATTGTTGCCGACCACAAAGTTGACATTGGCACCAAATGTGAATGGGCCGAGGAGCGAGTGGCACATGAAGTTCTTCAGCTTGATGCTCTCCACGATCCCTGCGTCACTCACCACCTCTGCAGCACCTTTCACCTAAACACAAGGTTTTCATTGTCCTGTCACTTATCGAGACGTGTGCCCATGCTATGTAGCCACTGTGTGAAATAGGTGATCCTCTCAAGAGCAACAGATGGAATACATGACTTTAACAAGACAGGGAGGGTACATACGTGCTTCAGTAGAGGATCGTCGCAGTCATCATTCTCTTCTTCTTCTTCCTCCTCCTCCTCCTCCTCCTGCGCAGGTCTGACCCGTTTGTTGACATTTTCACTGACAGAGCTGCTCTTCCTCTTCGACATCCTCTTCAATCTAGAGAAACAAAAGTGAAAGGACACATCCACACCGCTGTTATTAACAAGTCATGCTCCTTTATACTCCGGCTAGATCGCCTGTGTCAAATTTCCTGATTTCGTCTCCTGTATCTCGATAAGTAATAGCAGAGGCGCTTAAAAACAACTATGGCAAGTTACACCCAAGTCAGCCCCAACGCTGGACTAGCTTAGCTGGCTAACTACCTAACGCTACGTGCTAAACAGGAAGCTACATTTGTGTATCTGCTGTGCTTGGTTTCTAATGGTTAATGAATACATACAGGGCTTCAGGAGGAGAGGCACACCTTTTCGACAGCAGTCACACTAAGCAGCTGTAAACACGGAGAAGAGCCGCTCCTCTAGACGGCTCACAGGATTCGCGCTTGTCGCGTCTGCTTCTTATTCTCTCGGTTTACCGGCAGATCGCAACGCAGCTTATGGAGCGCACTGCCACCTACTGTACAAGAGCGTGTAACATCATGTCATGTCCGGAGGAGCGCAGTGACGGGGGCAAAGGAAATGGTTCCGTGGTGGAATAAGAGATGTAAAATGGATTAAATGTTCAGTGTGAGCTGAATTTGATGAAGGAACCAGTGTTTATCAGTGTTTATTTACAGCAGTGTTGGTTGTTTTGAATTGCAATGATTAGAGGAGGAAACATTTGTGAATACTTCAGTGCAGCTTTAATAGAAAAAAATATAAAAATGCCACACATATCATTATCATCACATAAATAGAGTGAGAATCAAAACACAAAAAAGGCAAAAGGCTCTCATTTTTCCAAAGCCAGGAACTTGGTCATTTTGGACTCAAAGCCAACGGGACGCTCACTGGGCGGCTTGTAGTTCCCTCTCATAGAGGAGGCCAGGAAAGTGATGAGGGTGTTGTCCTCTTCAAACAAGGCCAGCCTCTCTTTATACATCCCACGAGAGGCCTCTGAGCCCATTTTGTTGAAAGCTGTATAAATATGAGACACATGAGCAAAAGCAGTTCAGTTACATTTACCTTGTATTAATTCCGAGGAAGGAAAACATAATATTAAAGTAGAAGGAGAAACATACTGAACATCTTTACTATTCTTTCTAATACAGACTTGACTCTTGTTTACCTTTGAGGTAGAAGGCCACATAGTTGAGTGCTGATCTTTCTATGCTGAGGAAGGGATACTTAGGTTTGAGACACCCAACTGCGGTCAAGGCCTTGATGACTGGTTGTGAAACACCCTAAACAAATACAGTCAATCAGATATTCCAAAGAAACGCTTCAAAAATGGACCTTTGAAAGTAATGTTGACATAAGATCTCTGCAGACCTGTCTCAGGTAACCCAGCGTTGGAAGGGAGGTGAGGGGTATATGCTCAATCACAGGAGGAACTTTATCGGGCAGCGTTTGGTTGCAGTAAATTTCAGGATTCCTTGACAGAAAAAATGTAAATCATGTTTTAGTTAATGTGCCAACATTTCCAGAGGCAAAATTAGGTTGCAGTATTCGTCTTTGTTTTAAAGTGAAACGAGAAATTACACATTCAATTGTACAGTTGGAAATAAGAAGAGCATAACTGACACATTACATAAATTTGTATAGTGCCACACCTCATAAACATGCCCTGCTCCATCTTCGACTGAAAGATATAGATCTGCTCTCTGTACTCCACAGCATGCTCAGGCTTTCCATAAACCAAAGCCTCATACCTGAGAACACAAAAGACTTCCATGAATAAGAAATATTGAACAGAGACTTACCACTGATTAAGTCTGGTGTGATTTTTTTTCTTTTCTGAACTTTGTTAAAATGAATTCTGTACCTTTGCTCTCCAGTCAGGAAAGTCACAGGACAAAATCCCTTTAACGCAACTTTCTGTGGGTACTTGTTCTTCATTTCGGTCTCAGTTAACTTTTTTGGCAGCAGGTGGGCTGGTGGGAGTGCATGTGGGCAGTTAGGAGGCAAAAATTGATCTGGAGTGGACAGGAACATCTGTGATTGAGGGAATAGTATTATATGAGCGTTCTGTTTTTCCTGTCACGGTCCATCGAACAATTTGGTTTAAAAAATTCACATCGGTGAGCTAGTTTCCTAAACCACACTAACCTCCAAATGCTCTTGGCCACACGTCTTGTAATACTGCCCCTGGAACTGAGCCACATAGGTCAACGATACATCATCTGAGCAGTCCCCAAAGTGAAAATATAGAGCCAAGCAGACTGGGCAGTACTGGCCAAACTCTCCAAGCGCTTGTTGCAGCTCCTGGGGTGTGATGCACATCCTGTTGATGCAGGCAGCTTGTCCTGAAGAACACGATAAATGTGATCAAGATTTTGAAGGTCTCATCTGTAGCCGTCCATTTTCTCTTTTTTAAAGTTAGCATTTATGCTCTTAATTTTTAAGTGGTTTAAAAATATTCAAATAAGAGTTTTGAAAATAAAATATGTTTTAATATCTGGTAATACTGACCACTGAGTGTCCTCTCCAGGAAGCTGTGGATGAACTTGCTGCTGATACTGACTTCCCTTACAATGCTGTTGAAGATCCACCATTTGCTCCTAAGGCCGTTAAGCACGATCCAATTCTGATATTGTTTCTGGAAATATTTCTTCACCTGCTCCAACTCCCTCTTGTAAGTGGAGCTATGAGTGTGAGTGACCTCACAGCTGTCAAAGTTCAGGTGAGGTCTAAGATGAGAGGAAAGAGGGGCAAAAACAATGATGATATCTACTTTGGAAGCTTGGGATTTCTGCACATCCTTCCAGTGGTGTCTCCAGTGTTGTGTTTTCTCACCTGTTAGGTTTTATCTTGTCCATGTGACCTCTCTTCAGCATATCTACCGTGTCCAGCTCGATTTCAGTTACCACCATGGGGATGATGCTCCGAGAACCCAACAGCTCCGTCTGCCTCATTGTCATCGGAAAGCCGTCCAAAACATACCTGGAGTTCCAAATAAATAAATGTTGCCAACGAAAACATCCTCAAGCCTGTTCAGAGTTATCTTCATAACTAAGATAAATGGAACCCCCCCTCTCACCCTTGAGTGGTGCAGACTGGGCTCAAGAGCACCACCTCCAGACACTGAATGGCCAGTTCATCAGGCACAACAAGGCCCTGCAAGAGTTGATGTTTCATCTGGAGCACCAGATCTGTGTTCTCCTGAGATTCTAGCACAATACGCACAGCTCTGCCAAGGGACAGCCGTGCCAAGCCGTACTTTTGAGAAAACATCTGAGCCACTGGAGAGATACAAGCAACACAGGAGGAATGAAAACCCCAAATCAAAGAAGGAGAAATGTGAAACAGGAACTTTAGTGGGGTTATTTTGCAGTGGTTGTGAGTTTTACCAGAGGTCTTTCCAGATTTGGGTGGTCCAATGACAGCCAGTTTAACAGGCAGGGATGGAGTGGGCTTGGGCTGCCTAAGGTACTTCAGAGGGTTGCGCATGAATGTTTTACGGTTATCCTTAGATTCAAAGAAGTAGATATAATCACTGAAGATCAGGGGGTATGTGTTACGCAGAGGCCACTTCAGAGGCTGGATCAGGTCATCCTCTTTGTTTTTCTCTAAAAGCTGTGTGGACAGACAATATGTTATACAACTACTGCAACAATCAAGTTGGCGTCTTTTCAAAATGATCATGCTGTTTTAAGAGAAATGACCTTGATGGGATCCCAGCAGCCAAACGCACTGTGGAGCTTATAGGAAAAGAGCAGCAGCCTCTGGGCCAGGCTGGGTGTGATGGGTTGACATGTTTGGAAAAGTGACTCCCTGTTAGTCAGCAGAGGCTGCAGCTTCTGGAGCAGCTGTTTCCTCACTGTGTGCGGCTTGTGAGATCCATTGATATAGATATTGGGAATGTTTTGCTCATACAGCTGCTCCTGTTCATAGAAAAGAAGAAAGTGGAACATATGAGAGTAACTGAAGAACATATACCCTGAAAAACGTATTGACTGCCTTCATGCATTTGTGTGTTTGTCGTACCATGACCGTTGCAAGGTCTTCTTCATCTGTTACAAAACGCCCATGAATGTCCTTCTCCAGTTTCTCAGTAGCTGTCTCCTGATCCTCAACGTCGTCTTCCACTACTATTTCATCAGGAAACTCCTCCCCCAGCATTGCCTCTATCTCTTCCATAATGCCGTCATCCCCTTCCGCCTCTTCCTCCTCTTCTTCATCCTCCTGAAACATAAACCATAGGGTTGTATGATACAGATTAAGAGGATATGGTTAACCAGTGACGGAGAGGAGAGGCCCGTGGTAATGATGATTCAATACCTGTAATCTGGCTGCCAGCATGTCTGCCTTGATTTCAGCCCTTCTCCTGGCAATTTTCTTATCCTGTACCAAAAAATATCCAACTTTTTAGATATTCACACACAAATCTAGGTCGACCAATTACGTCGTCACAATATATCACCAACTTGCTCACCCTGTTTATCTTGCGCAGATTAGATAGAAATCCACGCCTGACTTTACGGTGGTCACGTCGCTCACGCCACTTCTGCAGGTATGCTGGCAACAAATGGCTCTGAACATCTTTGACATCCACATTTATGATTACTGTGACATCAGGAAAAAAACGTTGCTCCCGCATGTACTCCACCTCTTCGGGATTATGGGGGAATCCCTCCAATATAAACCCTGTGGATCTGCAAGAGAGGGAGTTTCAGAATAGTAGTGACCTTCTCACCGTACTTAGTCTGGGAGGATTCATGTGCGTGTGTCTGTGTGCAAGTACAAGTATGGTTCTTCTTTCCAGAATGGGGTCAGAACCATGTCCAGGATCTCTGGAGTCAGTGGCACTCCATCAGATAAGTAGGCTTTGATTGCTTGTTCTTCAGCAGTCAGTTCTACTTCCTGTTGTGGATGCCAAAAAGCAAATACAGAACAATATCACAACTCACATCTTATCAAAAACGAATACAATGGTCAAACAGAAAAATGTTGATGCCGACCTCATTGTCATTGGCAGTAGTATCCTCCCCCACCTCCTCCGTCTGCTCCTCATTCTCTATCTCCTCCCCCTTCAACGTCTGCTCCTCTTCCTCCTCCAGACTGCCCTCCTCCCTGGCTTCCCTTATCAGGGCTTCCAGGTCCTCCAGAGCTTCGTCAGTCTCTATTTCATCTGCTTGAAGAACCCGTGCCTTTGTCTTGGCCATGATGAGCATTTGGAGATGCTCCCTGAACTGAATGTGGAAGAGGCCAAGCTGCTCAGCGACCCAGCTGCCATGGGAGGTCTTTCCTGACCCACGGGTACCGAGGGAAAGGATCCGAAGGGCAGGAGGCTGGGATAGAAGACACACATATGAAATAATTGATTGTCTGTTTGGTAAATTTTCTTTCTTGTGTCATGATGGATTGTACCTTGAGAGGCTCAGTCTTTGCAAGAAATTCCGTAGGATTGTCAAGGAAGTCCTCTCTCGCCTCTTTACTGGAGAAGTAGAAGATCTTCTCCCGATATTTGGCTGCTATTTTGTCCTTACAGGGCCACAGGACGTTTTCGTTTCTTAAGGCCACAGGACAGAAATGGTGCGTATCACCGAATGATCTCTGAAACATTGTGTCCCCCTGGTTTCATTGAGAGAGAATAAATGCAGTTGAAGCAATATTCAAATAGCATAAAAACTATGAAATGTGGGTTTACGGTTATAAACCTTATCATCTGTGCTTGTGTCACTGTCATCATCATCACTTTGCTTCAAATCAGCTAAGGCCGCTATATCCTCTTCCTCCTCGTCCATATCCAGCCCTGACAGCTCACGGGGAACATACTCGAAAGGCTCTGAAGGAAAATGAAGCAGAGATTCATAAATTAAGGAAATCTTTAGTAACGCTCTCGAAGGACAAACATTAACACATCTTTACCATATGTGGTTGATGCATTGAGACACACTCACTCTCCATGAGAAAGATCATCTCGTGAAGCAGGTCCTCGGGGCGCTTTCCTTCAATCTCCAGGACTGAATAGTTGATATGAAGAGCGGACAACATTTGGTCCCATTCGGACACAAACTCTTGGAGTTGCTCTTTGTAGGGATTCATCTCTGGGCCATCAGGATAGCCCATCTCCCACTGATCAGGGAACGACACAGCTAGAACAACAGAGGGAGAGAAAGGATAGAAGGATACTGTTTATGACTGAATCTTTGTGAGCTGAAAAACAGCAGCATTACACTAAGATTTCCCACCTTTCTGTTTGCTCACGCCAAGGTCTGCAGTGTTACGGCTTTCAGATTGCTTAGAATTTTCTGGAAAGACATGCGATTCAACAACAACTATATTAGTTTGGCTTTACAGGCTTCGTATAGAGTATGGGAATTTAGGCTGCATCATAGACAGATTTAACATACCCTCTTTTTCTTCGACGATTGTGTCTAGTTTGGGAGGCTTTTCTGAGTCTTTCTCACTTTTCTCCCTGAAAGGGAGAGGATTGAAGCACAGCAATTGCAATATCATTCCTGCTCAGCTATAACAAACCTCAAAACATCACAGCATCATTTCATTTGAACTTACGGGGCCTGCGTCACATTTGCAGACTGTTCATTTTGCATCCTCTTCTTCACTGCCTCGTCCACGCTCTCCTTGTTCTTCTTATACATTCTCTCCAAAACTGTTGAAGTGCGACGATGCATGAACCAGGACAGAAATCTCCAAAGTGAATGCTATGATTCTTTGTGGTGTTGGTTTCTGTACGTCATACCTTTATGTCCACTGCTGTCTTTGAGGCAGAAGATGATGTCTGGCAGGATTTCACCTTCATGTAATGACTCCATCTTGGAGAGGTTGTCGGGGAAGTTGTCAAGCACCCATCCAGTTTTGAACTCTGCACCTTCATCTGCCTCCTCAATCTGTAACATCAAATGGAAACACAAAAAACATAGAACATAGCCAGTGGGTTCAAAACAAAAAAAAATATATATATCTCTTACCTGCTTTACACGTGTTTTCAATACTTCAGCATACAGATCAAGTGGAGTTATGCTCTGCTTTTTGGCTTCCTCAAGTGCACTGAGCACCATGACTTTCACTTGTGGATGATCCTCTGTCACTAAGAATTGCAGATAAAATGAGCACACAAATGGTTAATGGTAAAAAAAAACTTCACCTGTCTGTATGTGCGCTTATGTAAAACAGAATACAGCAGTATTTTAAAATCTTACCTTCTACTAAAGCGCTGTCATCTGATGAAATATAATATCACATGATTAATTCAAATCTGACAAGAACAATCCCCCATAGTAGAAGCTATGCTTTGTGTTTAATGGTATATGACTGAACAGGTTCATATAATAATCATATGCAAAGCTCAACTTGCCAGGGTCCTCTCTGCTGGCCCGCACCATCTTCGTGACCTGCTCTATAACGACTTGTGTAGTCTCCTCTTTGACCTTGTCAAGCCTGTCCTGTTCAGTCTTGGCCAGAACTGGCTCCACCAGCTCCTCCATATAAAGCACCAGTGCATTGTAGTGCTTTGCTAGAAGCTGACATAAGGTGCTCTTTCCTGACTGAGGGGGTCCAATGATGGAAACCTTGCAAGGGGGCCTGGGCATTGGAGGGAGTAGGTACTGTCTGGGGTTTGTGACAAACTTCTGGTAGGCCTCAGGAGATGAGAGGATGTACATTTTGTCCTCGAAGCTGAACAGAGGTTAACACAAGAGTCAGTTGGGGATTTTGAATGATCTCACTGTAAAATATTGGACATATTCTTCACTCACCCCACAGATAACTCTGAAATGCCAGGAGCCATCCGGCCATCCTTCAGAGCAACAGGGCAGATATTGCTCCAGCGGCTCCTTCTCCACCTAAATCCAGGGGCCACCATGTTAGTGGAGGACATATTTCTCAGTAGGTCCTCCTGGAAAAATATGAAGGGAGGTTTAAACTTGTAGTTGAATGTTGATTCAAAGGAAAAAAAAGATCAATAAAAAAACTCAAGCCTAAGTATCAAATAAATAGGTTTGTTAATGTCTGACCGGATCAGCATATTCGGGAAAGTCCTCATCAGCTTGGTGGAGGAGGATGGGAATAGAGACACGTTTTATTGCCATGGATCCAAGACGTGCCATTACAGACTAGACAAGAAAACAAACAAATGTCAGCCCTCAGAACACATGTTATACTTATTTGAAAAGAATATGTCTTTACAGCGTGAAGCTCTTCAGGTGTGTTGTGTCCATCCAGCTCCATCAGGTATAGGGGGTTGTGGGAAACCATGTAGTCCTGAAAGAAGTAAAATTGAATTAAACCATCATGTAATCTGAATTACATGACATTAAAGTGGGTTTACTCCAAACGTTTTAGTAAATGTTTGCTCCATTCAGAGACTGCAGCCCCAGGTAACTCACCTCCAGTGGTTTAAGCATGGTATCCTTGTACATCTTGATTCTAGTAAAAGCATTTTGGGATAAATTCTCTGGCATCCACACCATCTGGTCAACAGCAGCCTTTTGGAGTCCATCTTCAGCAGTCTGCAGGCAAAATAAACCATTTTAGTATCATAGAGAAATAGTGACCTTAACCCAAATCAAATATTTTACTGAGTCCAAATCCAAAAATTCAGGGATTGCAGAAAATATTAATTGTAATGGTATACATTTACAAATAAACTCGGTGAACGTTTGGCCTTGAATCTATACCTGGTCCTCTTTGTCCTCCATTTCTGCATCCATGCTGTCTTTCCTGTGCTGCTCGTCCTCTGGGTACTGCTTCAGACCTGACAGCCTCCGGGCCAGGTCCTTGTCTGCATACTGGTACAGGACGATTGTAATATAGATAATTAATGACCATGATTTATACGACTGAAAAATGATGTGATGCATATGCAGTGGGTGTGATTTTAACCTTGATATTAATGATGAAATCCGGTGTCAGCTTGAGGTTTTGGATCAGTGTAACCTGCTCAGGAATCTTCATACAGTCCTCAGACATGAACGGCAGGCAGCTGAGCACATATCCTGCATCACAACACATTGAGCCTTACCCACATGCATGATCCCTCTACTCCACTGGACCCGATTAAATAAACTCCAATACATTTTTTACCATAGTGCTCCACATCTATAGAGTTGAGCCTGTCAAGAATCAGCTGCAGCACCTTTTCTTCTGGTAAACTCCGCCCCTCAGATAAGATATCAATGAGCTGAAATAACAGAAAAGGCAGCTTTATTTACAGCTTTATTTCTTATAATGGCCATACATAACATGTGATATTATAGAGGGATTAATTTATTTCTCACCTCTAAACCTTCCTTTGTTTCATTTCGTATGTGTGTGTTGACTAGATCTGTATCTGAAATGTTGTACAAGCAAGTTGAGACATGCCAGAAATGATGTGCATAGACATGGCTAGTAGAAAAAAAAAATATTTACCATCAATCAAGATACACTTCCAGGACTCTGCAATTTTTTTGGCCAAAGTGGTTTTGCCAATACCCTGAATAATAAAATGACAAAAAAAAAACATATATTCATAAACCTTCCACTCTTCATTCATACTTTAGTACTACTACAAAGGATACAAAGTTTTTGTGTTAATGTTAGAAATAAAAAGTTATCTATAGCTTGGACTTTATCCAATAATAATACATGGTTGTTATTCTCTATTGCGGTGTTCACAGGAGCACAGGTAGAATTAGAGAGCCACATGTATGTGTGTGTGAAGAAGAGAGAAATTACTGGTTTTCCAATTATGAGGAAGCAGGTGGGTTTGGCCAGAAGCACCGCGCTCTCAACTTCATCTTTTATCAAGTTGTCCACGAAATCCATTGGTGCTGTATTGTTTGAGAAATAAAGTGTCCTTATCAAGCTTTCAGTTTCAAATCCAAATAACCAAATTAGTTAAAAGAACATTTTGAAGAGAAGTGTATTTACTGTCACGCTCAGCCATTCCTTCAGCCATTTTTAACTTGAATTAAAAATAATTATTCTTTTTTGTTCAGTATCTTGGCAGGTTGTTGTTGATTTGACTGGCGGCTGGGTCTTCTTGGCAGGGCATTTTGACTTCAGCAATGAGAAAAATAACATAAATGAAGATAAAAGACACTATCAATTGAACAAAAACATAAAAGGTGTGTTTTTCAATCTAAACAGATGAAAAACAACGATTAAAGGCACTGAACAAAAGGCCAATACGCCAATTAAAGGGGAGGAAGAAGTGTGAGTGAGTGGTTCCATCTGCTCCTTCCAGTCACGATATTTCCTCATCTTCTTTGTCAGACTATTCTACAGTTACTGGCACCGGGTGAAATGGCGCTGCAACAAATTCAACTGGACAGAGAAAACTTCTCTTGTCCGATCTGTCGGGATCTACTGAAGGATCCAGTGACTCCTGGCTGTGGACACAGCTACTGTATGAGCTGTATTCAAACCAAGTGGGACCATCAGGACCAGGGAGGAATCTGCAGCTGTCCTCAGTGTGGACAGACCTTCACACCGAGGCCTGTCCTGGGAAAAAACACCATGTTAGCTGATTTAGTGGAGGAGCTGAAGAAGACTGGACTCCAAGCTGCAGGTCACTGCTATGCTGGACATGATGATGTGGCCTGTGACCTCTGCATTGGGAGAAAACGGAAAGCTCTCAAGTCCTGTTTGGTTTGTTTGGCCTCTTATTGTGAACATCACCTCTGGCCTCATTTACAGTCACCTGCATTCAACAAGCACAAGGTGGTGGAGCCCTCCAGGAATCTCCAGGAGAACATCTGCTCTCAACACCATGAGGCGATGTCGATGTTCTGCAGCACTGATCAGCAGTGTGTCTGTTATCTCTGCTCTGGGGATGGACATAAAGACCACGACACAGTGTCAACTGCAGCGGAAAGGACTGAGAGGCAGACAGAGCTCGGGCTGAGGAGACAAACAATCCACGAGAGACTTCAGGACAGACAGAGAGCTGTGGAGCTGCTTCAACAGAGGGAGGAGGCCAGCAACAGCTCTGCTGATAAAGCAGTGGAGGACAGTGAGAAGACCTTCACTGAGCTGATCCATCTGCTGGAGAAAAGCAGCTCTGATGTGAAGCAGCAGATCAGATCCCAGCAGGAAACTGAACTGAGTCGAGTCAAAGAGCTTCAGGAGAGACTGGAGCAGGCGATCGCTGAGCTGAAGAGGGAAGACGATGAGCTGAGGCAGCTCTCACACACAGAGGATCCCATCCAGTGTCCACACAACTCCCCCTCACTGCCACTCAGTGACTCTACACACTCATCCAGCATCAGGATCCATCCTCTGGGGAGCTATGAGGATGTGACAGCAGCTGTGTCACAGATCAGAGTTCAACTACTGGACAATCTGACTGAGACTTTACAGATTCTTTCTCAACCAGAGCCCAAGACCAGAGCTGATTTCTTAAAATATGCACAGTCAATCTCACTGGATCCGAACACAGCAAACAGACGTCTGTTATTATCTGAGAGAAACAGAAGAGTAACATGCATGAGAAGAGCTCAGTCTTATTCTGATCACCCAGACAGATTCACTGATTGGCGACAGGTCCTGAGTAAAGAGAGTCTGACTGGACGTTGTTACTGGGAGGTGGAGGGAGAAGAAGTAGGTGTAGCAGTCGCATACAAGGCCATCAGCAGAGAGAGGTCATATGACTCTGGATTTGGACACAATGATAAGTCTTGGGGCTTATATTGTTATGGAGACAGTTTTTACTTCTATCACAACAGCGTCAGGACTCCAGTGTCAGGTCCTCTATCCTCCAGAGTGGGAGTGTACCTGGATCGCGCAGCAGGTGTCCTGTCCTTCTACAGCGTCTCTGACATCATGACTCTCCTCCACAGAGTCCAGACCACATTCACTCAGCCTCTCTATGCTGGACTTGAGGTTTTCTATGATGGATCTACAGCTGAGTTGTGTGAACTCAAATAGACTGGAGTCGCTAACAGCGGTGATTCAGGTTCTCTGTTAAATAAATCTTGAACTTTTTGGCTCCATGTTTATTTCTCATGTCGAAAGAAGCTGCTCTGATGTTTTAGAACTTGCACTGATCCTGATCTGTGCCAATATTCTCATACAAATGTGTGACAAAGCTGATTTTTTGAATTAATTACACACAAATAATTCCACCCAACCTTGATGGTGAAAGTTGCTGTACTGCAGAGATGCCAAACTCCAAAAAACATGATTTATTGCCACACGCAAAAGACAGGCAAAGCGACAGCGGTTGGCTCTTAGTCTTCCAGAGCCAGGAACCTGTTCAGTTTAAACTCAAAGTCAATGGGACGTTCACTGGGCGGCCTGTAGTTCCCTCTCATAGCTGAGCTCAGGTAGGGGATGAGGGCACAGTTCTCTTCAAACAAGGCCAGCTTCTTTTTGTACTTCTCGCGGGTGTAGTCTGAGCTCTTGTGGTTGAATGCTGTAATGAGAATATGAGAATTATAAAGCAATTTGCCTCGTGTTAATTCCATAGAGTGGAAACATACTGAACATCTTACTTACTATTCTTTCTAATACAGTGTCAACTTGGAGTCTTGTTTACCTTTCAGGTAGAAGGCCACATAGAGGAGTGCTGATCTTTCGATGCTGAGGAAGGGATACTTTGGTTTGAGACACCCAACAGCGGTCAAGGCCTTAATGATTGCTACTGCCACACCCTAAACAAATACAGAATTCATTCACAGAAATCCCAAAGAAACACTTCAGCAATGCACCGGTAACACATTTAGCATGAAGGGGCATGCAGAAGGGACACGTGATATTTTTGAAGCGTGTTTGACCTGTTCCAGGTAACCCAGCGTTGGAAGGGAGGTGAGGGGTACAGGCTCACAAAGAGGAGGAAGTTTAATGGGCAGCCTCTGGTCCCAATAAGTTTCAGGACTCCTTGATAGAAAATATGGGAGTCAGGTTTAAGTCAATGGCCTTAAATTTCATTTTTGTACAGCTGAACATAACTGTTGCAAAGAGAATAGTGCCACACCTCAAAAAAACGTCCTGCTCCTTCTTCGTCTTAAAAACATAGATCCGTTCTCTGTACTCCACAGCGTGCTCAGTCTTTCCTTGAACCAAAGCCTCATACCTAGAAAAGTGTGTGTTCATGATTACACAGGAACAGGGCATAACGTGCGTTAGAATTTACTTTTCTGAGACTGAGTGAATTCTGTACCTTTGCTTTCCACTCAGGTAAGTGACAGGGCAAAACCCTTTCATCTCAACTTGCTGCGGGAACCTGTTCTTCACCTGAATCTCATTGAGCTTCCTTGGCAGCAGGTGGGGTGGTGGGAGAGCATGTGGGCAGTTAGGTGGCACAAACTGATTTGGAGTGGACAGGAACATCTGTGGTCGAGAGATTATATCATATATTAACTTTATATTTATATATCTGTCCCAGTTTAACATACATTTGAATTTAAACACTTCATATCTGTGAGCTAGTTTCCTAAACCACACTAACCTCCAAATGCTCTTGGCCACACGTCTTGTAATACTGCCCCTGGAACTGAGCCACATAGGTCAACGATACATCATCTGAGCAGTCCCCCAGGTGATAATGTAGAGCCAAGCAGACTGGGCAGTACTGGCCAAACTCTCCGAGCGCTTGTTGCAGCTCCTGGGGTGTGATGCACATCCTATTGATGCAGGCAGCTTGTCCTGAAGAAAACGATAAATGTGATCATGATTTAATTTAATTAATTTTTATTCATCCTTTATTCATCCGTATTTCCTGATTTTTGCTCATGAATTGATATTTTGACCTTTAAATCTGCAATAATAGATACATCCTCTTCAGTTTCAAAACGAACAATGTTTAAATTCTAATTTACTTCAGTTGCAAATTATCCTTTCAGTCTGATGAGGCCTGATTAAGCTGGTAATACTGACCACTGAGCGTCCTCTCCAGGAAGCTGTGGATGAACTTGCTGCTGATACTGACTTCCCTTACAATGCTGTTAAAGATCCACCATTTGCTCTTCAGGCCATTAAGCACGATCCAGTTCTGATATTGTTTCTGGAAATATTTCTTCACCTGCTCCAATTCTCTCTTGTAATGGACACTCTGAGTGTGAATGATCTCACAGCTGTCAAACTTCAGGTGAGATCTAAGATGAGAGGAAAGAAAGGCGATGGGAAACAGTTTATAATGTTGACTTTGGGATTTCTGCACATCCTTCCGATGGTATGTTTTCTCACTTCTTGGTTTTATCTGGTTTTATCTTGTCCATGTGACCTCGTCTCAGCACCTCCATTGTGTCCAGCTCAATTTCAGTTACCACCATGGGGATGATGCTCCGAGCACCCAACAGCTCCGCTTCTTTCAGTGTCATCGGAAAGCCGTCCAAAACATACCTGGAGTTCCAAATAAATAAATGTTACCAACGAAAACATCCTCAAGCCTGTTCAGAGTTATCTTCATAACTAAGATAAATGGAACCCCCCTCTCACCCTTGAGTGGTGCAGACTGGGCTCAAGAGCACCACCTCCAGACACTGAATGGCCAGTTCATCAGGCACAACAAGGCCCTGGGAGAGATTCCGTTTCATCTGGAGCACCAGATCTGTGTTCTCCTGAGATTCAAGCACAATACGCACAGCTCTGCCAAGGGACAGCCGTGCCAAGCCGTACTTTTGAGAAAACATCTGAGCCACTGGAGAGATACAAGCAACACAAGAGGAATGAAAACCCCAAATCAAAGAAGGAGAAATGTGAAACAGGAACTTTAGTGGGGTTATTTTGCAGTGGTTGTGAGTTTTACCAGAGGTCTTTCCAGATTTGGGTGGTCCAATGACAGCCAGTTTAACAGGCAGGGATGGAGTGGGCTTGGGCTGCCTAAGGTACTTCAGAGGGTTGCGCATGAATGTGCAACGGTTTTTATTAGATTCAAAAAAGTAGATATACTTATTGAAGGTCAGAGGGTATGTGTTATGCAGAGGCTGGATCAGGTCTCCCTCATTGTATTTCTGTAGAAGAGAGATGAACAATGTTAGACACCTCCTAGAACTTGTCTTAATGACAAAAAAAAACAATGAATCATCTCACAGCTGTTAATTTAAAAGACCTTGATGGGATCCCAGCAGCCAAACGCACTGTGGAGCTTATAGGAAAAGAGCAGCAGCCTCTGGGCCAGGCTGGGTGTGATGGGTTGACATGTTTGGAAAAGTGACTCCCTGTTAGTCAGCAGAGGCTGCAGCTTCTGGAGCAGCTGATGCCTCACTGTGCGCGGCTTGCGAGATGCACTGATAGAGATATTGGGAATGTTTTGCTCATACAGCTGCTCCTGGTCACAGAAAAGAAGAAAGCGAAACATATGAGAGAAATGTCAATACATTTACCTTGAAGAGCATGTGTTAACTAAATTATTTTTTGGCCTTTGTACCGTCAACGTTGCAATGTTGCTTTCATCCATGGCAAAACGCTCCCCGATCTCCATCTCCAGCCGCTCAATAGCTGAATCTTCCGTCTCCTCGCTGCCTGTATGTTTGTTGTCTTCTTCAAAAGGGAACTCCTCCTCCAGCATTGCCTCTATGTCATCCTCCATGTTGTCTGCTACTTCCTCCTCTTCTTCATCTTCCTGAAACATAAACCACAGGGTGGTATGACACAGACTGAGGGGATATGGTTAACCAGTTATGGAGAGGAGAAGCCTGTGGTAATGATGATTCAATACCTTTGCTTTTGCTGTCAGTCTCTCTGTCTTTAGTTCAGCCCTTCTTCTGGCAATTTTCTCCTCCTGTACCAATGAGAGTCACATAATCTTCACCAGCTCTTGGGGCATATGACACTAGTTACAACTTGCTTACCCTGGTTTTCTCCTGCAGATCATGAAGAAGGTTCAGTTGTGCTTCACGGTGGTCACGGCGCTCCCGCCACTTCTCCAGGTATGTCGGCAACAAGCGGTTCTGAACATCTCTGACGTCCACCGCCATGGTTACCACGACGTCAGGGAAAAGCTGCCGCTCCAGCATGTACTCCACCTCTTCGGGATGATGTGGGAATCCCTCCAATATAAAACCTGTGGATCTGCAAGAGAACTTATATTTTTAAAATGTATTACATTGGTTGCAATCTTCTCATCTAATTTTTTAAATTATCTAAATTATGTGTGTCTATGTACAGGTATGGTTCTTGTTTCCAGAATGGTGCAACAACCCTGTCCAAAATCTGTCGGGTCAGTGATTCTCCATCGGTTAAGTAGGCTTTGATCGCTATCTCCTCATCAGTCAATTCCATTTCCTGTTGTAGATGCAAAAAAAAAGCAAATGTAGAGTACCTCAGTGACATAAAATACTATGGTTCACATAATATTGCATCTATAATCTTGCTTCTGACCTCCATGTGATTGGCATTGTTATCCTTCACCTCCTCCTCGCCAGCCTCTCCCCTGGCTTTCTTTATCATAGCTTCCAGGTCCTCCAGAGCTTTGTCGGTCTCTACTTCATCTGCATAAGGAACCCGCTTTTTTGTCTTGGCCATGATGAGCTTTTGAAGATGCTCCCTGAACTGAATGTGGAAGAGGCCAAGCTGCTGGGCAACCCAGCTGCCATGGGAGGTCTTTCCTGACCCACGGGTACCGAGGGAAAGGATACGAAGGGCAGGAGGCTGGGATAGAAGACACACATATGAAATAATTGATTGTTTGTTTGTTTCGCACATTTTCTTTCTTGTTTCATGCTGGATTGTACCTTGAGAGGCTCAGTCTTTGCAACAAATCGTGTAGGATTTTGAAGGAAAGCAACTCTCGCGTCTGTGCTGGAGAAGTAGAAGATCTTCTCCCGATATTTGGCGGCTACAGCGTCCGTACAGGGCCACAGGACGTTTTGATTTTTTAAGGCCACAGGACAGAAATGATGAGTATCACCTAATAATCTCTTAGGTGTTGTGTCCTCCTGGTTTCATTGAGAGGGAGGAGATGTGGTTTAAGGTTTTGTTTGTATTGGAAATATTAAAACAGCTGATTGTGGGTTCAAAGTTAGAAACCTCTTCATCTGCCGCCTCATGGTCACTGTTGTTTTCATTTTCTGTTTCCAGCTCAGCTATGGCCTCCATGTCCTCTGCCTCCTCCTCCAGGTCCTGCCCTGACAGCTCCCAGGGAAGATACTTGAAAGGCTCTGAAGACGATCAAACCAGAGATTGAGGGTATTTTCACTTTCTTTTTTCAATTGTCTTGGAGATCTTTTTGATTTTCCTTTCGAAAATATTTCTCTTTTGGCAATTGTGCTTTTAAATGTCAAAGAGACTGTACATATACAGGAAACATAAGTGAACACACTTACTCTCCATGTGAAAGATCATCTCTTGAAGCAGGTCCTCGGGCCTCTTTCCATCAATCTCCAGAACCGAGTAGTTGACACTGACAGCAAACTCCATTTGCTCCCATTCAGACACAAACTGTTGGAGTTGCTCTTTGTAGTGATTCATCTCTGGGCCGTCAGGATAGCCCAGCTCCCAGTGATCAGGGAGTGTCAAAGCTAAAACAACAGAGAGAGATGGAGTAGGGGGGGGTAGGCATTTGTAAATACTACGAGAAAAGTCAAAAATAGTTTCTCTCGCCTACAAGATATCGAGGAAAAAAATCATTTTATATAAAATGTCTCACCCTCCTGTTTGATCACATCAAGTTCAGGACTGAGGGTGTCAGGATTTTCTGCCAAGAGAATCAATACAATAACAACAATACCAACATAACTTAAAGACTACTGAAGAGTATGTGAATTCAGATATACAGATTTTACATACCATCATTTTCTTCAAAGACTGCCGTTAGGTTTGAATGTGTCCTGGAGTCATTTTCCTTTTTGTTTCTAAAATAGAGCAAATGTGTATTCAGTACGGATATTCAATTCTGCACAGATACAACAAATGTCCCAGGAATTATTTTTATACTTACAGGAGCTGTTGATCCTCAGCCAACTGTTCATTCTGCATCCTCTTCATCACTGCCTCGTCCACACTCTCTTTGTTCCTCTCATACATTCTCTCCAGAACTGTTGAAGTGATATGATGCATGAACCAGGACAGAAAGCTCCACATTTGATAAATTAAATCTGTGTCATACCTTTATGTCCACTGCTGTCTTTGAGGCAAAAGATGATGTCTGGCAGGATTTCACCTTCATGTAATGACTCCATCTTGGAGAGGTTGTCGGGGAAGTTGTCAAGCACCCATCCAGTTTTGAACTCTGCACCTTCATCTGCCTCCTCAATCTGTAACATCAAATGGAAACATTGATGTAAAACAGAGCCAGTGGGTTAAAAGAAATAAAAAAACAAACTGCCATGTTTTGGATCTTACCTTCTTTACATGTGTTTTCAATATGTCAGCGTACAGATCAACAGGAGATATGCTCTGCTGTTTGGCTCCCTCCAGTGCACTGAGCACCATGGCTTTCACTTGTGGATGATCCTCTGACACTAAGGACAACAGTTATTATGTCTCTTTGTGTGACACAGAATACAGCAGTATTTTAAAATCTTACCTTCTGCTAAAGCGCTGTCATCTGATGAAATAAAATATTACATGATTAATTCAAATCTGACAAGAATCTATGACGTCGTATCCGGATTTGTTTGAGACAAACCAATATGACTGAACAGGTTCATATAATAATCATATGCAAAGCTCAACTTGCCAGGGTCCTCTCTGTTGTCCTGCACCATCTTCGTGACCTGCTCTATAACGACTTGTGTAGTCTCCTCTTTGACCTTGTCAAGCCTGTCCTGTTCAGTCTTGGCCAGAACTGGCTCCACCAGCTCCTCCATGTTAAGCACCAGTGCATTGTAGTGCTTTGCTAGAAGCTGACATAAGGTGCTCTTTCCTGACTGAGGGGGTCCAATGATGGAAACCTTGCAAGGGGGCCTGGGCATTGGAGGGAGTAGGTACTGTCTGGGGTTTGTGACAAACTTCTGGTAGGCCTCAGGAGATGAGAGGATGTACATTTTGTCCTCAAAGCTGAACAGAGGTTAACACAAGAGTCAGTTGGGGATTTTGAATGATCTCACTGTAAAATATTGGACATATTCTTCACTCACCCCACAGATAACTCTGAAATGCCAGGAGCCATCCGGCCATCCTTCAGTGCAACAGGGCAGATATTGCCCCAGCGGCTTCTTCTCCACCTAAATCCAGGGGCCACCATGTTAATGGAGGACATATTTCTCATTTGGTCCTCCTGGAAGAAGATGAACAGAGCTTTAATGTACTACCTGTACTGATACATCAATAAAAACCTCAAGCCTAAGTATGACCTCATAATCAAACAAAAATGTTTTTTAATGTCTGACCGGATCAGCATATTCGGGAAAGTCTTCATCAGCTTGGTGGAGGAGGATGGGAATAGAGACACGGTTTATTGCCATGGATCCAAGACGTGCCATTACAGACTATGGACAAAACAGAAAACAGACAAATGTCAGCCCTCAGCACACGTAGGAGGTTACAAGTGTTATTATTATTATGAATAGAATATGCCTTTACAGCGTGAAGCTCTTCAGGTGTGTTGTGTCCATCCAGCTCCATCAGGTATAGGGGGTTGTGGGCAACCATGAAGTCCTGAAAGAAGTACAATTGAATTAAACCATCATGTAATTTGATTTACATGACATTAAACTTGGTTTGTTCAATCCATTCAGAGACTGCAGCCCCAGGTAACTCACCTCCAGTGGTTTAAGCACTGTATCCTTGTACATCTTGATTCTAGTAAAAGCATTTTGGGATAAATTCTCTGGTACCCACACAAACTGGTCAATAACATCTCTTTGGAATTCGTCTTCAGCAGCCTGCTGGCAAAAATAAATTATTTTAGGAGAATAGAGAAATAATTACCTTAACCCAAATCAAACATGATGATTGGAAATACAGGGAATTCAGAATATACTAATTGTAATGGTATACAATTACAAATTAACTAAAGTGGTCAAGGTGTATGGCCTTGAATCTATACCTGCTCCTCTTCACCCTCCATCCCCTCATCCATGCTGTCTCTCTGGTTGATGTACACATCCTCACGATGCCACTTGTCCCTGTTGAGTAGCTGCCCTGTCTCTGTGTGTTGCTTCAGACCTGACAGCCTCTGGGCCAGGTCCTTGTCTGCATACTGGTACAGGACGATTGGAATATTGATAATTAATGACAATGATTTATGCAACTGAAAAACGATGCGATGCAGATGCAGTGGGTGTGATTTTAACCTTGATATTAATGATGAAATCCGGTGTCAGCTTGAGGTTTTGGATCAGTGAAACCTGCTCAGGAATCTTCATACAGTCCTCAGACATGAACGGCAGGCAGCTGAGCACATATCCTGCATCACAACACATTGAGCCTTACCCACATGCATGATCCCTCTACTCCACTGGACCCGATTAAATAAACTCCAATAAATTTTTTACCATAGTGCTCCACATCTGGAGAGTTGAGCCTGTCAAGAATCAGCTGCAGCACCTTCTCCTCTGGTAAACTCCGCCCCTCAGATAAGATATCTATGAGCTGAAATAACAGAAAAGGCTTAAAGGCCATACATAACATGGATATTACGGAAGGGTTCATTCATTATTATAATTTGATAATTCATTACCCACCTCTAAACCTTCCTTTGTTTTATTTTGTATGTGTGTGTTGACCACATCTGTATCTGAAATATTGTGCAAGCAGGTGAAAACCACAAAAAATGATGTGCATAGACATTGCTTGTAAAAAAAAATAAAAAGTACTAACCATCAATCAAGATACACTTCCAGGACTCTGCAATCTTTTTGGCCAAAGTAGATTTACCAATTCCCTGCAACATAAAATGAAAAAGATGACAAAATATTAATTTAAGAAAATATATAAAAAATTAATTGTTAAGTTACCGGTTTTCCGACTATAATGAAGCAGGTAGGTTTGGAAAGAAGTCTCTCTCTCTCTGCTTCATCTTCTATCAGGTTGTCCACAAAATCCATTGGAGCTGATAAAACAGTGAAATAATTATACAGTAGGTCAGATATTTTAAAGAGCAACTATCACAGTAACTAGCTACAGTTGATATATTTCACCGGGACATTATTTACCTTCGTTTTGACTCATCCCTCCCTCCATTATCCGCGACTTTATCGTTTTGTCATCGTTTGTTCAGCCCGTGCTAACCATGCTAACCTCCCAGCTTTGCTGTCACCGGATACGGTTTCCATAGCGACGGACAAACCAAAGCGACAGGGGGCGTTCCATGGTTTAGATTGGGTTTGTGACTATTCCTTTCCTCTTTACGGGTTAAGATCGAGTTTTAATTGTTTATTGGTAAAGATGAATCCTATTAACACATGTAGGGACTGCGCGTACGAGACAAGTTCTAACTGCGTCCATTTCTCAATCACATTTTTCCGTCCAGGAGGCGTTTTGACTCTGCGAGGCCCCGTATCAGCTGACCCGACTGATGACAGTCACCTGACAGCAACACTGCCTCCTGCATGCTCCCGTGCTCTCACCCGAATTCCCATGGACGGCCTACTGGCGTATTTCAAAATACGGATAAAGACATGTATTACACATGAGTGAGTATTGAGGAAATGCTCAATGGCGTTCTTTGGGCGGAGGAAATGAACACTGCCCCCACCCGGAGGCGACTTGTGGCTAACGCAGCTAGCTAACTAACTAGCTAGCTAGCTAGCGAAGTGAATGGTGAGTAACATATGCTGGGAGGAGGTGGATGTAAATAAAAATGCCTGCACGGTAGCTGCAGGGGTCAGGGTCCGACTGTTGATTTGTGATGAGGTGATGTACACATTGTGTTTTCATTCACTCTGCAGCCCAACCCCCGTTGTCTCTGCCGAATTCACTGTCACTGTTTGGGCTAAACAGGAAGGAAAATGCCTGCGTCGGCGCCTGTCATCAGTGGGCTCCAGAGGATGGTCCTGTATGAAACCAGAGCTGTACGTTTCACACGATGTCTACTCTGTTTTATCACCACCATGTCATCACTAATTCCCGTGTCTGTGGTCACTCTGTGGATGTGTTTGGCTGTCTTTTCAAGCTGCCACAAACATTTAAAGAGAATATTCAAAACGATTGCGTTTGTTATTCCTGTTGTTTTTCACAAGTTTTTAACCAAAGAAATACATTTGTTTATATTATTGTATCTTTATCTACAAACTAGGGCTGGAAACTGCATTAATAAGGACAAAGAACTATTAGTTCAGGACAGACAGCAATGAGAAATACATTCACTGGCAGGCTAAAAAAAACTGTTCTAATTTACATTGCACCTTCTTACTAGATGGAAAGAAATTCTATGTGAGCATTGGGATGTAAAAGTCTTGTGTCATCTTTTGTGCTTCTTAGCCAACACTAGATGGCAGCAAATGTATGCGATCGTTTGCTGCTGTAAGTCCAGTGTGCATTATTCATGACTGGATTAACCCATGACCCCCATAGTTATACATATTAACAATCACACAACTCAGAATAATTCTCAAAAAATATTTCTTGTCCTTTGATTTCTGAACTTGAATGACAAGATTCTATGAATCTCCCATATTTGCCAATGTAGTTTTTTACTTATTTTAGTAATAACTAATATTTTGGCTGTGATCACAATTCACATGCATTTAGAACAAGAAACACATCTTTTGTCAAAGCTGAGTAATCGGAAATTCCTTTTGAGTCTCTGCGAGCCCATTTGAACAGTGGCCAAACTCTCTCTCTTGCTGTCGTGGACAAAGGGAGCTCCATTGTCAGTGTGGAACAGGACAAAATGGCTTTAGCGGTTGTGCAGACTGTACTGATACATGATGTTCCAATATAACACTCTTTAGCCATCTTGAAAAATAATGACTTGAAAGGAATATATGCCCAGGGAAGACACAAATCTTAACAGGGAACGTATTACTATATGGCCCTGTGATCAATTGTGTGCTGTTCTCACATGCACTTCAAACTGTACTCCACTTCCACTGGAGTGGAATTACTACATAACCTGCTGATGTGATCTGGGCCAAATTGCTTAGATATAACATTTCGATGCATTCAATTTAAGTTGGAAGGCTCAATATGAAGAGAACGTTTTACACATTATTTGAAACGAGGCCACAGAAGAGGACATTTTAACATGGGGAATTTATCTCTAAAAACCTTTTTCTACGGTTTTTGTCAAAGTTTGAGAATAAGATTGAGGTGTATGTTATGTTTAAGAAAGTATTAAGTGTAATATAATCACACATTCAATTTTCTTAACATCTACTGCTGGGTAGTATCCATTGTAAATGCATTACAGCCTATTCTCATTCATGGCTTTATTTTTCTTTCCAGAGGTATTTTCTGGTGGGGAGCAATCAGGCACAGACCAAACACCGAGTCCTGAAGATCGACCGCACTGAACCCAAGGATCTGGTCATAATAGATGATAAGGTGAACACAGAGACTCCACCAGAGTCGATACAGTGCAAATATATATGCTTATGTAATACAATACAGTACGCCTGGGGGGAAATTGTACAATCACTCAGCTTGTCCCAAGTGTATCGTGGATGACAGCTTAGCTGATGAGTGCTGACTGTGATTCTTTTTTTTTCACTGCTGCTCATTTCCAGGATCTATGAGCTGGAAGTTGATGTGTTTGTTTGTGTTGTTCGTGATTATGATGATGATGTGTTTATGTTTTTATTAAAAAAGCACCCAATGGGTAAATATTCATCAACCCTCGCTGCAATTCCTGCAGATATAACAGTGACCTCTATAAACCATGTTAATCTGATTGAGTCGTGCAGTCATTTACAGGCTGACACAAGCATAATAAAATAAAATGCCAGAGAATGGCTTTGTATTTAGGTCAAGAAGGTATATAATAGATATATAATTGTATATAATAATTATAAAAATAGAAAAATGTCATGTTCCGGGAACTAGTGTGGATTTGTCTTTTGCTCTCTTAGCATTTAGTCTGATTGTCTGCATGCTTACATCCACTAACAGATTTATTAATTACATCATTGGTGTTAATCTTATTAGCATTTCATCGATGTTTGGCTTAATTGCTGTATTGAGGATTAAATAAAATCCTTGTAGAGATCTTAGAGCCATTGATTGAACAATGCCTTTTAGCTATTTGTTTATAAATGCTCAGTGGCTTTGAGTAAAGGTATTAGATGGCAGAAATATCACATAACCAATGCTGTACTGCTCAGAAGTGTAAAATATGGATAGTGATGAAGTTCATCCTGCTGTTAGCTGTATGCCTGTAGTGTATATAAATACTCTCTCTGTTTGTGTATTTTTTCTAAGCATGTTTACAACCAGCAAGATGTCCGGGAGCTGCTGGGCCGTCTGGACCTTGGAAACCGCACCAAAATTGGCCAAAAGGGGTTGTCGGGTCTGTCCAGGGCTGTCACAGCATTTGGTATTGTTGGTAAGAACAGTCCCTCTACACAGTATGCCAACACATAACTCATCTACAATTATTAGTTTAAAAGTTAGAGTTTTATATACAAGATGGAAAAACACAAGCTAAAAGGAACATCTGAGGTATTATGCTCATCTTTGCTATGTAACACTTCTATATATATATATATATATATATACTGTACATTTAAAGTTGATGTTGAGTCCAGATGAAAATTAGGTCGAGAGCATTTAGTTGAATATAGAATAATTGATATTAGTATTTTTATATGAGAGCAATGTGAATGTCATCATCCTTACTTGTCACAGCGCTATGGCTCCACGACCTTGGATTGTAAACAGTCCGGTTATATAAGCCCTGCTTCTCAAAAGTTTGTATGTGACATAATTTAGTCATCCACTTTAGACCCACTGGCCTTGAGCAGGAAAACATTACTTATTATATTTGGCCCAAATAAAGAAAAATACATGCATTCACATCCATCTATTATCTATTAAATATCATGGATGAAAAAGTTGCTGAAATTATTTACCAAGTTGTATAACAGTTCTGATGTAATACCAAGTGGATTGGAGTGAATCGGTGATATGATTAAATGTGTGTCATACTCATGGTCAACACTTGTTTATATTACCTAAGCCGTATCTTTTTTTTTTTTAAACTGGCAAGTTGGAGAATACATTGATTCTGTCATTATTGTTAGTGTGATTATGCCAACTTAGTTTTGAAATGTGTATTCAGGGTTTGTTCGTTTCCTGGAGGGTTACTACATTGTATTGATCACCAAGCGAAGAAAGATGGCTGACATCGGTGGCCACTCCATCTACAAAATTGAGGACACTAGCATGATCTACATCCCCAACGACTCGGTCAGGGTCACACATCCCGATGAAGCAAGGTACGGTTCTAAGTTCTCTGCCCTGGATTTGAAATTGTGCCATAAACTAAACCTACACACACACACACACACATATACTGATGCCTTATTTCTAATCATGCAGTAATGACATTGACTCCTTGTCGTTGGCTGTGAAAGCATCATGTGTGTCTAAAATCTTTACCAACACTGATTTGCTCTGATAGATATGTGAGGATCTTTCAGAATGTGGACCTCTCCAGTAACTTCTACTTCAGGTAAGACAAATTCTTCATCCAAAATCTTTGTTGAAAAAAAAGTGCAATTAGGGAAAAAAGTATCCTTAATATTAAGTTTGAACCAAACGAAGTTCATGAGGCGACTTTACATGGTTCGAACTGACTTTGCTGTTGCACCCCTGCAGCTACAGCTACGACCTGAGCCACTCGCTGCAGCACAACCTGACTTTGCTGCAGAGGCCTTTTGAACAGTGGCTGTCAGAAGCCACAGAAGAAGAGGTTCACACACAGAGCAAGCAGGACAGCTTCGACATCTTTGAAGATGAAGGTTTGCCTACGCAAGGTGAGCAGAGGTTCGTCAGCGGTGACAGTAGAAGAGCTTAGCTCTGTCTTAGCTCTTGTTTCACGACCTTCGTCGCCTGAGCTACTCTTATCTGAATGTGATCTTAGGTCAGCAAAACTAATCCAGGATGTTTTTGTTTTTCCTATTTCGGTCATAGTCGTATACGGCCTCCAAAACGAGCCCTACTACAAGTACGTGTGGAATGGGAAGCTGCTTGAACGAGTCAAGGACATCGTGCATCATGACTGGCTCATGTATATAATCCATGGCTTCTGTGGCCAGTCCAGTATCCTTTCAGCAGCGCTGCCGAGTCCACTTCACCTGTCAGTTACAGAACTGTTTGCATGTGCAACTGTCTTCAACTTGTAGCTTTGGGCTTTAAAACAAATATGAGTGCTACTACTTCAACGACATATTCAAATGATATAAAATGCCTGGAAAGCATCTGTCCCCAGATGGTCCCACTGCTCTAACACACCCCCTCCATCCCTCAGCATCACCTGTTGAGCTGCATCCCAGCACGTGTTTGTGATTAACCACCAAACTGCAGAATCAACTTGTGTTTGTTTTTAGGGCCTTAGGCAAACAAACGTGATGCCAATCAAGCAATGGCTATCAAGTATATAAACACTGGCGCTTGCATAATCTCCCCATCTGTCATCCGCAGGGGAAAAAAGCCAAACCGAACACTGTGCATAACTAATCAGATGAGATTTTGAGATTGCTTGTGTCTTTGGAGGGAAGACAAGATCTTGTTTGGTGACACACACACACACACACACACACATTCATTTCAGTGCCACTTAGATTCTGCTCAGGGATTTGTATTAGTATTATACATTAATCATTTCCTCAACATTTGTTTGAGAAGCATTTGCAGCACTGATGCATGAGTTAGTTGCAGCAGAGGAGCTTTGGGCAATAATAGACTTGAATAAACAGTCTGATTTATTATGGTTAAACTCTGCCTTAGGTTACTTATACTTTTCTTTTCATCATTTATTAATGAATTAAGGTTTTATTATTTAAATGCAGTATTTAGTGCATATTTCCTGCCTGTGTGTTGTGCAGTAAAATGCAGCAAGTACTGCCAAAGGTAATCAATTTAAAATCAGCTTGTGGAAGCTGTGTGGCCTTCAGGGCTCTTCAGGACAGGCCAGTAGGCGCAACAATAGATTGGAATTTCAAAATGTGAAAATGCTGAAAATTCTAGAAGCTGAAGAGCTTTGAGGCAGAAGGAAAAATGATTTTTTGAAAAGATACTATGGATGTGGTTAAGACCAATAATGTTCTAACAAACTAATCTATGTGTGTGTGTGTTCACCAACATGTCATCGTGCAGTGCTGTCAGTGTTCCTTTATTATTCCTCCTTTACTCACCAACTACAGAGCTTCTGATCTACGGTCGACCGGTTCACATCACTCTCATTGCAAGGCGCTCCAGCAAGTTTGCCGGGACCCGCTTCCTCAAAAGAGGAGCCAACTGTGAGGTACAGCTGTTGCCGTGGTAACAGGGAAGAGCAGATA
Source organism: Pseudorhombus dupliciocellatus (assembly GCA_016785235.1). Taxonomy (NCBI): domain Eukaryota; kingdom Metazoa; phylum Chordata; class Actinopteri; order Pleuronectiformes; family Paralichthyidae; genus Pseudorhombus; species Pseudorhombus dupliciocellatus. Next base: position 765,704 of record JAFBJW010000018.1, on the reverse strand, counting down.
GGGTAGGATGCGCCGAGGGCCGCTGGGATGATTGAGATGAGTCAGGTCAATCACAGGGGGTTTATTTGACCCACTGCCTCTTCTTAAGTATTTGTGTGTGTTTGAGCCGAGCTGGGAGAGATGTTAAAACAAACATTTATGATCCAAATCTCCAAATCATGTACGGTACTAAGCTGACCTTTAATTGTACTTAATGGTTGTTTGTCTCCTCCTTTTGTTTCCAGGGGGATGTGGCTAACGAGGTGGAGACAGAGCAGATTGTCCATGACGCCGCGGTTATGTCTTTCACAGCTGGAAGTTACTCATCTTACGTCCAAGTGCGAGGTTCAGTCCCGCTCTACTGGTCTCAGGATATTTCCACCATGATGCCCAAACCCCCCATACGTTGTAAGACCACTGTTTACACTTGACACATCTGTACTGTTCATCAGCGTCCTCTATTTTCTACCAGAATAATATGCAGCATGTCTTATATCAGCATGGGACTGACTCTGTAATGGAAATGCATTGCAGAGCAGATTTCATATCCATTTATCCTTATACATAAAGACAGGAGACGCATATATCCCCCTTGAACAGCTATGCCGAACCACAGGTATTTAACTAGTTCTCTTTATATGGCTCAATGTATTCATGCTAGGACAAGAAATAACCTTGTAGGCTCAGGACTAATGCATTAAAATAAGATAGGGGCTTTTTATGAGGGTTCATTCTACTCCAACTTGAGCACTAATATAAAAGAAAACGAAGTAGGTGAAGCCAGGACACCACTAATCTTTTGCTTCTCATCTTTGTGTCTGTTTTTCCGTCTCATTATGAGAGGGATAAAAACACAAAACCGTGGTCAGAGGGAGGTGATCGCGTCCTTGAGAGTATGCCCTTTAATGTATCCTTAGATGACATTTAGCTGTGTAAGAACCACAGAGCGTGTCCCTGAGATCCCTCCGTGTATTAACTTACCTCATCGTCCTGGTCCCACTGTGACGCTGAAGGACTGTCCTCATCTGACAAACGCTGCCCAACTCAGAATCTGCAGAACTGCACATCTTTTCTCCTGCACTCCTCATTCATATGAGAACATTTGAATCACTCACACCATAACTTTATGTATGAACACGTTGCACATCAATTTTTGTTCAGAATTCTTAAGCAGTTTTGCTGTATGGTCTTTTAATCACCTTTAGTAGATGGATATCTGTGATTATCTGAGCAATTCTTAGGATGTTGAACTCGTCTTGTTCGATGTTTTAAAATATTCTGGTGCAGATCTGGTTTTCTTAGGAGCCAAAATCGGTCAATGAAATGGACTTGTGTCAAACTTACAAACGCGTGGACATCTCAGTGATGATCAGCCCATGTTCAGTCCAGTTGTAATATTATTTGATTTTTTATGTGGGCTGCTGAGAACATCAGACAAATCTAGGTCAGTGACGTGGCAAAGAGAGAGTGCACTCTGTGTCTGTGCATGTTGAGTACATTGTGCACATCCCAGGATGCATTGCTCATTGGTGTTTGCGATAACGGGTGAGGGTAATTGTTACTTATCCAGTCTTTATGACTAACATGGAGTGGGCGGATGTCTTAGTTGTGATGGAGATGACCTTAATGGGTCACTCTTGTTCATCATTGTCATCGTTATCAACACTCTCCTCCCAGGTACGATAAGAATTTAAAGCTTTGCCATCTCTGCTTTCACAAACGCTAGTCTTTGGAGGAATGAAGCCAAACAATCACGTTGAAAGTGTAGTGGATTGAATATGAAGAGCGTGTGCCAGACTTTGTGCATTATTATCTGCGTGGGACACACTGTGGAGTAAGATGACATTTTTTCTGTTTCTTTTGGCTGCTTCACAACAGCACTCTGCAGGTGTGGGACTCATGAGTGGCAAATGGAGTCATTAAATATGATTCTGGACGAACAAATGAATTTAAGAATGAAAATTGAAGTGGATGCATGAAACAGCGGGACAGTAAGCTGGAGCAAAGGCGGATGTCACGAGTTATTTTGTCGCAGCAATGAGGGTTCAACTTAACGACGCTATCACGCTTTTATTTGTCCATTGATATTGGATTTATCAAACAAACGCCTGACACCTCTTGACGCGTTACAGAAACAGTAACAATAACTTGAATTTTGACTTGATTTTTTGGTGACAATAAGGAATCTTCACCTTCCTTCCTTAATCAGCCGTTATGTTCCTCTTCCTCAGTGGACCAAGCTGACCCATACGCACATGTAGCTGCCCTCCATTTTGACCAGATGCTGCAGCGGTTTGGCTCTCCCATCATCATCCTCAACCTGGTCAAGGTAGCCGGCACTCTTTTAATGTCCTCTAAATCATAATTATGAAATCCTGAATATGTTCATACCTTCATAAAGAAGATATTTGCAGTTTACACCATCTTCCATTTGTCACAGTGCGTTACACCCATCGCCTGCATATATAGTTTAAACTATGATTTGATTTAATATAATTATATAAAGGCATTGTTACTTCACAATTAGGTACTTTTTATCAGCCTAAATGATAGTAAAGATAACATTAACAATTGTCATGTTATAAAATGCTTAAACCCCCATCCACATGTAGATCATTGTAAATGCTTCATATGGATTTCAATTGGAAATGATTAGATGAAATCCGCTGTATCAGTCTTGTTAAATCCATCAACTGGTCTGTATCTAACAAGAATATGATTGTGTAATTGGCCAAGCACCCGATGTGATGTTCAGAGGATAGTTGCTGCTCGTGGCTGATGATTGGCAGCAGGTGAAATGCTCCCTTGAATATTGATCTCTCTGTGCATTGCACTGAAAACACAGCCAAAGAGCAACACTGGGTGCTGGGACACACATGAGTACACTAACACAGCTTGCCATCACCACCACACATTCGGTCATGCATCGCTGTGCCGAAGCCGGGGCTTAAGCTCACGTTGTCGCTCACAAGGGAAGCCGTGAGACAAGAGACCAATCACAAACCTCAGTCGCCAGCACAAGTCCTGGCCATGTGATATTAGAAGACTGTAGGGGAGGGGGACCCCCTGCTTTTGCTACACCCTTTCACAAAACCCAGTGTGATTGCTAAAGAAAGGAAAGGAAGAAAGGATGTGAGACTTCACTTGAGAAGCATGACAATCCATCCCTATATGGTCGACAGGGGTCGTGTAGCCTTGTCAACTCTGGGAGGGGTGAATCATTTTTCGTCATGTATTAGTGCTTGCTCCCCAGTGTGTATGTTAAGAAAGAGGAGAAGGCAGAGTGAGGGTGCACATGGCCAAGCATGTGAATCCCTTTTTCCTCAAGTGGCTAACTTAATTTGAATGTATTTGCCCTGACTTTAGTAGACAGCTTTTACTCTCATCACATAGCAAATCGAAAAATATCTTTTAAGCCAATCACTTAAATTGAATTAATATTATTAGAATATTAGAATATTAGAATATCAAAATCTGTCTCGTCTTTGACACGTCTTTAAAGAAGAGGGGAACATAGAACGAGTCATTTGATGCACCATACTTATGATGTCCTTCTGTTAAGATGTCCATGAACAAGCTCTTTCTGTTTGCACAATGTGTGCATGTGTCGTGGTTTCATTCATGAGCAATGACCTTACAGACGTTCATACACCTACAGCCAGGACAAATAGCATGATGTGCATTACTGTGTATGTAATACACATGTATGCCTTTTTAGGTTTACGTACACGTGTACTTTTTCAAGTGTATGTACACGTGTAACGTATTCCCATCTTGTGCGCGTGGGCGTGTTGGTATGGTAGCTTGGTCGCCGTCTTACTTTGCTGCAGGAGGGCGTGTGCACAAAGATCTGAGCTGCTAAATGATGCAACCAAGTCAGTTATCACCCCGGGTGATTGTTCAAAAGGCACAATGAGGGGTGGAGGAGGACAGAGATAACATCACGGACAGCGTGCGTTCACAAAGAATGAAGATTATAAAGTAGAGAAATATAGAAATGTCACTGAATTTCCGCTTTTGTGTGGTAAAGAGTTTGACAGTACACTTCCAAATAAATCTTGTATTGTTTTTCTCCACTGTCAATTCTAAATACAGCTTTCCCAGCGCTGTCAATCTGTACAGCCCAAATCGGACATATTTTACACATCTACAGCACTTACACGTTCCCTGCAGCATCAATCATCCGTCCACCTATGCTCCCAGCCAGTCAATTACAATGCAGAAAGCATGAATGAGTCCTAGTAAATGCATCAAAGAGAGAAGCCATCTGTCACATGTCTAGTAATGTCCATCTTTGTAGTAATGGGTACTCTGAGCAGCGTGAATGCTATTAGAGGACAAAGAGCTCTCACGTGTGACATAGTGTTTTTGTGTCTCTTGTGCTACAGAAACGGGAAAAGAGGAAGCACGAGAAGATCCTGAGTGAAGAGCTTTATCCAGCTGTGATCAACCTAAACCAGTTCCTCCCTCCTGACCACTGCATCGAATACATTGCCTGGGACATGGCCCGCTACACCAAAAGGTCGGAATGACAAATGTGCAAATGTAGTTGCAGCCAGATTATATGTCAAGATTTAGTGATCGTACGTCTTATTCCAATCAAAATACATGAACCTGTGGATGCAAATGCAGAGAACAAGATCACCAGTTAGTGTGAGGAGCATGCAAACTCTCCATATAGCTTTTCTTGTGGATCATTTCTTTGATTCTTGAGATTTGTCTTAAGGCAATATCGGGCCAAATGGATAGTTACATTTTTTTTTAAATATACGTTTCGACAGAGAAGAACCATTCCTTCCTTGATTTATTCTCTTCAGGGAAATTTTGCAATCGTAATATCCACCTTACGGGAATCAGATGTTTTTTTTTCTTTTTGAAATGAAGTTTTAAAAACCTGGGGGAAATAAGAGCAGTCTGCACAGCTGCACTCGCCACGTGAAATAATGGCTTGGTTCCCTGAAATGACATGCATCTGCTTTTTGGGCGAAAGGGCCTTCAGGCCAACTATTCCCAGAATTTGGCCTCGTTTGGCTAATGTTGAGACATGAAATAAACATATTAGAAAGGATTTTACAAATAAGCTGTGCAACTCTGGGACAGAGGGGAGGCTATTTAATTCAGCAAATAATAATTTGGCCACTCTTTTCTCTGTCTGTTTCCCAGTAAGCTGTGCAATGTCCTCGACCGTCTGAGCATGATAGCGGAGAATGTGGTCAAGAGAACAGGTTTCTTCATTAACCAATCCAACTTGTACTGTCATACCCTCAGACCAGACGACAGGTGAGTCATCTCTAAGTCCAGGCTGGAGCAGTACCATCTGAAATCAAAAAAGGAACCTTTATTAGTGAAAGCTTACATTGGGTTTCAATTAGAGTATGCATCATTTATTTTGATGAAATCAAAGAAAAATTACCATTTTACCAGCAACTACGTGCTGAGCCACATCACTACCATCTCTGTAATTGCACATTGGACACACTTTTTATCTGGCTTGAGTGTAGTCCTTTTTGTGCTCACACCTGTCTGGATGCATTTGCCGACACTGGTTAATTTAGAAACTCTCCACATATGAATTTTTAATGAAAATTATGCCTGATGGCAGTTGTGTCGGGGATCATTTCCCCCCCCCCCTCCTAATGAGCTGAATAGATGGTCGTCCATGTGCTTCGTGCATTGTCTGCATGTCTTAATCACTCCTGCCCAACATTACCATTCTATTACATAATCCAACGACCCCAACGGGTCAGTATTTATTACCCCTTCTTTAGCATTACCTCAGCGTCATCTCACTTTCTCTGTAATATGCTCCTGCCTCGCACTCGTGCACACAGTCCCCTGCTCCCATTTACACACAAAGAAAAGCCTCTAAAGCACTGAGGTGTTCTAATGACCATGGCACCTTTGCAAATCACACTGTTAGTCTGTTAACAATTCAGAGGATTCGTTAACATTGTCTCATTCTCGTGCTTCTCTGTCTCCACCTTACATTCGCACAAATCGTTTCTTGTGCTTTACATAACTTGAACTACAATTTTTTTCTCATGTTCATGTAGAGACACACCTTGCAAAACACATCAGCAGCTGATGAATTTTGTCTTTTCCCTTTCAACTTCATTTGAGAGGCAGCTTTTTCTCACAGGGCTGTTTTTCCCTATTGCTGTTTTTTTGGAGGACACTTTAAAAAGAAGTGTGAGAACAGTGCATAGAATCTGGTGTAAAAGGACTAATAGAGAGCCAGCAGCAGCTCTTATTCAGTGTCTGACTTTAAAATCGAAAAGCGAATCCCATTTTTATTCCTAGAGTGGGTTGACATTTTATGCTTTTGTTTTTGCCAAGATAATTAGATTGAAAACACTGTCATATTTGTCTATTAAATATGAAGCTGCAGTCATTGAGCTTATCTTAGCACTGAGAGTGGAGGCCGAGGGAAAGAGTGAGCACAGTCCATGTTAATATGTGCCGTGTTTTTATCACAATGATTCCTCAAAGCAGCGATTTGAAGCATTGTTGAGTTTCCAAGAAGTTCTTTGATGGACAAACTACCATTGAAGGTGAGCTGAGTCGACAGCAAGCTGTGCCTTTGTATCATATAATTGAGTATATTTTCTCCTCTTGAAGTCAACCTGACATTTGTGTGGTGTTTTGTCAAAAAAAAAAAAAAAAACAGCGGTCATGTCAACAAGATATGTTTGTATATACTTGACTATGTTCTGCATGGAAATGGTGATTAAATAAATTCCCAAACCCTCTGCTGGCAGCAGGCGATAAGGAGTAAATGTGCCCAAGCTGATGCTTTGGGCTGATTCCGCTGTGTTTTTTCAGATGGGGAGATGTTGGCGGACACATCACGGCCAATGGACGAGTGCAGGTATACCACAGACTGCTGCTGTTTTACTACAGCTGTTTATACATGTTCTCACTCTTAGTAGCACAACTGATCATCATTAAAGACAATTTCCTTTCACAATCAGCAGTTGAGTTATAGTTTCATAACACTGAGATATCTAAGTTTAAGTATTATGTTTATATCGTGTTTATTTCATGCCATTAGTACTGCTGCACAATTGGCTGATGCTTTGACAGTAGATGGATATTAAATGTTTGTATATGTTTCACATTGACCTCTAGAAGTTCATGGAGATCTGTTAGGAGTTGATGCTACAGTGTCTTTTCATGTAGTTTGTGTCTGACTCAGAAAATACACAAACCTCCTGGGGATTGATGAAGTGATGTCATGAGCTTCATGGGTCTCTGTCACTTTAGACCGGTGTGTTGCGGACCAACTGTGTGGACTGTCTGGACCGGACCAACACCGCCCAATTCATGGTGGGGAAGTGCGCGTTGGCCTATCAGCTGTATGCGCTAGGAATGATTGACAAACCCAAGCTGCAGTTTGATACGGACTGTGTTAGGTAAAGCTCCTCACCTCCCCCTCTGTGTTTTTGCCTTTACGGGTTCCATGGTTTATTTTGGCACAGCTAGATGCCTCTGTGTTTTTCTGTTATTTGAGTAATCATTGATGGTGTCCTTCAGGTTGTTCGAGGAGCTTTACGAAGACCACGGCGACACTCTGTCTCTGCAGTACGGTGGCTCCCAGTTGGTCCACAGAGTCAAGACCTACCGCAAAATCGCCCCCTGGACTCAACACTCCAAAGACATCATGCAGACTCTGTCACGCTACTACAGCAATGCTTTCTCAGGTGTGTGAAACCGAGAAACATAAAATATGTAACCTGCACAAAATATCTTTAAGATATTTTATAAAGTCATAACTAATACTTCTATCATATATGGTGTTGATGAATAATGTAATGGAGCTCTCGTCCTGCTGTGCATGATGTTCCCATTGGTTCTGAAGAGTGGCACTCGCATGAATGAGATTCTGTGTTTTGTATTAAGCCGGCACTGACAGCTGTACTACTTGACCAACTATCTTGACCTCCCTCATGTCTTTTGTGAAATGGGATGACTGTAGCTGATTGTTTCTTTTCTGACTGAAATGTCAAGTGAGAATGACTCACGATGCAGCACTGTCTGCTTTTATTTTTACTTCTATTATTGTCAAATCTGATATTTTAGGTTTTTTATTTTCACAAAATGTTACTGATTGAGGCTCTTCTTCAGAGCATATAGCGCAATAACCTAACTACTACTGAGCCTGTAAACATGAATATAGGCAAAAATGTACATTTTATTTCATGCATCTGGATGCATCTTCAGTTTTCAAATCAAAAGCTGTTGAGCTTGTCCAGTTTGGGCTCCTGTAAAAAAAAAAGGCGTATTTCGTTTCTACCAAAGGATCCTTTTCACCCAAATCTCATTAGAACTCAGTTTAGTTTTTGTTCTTCTGGCGTGACTGTGGGAACAACCTGCACGTGGCATCACAGTTGGTGGACGTATTAAATGGCAACAAACTGGGCAACACGCAGGACACGTGCCGCATACTGAACACACAAACACCAACAGAGATTATCTCTGCACGCGTTCAGAGCCAGACAGAGTTTTCACTCTGTGGATTGGGATGAGTGAGTTCAGCTTTACCCTTGGTTTCATTAATTGGCACCTTCCTGCAGTCTTGTTTCATGTCCTCTGTAAATGGATTTTGCCTTTAATTGGCAAACTGCTAAGCTGAAAAAGCAGAAAAAACTTGCATACTGTACACTGAGAACATACAATACAACAACAGAACTGAGTACCCGAGTTAAGATGTGTAACGTTTGACATTAAAACCTAGTTCCTACAACTGCACCTGAAGGATTTTTTTTTATCATAACAACAACATAAAACAGAAACTTTACAACTTCGAGTCTGACCAAACGTGTGTGTGTGAGATCAGCAGAGGTCGTTACCATGTCTATCTTGCTGCTCTAGATGCTGATAGACAGGACGCCATCAACCTGTTTCTCCAAGTCTACCAGCCGTCAGAGTCCAAACCGCACCTGTGGGAGCTGCCCACCGACTTCTACCTGCATCAGAGGAGCACCATGTCCCTTCCCCAAGACAGACGCAGGTAGACACACCCCTGGTTCTTAACCTTTGAAGATAGTTGAATGCATCTTCTCAGTGCCAGTCCTGAAAGAGTTGTGTTTTCTCTGGATTATATGTTTGTGCTTATGGCCTCCTTCAGGGAAGTTGTTTCACTCGCCCGTTATCCTTTGCACAGTTGACTTTTATTTAATACATGAAGCAGTTCTCTGTCAACCAGTGAAGCACACATTGTTGCTCTGTCCTTATTCATATTGACTTTTGTATTCCATTGTAACTTATGACCCAAATAAATGCTCTTCTCATTGTGTGCGGCAGCACACTTGCATGCATGTTGTTTGCTCCCCATGCTAGCATAAAAGCAGACCCACTTCTCGGATTCAGGCCAGTAGTTTACGATGCCCAATGGGCCAAGGTAGTGCAGCCATTGTTTGGAGAAATTAGCACAGGCAGAGGTAAATTCAGTTCGGCAGCCACACACTGTGCTTCTGCTCTCAAACTCGCCCAAGTAGCACATCACACACTAAATCATAATCAGTGCATTCAGTCATAGTGGTCATATTGAATAAAAGGATGATGTATGCAGCAGTTTTACAGGAAGTGGTTCTGTGAAGTCCCAGTAGAGACAGGAGAGATGCAGAATACTTCTCTGGAAGTTTTTGATGATTTGATTTTTCTTATTTCCAGCTACACTTTGTGGTGGTCAGAGGGAATCCTGTCCTATCTCCCTCTTCCCTATGATGAAGGTATCTGCTCACTATATAATACCTGCAATGACATCAACAATATTTAAATAGGACAAACTTCTATCTTTTATCTTAGCTTTCGTCCTACTAGTGGAATGATGGGAAAACAAAAAATAAATTTTCCAAATTCATCCTATTTCTCTCGGTCTCGAGAGGAAGAGTCTGGTGTCATTCTGGTCAAGATTGGTTCAACAAAATATTCTTCTGTTTTTGGAGTGATTTCCTGTAAAGCTTCTGTTTTTCCCGCGGCATGGATGCAGTCCCCTGTGAGGACAACATGAAGAAAGTTAAAGTGAAGAGAGTGAACCACTACGACGAGAGTACGGACATCTACACTGAGTTCTTCAAGCCTTATGAACTCACCTCCTTCGATGACACTTTCTGCATCACCATGACCAACTCTGCCAGGTGAATACAGAAGATTTGCAATCAAAGATTTTGTTGTGGGAAAAGAAAAAATACAAGACGAGTCATCACTTAAACAAGGAACTTAACCTATCTTAGCTTTTATTTCAGTGTCTATTTGTTTCCCTGTATTTTTGTGTTTTTAAAGGGAATTCATGCCCAAAACTGTTGGAGTGGATCCAAGTCCATTCACAGTTCGCAAGCCGGAGGAAACAGGGAAATCAGTGCTGGGGTGAGTAGTTATTATTTTAAGTAATAAATCTCGTGTCACTGTGCCCTCATACACACATCCTCATTTGTGCTCTCAGGTAACCAAAAACACTCTGCCCATTTTCCTGGCATTGCTTAGAACACACAGTGCTGAAATCAGTATGTGTGTTCTTGGCCCGAGTCTGTTTTGTTTTTTAAACACTCCCTCCTGCTCGTATATATTATAATTTGAGCTATTGCAGAACTCGTGCCTGGTCTTGACGGTCATGTGCATGTGGCTGATACCGGTCAACACCCGACCTCTCATTTACAACTGCTATGGCTCACTGGCTTTAAACGTTGCCTCTTCACATGTCCTTACACACAAAGATCCATTTTTTAAATAGCCAACTATCTTGGTCTGGTTGCTGTGGCAACACAGTGAGGAGACAATGAAACAAAGTTCTGTTTCCCTTCAACATCTTCTGTGTCCTTCTGGACAAGCACCAGACATTCTCTGAAATTAGCTATTTAAGGTTTCCTTTTCACTGTAGTATCAGACAATATATCTCTTGTAGCCACTTTCACATCAGTTATTTGATTTCACTGACATCCAGAAATAAACGTTTGTATCATAACAGAAGGTACAAACCCACGGATCATGGAGAAGGGCTCCATCCCAAGTCACCCAAGGATTTTCTTGAGTTCAAGCAAGATTAAAGTTGCAGAAGCGTGTTGTGTCTCACAAAGGTGCTCACCTTTGCACACGTGTCCTCAGCAACAAGAGCAGTAAAGAGGAGACGCTGCTTCAGAGGAAGACCGCAGCGAGCGCACCTCCGCCCCCGAGCGAGGAGGTCATCTCCAGTACATCGGAGGACGACTCCGAGGAGGACCGCGATGATGATGGAGCCGTGTCCCAGCGTTCTACCCCGATCAAACTGTTGACAGAGTCTGGAGAGAGCACGCGCACGCAGGAGGTATGAAAATGCAAACTCTTCAAATAGATATACAGAAACGCTTCAAGGTTGTAATAAACAGACAAATAAAAACTATCCCTTAATGGCCTTTTTGGTTAGTGTGGATGGGAAATTGCAGGCTGTTAAATGAGATCCTCTAATTAGTCATGGATAAGCAATCTCTTCTCAGGACCTCAGGGAGATTTCAAGTTCATTTTGCCACCTGGTTGTATATTTGGCTTCAAAAGCATTTTGCCATCCAAATTGGACTATGTCACCCTGATTGTATTACACCCACTTCCTCATCCCCCCCACCCCCCCGTGTGTTGCTCTAGATATTACCCCTTTATTTCTATGTCAAACTGAAGAAAATATATCCACCTTATCAACCACAGTGATGGCGGTTCAACAGCGGAGGTGGTGTTTTTTTTTGTTTTTTTTGTACCATTGTACCTCTTCTTCAGTTTCTTGGATAAAGGAAGACATACTGTATGTGTTGAATGGGATTCAAATAATATTCTCTTGAAGTTGCATCTTGTTTGTTGTTTTTGTACCAGCTTTAAAGCGTCCTTGTGGCTTGGGGAGCTATCCCATTCCTATTCATCTCCCTCACATGCTGGAAAGGTTATTTTAAGATTTAACATGCCTTTAAAGGTGATGAAGATGGTATTAAAAAAAAAGTATAAAACAGATGTGGGCAGGCCAAAGGTGCTCGAAGGATCATTTCATACTTCATTATGTTGACAAGTGGCCACTGATGATTCATAGAGAGCACAGCACAGGCATGACAGATTCCCAGGGCCTGTCATCACAACATCCATACCTATTCACACCCCAGGTGGACCCGTCACCCTTTCTTCTTTCCCACTGACCCAAATTCGACACCAGCGCAATGAGAAGTGGCCCAATAATCAGCACCGGTAGTAGGTCAGTGTGTCACTGGGATGATTCATAAGCTCCAGAAAAACTGCCTCTTCTTCAAAGTTGTCAGTTTAGGCTCAAGGTATAAGTTGCTGATTGCACAAGCATTACTTACAGCCCCCACGACATCAGCCGTTAAGTTGACTGCCTCTGCCTATTCACATACAAACGACTGTGATTCACTGAGATTTAGTGTCATTCCCAAATGTCCAAACTGCTCCAGTGTTGGTCATCGCACAGCCAAGCAGGTTTAACCATCTTCCCCAAAAATGTGTTATTGTTATTCAAGAATGAAGGTTTGCGAGGATTATTTATGTATTTCATATCCATAACCCTCGTCCGCCCCTTGTTGCCACAGTATATGCTTTTTTTTAAAAGACCACCTTTGCTGAACTGAGAAAATCACCTGGACCGATTGCATTTCAAAAGGGCAAGTTTTGATTCCCTCTCAGTCCATCTCCCTCGCCTGCTGATTTTTTGATACAGTTTTCATAGGTTTTTCCTCATTGGCTCTCCTCTCGAGGGCCTTGAGCAAATGGACTCATCATGAATACTGTGGGCTGAGCGGTTAGCGCACGTGTCGGCTGCACACACTCGCTCTCGTGTGTCTCGTGTTGCTGTCCCTGAGCCCTTTCCCTGAGAATGAATTGCCTGGGTGCCAGCAGAACACAAAACTGTTGAAATATTTAAACGTCGGCTCATTACCGTGTGTGCCCATGTAATTACACATGCTCATTTATTATTCCTCCTCAGTTGTGGCATACGTGTGCGTGGGGACATTTGTTTGGGTGCATTTGTGTTCTGTCAATTCTTCTGTCCGCATGTTTGAGTGCTGTCAGAAAACTGGCCTGGTCGGTTTCTTTAAGGTCGCTCGCCTTTTTTATGTCACTGACTGTTGCATAACTCGGTCCTCGTGGGTTTATATACAACTGCAGATTCCATCAATAAGAGAAAATATACATGAACCATGAATAATCATCTCTTTGTTGACGCTAAGTCTCGTAGTGAGCTCATAGTTAATAGTCTCTACAACCTTGAGCAGTTTCATGTCAGGCTGATGAGTTGTGGGACTGAGTGTAGCGTTTAATATGATCCAGAACTAGAACTGCTTCAGAACTGTGTGGCCTCACGCTGCGGTAATTCAAGCTCATCTCTATTTTTTCGTGGACCAAGCTTGGATAAACGCTTAAGCAATCTTGGCCTGCCATCATTACTTCCGTCAGGTCACACCATTTCCTCCTTCTTCATTATGTGACTCCTGTTATTTTCTTGTTATTTTAGACAGATGTTTAATTTCTAATCATAATTACAATTTTTTTTTCACATCTGTCAAAGGTGTGTACCTTTCAATAGCTAATCTTTGATCTTGATCCATCATACACGGTTTTAAATTTAATTCCAGTGCAACGCTGAACTCGTCTCAGGTGATTTTTCAGATCTGTCAGGTTGAACCGGTCTAACCTTTTTAATCTGATCTATTTATTATGACCGTTTTATATCTCCACAGTTCCCTGGACACTGTGTGCACAATCCCCAGGAGGGCACTATCCCTGAGCATGAACCCACCTCATAAGACACCAACAATCAAATTGCATTCAAAGTTGCTTAAATTACACTCGCCTGACCGTCCTAATGTGTGAATCAGCCGTTGGGAGGCGGCTGAACCTGGTGACTTTGTGTGACTTTTTAGATTCTCAGAAAAGCAAGAGCAGAACTAGAAGCTTCCCCCGCTGCAGCCTGTTCCTTCGTATTAATCAGAATCATCTCGTCTCCCTCTCATCTCTCCCCTCTGACCTCCGCAGGAGCAGCAGCAGCAGCAGCAGACAGTGAAGGAGCCGTATGGACTCAACCTGGCCAAGTATCCTACTGAAAAAGACATGCTCGTTTACGAGAGGTAAACGTTTCAAATGGTCGATTGGTGTTTATTGGGGTTCTGGCATACTCCTCTAACATAAGATGATGACATAAGATATTAAAGTTGTAGCTTTTATTGAGTGTTTTTTAAGAAGACTGTTGTGAATTCCATAATGTGGCAGCTCTGATTTATTGTGAGCTGAAACTCTGGTGAAATTATGGTGCTAAGGTCTTTAGATTTGGACTTTTGTTTTCCAAGAAGCGCAATGAAAAGTTGCGTAGCTACAGATGTGACAACTCATTCTTTCGGGAACCTGAATGGTCTCTTTTTTCCCCTGTCTCTTACTGGAGCTGGTTTGTTTGGCCTTCGGGTCTCAGTTGACTGTAAGTCTGTTTTTATGGTGTCATGTGTGAAGCAAACTGAAAAAGCTCCCGACTTATTTTCAGACTGAAAATAGGAGTGAGTTGTTTCTTTTTCAATTGTTGTTGACAACAAGGAACAAGCAGTCACTGTCACCAGCCCCCTTAGACGGGATGAGGGTAATTTTCCAAAAGGTACATTGTCATCTCTACCCTGCTGTGTCCACTTCTGACCTCACCGCTCTTTGTCCACCTCTGCCTTACCTCCCCTCTGAATATAATTTTGTCTCCGTCTTTCCTGTTCCCTCCTGTCCTTTCTCCCTGTACGCTCCTGACCGTGATGATGAGCCGCAGTGAACGGCTCCTCTCAGGCTCTAAAATTGAACGCTCCTCTTTTCTCTGCATATGAGCTGCCCAATGGACAGAGTGTGGTTTCATGATTCTTTAATACCAACAGATGATAATTGTTGAAGTAGGTTTTACCATTTGTTCACTAACAATGCCTGTATGAGCAGCTGTTGTCTGAAGACGTTGAAATAGCAGGAAAAAAGAAGCCAGACGAAATGAATTATGTGAATGTGATTATGTGTTTATAGTTTGGATACAAAACTGAAAAAAAAAAAAAAAAAAATGTTCACAGCAGCTTATACATCGTGTCTCATGTGCCACATTTTGAGGCGTGAGTGAAGCAGGAGAGAAAATCTAAACATCAGTGAGGAATGTTGTACTCATGCACATAATGGAAATGAAATTGCATTCATTATTGAGCCTGGACTTTGGAACGGCTCCAGAGATGCTGGCTGCAGCCATCGCTCCTGTAATCAATGCATTAATATTAAAAATCATAAGCAAGAGCCAGAGGGGAGCTCTTCACGCTTGCGTATTATTATGTCATTGCAGGAGAGTAATGGTCGACGGGGAAATTTGAGATGTGACAATGATGTGTTTTTGAACGTAAGGATTGTTAGCAGACAGGAGAAGCTCATGTGTGATTGCTGGAATGAAAGATGCTGATATTTGAATGGTGCCTCAGAGACTCTGACCTTTTACCTTTTGTTAATTTGTCTTTAGATGAAAATGATCTATCAGTAACATTTTCTTCTCCTTTTCCAGTTTTGCACGTCTGGGCGAGAGCCAGCACAAAGTGGAGAGAACTGAACAAATTGATCTGGCCAACATCGTCTGTTTGTGAGTAGAACCTGTTGGAACAGTTTCGCCCAAACACAAACTCTTTGTGGCGCTTATAATCCGGCCGCTTTTTAAATACCACTCACTGTTTCCAGCAGCCTTGGGACCAGTGCGTACAGTCGCTCGGACTAAGTGGTCTCCAGGGAGGCTTCTCGCTGTGCAAAATTTAATCTTCCTGTCTCGCAAGCAGCCTCTCCTGTTATCCGCGTTTCCTCGTCAGGCCACTGCTCGCCCGGCCGCTCACTGCAGCCGTACTGAGCGCTCAACGACTTTCTCCTCGGCCACATCAAAAAATCCAGCCACACGTTGACAGGCAATGTGCAGCCGTAATGACGCCCGAGCAGTTCCCCTCCCTCTCCTGCTGTCTGCCTCTCCAGCTCCAACTTACACTCATGCAGCCAGAGACATCTGTGCATGTCCACAGAATAAAGGGCATTTTAACTGCATAGGAAACGTTTCTGTCGCGCAGCTGTTAAAGGCCAATGCAGAGTCCTGCACGGATCAATTTTTGGAAACAGTACTCAAAGTAATAATTAATAACCTTTTTTTTTTAGCTTTTCTTCATCTATTCAACACTATCAGTAGCACGCAGTCCACACTTGGTCCTCTACTGAAGGCAAAATAGCCTGAATAGATGAAAGATCCCCTGCAGAAAAATTGACGTTTGAATGTTTATTTCAGGGGAATAAATGAAATTGACTCTGAAGCAGGATTGTTAGTGGACCGTGAATCAGGCTTTTCAATTCCTGGATAAGGTGCCAAAGTTTAGTCTTCAGAGGACAAAGGTTTAAATGTTGAGTGAGGTTGAAATGAGTTGATAAAATTCAATGAAAGCATTATTCAACCCCCCGAACCTCTGGCCCCTCAGGAGAAGTCAAGCCTCTGATCTTGCTATATATAATGACTCTGAGTGGTTTGCCGAACATCACCAAACCTTTTCATCCTTGTTGAGTTTGTATCTCCGCTCGTCTTCACCTCTCATCCCTCTTCAGTTGCTGAATGGACTAATGAAGGGCCAATCAGGGTGCAGGAGGGGCGGCTGGTGTTGCACAACAGTGCTTATATGAGGGTGTTATAGCACCTCGAGCACATTTTCACTTGTTGGAGCTTGTCGGCTCCCTCCCTCTGCTGTGTTCCTCTGTTCACCCCCTGTGAGCAGGAGAAGCAGGTGGAGGTCACATCAAAGGATGTGACACACAAGCCAGGAATTTTGTTTTTCTGCTTGAATTATCATACGCTTCAAATTACCAGATCCACATTAATGGTATTTGAAGTATTTCCTTTTCCTCTGAGAAGCAGACATATACTTCTATCTTTTAGATTTTTTGTTCATTCATACCCGGCAATACTTTCAGGATAAATTAACAATGTGAATCTAAGAAGCTCTTTTTTGTCTTGTAAGATCCCTTACAGCCAAAGTCTGACATTGTAATACTGTCTCGAACTGATTATTCTCCATGGTAACCAGCTAACTCCACATCATTGGTCTGTTATCATGAAGCTGTAGGAAAACATTCTGGGGGGCGGGGGGGGTCTGTCCGCTCCTCTCCACCAAGGCTTGACTTGTCGGCAGGGTGTAATGATACACTGTGATAGCTGCTGAGACCTCAGCTGGGCGTGTCAAATGGTGTGCTGTGCGTGTACGGCCGCTTCTGAAATACAGAAGAGCAATCTAAAGAGAGTGAATACAGTAAATAAACGTCTTTATGCTTGTGCAGGATTCCCTCCTACACTCCTGCACTGACACGACAATTACGACCTTTAAAATGTGTTCGTTTATTTTTTTTCTTTATTATCAGAAAAACCTCTGAATGTGTTGTTTCCATATACTTGTAATAACATTAAATATTTAGCGGCGTCATTCAATATGACTGATTACAGTAAACAACAAATAATAATAATACAATGGAGCAGCATCAAAGTTGGCTTCTGATTTAATGGACATGACTTGAAACAGAGAAAACTCCCCCATATAGCCAACGTATATAATATGTCAATAGTGCATATTTGGTGCTTGGTTAAATTCCGGCTTGTATATACATTCAAGACAGCATGAGGATGCTTCAAGAGTTCATAATAATTCTAAAGGCTTCCTTGGTCCGGCACAGCCCCCGTAAAGCGGCCACGTGTGTGAGCCCTCAGCCGTGTTGAACTAATGGATCACTGGAAGAGATAATGCAACCTGAGGGTGATGAACCATGCTCGAGAGCTTCTGCAAAAATATGAATAATCCTGCTATAATGGCATCATCGCTCTCATCCTGGCATTGTTTCCATTAGCAGCCCTCATAAGGACCTGCCCTCTTATGCAGTTTCACAAGATGTGGATCAGATTTAAAATAAGAATTCCCCCTAATAATTTTGTACTTATTTTTAGAGTTTTCTAAAAAAGAACTCACCCATTCCTTTTGTATCTCAAACACGCCCGTCTCCCTTTCCCCACCAGAGAGCCGGTGTCCTGCTTCACAGACGACAGCATCTACGGAGTTTCCCCCCCGCAGGTCGACAGAGACAGCCGAGATGTGTTCGAGAGCCACGTGCTGACCGGTCAGGGTCCGGTGAGGTCGCTGTGCAGGGACGACATGTTAATGTACAGGGAGTACGTCAAGAACAGATACATGTGAGACTCAGTCACCGACATTTGTGTGTTTTCGATATGAATGGCTGATGTCCTGCGCAACATTTCAAGGAAGAGCAATTGACAATTTTCTTCATTTACCCACGTCTTGAATTTTCTTTTCTCCTGCTGAGAGAAGCCATAACAAACCACATTAACGCTCCTTTTTATCAGTTCTCTTTTGAGTTTATTTAGTATCAAATGCATTTTTAATACCAAATCTTTTATGTAGCTTGATTCAAGTGTTTCTTTCACCAGGGTTCACTGTTTTGTCTCAGTATTTGAATGGAAAATTCACACTAATCACTGATGGTCAGCTGCCTCTTTAAAGTCCATTTACTTTAGTCCTTTTCACTTTCATGTCACTTGAGCATTTAAAATGTTTTTAAGAAGTCCTGCTTTTTTTAATTGCTCTAAAATCTTGTGTGTCTTAAAAGTCACTCACCACTATAAATCTACATTCTGGTCATTTAACTTTTTAAAGTCACTCACGTCATAACTGGAACCTTTGATATAACCTCCTTTGTGTGTTCCTCATCAGACAGAACTCATGATAATGTGTATATAGAAATACTGTGGGTTTTATTATAAAATACTCTCATTCGTTCTGGGTTTACAGAACTGCTCAGATTTCTTTGTGTCAATGCATTTTTGAGATTTCCACCTCCTATTGTGTGCAACTCTATATTAAACCTTTATTTATTAACTTGGTCTGACAGATTTGAATGCTGTCGGCTCTATACGGTCATTTTTGACCTCTTTTCTTTTTTCACATTTTTTCTTTTTATCCGAGGCTGCGTTCTTCTCTCGCTCTTTTGCACGTGCACCATTGCTACTCTGCAGCGTCTGTGTGCAGTTCCTCTTTCTCCCATCCAATACCCCACTGCTCTCCACGCCTCTGCCTCGTGAGCCAACTTTGCCTGTGGAGCGCTGACGAAGTGTACAATTTACAGTGACAACTATTGTTTCCGTAGCAGCATATATCCTAACCCACCCACCAGATGTTTTGGTAAATCAGCTCTGAATATCTTAGATTCTGAAGGATTTACTTGTAGTATCTAATGTAAATGTGATCTCGTGACACGGTGACTTCCGGTGAGAGAGTAAACTGCTTTTCCCGGGGGTTTCATCTCCGGATTCCCAGAAACGGTGCCAAGAACATGATGGGCCTTTGGCAGTCGAGGCTTTTGAAATTAAAACAAGCTCACACTGAAAGGAGAGAATGTCTTTTACATATCGCAAGGGACCATACATCACCTGTGGTTCATTTTGACCTCAGCAGGTTGTTTGCTGTTGCAATTTTCACAAAATGGAGATTATACTGACATTGAGGCAGTCGCAGGTAAACTGGGTCAGACCCATCTATTTAATCGTTATGTATTTGTGTCACTCGCTCCAAGTTGACCACTCATGTCATTCCAGGAGAGTGTGTGTGTGTGCGCCATATGAAGTGGAGCTTGTGTGATTACTACTACTTGTCTCAGAAGAAGTAGGTCGACATTAAGAGGCCGTACACCTCTGATAAGACGTTTCTCTCATAGCCCCAGATGTTTCTTCATTTTTTTATAATGCAGTAATAATAGTAGCTAGATCTTCCTCTGTACGTATCTTTATAAGAGGTTTTCTACATCCAGCGGTGAGATCTTCCTCTGTACGTATCTTTATAAGAGGTTTTCTACATCCAGCGGTGAGTCATGGAGCTCGAGTGTTTGTGTAAGAGAGGTGCAAGCACCATTTTATTAAGAGCTGTTTTGAACAGAAATTTTTTTTTTTCCTCATGTTTGTATGTCCATGATGGCCGGTGTCTCATTACCTCGCGCCCTCTCGCCACCCATGGACCCAGATTTATGAATAAATTCAATTATTTTGGCACGTGTTCTTAGTATAACCCACAAAATGAAAACAGATCTGTGTGGTGCCAGAAGTGCTGCTCTCAAGCTAGAAAATAAAAGACTCAGTGGGTTTACTTTACTCCTTCGCAGAAAACTCTGTATTTGTGATCCCTGGATGTTTTCCTGTCTGCCCAGGTCTTTGACATGAGTCACTCTGCACTTCATGTGACCACTTAGCTTATGAATGAAGACAATTCTCCCCCCCCCGCCCCCCTCCACTGATAAAAGATGTTCAAACAGCGGTTGCCAGGAAACCAAAACTGGTTACCATATTACAATAAAGCTGCTTCGAAGCTCCCCCCCACATGTCAGCCGCAGTTGCATGGCATTCAGGAGAAACGTGAATACAACAGTTTATCATTAAGATAAGATTTAAAGGATTCTTTTCTGCTGTAATGCAATATTAAGTAGCCTGAGCATGTACATGTACTGACAATAGCTCAAGATGTAACTCTATTGCATATTACACTGTTAAAGTCTCAGTAGTCGGTTGAAGCTTGTACTTCTGTTAGATTAAAGTGATATTGTATAATATTATCAGATTTAAATTTTAAATATGATGATGATGGTTCTGGACTTGATGCATTTGATCGTTATCATCTTTGTTTGTTATAGCCTTTAGTTTTTTGTTTTTTTTTTTACAGTAGCATCTGTTACACCCACATGAAAGCCCTGTGTAATACACCTAATCTAAATATTCAATGCGCTCTATTATCTCCTCACTTACTCACTGTGTGGAGGTGTGTGTGTTCGAGAGAGAGCAAGAGCGAGAGAGAGAGAAAGAGAGAGAGACTCTTTCCAGTGACGTCACTTGGGTTTATAGCTCTCCACTCGTGTCTTTGCACGGTTCCCTCTCCTCCTGCTCCTCCTCCTCCTCCTCCTCTTCCTCCTCCTCCTCCTTACACTCAGCTTCCTCACCGAGCTGAACACCAGCCAATGCTTCACACAGCTGCTGCCCTGGGTGTCTGTCCCGTGCGTGGGGAGCACACGCACAGCGAGGGATTCACCGCAGAGTGGAAGAGTGGAACCACTTCTTCCTCTTCTTCATCTGCTTCTTTCACACTTTGCCTTCGGGTGAGTGGCTCTGATTTCAGCCAAGGTCCCAGCTCGTATCGTTTTGTCACAGAGGTAAGTTGATTTAATTAAATATATGTCCAAACTCATAGGACTGTAATTTAGCATGCTTCATTCATTTGAGAGATTTAGAGAGTTTACAGATATTTCTTTCTTAGTATCATAAACTATATATATGTGTATGTGTGTATATATATTGCTACGTGTAGATTTCAGCACCATGGTCAGCTCCTATACTTTTCTCTGCTGCTGAATTATTATACAAACTTTCCCAGGAGGATTCACCCTGAGAATAATTTCAAAGTATTTGTGTCTTTATATAAAGTTTGAATACATTTATAAAAACATTAAATAAATGGTAAATTATATATTTGTAATTTCAGCACCACGGAGAGCTTCTGTGCTTTTCTCCACAGCTGAATTACTGAAATGACTTTTAACGGGAACTACAATAAAATTATTTTTTTCCCCCTCTTACACATGTCTTCATTGAAGGTGATTCTCCTTTTGACAGAAGGTTGTGTTCAAATACTTCACTGTAGAGTAGCAGTAAAACATCAGCACTGAGCTGTTTCGAAGGACAAGAGGACACAAAAGAATCTGTTTCATGTTAGATTTTCTTTCTAACTTTTTCAGAACTGATGCAACAGAGACCATATACATTTCTTGTTATCACCTAATAATTTTGAAATGGCCTCTGTTATCCTACAGAGACATTATGAATACTAACTTAATTTATTCCTTTTCTCCCCACAGGCTTAAAGGGAAACAGAGTGGAGACATGAACGAGTCACTGGTGGTGAATGACTCTTCTGCGGTTCCTGTTGCTGGGGAATCTCTCTCCTGGATGGAGGCTGAGTCTCCCCAGCACAACGGCAGCCTGGACTTCTCCACCGCCTCATTTGATATTCCCATAAACCCGTGGGACATCATGCTGTGCTTGTCAGGCACCGTCATCGCCTGCGAGAACGCCATAGTTGTAGCCATCATCTTCTACACGCCGACGTTAAGGACTCCCATGTTCGTCCTCATCGGGAGCCTGGCCACAGCAGACCTGCTGGCTGGCATGGGATTAATCCTGAACTTTGTGTTTCAGTACGTCATCTCCTCTGAGACTATCAGCCTTATCACCGTAGGCTTCCTGGTGGCCTCCTTCACAGCCTCCATCAGCAGCCTGTTGGCCATAACAGTGGACCGTTACTTCTCCCTCTACAATGCCCTGACTTACTTCTCAGAAAAGACGCTGCAGTACGTGCACCTGATGCTGCTGGGGACCTGGGGGGTGTCCCTGTTCCTGGGCTTGTTGCCGGTGCTCGGCTGGAACTGCCTGGAGGAGCCGGCCTCCTGCAGCATCGTCCGCCCTCTGACCCGGAGCAACCTCACGCTCCTGGCCACTTCCTTTTTCGTAATCTTCGTGCTCATGCTCACTCTCTACTTCAAGATCTGCAAGATCGTGTGTCACCACGCCCATCAGATCGCCCTCCAGCAGCACTTTTTCGCCACGTCACATTATGTTGCCACTAAGAAGGGCGTTTCCACTCTGGCCATCATCTTGGGGACTTTTGGCTCCAGCTGGCTTCCCTTCGCCATCTACTGCCTGGTCGGCGAGAAGGAGTATCCGGCGGTGTACACCTATGCCACACTGCTGCCAGCCACCTACAACTCCATGATCAACCCCATCATCTATGCCTACAGAAATACAGAGATCCAGCGCTCCATCTATATGCTGCTCTGCGGCTGCTTTCAGGCCAAAGGAGCCTACCGGTCCAGGTCGCCTAGTGAGGTCTGAGTAGGTGTTAGGGCTCTGTGTATGTGTGTGTGTGTGTGTGTGTGTGTGAGAGAGAGAGAGTCAGAGAGCAAAAAGACCAACCGCCCTGTCACCATCGACAATCGGCTTCAAGTTGACAGTGAATGCTTTACAAACACGGGGGATCTGTGCATACTGTACTTTGCATCTGCACTTTACCGTCTCGGCACAAGTTAAGGTGAGATTTGTGGGAAAACGCTGTGAACAAGAAACTCCTGTGAAAAAAAAAAAAAAGAATAAAACAAAACCTGTGAATGTAAATGAGAATAGGAATGAAAAGATCCTGCACTTTATTCTGTGTGTTTTTTGAAATGCCAAAGCAGTATTGTACAGCCTGTTTCAATGTGTTTCAATGTTAGGTTGGTGATATATGAGTATACTGTGCCATTTTTCTATTTTGTATTGTATTGTATCTGATGTTCATTTTCTACAAGAGAAATAAAGAGATTTAAAAAAAAAAAAAAAAAAAAGATGAAGAAGCTGCGGCTGAATCGTGTCTTTAATCCAGCACACTGTGACAAGGATGCTTGTGTCACACCTGACATCCTCTTCACCCTCAACCACCCTCTTCCTCCAGAGCACAGCTGGGTCTGTTTGAAGAGGCTAATAGAGAGCAAGTTTTTACCCTCCCGTGCATGTGCATGTGTGTGTG
Source organism: Pseudorhombus dupliciocellatus (assembly GCA_016785235.1). Classification (NCBI taxonomy): domain Eukaryota; kingdom Metazoa; phylum Chordata; class Actinopteri; order Pleuronectiformes; family Paralichthyidae; genus Pseudorhombus; species Pseudorhombus dupliciocellatus. Next base: position 742,080 of record JAFBJW010000018.1, on the reverse strand, counting down.
TGTGTGTGTGTGTGTGTGTGTGTGTGTGTGAAAGACGCACACACACATGCACACACACGATAACATGTGCCATGTGCTCCAGTGTGTTTAGCCTCCCCCTCAGGATGAGCAGGGGAAATGCAACTCAACTCACGTCCAACTCTTTATGCTGCACAAGTCAAATAAGTTTTAGTTTTTAGTGTCTGTGTGATAGATACGATAAATGAAAAGGAAATGAAAAAGGTCTGTGGACCGTTGTCTTATCGCCCCTCATCTCATCAACGTCCCTAATTATGATTCAGGAGTGAAGTGGCCCACAGGCACGTGTGTGTGTGTGTGTGTGTGTGTGTGTGTGTGTGTGTGTGTGTGAGTGTGAGAGAGAGAGAGAGAGAGAGAGAGAGAGAGACATGTGGAGCTGATAATGAGTCCGTCTGCTCTCCGGCGGCTGTGCTGCTGTAAGGCAGCCGCAAACACAGCACTTTATCTGGCAGGCTGTTTAAACAGGTACTGGTGGAGGGTGTCAGAGTTCCCCACCACACACAGGGCGCTGGTGGGGACCAGGTGTCCTGCAGGTGGGTTTGGACGAAGAAAGATATGTATGTGAAGAGTGACATAGTCCAGTTCTGTGCTGTTATCACTGCTTGTTATCTGCACCGAGGAGGTTTCATTTGTGCTTGATTGTTAGATTGCAGGATTATGCAAAAAAACACTTTTGTGTGCAGTGCTGAGGCCTGTTCCAAGGTTGGGATGCTTGGGACGCACATTTAGTTCTGTTGGAGAGTAATTAGTGTGAGTGTGTCCAATTTGTAGAGATCCAAATAGAAGATCGAGATCTCGTCTGGCTTTGTCGGAGATATGTGCTCTACACTGTGTTGTAGTTTGTTGCTTTGTTAAAATAATCACATCGTGGGACCTGAACCATGGACATCCCCATTGTGAGTGGTATTTAGCATCCACACCCACAGCGAATGCAAGAACCCACTTGTTTAATTCTTTTGTGTTTCAGTTAGAGGGAATCACAACTTTTAATTGGTTGCAAAATGGAAAATACTTGTTTATGTAACAGCCCTCCTTTAACTTTTCAACTCCCTCGCAGACTGTTTTGCATCCCGCTTCCACATCGATTCCCACACAACACTCTACATTCCCTCTTACTCACGATTCAGTGTATTCATGTTTACTTGTGACAACCAGCTGGAACTCCCTGCATATATTAACCCGGTGATTCCCACTCTAAATATGGCCTGCGACAGTCCTCCTCATGAGCACGGTTACGTAAATTACAGAACATTAAAATTAATACAAATTGATGAGAGAGTCATCACCAGGTTTTCAATTCCCGAAATGTTCTAATAATCCCCAGATACTTTCCCAGAACATGTTAAAGTCAGTATATGAGAAGAGTGTGTGCTAAATTGTCGAATAAGTCAAATGAGGCCCTTCTAATGCAAGAAACAGAGATCTTTTTAACAATTATAACACTTGATATCTGAATATAGATCATGTCTCATCGATAAGAAACTGTTTCTTTTGGTTCTAAAGGAAATTGCTTTTATAAAAAAATGTCTTTATGCCCCATGAACCTTGAGAATTGAGTCCAGGAAGAGGCGAGGATGCTGAAGCCCACTTGTCATCTTCAGCTGGTCCGTGCTTCACCTCTTTTTCACAGCACACACACATCAAAACAAGACTGCATCTGTTTTCCTTTTTTAAATTTTTTTTTTTTTTAACCCCGCGTCGAAGAGCTCAGCCGCACTCGTGTGGCAGCCACAGCTCTCACATAACAGCACCTCCTCTTCACGTGGCCCACCGGCTGTAATAATTTGCAGTTTGAGATCAGTGAAGCCTTCAGTTATTTTAAGGCTGATCACAAACTGGGGGAGAGGTGAAGGATGGCCAGGGCCACTAATGGACCCGAGAGCAGAACATATTTGTTCTCTCAGGGTTTGTTTTCTCCACCTTAACAGATGTTACTTTCGGCCGGCCACCTGTTTGTACACATGGCACAGGATGCCATATACAGAGGTATACTGCGGTTCATTCTGTTCATAGCATGAAAGCTATCCAATATATAAGCATATAGTTTTTTTGTAAAAGTAGAGTTTTTCTTTTACATTCACAGTCCTCGCGTTCTTGTGACTATAGAGTCGTCAGACAGTTATAAAGGCCAGATGGGTGGAATGTAGGTTTGTTTGTCATTCAGTGACCTGCACTACCCACGGTTCAGCATAAAGTGTAAATATAGACGGACGCTGCTTCTCTAATCTCCACCTTCTAGGAATCACGCTGAGATGTCCCCCGTTCGAGTGCTTACGTCCTGCACATTTATTACCAGTCTATGTTGTTGTGATGGACCAATCACAATCGACCAATCATGAGTCAGTCTTATCTGTCAATCGTGAACTTTTACCCTATTTTTATAGACTTCAGCTCTTTAAAAACAAATTAAAGGGGAAAAAAAAACTTGAATAAACATCTGATAGGAGCTACCTAATATGACCAAAGCCCTTTTGAGTCCCAGAAAACAAAGAATTATTACAGAAGCGTGGGATTTAAATTTACAAACAATTAAGAGCCTTATTTTAATCGCTGTCATCTGCTCTCAGTGGCAAATGGGACTCTTATCGCGGCAGCGGTTCATATTAACAACTCTGAAATTCACCCTGGCTTTCATTGATGTGACATCCATCAGGCCAAACAGCAGCAGGGAGCCTTGTTTGAATTATGTAATGCTTAATCAGAGCAGACCTGAGCAGCTCTCCAGGCAATTACCAAAGTACACAGTCGAATGATTCCCTCATTAATAACATTAATTACAGTAGCGTAGCAAGCGCTCCCCCCGTAGCAACATTACTATTACTGAGTTGGACATTAGCTCGATGGAAAAAGACGCGGCGTCACCGTATTGTGTAATCATAGTAATTGCTGCTGTTTTCAATTCATATCGACAGGAGCGTTGGAGATTCAGAAAAAATATTCATCAGAGACGGGCGTCTCTGATTGGACTCCCCGTGGAGAGCACCCTGAAGTCCGGGGAAAATCATTGAACTCTCCTGCATGGTGATTATTAAACACACACACACACACACACATTTATCGCCACAAGAGGCACAGACTAGCTCACATCAGCTCCATAAAATCTGCTTTGCAATAAAAGCTATCATCATTTGCCTTTGTCCCTCAGCCTGCTGCCTGTTCAAACAGCAGTGTGTGTGTGTGCACGTGGGCGTGCAGTCCAGATGTTTCTCATGCTGTGGAGACCCAAATCTCTTTACACAGTCCCCTTATGAAGACTGGTCTACCTTATGAGAACAAAAACAAAACCCCCCCATTGTAAATCATGAAAATTAGTCTCGCAGTCAAACGAACGTGTATGGGCGCACGTGTGAGTGTGTGTGCATGTGTTGACACAGGACTGTACTGTATGAGTGTGCTTGTTAGTAACCTGGCACAGACCAGGATTGTGTCATGTGCAGTTTACCAGATTGCGGGCTATTGTGCATGTGCTGCCTCTATGTCTATATTGTGTGTATGAGTGAGAGAGAGAGAGAGGGGGGGGGGGGGCAGACAATAACTCCTCCTCTGACTTCTCAGAAAAACACTGTGTGCTGTGGTGAGTGTTGGGCACATTTATAAGCACTTGAGGACACGATGTATTTATAGACAGTAGAGTTTTTAAAGGGCAGGTACGCAGCCAGTACATAGAATAGAATAGAACGTTTTTATCCCCCCCCCCCCCCCATGGGGGAAACACCCATTTACAGCACCTCAGTGAAAGAAGAATCAGTTTAAGTCAAAAAGAACCTCTAATCACGAGTGAGGATTTGAACACTGTCAGCCGACTGACTTCTGAGGAGCCCGCTGACACGCTGATGAACCTTCCTACCACAGCAGAACAGCAGGCTGGTGTAGCGTCATAACCCAAAACCCCTTCTGTCCCTTGTGTCTGATCTCCTCTCTCCGTCCCTCCACTTGTCTCTGGCCTCATCTTCTCTTCTGGAGGAACTCCTTATTAAAACATTCGTCAGCTCTCTGGCCGTAGCCATGATGACTCACATGGAAATGAGATGAGGAGCAGATAAATCCATGTGTGATCAGCCAAGAGTCACAGGAATATCACTCACATTAGTAGCTGGGCGTGAGGAAGTAGAGCTCTGCACTGTTAGCTGCAGTTAATGCCCGAGAAAAGAGGAGGAGCGTGACAGCAGTGGATTTAAATCCTTTACAAGGCACAATGAAAACGAGGTGTCATGGTTCACTAACGATTAAGCTTCAAACCAGAAACTTCAAAATTGTGAAAGGACTGTTGGAGGCTGTGCATCACATCCTGTTCATCTTTAATATTTTTCATTTTCACGTTCCTAAAGATTCAAACACACATGAGCAGACACCTGACAGGAAGACGTCCCTGCATTGTTTGATTCAAGTCAACTGAACCACAAAGGGCAGCATGACAGGTCAGGAACCTGCAGACGTCCCTGAACAGCAGAGGAAAAGTTGCATAACAAAGTCTGACCCGAGTGCAGACGGTGGACCTGCTCGAGATCAGGGAGCGTTCACTGTGACATCTGGCATTTTCGGTGGTTGGACAGACCTGTTCCTTTTTTTTCTTCTTTGAGACAGTGTCATGCAAACAGTCACCCTTTGACTGTAAGGAGTCCACCAGAGGGACACTAACCCAGCGATAATATCATAGACCACACAAAAACATATATTCAGACGTGTCCTCAACATTCAGTCTTTAAACCCCACAGCAGCGTTGCATAATGGGCTTGTTTACACTGGTTTTATCTGGGGATGAGAGGACGAGTGTTTGTGGGCGAGATGTGGACTGTGCTTGTGATAATAGTGTGCGTGGGAGGGAGGGCACACAAACAACTATTTGCTGAGCTGTCCAGAGTTTTGCCTAAACTAAAAGAACCTGCAGAAGAAACGAAGGGAGGGCTCGACCTTTGGCCCCCAGGCTGAGATAAACCCGTGTTTCAAACGTAAAGGCTGGTTATCAATAATCTATTCGACTCATGTCTGAGCCAGTCGTTCTGTCGAGCTTCAGAAACACTTGATGACATTTAGTGTTGAACGGCGACTGGACACGTGCGTGCTGAGCGGTGGTGTGTCACTGATGACAACAGGTTGTTAGTCACGTTTGACCTTCGGGGTCTGCGCGCGTTTTGTTTAGAGGGTGAGCTTTAGTGTTTTGGCATTTCAGGAAAAATCTCAACACAACTTTGTTGCTCCAAAGTGCTGTAGGAAAAAAATGAATAATCAAAATGTGATGACAAATAAACCGTGATATTCATAATGATGAGAGGAGTGATCATAAAACAACCGTTTTGGCACATTGAAAGGCAAAACAATGAACATGTGTTTTCAGATTACTCCAGAGGGAGGACAGGATGATGACAGTAATGGATTCTAACAAGTATCACCTGACTTAATTATTCCTCTGAGGCATTGACATTAACCGCAGTCCAGGAATCAAAGCTCCATCTAATCTCAGTAAATTCCATACCATCCTGTGACAGGATTGTTAAACTCTGTGTTAATCCACGGCTCCAAAATATGATGAAGTAGTGATTTTGTTTTTCTTTTTTGACTTCGGTATTTATCTGTGATTGTTTTAAGATTTTCACTCGAAGCCAAAGAGGCTTGGCTCAGAGAATCACAGCCTGTGGGAAAGTTGGAACCCTATCAACAGGGGGACTGACGCAGTGTTGTGTTTGATTTTTTTCCGGAGTTTTTCTTGATTTGCTGACAAAAAGAAAAGCTGCCTAACTTCAATCGTGACAAATAAAGGCCAGAATCAGTGGGTGAGAAACAACCACTGCCTTTTTTTTGCAGCTTTTTGTACAACTGTACAGTTAAACCTCAGAGTGAGGATGTGAACATTTATCAGGCTCTAAGACTGACTGAGGAGAATATCTAAGTTTATAAGGTTCACATGTTTTTGCCTGTTGTTGCATGAGGAGCAGGTGAATCAGGGTGAATGCAACATAGCAGTTATTTCACATATTAAATCTATTTTAGTCCCTAAAATGGGAACATGGGTAATGAAGAGATATGTTCAAAAGAGTCTGTCCTTTGAAAGCCATGAGAATCAATACCAGGAATGCTGCTTGATATTCTTCCACTTGCAGAATAGACAGGAAGGCTGAAAGACCTACAACAGCCTTGTCCTCAGAGCGTCCTCTGGTGCCACACTGATCACAGCATGGGCGGAAACAAAACCTCCTCTCCATCTGTCTCAAGCGTCAAACTTCCCGACGAGGAAACATTTCTTGGACTAGTTTGAACCAACGAGTAAAAAACTTAAATTTAAAGCTAATAATAATCTAAAGACTGAGAGCTGCTCATGAACACAGAACTAAATGTAAAGTGTTTAATACATATATATGCATGATCCAGTCACTGGTGAAAACAACATTCACAAACATCTTTGGCATCTTTGAGTTCTTCGCATCAGCGAATGGCTGCATCTGTGTGTCACTGTACATTCTTCAGGTCCTGTGTAAATCTCTCAGCTCATTATCTTAGTCAGAAAAAGGCAGTTTTCATTGGCACCCGCACATTTTGTCAGAATAACAGGGGAGTTAAGCTGAGAAAAGGACAGAAGATGCTAACATAGTTATAGCGTCAGTTTCCTGTGATGCATTCCTCTTCCTTGCACCACGGTGCAGATGTCGCCCACGTGAGTTGGGGATAACACTGGGTGATGAACGGGCAAGTCACGTGTTGATTAATTATTCAGCGCTGTTACGTGATAAGTAGAGAGTCAGCAGCCTTCTTCAGCTGTTTCTGTTCTGTTAACTTCAAAGGTCTGAGAAGGAAACAGTGAGAAGTTTGACACATACAGCTGCACTGACGCAGAAGTCCATACAGAAGGAAGCACAGATCAACATCACCAATGTCCGAGCTGAGAAAACTGTGGCGATGACTGATGTCTGGATTAAAAAAAGGGACAATTAAATGACGCCACCTGCAGGCAGAACTGAGGTACGTCGTCCTTGGGCTCTTTCCCTCTTCTTCACATGTATTAACTTCTTTATTTACAGTGTAAGGTCTGAACATAGTTGCTCTGGAGGAGCAGTGGGTCCCTTCAGGAAGCTGTTTTACATCACGAGTCCTCTTCGTTGTAGAAAAACATGTAGTAGAATAGAGCACTGATGACAAGCAGGGCCACCGACAGCAGCATGTTCTTCCGATTCTCTCCTCGTAATGTCTCCAGCTCCTTGTCTAGAAAAGAAAAACGAGGTGGGTATGCAGGCGTTAATGGTGGTACTAATAATAATAATAATAGTATTAGTATAAAAACTAAATAGTCTGGTTTGAGTATAACGGGGGAATTTTGCTATGAACAGTCTCACCGAGTTTCTGCACCCTTTCATTCATGATCGCCATTTCATCGTCCAGCTCCTGCCTGTGGAGAAGATCAGGGAGTGTTAACTCACTGAATGAACCAGAGAAGAATGACTTTTTCCACCATGTCATCAAGATGCGTCCTGTATTCTGTATGAGCTCTCTTGACCTTTGTACAAGAGCATGTCTGGGTTTTTTTTTTGTGTGTGTCACTGCTTTGTCAAGTCCAACACAAACAATCCTTGAGCACCATGTGACAACCTCCTCCTCCTCCTCCTCCTCCTCACCTCTCCCTGTCGGAGAGCTGCTCCTTCCTGCTCCTGAACTCCGCCCTCTCCAGGTTGTCGTGGCAACGCGCCCGCCTCTCCTCCAAACGATCAATCTGCAGTGAGAGATGAAATGCATTGATCGAATGAATCGATCACACCAACACAATAAATACACAGAGAGAAACCAGCGGTTGAAGGGGCGACATTTTCCCCACAGTCACTTAGCAGGCGCTGGCTAAAGAGCTGCTAGCTGGCTAAATGTAAATAAACCGCTCCCGACGTCTCACCTCAGAGGCGACGCTGGTCTTCTCTCGCCTCTTGTCTTTTAGTCTAGTCATTTTGTCTCAAGACCAGGAGACACCGACACCGCTGCTCAGCTATCTGAGCTAAACTGTGACAACGCGGAAGTGCTGCGTCTTCTTCTTTGGTACGTTTACCTCTTCTGTGAGCGCTCCGCTGCCACCTGCCGGCCACAGGTGCCGCTGCAGCCACGTCCTCGTGCTCGAAAGTTTTAAAAACCCCGTCGACACTGTAAAGTGAATGATGGCGTCGTTAGGACCCGAACAGTGCCAGTGTCCGGCGGCGGCAGCTCGGCTGGAGGCTGCGGTTTGGCTGCAGAGCCGCTGGAGGCCTCCATTAAGGCTCTAATCGGATTATTTGACCTGAGAGGACACGACATGTTCAGATTGGAAGGGAAGAGGTGAGGAGGAAGATCTTTCTGGCCTCCTCCGCTTTTCTTCCTCTTCTTCATCGCTGCAGGGGAGTCAAAATGCCTCTGTTTATTAACCGGGACCAGATATTTGCACACCAGGTTCACCTGCTGGAGCACAAGCTGAGGGTGAGTGACTGATGTCAGGCCTGTAGGAGCTTCACCCCAGGAGCTGAGCTCACTCACACGAGCAGCAATCTACATTCATATCCTTGCGTTTGTGTGTTCAGAGTAAAGAAGAGCGAATACTGGAGCTGGAGACAGAGAACGCTATCCTTCATCTGAGGCTCGCAGACGTAAGAAGATTTATTCTCCCTCATCACCCACAGCACAGGCTTAAAAGTCTATTCTACTCTGCATCAGCGGCGTCTATCAGTATTATTCCTGTCTTCCTGACTGGCTCAAGGTTTTTGTGAATGACTCACAAGCTTCGTTAATGGCATTTCATTTGCATGAGAGTGTCTGCTAATGTAATTTAGCAATGACTTGCTGGACTGGGGCCTTCAGGACGGTTTTCACTCAGATATTTGAAAGTCTAAGTGGTTGAAACCATAGAAATCAAAGTGTTTTGAAGCTTTGAAGAGGCAATTTCCAAGATATCTGCAGTGTTTGTTTTGTGTTCTGACAGAACAGGATTATGTGATGAAGTACCAGCATTTACATTTCCACTAGACAGACGGATTCACAAACCTGGCTTAGAATGAATGAAAAGTAAAATGATCCAACCCAACATCACAAACTAAGCTTTGATTAAATGAGCACATGATATATCAATATATCACTTTCAGTGTCTTGGGAAACTACGCCACGACCATGAAGAGGAGACCAAAGCACTGAGCCAGAGAGAGGAGCAGAATGAAACCCGGGCCGGCCTCACCAAACTCCTGTCTGGAGTCCAGGTACAGAGGCAACGAGCGGGTCATGTTGAAGCTGAAGAGGAGAGTCACGCACCGTCTACACGCTCATTCTGTGTGCTTGTGGCAGGAGGTGAAGCAGGACCTGAGCGAAGTGTTTGCAGTGTATGTGAGTTTTGCCACGGAGCTGGAGGAGCAGAGCAAGCAGCTGCTGGAGAAAGTGGAGCAAGCCGGCTCCTCCCTGAGAGGTCACCGTGGAGACGAGCTGCAGGGTAAGTAACTGAGTGGGTGGAGCCATGAATGCAGCGCCTTTGACGGCATTCGGAAGTTTGTTTTCAGAGCTTATATCTTATATCTGAGTTTATTTTTGTCCCTCAAGAACGATGACATCATGGTGCATATCAGTATGTCTTTATTTTCATCTTCTCATTGATTTGAAATACTGGGAGACCTGACCTTGGCCTCTTCCATTCTCTACCTGTTGCTTTCTACAACATCTTCAGCAGGGAGGAAGATGTCAGGCTATGCACTGGCTGCGTGTGTTTGCTGGTAATCCTCTCACCCCCCCCCCCCCCCCCCCCCCGCGTGTGTTTGCTGGTAATCCTCCCCCCCCCCCCCCCCCCCCCACCCCCCCTCTGGCCAGCAGCGTCCTGCAAAGTCAGCTGGTCACCGGTCGGCTCTGCCGATAGGCGGAAACTGATCTTGTCAGACGCTTTGGCGCAAATAAGCTGCTGTCCAGTGCGGAATGATCCGCCAAACAAAGTGGCTTCTCTCGACCTTTTTACTGTTGATGTCGTCGTCGTCGGAATTCACAACACAACGGCACTATTTATTCTGGCTATTGAAACATCCTGGAATAGCTTTTGATCACCAGATACAAACTACCTGAGCCATGTCTGATGCACAGGAGAACCCAGCGGAGGCTCCTCAGTGTTGTTGGTGTTGTCTAACAATATGAATCTTCTCCCTTCCCTGCTCAGACCTGCAGGCCCGTGTTGCAGCTCTCGAGCGCTCTCTGGAGGAGGAGAAGGAGAGGTGCAGGGCAGAGAGGCAGAGGAGGAAAGAGCTTCACAACACAGTCGTGGTGAGGACAGATGATTCACTGCTACAGAGCTAGAGGCTTGTACTGTAGGAGGAGAACTGGCACGGACGAACGTGTTCTTCTCTGTGCCGCCACAGGAGCTGAGAGGTAACATCAGAGTTCACTGCAGGGTGCGACCCGTTCTGTCCTTTGACCACGTCCAGTCCCCCACCCCCGGATCAGGGTGGGTCCACACACATGAAATACAGACTGATAAGACATTAGTGTGATGTTTATACTGGACTTCTTTCCACTTTTAGTCCTGTGTCTTCTGAGGAAGTGGTCTGCGCGATCAGTGATGTGAGTTTCAGCCTTGTTCTGATTTGTTTTGGTTTCTTTCAACTCGACTCTGTGTTTTTAACTTGCTGTTTTTCATTATTTGTGTGTTTTCAGGACACAGTGATGGTGAACTGCTTGAAGACGGGGGTGCCAGTGCAAAACAAGCTGTTTGAGTTTGAGAGGTAAATCAATGACATGTTCACCCCATCACTTTATTCCATTCAGACGACAGAGACAATTAGAGAAGATGAACTACTTTGGTTAAATCCAAACGGTACTGCTGTTTCCTCCAGAGTGCACGGACCAGAGGACTCTCAGGACACGGTGTTTGAGGAGGTCAGGCCCCTGATTACATCCCTGCTGGACGGGTCAGTGTTAATCAATACGAATGACGTGGCGTTCTAATTTACTGTGAACTGAGGCATTCCCAGTGCAGAACAAAGGGAATTGAATAAAATGTCAAAGAAGTGGCTTCAGCTTTAATTGAATGCTGCCTCTGTCCCTGCCCCTCAGCTACAATGTTTGTATCATGGCATATGGACAGACTGGAAGTGGGAAGACTCACACCATGATGGGATCGAACTCGCCGGAGGTGTCTTCAAAGACGCAGCAGGAGTCACAGCAGGGGATCATCCCCAAGGCTGCTGCTGAGCTGTTCCAGTGAGAGACTCACTCAGAATTCATTTACTGTGAAATGACTCGCTTCAAGAGGAATGTTTACTTTTCGGTGTCCGTCATTTTGACCCGTCCGATGTTTATCTGTGTACCTGTTCCCGCGTGTGACCCAGGTTGATCTCTGAGAAGCCTGCAGGGAGCCACACGGTGGAGGTGTCCGTGATGGAAGTGTACAACAACGACGTGTTTGACCTGCTGGCTAAGGACGAGCACGGGAACGCCTCGGGCCAGCGCCGGGACGTCATCACCACGTCCTCTGGTGCCAGCCAGGTTCCCTCGCTGACATACGAGTGAGTGCAGCCTGTTTGTTTGTGCTCACAGACTGAGCTCTACTGGCCAGCTCTTCATTTGTTCTCTGAGAGCCATGTCAATGAAAGTGTGCGTGCGTTTCGTGCTGTGTGCCTGCTCCACAGACCTGTGTGCAGCGCCTCTGAGGTGATGCAGATCATCGGCAGCACTCTGAAACTCAGGGCTCACTGTCCCACCCTGATTCACACCGAGTCCTCACGCTCTCACCTCATTGTCACCCTCACCATCTCCTCCAAGAGCCCCAATGCACTGGCCCTGGGTGAGTCACGTGCACGCACATTCACAGACACGCCCATTTCAACATAAACGCCACTCATGGTCGTAGACTTTAAACTTGGTACCTGTCCCGTTCAGCCCGCAGGCTGCAGAGCGCCAAGAAGGACATGCAGCGCTCCACTCAGAAGGAGTGGTGGAGCCCACGCTGTCGCCGCGCCAACCTATCTGCCCGCTGCCCATCTGATGAGCTCCTGGCAAGCCCCGCCTCCTCCCCCTGCCCCTCACCTTCCCTTTCACCCTGTCCCTCGCCCAGACCCAGTATCTCGCAGACTCCATTCAGGACCAAGCTGCAGCTGGTGGATCTGGCAGGGAGTGAGTGTGTGGGTGAGTGTGCCGGGCCTCAGTGCTCGGGGATGGCTGTTGACATCATGGGACCCTGAGATATGCTGCTGCACATCTCTGCCCTGAATTATCTTATGAGGGAAAAAAACTGTCATGGCACTAGTACGACCACTCCATGTTCCCTTCATAGATATATTTATATGTGTGTGTTTTGTGTGTCAGGTATGTCTGGAGTGACGGGCGCTGCCCTGTGGGAGGTGTCCTGTATAAACCGCAGCCTCTCTGCTCTGTCTGACGTCCTGGGAGCTCTGGCCGAACAGAGACCACACATCCCTTACAGGAACAGCAAACTGACCCATTTGCTTCAGGATGCCATAGGTAACACACACACACACACGTTCCATCTTCTCCTATAGGAGCCATGCATCTCCTGGCTTTCCACACGTCAGAATAAAATTTATGTCTTCCATTCATAACGATTTCCTGTCTTTCCCTGTCTCGTCCATCAGGTGGCGACGCCAAGCTGCTGGTGATGCTGTGCGTCTCTCCCACGCAGCGCTTCATCACAGAGTCCCTGCAGTCCCTGGGACTGGGCTCGCGTGCGCGACAGGTCCAGAAGGAGCTGCCCCGGCGGAAGAGCAACACCCTCAGAGTTAAGTGACGTAAATCCTGCCACATCGCATCAACAGGGCAGAGTGGAGGGTCTGAAGTTACACTGATTTGAGGATTTACTGCATAACTGCCTGTGAGGAAGAAACCAAAGTGCACAGCCTTAAAACGACTGAATGCAGTTATTAGTACTCTTAATTCATCACTGGGTTGGTACTAAAATCCTACAATGTACAACAACTACAACCATAGTCTAATATATTTTACTTCCTCTTACATATTTGAATAAATTGGTTGGTAGCTGAAATAGGAAATATGTTGTAAATATGTAGGTTTGCCAGCTACTATGTTTGAATAGATCGTGGTATTAGCCTATTTCAGGCTGAATAGGCTTCATGAAATTGCTTTATAATACTTAATAATACACAAGGTGAAACTGGTTTAGTCTAGTTGCTGAAATAATACAGAGTTTGAACTTTAACAACTTCATCGACCCATCCTGTCAAATGTATTTTTATCTCCACCAGTATTACAGGGCTGCTCATGCCAATAGTGAATAGTGCTATATGGTGAGGCTTTTTGGCTCTTATTCATTATTTACGTTTTAAATAATTCAAATGCACGCTGCTCATGCTATGCCTTCTATTTTTTAGTATTTTGATGCATACGTGTTTCTATAATATTCTCATGTATTGTCTGTCATCATCACCCCTTTTTGTAAAACAATACAAATCCTTCAAACGCATAGATATTGGTAAGACACAGTAGAAAAGTAGAATAGATAGAGACTTTATAATAAACAGCTGATGCGCAGATCTGTTTTCCTGTTTGTATCCGTTTGTTTTATGAATGTGGAACTTTAAACTTCTCTCAGGACGAATGGCTCTGAATGCATGGTTCATGTGCAGATGCAAAAGGCTTTTTGAACTTGACGCCCATCAGATAGACGATTATTGAAGATAAGTTATTTTGGGTCTGTTGTTGGGGAGAATTTCCTCCCAAGGTGAAACCGCTGGACACGTCCCAGCATGGATAGAGCAACACTCCGTCTATGGTAATTAAATCTTCATCTCCTTCATCTCCCCTGAGAGAAACACACGCCTCGCATCGACATACCCTGAACAGATGCCGCCCTGAAACTGCAGGTTTAATTTAAAGAGTGAGGATATGATGAGAACAAGGATGTTAATTAAACAACTCCTAGAACATGTCCTGTTTTGAGAGATCAAGAGTGTGAAGGCGTGAAGATGAGAAAAAGCGAGGAGCGGCGGAAGGAGAAAGTGAGACGAGAGAGAAATGGCAAAAAAAGGAGGTGAGAATGAAGTGTGGCAGCTCGGTAAACTGAACTTGCAATGTTCATCCTTCATGTGACAAATCAGAGGAGGATCCACATGTGGATAAATTGAGTTCTGTCCCAGTTGACATCCTCTTCCTGAATGCCACCTTTGACCCACGTGCCTGCTTGATTCTCCCATGGGCTCAGGATCAAATCAAACTTATTTGGACGAACCACAAACTTAAAACAGATGTAGAGCTGAAACATAACATTAGATTTTTATTAATTCAAGCAAACTGTTACAGTCAACAGTTACATAACTTACATGGTTTACAGTATTGATCTACTCTTTTTTTTTTAAACCAGGGTCCCATAGCCCCCCCCACTCCATCCCCCCTAAACATAGAAACAGCAAATCCATACAAGCGCAGGCAAGTAAGTAGTAACAGCACAATACATTCATCAACTCAACGATACGTTTTGTACGAACAATAAGGCAAGTAGAAGAAAGAACGAACAAACAAACGGAAAAAGATGGCAGACATTTGCTTTGAAATGAGCCACAACAAGGCGTGACCTGTCCTCCTCCTTTAGGCCTGAAGAGGGAGCGGTCGTGCCGGATTTCTTCTTCTGAATGACAGTTGCTGCTGTGGGACTGGACGAGGTAAGGCTTCTCGATAGTGGGCAGGTCCACAGTAAAGGGGGGGATCTGAGGAAAAAGCTGCCTTTGGTGGTAACGAGCGGACCGTGGGGTACCGTCTCAGGGTTTTTTTTTTTCCTCCGCACACTGAATATTCACCTGGAACAATAAGAGAGGCAGGAACTCTGATGTACGACTACAGCATCTTGTCGCTGCCAGTGTCCACGCGTGTGGCGAACAACGCAAGAGGAGGATCTGAGGCCCCTCTCTTACAAACCGATGGCTCAGTGTTTTTTTATAGACATTGCTATTTGTCAAGATGGCTCCTTGAAACCTGGACAGACAAAAAAAAAAAGCTCAATCTCTTGGCATTTGTTTCCCTGGGGTAATGTTTCAATGTAAGTGGATGGATATGCACGTAATTTTACCTCCCCATCGTTTTCAACCGTAAAACAATCGTCCTATGACCTTTGACGCGTCAGCACAATCTTTTGCTTGTTCTTTGTGGTAAAACCAGTCCTGATAACAAGACAAAACACAAGACAACCCAGCTTGTCTTACACACCGGCAACCACTGGTGTAGTGGTCAGTGTGGGCAAACTACTGGCCTATCAACCGCAAACGTTTCAGCAGGAAAAGGTAAATAAAAGAAGCTAAAACAGAAGTCATTCAATGCCGTGTTCAGCCACCAGGTGGCGAAACTGTATCGGAGAACTTGCCTTCATTTTTTTTTTTTAATATATCGATGTACAGATAAGAAATAAAAACAAGTGGTTCTTCAAAAAAGTCATTTTCGTGTATAACAATAGTAAACATGGAGGATTTCATCAGGAGAAACCCAGCTGAAAAACGGTCCTGTAGTGCAGAAAAAGAATGAATGCAAAATAATCTCTCTTGGAACACGAGAACACGGACGAGGGTGACGTGGACACCGTCCTCCAAACACAATCCACAACGAGACGAGAGATAAAAAACTTCGACAAAGGATAAATGGGCAACGACGACGTTCCTCTTCTATGGGGAGTGGTAAGGACTCTGATGGTGAGGGCTGGGCTCGGGCAGGGTTTCTGGAGGGTGGGTGCACCTGAACAATTTTGTCCTCTCCTGTCACCGCTGCTTTTCCTTTGCCCCCCCCCCCCCAAAAATCTCCCTGACGATCGTCACTCCATCCAGTCTCCTTCATCAAACTCGGACTCGTCCTCAGAGTCTGAGTACTCCACGGCGATGCGCCGTGACAGGATGGTGGCCACGTCGTTGCCGACCCGCTCGTGTTTAGCCTCTTGCTCTCGCTGCTCCTCCACTTTTCGCAGCTGTATGCCTGTAAGTACATAAATATATAAATATATATGTGTGTCACTTATCAATTGATGATGATAAATACTTGTTTCCATTTAAATTTTAAAGATTTGATGCTTTCTCCAACTTATGACCTGCAGCCGGTGACCCACCTTTCCTGATGGCTTCCAACAGGACACTGCGTGCATCGCTGATGGGCGGTAGATTGGCTGGGTGGTGCCTCTTGGACCCCACGTCGTGGATGGTGTGGGGCGAGGCCATGGCTCCTGCTGAGGGGAAGGCCGGCACCGGCGGTGGGCCGGACAAACAGGGGGAGGAGCTCCGCGCTCCGGGGAGAGGCAGTGGAGGAGGCGGCGGGGGAGGAGGCAGGACGGTGCCGTCCGACTGGGTACCAAAGCTCATGGGCGGGCCCTTGTCCAGGACCTGCTGGAGACGGGCCGGGGAGGAGGAGTGGAGTGGAGGCGCCACGGGCGGAGGTGCCGGGTGGAGCACCCCCGGAGCAATCTGGAGGGGAGCGGGGGCAGGTGGGATCGCCTGGGGCTGCTGGACCGGTAGAGGAGGAATGGGAGGAGGAGGGGTGCCCCGCATGCCTGAGGAGGGTAAAGGCGGAGGAGGAGGGGGGAGAGGTGGAGGCGGAGGAGGAGGAGTGTTGGTGTTGAAGCCTGCTGTTCGTGCCGGAGACTGAGGTCTGCTGTCGGAAAAACCGGAACTGGAGCTGGAGAAAGAGAGGCAGAGGAACAGTGTGAGGCAACATTGTCTCAGTAGAGTCTATTCCTCTTCACATTAGGGCCAGGATGCTCTCACTTAGGGCCACTCCCTGACCCTGAAGCTGTGGCTGGATCGAGCTACTAATCAGGATGCCGCAACATAGAGTGACATGTTCACAAGCAGTTTTCTTCCTATGGAGAAAATTGCTGCAGCAAAAGACACAGCGGGGGAATGAGAACAGAAAGTGGCATGTGGCGTATCACCTCCGAGCACACTGATGCTGCGGTGAGGATATGAGACGCAGAGCGCGGTGATGGCGAAATAACATCGACACGCTCGAAACGTAACGTCAGGGAAAGGGTTTAAAGCAAGAACGGGGGATGAAGAGTTTGTGAGAGGAGGACGTCACCCTTCAGGGGAAATCGATGGCGTCACTGCAGCCGCAGACTTAATCAAAACCTCTGATCTCTCCATTCCTTCAAAGTGTGACACATGCAGCAGAAGAGTGCAACAACCTGTAATGTGCTCAGTGGCCTTAACACTTTATTGATCCTGTCCCTCTCTGGGCCTTTTCCTTCTGCTGCTGTCTTCAGTCCACAAGACTCCATCCATCCATCCATCCTGCATCATCCCTTCTTTGCTGTGCTTTTCTGTTCAGCTCTAACACAGCAAATCATCTTCAAACAAAAACTCTAGACCAACTATACAAATTATGAGCAGGACTGCAGTTTGTGCTTGTGAGTCAGAGATGAGGTGGAATAGTATTTACAGATAAAACTTAACACTTGGTTTCATCACATACGTATGTGACTCAGGTATGTAGGTGCGGGTGAACACATACTGTTCCTACAATATGACGTGTGTGTGTGTGTGTGTGTGTGTGTGTGTGTGTGTGTGTGTGTGTGTGTGTGTGTGTGTGTGTGTGTGTGTGTGTGTGTGTGTGTGTGTGTGTGTGTGTGTGTGTGTGTGTGTGTGTGTGTGTGTGTGTGTGTGTGTGTGTGTGTGTGTGTGTGTAGGGTTTCTAGTCCCACCTGATCACGGAGGGTGGCTTTATCTCTCCCAGTGGGTGCATGGGAGGCGGTGGCGGTGGAGGGTCGTGGGGCCGTGAATACATTCTGTCCCCGGTGCGGTTCAGCAGCTCGTTCATCTGGATGTAGGGCAGCGCCGCCAGGGAAAAGGGCCCGTCCATGTGCTCCATGTACAGAGGAGCCCTGAGCAGAGAAGCACGTTTTCATATTTCTGCTAGAAGTTTTGTTGTCACTGCTTCAAAGTATTGATGCTGCTAAAAGAATCAAAAGGTTTGTGCGCACGATTGCAGATGCACACTTTAATTCAGTCCTGATCATTTTCAGATCTGTTTTGGTTGTTTTGAACTTGTGATCTGCAAGAGAAGGCCTCCATTTAAAATTATATGATTATGTTGGATATCACCTTACTGCCCCTTTGACTGAGCTTCTAACAGTTATTACCATCAGTGTTTGTTTGTTTTGCAACCATGGGAATGAAATGAATTCAAATTAAAAATTGCTTGGGGTGATGCGGCTCCTATCATCCACACCTCAGCTATTTGAACCTGAGATCTGTCCTTGTCTATACTCGGGGGAAAAAAAGAACACATCAACTTTTCATGACACTGAGCAAATCCAAATCCAAACCACTAATTTGCATGAAAACCTTTTCTCATTCATCAGGTTGACCGGCAGAGAAATGATCATGAGCGAGAGGCGTCCGCGCTTCGATTCATACTGAACGCAATCACAGCTAGGAAGGACCGGACTCATTAGTTTGCTGTGGCTGCGTTTCGTCTGAGCCAGCAGAGTGTGAACGGAGAGGACCCAGTCCTGATGGAGTGGGCACGATTATTTCTTTCTGCAGATCGAGTGATTGGGTCCTTCAGGGCTAACTATGCCAACTATGAGATACATTCTGGACGTCCACTTTCACATACCTGTTGTTATGGTAACCTGCTGACCCGTTGGCCTCTCTGTGTTTGTCTTCAGGTACGTCCTGCGCCAGCTCCGCGCCCAGCGCCAGTTTCTGCCACTCCTTCTTGCGGTCGTGCGGCGCCCGCGGTATCTTCTCCGGCTCCGGCGGGCGGTCTATTGCCTTCATCTTTGCCAGAGGTGAGTCGATAAGGATGGCATGGGTAGAGGCGATAAGAGGGAAGATGGCGAGGATCAGAACGGAGGACAGACCCACGAGAGATGGTTTGGGGATGAGGACGAGGAGGAGGAGAGAGGAAAGAACAGATTAGCTGGCGTCACTTGTCGTCTTGTTTGACTGTGCGTCACACACAGCAAAAGGAAAATGTGAGTCAGATCAGGTGGAAAAGAAAAAACGCACAATTCAACTTAAATTCTAAAAAGCTGCTTCCTCCATGTAAACACCAAACCATTTCATTTTACATGGCAGCCATAGCTGTCTGAAGAGAGTTTGCTGAACTGGCTTCCTGAAGACGCAGTTCACGAAATCAGCTTTTTTAAAAAAAAAAAAAAAAAAAAAAAAAGCAGAAGCACTTCACAGAAAATAATTTGATATCATACACGCTTGGGAACAGGGAGTGCTCAGTGACTGAACTGAATCATTAAACATGTATAAACGCCAATAAAGCAGAGCCTCTTTTTAAAATAGTTTCATAAAAATGAGCGATAATAATCTCATGTAGAGAGCACTCTCCTCCTCCCACGCCTCAGTATGGCTGACTTTTAGCACACACACACACAGGCCTGTAAGAGACAGAAATCACACACATCCACAGTCTGTTTAAAATAATCGCTGTATTTTCACATACCTGCCCTGGAAGGTCTAAGTACCTATAGACCTGATCATACATGCGGGGATCCTGCAACTACAAGAAAAAAAACAAAAACCACAAGAGAAGCACCAGGGGTGAGGGGAGGCTTGAGCGCAACGCGGCCGCACACGTCAACAGAGACACAATAACACAGAGTGAGTGGGACAAAAGAGAAAGAAAGTGCTGTTAAACAGAAAATGACAGCGTGCTCAGCTCCGGGTGGGGGGGGGGGTCACGTCACAATGCAGGTGGGACACAACTGTGCACACACATTCACACACACACACACACACACACACACACACACACACACACACACACACACACACACACACACACACACACACACACACACACACAGGGAAAGAACAGAGCTGAGTGCAAACAGAAGATGCATGTAGAAAAAGGGAGATCTCACTGGAATGGAAGGACAAACCACAAAGGTGTGCGCGACCGACAACAACAACAACACACTGAAGAATGAGAGGCAAAACAAACAAACACACACGATGTTAAAAAAATAAGTTGATTTGAACACAGGAAAGACACTAAATGAAGAAAATCTATGAAAACTGATGAAAACACCTCAAACATTATCTGCCTGCTTTAGTGAATATGTTAATAATAACAATGGTATTGTGCCCCTTGTGTCACATTTGTCAAGAAATCCAAACCAAGAGCGGCCTGTACACACACACACACACACACACACACACACACACACACACACACACACACACACACACACACACACACACACACACACACACACACACACAC